>JAPDVR010000004.1:14011291-14611291 GCA_026230005.1 Gila orcuttii
GTGGGTATCAGCGGTCAGGAGGGGATGCAGGCAGTGCTGTCTAGTGACTTTTCTTTTGCTCAGTTCCGTTTCCTGCAGCGCCTCCTGCTGGTACACGGGCGATGGTCATACCTGCGCATGTGCAAGTTCCTGCGTTACTTCTTCTATAAGAACTTCACCTTTACCTTTGTGCACTTCTGGTACGCATTTTTTTGCGGCTTTTCCGCTCAGGTGAGCCAGTTCTTCTTTCCGTGCAATTACCCTTTCAAAAACTTGGCTTAATATAAACATACTAATAGTTTTTTTTTTCTTGCATCTCTATCTAGACAGTATACGATGAAGGCTTCATCACTTTGTATAATTTGGTATACACTGCCCTGCCTGTTCTGGGAATGAGTCTGTTTGACCAGGTAGGGTGTGTGTGTGTGTGTGTGTGTGTGTGTGTGTGTGTGTGTGTGTGTGTGTGTGTGTGTGTGTGTGTGTGTGTGTGTGTGACAGGAAAATAATGTTTTTAAAATTTATAATGATGAAAATTCAATGATGCAAACAGAATTACATTTTGCTGTAAAGCAGCTCTAAAAAGACCTTATTATAAAGCAGTTCTGCAGAAAACAGTGATGTCATCATCCAGATAAGTTGAGTTCTCATCCAATAGCATCAGTTCAGTCAAATCAGTAATATTGCTGCTGAATATTAAGTGTCATGTAAATGTTTAAACCTGATTTTCATAACCAATTTTAAACCAAGCTATTTTATATGGCTGGCGTATATTTGTATTAATCAGGATTTGGGTTGTGAAATATGCACCATAACGGGGAATCTATTTATATCTGTGTACGTCCAAACAAATGGAATTCTGATTGATATTGGATACAGACAGGATCATATTGAAGGAACTCTTTTTATATATTATCTTCAACAAACCCTAAAATATGTCACTTCACCTTGCTCTTGTGTATTATTAAGGAAATTAATGAGACCTTGTAGCATACTATATATTAATGAAATGGACTGGTTCATTGAAATGAAATATTACATACTATTGTTTTTTATGTTTCGTCAAGGATGTGAATGATCGCTGGAGTCTCGAGATCCCTCAGCTGTATGTGCCTGGACAGTTGAGCCAGTACTTCAGTAAACGTGCTTTCATGATGTGTGCACTTCACAGCTGTTACAGCTCTCTGGTGCTGTTCTTTGTGCCTTACGCCGCTACATATGACACGGCGAGAGACGACGGGCGAGATGGTGCAGACTATCAGTCATTCGCACTGATTACTCAAACCTGCCTCACCGTCACCGTGTGTGTACAGGTCAGTTTAAGCTTGCGCTGTGGGTGCGTGTGTGTAATTCATTTGATTGGATGGTTCATTTTCACTCATTTCAACTAATTTCTGCTCTATCTTCCCTATAGTTGGGGCTGGACCTCTCATACTGGACTGTTGTTAACCATCTCTACGTTTGGGGAAGTTTAGGAATGTTCTTTCTATTGACCTTCGCCATGTATACCGATGGACTTTTCCAGTTACATCCAGCTTCTTTTGCATTTGTAGGTAAGCAGGACTTGCATCATCTCCATTATAATTATTTCTTTATTTTTACAAAAACAAATTTAAATATATATTATTTTTGTTACTAGCTTACTACTGTGAAATAAAATGTACGAAGTTATGTGACAATAATGCATACTATACTATAGTATTGCATACTATAATGTGAAATGTGTTGAAATATTACTTGCTGTTTTGCATACTAATTTTTAAGAAAACCTTAATAGTAGTGGGAATAGAGTGCATACTGTGTGTGTGTTTGTTTGTTGTGTCCAGGAACTGCCCGGAATTGTCTTAACCAGTCCAACGTGTGGCTGACTGTTGCATTGACAGCTCTACTGTGTGTGTTGCCTGTGGTTGCTTACCGGTTCCTCTGCAGCCAGATTTATCCTACAATCAATGACAAGGTATAGAGTTACTTCACTCTACAGCACATTATTGATCTTCAACATACTTTTACACACACTTCCATTTACTTACAGAATTACAGTATATTACATTATTATTCCCTGATCTATTTGTATATATAATTCAATTTTCAGCTCATTTTTCACTCATTGGCATTTTCTGAATATTTAATAATTGACTATGTTTGCATGCACATCAAATTCCGTTTAAGGTCTATATTCAGGTTGCAGCCATATTCTGAATATGATGTTTTTATATGTACAGGCATCATAATATTCCTGTATACGTGTTTGTTGCAAGTTTGCTGGTCTACAAATGCATGTTTCCTTCCCCGCTGTTATTTCTCGAGAGATTCAAGATGCTACCATTATAGTATGCTCACTTATTAGTTTTATCACTACTTGTTTCATGTTATGAAACTGCATTAATGTTTCTTTTATATCTTAATTTTGCAAGTTAAAATGTTTTTTTTTATTTTCTGCAGATAAAGCTGATGAAATGTGAAACTGCATTGTTTAAATTCAGAATAGTGAATTTATGCAGAATACAGTGATTTTCTCTTATGGAATGAGGCAGTCGTATACATGACTCATTGTAATTTTTAATTTGGCCAAATTCCGATTAATACTGGAGTATTGATGTGCATATAAATGTAGTCATTGTGAGTAGCTGAAGGAGAGAGATTAAAAAACGGAAGACAGAACAAGAGGAATTATGCAATATGCACATTATATTGTAAATTGAAATAGTATAATGAATAATATAGGATAAAACTCTGTGTTTGATGAAACGGATGGACAAACAATGAACAAATGAATATTTCCTTAAATACAGGTGAGGTATAAGGTGTGTAAGATGAAGGAGCCTGCTCCCCGCCCGCGACACACCAGGCTCAAACGCAGGAGCACGCGGCGATCTGGTTACGCCTTCTCTCACGCCCAAGGTTATGGTGACCTTGTGACCTCTCGCAGATTCCTGCGGCGACCTGCGCTTGTTTGCTCCACGGGTTTCACTCCTGCAGGACGCTCTCCTGGGTTTAAGCCCACGGGTCGGTCTGCGGGGTACAGCCCGGTCGGGCGTGAACAGAACCCTAAACAGAAAGTAGAACCCACGTCACTGCAGATGTTCCGTGCTGTTAAAGACTCTTCCTTTTGAGGGTGCAGCTTTTAATTCAGAGCAAGAACCAAAATCTTAAATCCCGTTTACAAGGTTTGAAATTGTTTCAAGACAATTTCACAGCTGCTGTTTTATGTTGATATGCATATATATATATATATATATATATATATATATATATATAGCAGTATATACACAAACACTAAGAACAATGATTCCTAAATGTACGAAATCTTGTTTGCATAGACACACTTGTCACTCAAAATGCATGTGCTGTTTACAGCAAGAACAAACTGAAATACCCATCATTATGAAGGACAGCGAGTACTTGGTCTCTCTAATGTCATCACTACTATGGGAATGACATACATACTGGACTGTAAGGGAACAGAAAACAATGAAAGCACACCGATGTCACACAGGAAGTCAATTCAAAACACTGTTTCCTGTTCTTTTCCTCTACCAGGTACTGTCCACTACTGCCTTTTGACTTAAGTCCTGAGTTCAATACACCACACCACACCATGGCGCTCAAATAGTTAAGATTGGACTGACATGTTCAAGGACATTGTTAAAAATAAACGTCAGACGCTCTTTACTAATTTTGGGATCCGTTGGAAGTCGATGCAGAGTCACAGGCTACAGTAACTGACAGCAACGTCTTGACAACGGCTTAACACATATCTTGCCATCATTACCAACTTGTTATCAGCTAGAATAATCATATTCTACTCTTCTGATGTTTGGGTTGTATTAATGTATTTATCACTGTGACATTATAAAAAACACGATATTTTTTGAGAAGGAGATAGGAGTTTTGACTTCTGAAGGTTACAATATGTTTACAACAGTCTTATTTCAAAAGATCAAGGAATTTTTTTTCATGTTAAAACTTTCTCTCAAAATGAAGTGAGCAGTTCGAAAATAATATTCATAGTATTAAATTCAGTTTCACAGACAGGGTTTAGATTAAGCTAGGATTAGGCCTTAGTTCAATAAGGACATTTAAGTAGCTTTTATAAACATGCCTTAGAAAAAAACATTACTGGTGTGCATCTTGAGACAAAACAATGGCGGTGATATATTTTAAGATATGCCAGTGCGAGTTGCCTTCAGTTAAAACAGATCAAACATGCATTTTAGTCTGGGACTAGGTTTAAGTCTTGTCTGTGAAACCGGGGGATAGAGTGCCTTGCATATGACTTTGACCTTTTTAAAAAAAATCTAAAATGTTAACACAAGGAATCTACTTTTTAATTACAGTTCATATGGTTTGGAAACACTGTACAATTATTTTCGATACAGGAAAGAAACTTTCAGCTTTACTCTGTATACAATATATATCATATCCATATTCAAATTGTACTGTACTATGCAAATCATTCTGTAAAAGCAAAAAAAAACATTTTATACAAATAAAATTCATTTTTACACTTGTTTTTATATTGTTTAAACGTGTAAGTTTGACTTTTTATACTAAGTTAAGTTATATTAAGTCTATTTATACACAGATGTTGAAAGTATAATATTCTGCCATTAATTATTCACCCTAATGGCATTCCAACCCACATGACTTTGAACAGAAAAATGTGTTATTTTAAATGATAAAACAAATATATTATTCAAAACGATATTTGAACAAATATTTTTTTTTAAATTAACTGAATATTTATTTTATTTAGCTATATTACAATTCGGCCTATTTACAAAAATATAATTGGACACTCAAAACTGTACATACGTGGTTTAAAATGACTTTTCGGACCAGTTGGTTAAAAGTAATGTGAGAAGTAAAGTTCTTGCATCATTTGCCAATTTATCGAGCAGATGCCTATTTTAATCCATGCAATGAAATTAATACTAGTGTGCCCCCCTAAATGTATAATTTTGTAGCTAAAATTAGTTGGGCCCCCCAGACAGATGGGCCCTTAAACCATTCATGAGACATGCCAGCTATTTAACTCACAGTCCTGAGAGTCAAGGCAGGCATTCTTCGACTGAACAATGAGAAATGCATCTCTAGACTAGAGAGTAGGCTGAACAAAGAGCTGCCTGCAGGGGACCAGCAGTCCAACACCCCACCCACTCTTATGCTGTCAGGCCACAGTATCCGACGCCGGTCACCTGGACCCAAAGAAGATGTGATTTGTAACCTTCTATCACCTTAAAGATGTCCAAAAGTCAACATTGTAAGAGGACGCACAGTTAGTGTACGCGCGAGGGAGGGTGCGCGCTTCATCCTGACGTAGTGCCGCTCGCTCCAGCGCTGCTCCGATGTTGCGCTCAATACCTTCATCACAAAATCAAACCAAACGTGGCGATCGTTCGCCGTGATTTGACATCGTGATCTCCGGGAATCAAGGAGATGACATTTAATGTCAACGTGAGTATAAATGTGGATTGCTTTTTATTATTTAAGAGGTAATGTGGTGAAGACTAACGGTAACGTTACTGCCCGCTGGCAAATCTTACATCACTGCTGCTGATTCAGATTTAGCCAAGACGGTAACGTTACTTTTGTTAATTATTAAGACGGAACTAACGCAACATTACCGAGTGTTGTTATTTGAATTATTTTAATGTGGTAGCCTAAGATACAGACGTTGTGGACGTGTGCGCGTGCACAAATCTCCGCTCATATACGCCCGTTTCTTCGCTCGCATAGTCGTTGTTAACATTAAAGGTTTGTATTATGAGGTTTTACTGTATTGAAGGTGGTTTTCTAAGTCTTTAGAATACTGAATGTCCAGAGTCATGGTCCAAAAGAGGCCCATATAAACAAGCGGTCATTGACACACTGCTGTAGGTTTCTTGTTTTGGTGCTGATTTGTCATAATTTAATTATGCTTCGTCTTGGCCTTGATTATGGTGGTGCACTGCATGTTATTTATTAAAGAAAAAATATATACACGTGTTAAAACCACTAAATAGGCCAACAGATGCAGGGCGTGCTGCTGTTAGTGTTATGTCAAATAAGCCATATGATCGCTGTGTGCGCGTAAGGCCTGTGTTTGCGCATATCGATCACAGCGCCAGTGGTTTGTGAACCATCACCACATGAAAACCTCGGGCTTTGTATTATAAACGATAAAATCGTAGAGGGGGAAATCGATTTTAGCGAACGAACAGCTGCATATAGGCCTGTTAATGTACACGTATGTGTGTGTTTGTTAATGGGCGATTTTTCAATGTTGGTAACTTTTCTGTCCCCTATGTTGACTTAAGGGAAAATTAATCTGGTATAGATAAAAAATACATTTGCTTTTTATTTTTAATATCTTTTTAAGGTGTCATTAACATAAGGGTTAAGAAACATTAAATTTACAAACAAACAAATACATATTGCACCATTATACCAAATACATTTTTGATAAATAATATGATCTTTATTCTTAGAATGTTCTAAATGTTGTAATACAGATGAAACAATCTGAAGAAATTAGGCCTACTTTTTTCAAGATTTTATAGGCCTAGTTGTCAAAATAAGTGTCACTCCAGTATCGGCATTTCCCTCAAATTTCATCTATAAATATTGTTCTAATGCACATTACATTCCAATAAATTGATCACAGGCCTACTTAATATCTTAAATATACCTTAAATATCTTAATATATAAAAACATTAACCTTTAATATTTTGGAATTTTTGTTGACTGTGTAACGATCGCAATTTATTTTATTACATAACAGACACAGACTGAAATCTGTTTCTTCCTGCCTCTGAAAGAACTTTCTAGTCCGATTCCATTAAACAAAAGCAGCTTGTGTTCAAGAGATGACGGGGATGTGTTTATTTAAATTTAAGGGGACAAAACTGACCATAGTAAAACTGACTGTAGAAACTACAGTATTTTGCTTTTGCATAGGCTACTATTTTTCATAACAAATACCATAGTTTCATTAATTGAAATCATAGTTATATGAGAGTAATATGGGTGTTTTGGGTAATGTTGTGATTGAATAATTACAGAAGGGCTTTTCCTTGCTGAGCAGGAGCTGGATGTTTACTTTCATCACATTTACTTTCTACAGCCATGCTGAAGTTACACATTATTGAAAGAAGTAAATCTTTTATCTGAAGAAGTCTATTCAGAGAGATAGCAACTCATTATTTTCTGACTATAACCTTTAAGATTTGCATGCTTTTTTATACAGCTTCAAGTTTCCTAAATGGCTGTATCAAAGTGTTTTTTTTTTGTCACCGCAGCCTGTAATTCAGTTAGTTAGTCTCTTCTAGCTACTGTAAAAAGAACGAGGGTCAATAATTTAGAATAAAATTGCAAATTAGCCTTGAATCATCTAAAATATTCTACTAAAAAACAATATGCACAAAATTCTATTCAGTTGCTTATTAAAAACAAGCTGTTTGTGCTTTTTTTTTAAAAAACCCTGAACATCTGTGTTTGTGTATGAGAGGCATGTCGTCTTTTGCCGTCTGTCTGCAGCTGTCTGTCTGATCTTGTAGTTTAATGCCTAGTCTGTGGAATGTAGTAGCTGTCATGGCCTGTAGTTATGTAACAATGAGATGAGAGAGAGAGAGAGAGAGAGAGAGAGGGAGAGAAAGAGAGGGAGGGTATTTTCTGCCCCCTTAACCAGCCTCTCTGTCCTTTTTCCGTTTTATTTACTACAGCGGTAGATTAGGATGTTGTGATGTAGCTTGACTGGTGCTAATAATTTCAGCCAAATAATTGCCCTGGTCAATCTCGCAGTCTATCATGTGTTGCTCCCTACAGTATGTAGTGTGTGACTGATTTGATGAAGTCAGGCTAAACTGAGTCATGAATTGCTAGAAATAGCTGCATCAGTCTGTGTGGACTCATTTCAGGTCTAAGATACATTTCAGTGTTTCTCCTGCAATGTCAAGTTGAAAGTGGAACTTATCTGCATCCTGTTTTGCTTCAATATAGTTTGTTGTTGAGACCCTAAGAACCAAGAATCTTCGTTCTTTATTTCTTGTATTTAACACACAGACTGGCAGGAACACATGAGTGTTACATAATGGAGTTTAATCTGGTCAGACTACAGTAGGAGTCAGTTCAGTGAGGGTTCTCATTGACAGAGAATCTTATGCTGTTGAATGATGCATAAATTTAATGGGCTCCTCTATTTTGAGGATAATTTTTTGAGCAACAAATGTAAAATGTAGAGACAACACTGGCCCAATAGACCCAAGACTTCTGTCAGCCTGCCCAAACTCTCTCATATTGGCCCTGGGCCATCCTTATTGTTGAGGCATCTGCTGCGTCCACTATATAGGCTAGAAAATTAACGCTAATAATCTGTCATTATAATACATCCCATGCAAGTTTAGGCAAGTAGAAAAACCATAATCATTTTTTTCTTGGAATTTATTTGCACTCTTTTGGATTATGTCATTAATTTTGCCTTGTGACTATACAATGGTATCACCAACACTCATTGAGGCTTTCAGATTATGTAAAATGGTCTACTGGTATGGTGGCTCAGTGGGTATCACTGTCGCCTCACAGCAAGAAGTTCTCTGTAGAGTTTGCATGTTCTCTCCGTGTCAGCATGGGTATCCTCCCGGTGCTCGGTTTCCCACACACAGTTCAAAGACATGCAGGTTAGGTGGATTGGACATGCTAAATTGGCCGTAGGTGTGAATGTGTGTGTGTATGTGTGACTCCAAAGCAATGTAATGGGGAGGGTTGGGAAAAGACCTGGCAAACTACACCAGAAAAAAACATTGCCAAGAAAATCACGGACAGCCGTAATCACCACGAGTTGGATACGACTGAAATGGTTAATGAGAGAGAATATGATCTACTACTCCACAGAGATGATTTTAGGTCACTGTTAAGTTTTGCTTGCCCTCGGCCTATTACTTTTTGCTGTATCTGTCTGCCCCAACTACAGGTCACTGATCCACAGCCATTTGCTCCTTCAAGATTTCCAGCTGTCTAAAATGAGGTTAATGTCCAGCGCTCACCCCTCACTTCCTATCTAGTGAATCTTTAGTAAAATCAGCACCATTTGTACACCAGAAAAAAACATTCTGATAATCAGTTTGACCAAAATAAGAGCCAGGGTGAGAGCTATGGTCCCGTGGGATTAATTAGCCCATGTGCCGTTATTGCCGTAGTGCTTGTGCGGGTGACATGAGCTCAGTTTGTGTCCTTTCCTTAATCTCACATTTCCTGTCCAATTTCTTCTGTCATCGTAAATAAAATTTGCAAAATTGCCAGAATTATAAAAAAGATCACTGTTAGAACTGAAAGTGAGATACTTTAGTTTTATGTAGTAGACCTCACCATCTCCATTACAAGTAAAGCTCTTATTATGTGAAAATGATTTACAATGTGTTGTAAAGACTAATCTGGAAAAAGTAAACCGTATGTATTTCATTTGAAAATTATTTTTTAAAAGTTGCAATGTAGAGTGGTTCTCTTCACAAGTCACCTCAGTTTTACTGTAAATAGTGTTTAAGAACATTTGTGTTAGTTTAAATGTATTTACCTTTTATTAAATATCAATTAAAATGATAAAATATTTACTTGTAAGTTTATTCAAAGTATTATTCATTGTCTACATTTCGAGTCTATTATCATCTGTGGACTATGAGTAAATGGAGGCAGAAGCAAGAAGTGGATTTACTTAATTTTTGTTTTGTTTGTTTGTCTTCTAGATTTATTTTGTCTGGTTTTGGCACTCATGATTTGTCCCAGCGGACCATGCTTTATGTAACTTTTTGTTCAAAAGGATATGATTACACAATTCCAAATTAAAATGCCCTGACCTCTTATGAACACCAGATAACTTCATGTCGTACTTGAAGACAATTTGTAACTGAATCCTGTCTTGTCTTTTTTTCCAGATGTTTTCCTTCTGCCAAGAGATCCTCTTTAACCTTTTCTTTAACATTCCTCACTCTCCAAAACCACGGATTGGCATTGGACGTGTGAACTAAAGTCCTCTGAAAACCATCTTCTGCAAATATCCAAACATTCTTTGTCCTCACCCACACCAGGAGAAGATGGACCGTCCACCTAAGCTAGCCGGGGAGACTCTTATTGTCCACCACATTCCGCTGGTTCACTGCCAGGTTTCTAGCTCACGACAGTGCTGTGGTAATCCGTTGAAAAGGAACAGTAATCCCTTCAGCTGCCCGGAGAACCTGGGATTGATTCGGACAACCTCCCTACCTGAGAGAGACATTCTTCAGCGAGAGGCGTTGGTGTACAGCAGCCTCATACAGACATCGAGCAGCAGCCTTAGCTCTAGTGACACTTTTGGGGATGGAGGAATGAGAGGAGGAGAGAAACGAGGAAGAGGAGGGAGAGAAGGGAGTATGGCAAGCAACACTTCCTCTTTCACCTCAAGCAATTCCGAAGATCAGGCTCCAGGCTTGCCAACAAAGACTGGTGAACGGCCAAACTCGAGACGTAACCCCTTTCTGCTCAACACTGGAGATGAAGATGATGAGGATGAAGACAATCTGAATGGATATTTGGAAGACTCCTCTTTTCACCTGCATGGAAATTTGCATGGAATCTCAAATTCAGTGCTTGCAAATGAAGACTTGCCCCCTTTCCATCTACATGACTTTGGGTTCACCGCTGAACCTTTTCTCTTGCATGAGTCTACAGAAAAACAGTGGTGTTCTACAAATGGGTCTAGTGAGAAAGCAGAGACCAGAGACCACACAATAGGTGGGACTTTTGATTTGTCTACTCATATGGAGGGCCTGAACTTGCTGAGATTAGATAGCCAGCGGCGCCACGGAAGCAGTGGTTCCACCCTTTCAATGGATTGTGGTGAGCAAGAATGGGGTGAGGATGATGATTATGAAGACCAGTCCATGCAGGGCGGTAGAGGAAGTTCAGAATGTTCCAGTCTGGCAGCACCACACTGCTCCTGTTGCAACCTTTCTCAGCCATACCCTGAACCTTTTCAGGAATCATTTTCTGAGTGTCACCAGGGCTATGGCAGTGATTCCTCCTGCAATAGTTCAGATGGAGTGCTGGTTAACTTCAGCACGATTTTCAACAAAATGAACAATGTTGTCCCAGCCAAGCCTTTGCTCAATATCAATAGTTCTGGTGAGCAATCTTGTGCATCATCTATGTCTGGGCTTATTGGGATGTGCGAGACAGAATGCAGCAGTGGACATGGAGCTTTCTACCTGGACTTACACACGTCCCCGATTGAACCCCCTCAGCATCCTTCGGCCACTCAAGAACATACAAACTCTTCCTCTGTATCTCAGCCCCAAGGTGCCACTATTGAAGTAGATGCCAACTGTAACTCATACCACAACCTCCTTGGAAGTGAGGGACTGTCCTCTGCTGAAACCTCTGCCAATGACCTCACCTCGTGTCTTCAAAGCCAAGCTCGCTTGGTTGTAGCAACACAGAATTACTACAAGCTTGTAACATGTGACCTTTCTTCCCAGTCCTCTCCCAGTCCGGTGGGATCGTCGGTCACAAGCTGTTCAGATGAGCACAGCAAAGGAAGCCCCACTCAGCCAACAGAGTACTACCTATTTCAACAAATGAAAGAGGACGAAGACGAGGAAGATGCAGAACTGGTATATTATTTACTTTATTTGGTGTTGACTTGTTGTATTTAGCATTTTGTGCCATGCCTCATTCTGTACTCCATAGCAATATGTATCCTAACATTGTATCTTTTTCTTTTCATTTAGCAGAATGAAGAAAAGGATCCAACTGAGATTGACTCTACCCATGAGAATGTAATTGAGGGGCAGGTGTATATCAACATCTCCCCACCTATGACAGCCTGCAATTCAGTTGGTGCTTCAGGGAGCAGTCGACCTCTTTCTCGCAGCTACGATCGTATCCTGGACAAGTCTCCATCTCCTCGCCTTGGATCCTTGGAGCGCATGCTCAGCTGCCCTGTTCGGCTCAGTGAGAGTGCAGCTCCAAGCCCACCTCCTCCACCACGTGTCACTTCTTTTGCAGAAATAGCAAGAAATAAGAGGAGAACTGGAGGGTCACCATCACAGAGGGGTGGCATGGAGGCCACGTCCACACACTCTCACTCTTCTGGAGAGTTCTCGCCCATCCTGGAAGGCTTTCCGCAGGGTCAGAGCCACAGTTTGCCACCACTCACTCGATGCCATAGTCATGGGAGCAGTGAACAGACTCGAAGCATAGCAGAAGGTAAGAGGAAGTTATCTCCAATATCTTCTAAAAAAAGAGGATTGTTAAATTTTTAGGATGGAGGATGGTTAAAGTGTTGTTTGTAAAAGCTGTTTTATTTTGTGTTGTTTTGTGGATTAACTTACTGAGTTACACTGTAGTTTCTTGGTTGATTTTGGGACTCCTCTTGACTATTTGTTGGTTGGGGAGCGACATAATTTCATTTTATTTACTGTGAACATTTCTCTAGCATTTCAAACCTAGCTAGTAAGCATTGTGTATTCTTAGTGATTGCCCTTAACATGATTGTTTGCTTTATTACCCAAGCCAATTTGCTAAAATTTTAGCATCTGCTAAAAACATAAATGTAAAGGTACCACTGTTTCCCCTCTGGCAAGTTGCTAGGCTGTTGTTAAGAAAGAGTTTTTTAGCATGTTGATCTGCGGTTACTATGGTGTTCTGGGTGGTTGCTAGAGCATTGCTATGAAATTGCTATTGATTGTTCCTTACTGGCCCTAATTAAAATAGTCCACCTAAAGTCTCTGATATTATGGTCTTCTAGATACTGAATGACTTTGGACCCAAAATGTAAATTCAGTCATTGTTTATTCCTCATGTCATTCCCAAAACATATGACTTTCCTCCATGTAATACAAAAATATCTCCAGAATCTCCTTTCATTTTCTGTGGAGGAATGGATGTCATGTGGGTTTGGAACAACATGAGGGTGAATGAAATATGACATAGGCCTAATGTTTGGGTAAAATATTGTTTTATATATGGCTTTTTTTAATTGTCTGCCAGGTGAAAATCAAGTCTGATACCTTAGGAAAGTAATAGCTAATACAGGGTTCGTACGGGTGCTTGAAATCCTTGAAAATGCTTGAATTTTGATGGTGTGTTTTCAAGGTTTGAAAAGTGCTTACATTTAGGATAAACTTTGTAACTTTGAAATTGTAACTGTTCTCTCACAAAAAATACCTATCTGACTGAATCGTTTGTTTATTAAATGGAGAAATAAAATGTAGCCCTTTAGTTACAGAGCGATTTGCGCTACGCTGGCCAGAGCAAAAATAGGCGGAGTTTTCATTTTGATTTCCGCGCTTGTTTGGATACCCCGTTTTTATTGGCCGCGCTGGTAATCGTCACAGAGCGCAGCGCCAAAAGTTGAACTATTTTTAACTTTGACCTAGCCGTGCGCTCGAGCTCGCCAATGCTGCGCTCCGCTTTGGTCGACTCAGCAAGAAAACGTCCTCGCGCGGAGCAAGCGCAAGCCATTGATTAAATGGGTTTCATAGCGCAGCGCATTCCGCATCCTGTCTGAAAGGGCCATTAGTGACTGAAAGTACTTAGTGTGATAATGTAATGTTAGTATTGCATGTCCGTTATGGCACGTTCATTTGTGGAATATGCAGTGAACATAGCCAAAGTTACAGCACAGTAACTAACGTTAACTACCCGCAAATTAAAACCTGCAAACGTTAGCCCAGTGCATAACAACAATCGTTGATTGCTGAACAGAAATCGTGTCAGATGGAGTGTCATACAAGTAGCCGACTGTAAGGCTGAGGATGGCCTTATGCAATATTTACACTGCTCTATTCCGGTAGATAAATGTACCTATATGTCTTGGCAATGAAATAAAAAAAAAAAAAATCTAATATAAGCTATTTATCAGGCAGGTGCCTGTGCACTGTCAGAGTCTTCTGGGTTAAAATTGAATTACAGGTTGTTGTTGGACTATCTCAGATTTTGTTCAAACCTCGTCTATATCAAGAATGTGTCCCAAAACCAAGGCCTGTAAAATATTTCTGTTCAAATCCTGTCTTCATATTTTCAGCCCTTGAAATTTCTTCAGTTTTACAGCCTGAAAATCATATTATCTGTGAAGCAATATTTGGACATTGATATAATGAAAAGTATTATTCATAGGCATTATCTACTTAGTGATACATTTTGAGAAATAAAACTTGATTTGGGACATTCTAAAACGCTTAATGTGAAAAAGGCTTAACGTGGCTTACTGTACTAAGACAGTAGTATTAAAAGACCAAACTCAGTAAACATCATATTAATAAGCTATACTATGTGCAAAAAAATAAATGAGCCCAGAATATGAACGCAGCGCGTTTAATTACACGTTAAGCATTTTCCTCCCATAGAAAACCGTTATTAGAAAAGGCTTACTGTACTAAGACAGTAATATTAAAAGACCAAACTCAGTAAAAAAAAATGCTTAACGTGTAATTTAACGCGTTGCGTTCATATTCAATTCAATTCAATTCAATTCAAATTTATTTGTATAGCGCTTTTCACAATACATATTGTTTCAAAGCAGCTTTACAGAAAGTGCATTTCAGAAATGTACGTAAAAAATACAGTTAGTTAATCATCATGTATTAATTTAGGGCATAACATATCGCCGGCGTTGAGTCGTCTCTTCACAGGCGTCATCTCATCGCAGGTGTTGGGGACTCTGAAGTCTCCGTGAGAGGCTGGATACAGACTGTAGCTGAAGAACGCTATTTACCTCGGGACTAGCGTCCCGAGATAACAGCAGAAAAGCAGATGGGAAATAATTAGCGTAGCTGCTGTTCATAATATTAATGCATTCGATCTGATTCAACAGTAGTATAAGAGGCAAGCATTATGTGAATGCTTGGCTGAAGAGATGCGTCTTTAATCTAGTTTTGAACTGGGAGAGCGAGTCTGAGCAACGAACAGTATCAGGAAGGCTATTCCAGAGTTTAGGAGCGAAATGCGAGAACGCCCTCCCTCCTTTAGTGGATCTGGATATCCTAGGAATGACCAGAAGCCTCGAATTTAGGGATCTTAAAGAACGCGATGGATTGTAGGGCGATAGAAGGTCCATTAAATATACAGGAGCTAGACCATTTAGGGCTTTATAGGTCAGTAATAGTACTTTGTAATTGATACGGAACTTAATAGGTAACCAGTGCAGAGATGATAAAATTGGTGTTATATGATCATATTTTCTTGACCTAGTAAGAACTCTAGCAGCTGCATTTTGCACTAACTGTAGCTTGTTTATTGAGGATGTAGGACAACCAGCTAATAAAGCGTTACAGTAATCTAGTCTTGAGGTCATGAATGCATGAACTAACTTTTCTGCATCAGAAACAGATAGCATGTTACGTAGCTTAGCAATATTTCTAAGGTGGAAGAAGGCTGTTCTTGTAACATATGAAATATGATTTTCGAAAGACAAGTTGCGGTCTAGTATAACACCCAGGTCTTTTACTGTAGTGGATAAAGTAACTGGACATCCTTCTAAATTAAAGTTGTATTGTACGAGGTTTTGTGGGTAGTTTTTTGGACCAATAAGTAATACCTCCGTTTTATCTGAATTTAATAGCAGGAAATTACACGTCATCCAGCATTTTATATCTTTAAGACACTCTGTTAATTTAGATAAGTTAGTGTTTTCATCTGGTCTTGATGAAATATATAATTGAGTGTCATCTGCATAACAGTGGAAATTAATTCCATGTTTTCTTATAATATTACCCAGTGGCAGCATATATATTGAGAATAGCAGAGGGCCTAACACCGATCCTTGCGCCACTCCATAGTCTACTGACGTTATCTTCGATTTTTCACCATTTAAACAGACAAAATGGTAACGGTCTGATAAGTACGATCTAAACCAGCTAAATGCCTGTCCCTGAACACCAGTGTAGTTTTGTAGTCGATCTAAGAGTATTTTATGATCTATAGTGTCGAACGCAGCGCTAAGATCGAGTAGAACTAGTATTGAGATACAGCCTTGGTCAGAAGCTAAAAGTAAATCATTTGTAATTTTAACTAGCGCAGTTTCTGTGCTATGATGCGGTCTGAATCCTGACTGAAATTTTTCATAGATATCATTTTCTTGCAAGAAAGAGCACAATTGAGCGGACACAATTTTTTCTAGTATTTTAGATATAAATGGAAGATTTGAAATGGGTCTGTAATTTGCTAAGTTATTTTGATCTAATTGCGGTTTCTTAATAATAGGTTTTATTACTGCCAGCTTAAATATTTTTGGAACATGACCTAAAGATAAAGACGAGTTAATAATATTGAGAAGAGGCTCTTCCACTACAGGTAACACTTCTTTCAGTAGTTTAGTGGGTATTGGGTCTAATAAACATGTTGTTGGTTTCGCTGCAAAGATAAGTTTATTTAGCTCTTCCTGTCCTATAGTTGTAAAGCGGTGTAGTTGTTCTTGAGGGGCGATAATTGTGGCTGAATCATAAGACACCATAGAGGATTGTACATTTACAATTGTATTTCGGATGCTTTCTATTTTCTCATTGAAGTAATTCATAAAATCATTACAACTATACTGTAACGGAATATTTTGCTCTGGTGATGTCTGTTTATTTGTTAGTCTAGCCACGGTGTTAAATAAAAACCTTGGATTATTTTGGTTATTTTCTATTAGTTTGCGGAGATGCTCAGCCCTGGCTGCTTTTAGAGCCTTTTTATAACGTGACATACTGTCTTTCCACGCGATTCTAAAGACCTCTAAATTAGTTTGTTTCCATTTACGCTCTAAGTTACGAGTTTCTCTCTTGATAACATGTGTAGTACTATTGTACCATGGTGCTTTAGTTTTCTCTCTAACCTTTTTTAATCTAATTGGTGCAACAATATCTAATGTACTAGAGAAAATGGTGCTCAAACTGCTAGTCATTTCCTCTAGTTCATCTGTTTGTTGGGGTTCACTGAGCAGCTGAGATAGATCAGGTAAGCTATTTGTGAATCTATCTATAGTGGTTGGAACGATTGTTCTGCCTGGTCGATAACGTGGCGCAACATGGCAAATTTCAGCAGTACGTAATATGCACGTTACCATACAATGATCAGTGAGATCGTCACTTTGCGCTATAATATCTATATCGGTTGGATTGGTTCCATATGATATAATTAAATCTAGTGTATGATTTAGACGATGAGTGGGACCACTGACGTTTTGCTTGACCCCAAATGAGTTTAATAAATCTGTAAACGCAGCCCCTAACGCATCATTTGTGTTATCTACGTGTATGTTAAAATCTCCAACAACTATTGCTTTATCGGCATTGACCAATAGATCTGAGAGAAAGTCTGAAAACTCTTTTAGGAAATCAGCATAGGGCCCTGGAGGTCTATATACGGTCGCTAAGGCTAGAGATAATAGGGATTTCTTTCTTACATCTAAGAGCGTAACATTTAGCACAAGTACTTCGAACGAATTAAACCTGTGACCTGTTTTCTGAGTAACATTTAGGATATCTCTATAGATTGTTGCAACACCGCCGCCACGACCGATCGGACGGGGCTCATGCTTATAACAGTATCCTGGTGGAGTAGACTCATTTAGACCGAAATAGTCATTTGGTTTAAGCCAGGTTTCATTAAGGCACAGAACATCGAAATTATTATCTGTGACCATTTCATTTACAATAACCGCCTTAGGTGTGAGCGATCTAATGTTTAGAAGACCTAGTTTTAGAAATTCTTTTTGTTCACTGAGATTTAGATTTTCTGGTTTAATTACAATAAGATTTTTCCTAGATCCTAAACTAGATTTATTGTTTGGCCTCACTAGACGAGGAATAGACACAGTTTCTATATAATGTTCTACACTACTTGTATCAATTAAGTTGGGACAGCAGAGATTGTGATTTGGACTTTGACTTACTAGTCAGATGGTGTGTAACGTCTTGGAGATGTTGTCCGACAGCACAGCCGCTCCGATTCTGCTGGGGTGCAGGCCATCAGCACGGTAGAGCCTAGGTCGCTCCCAGAACAGATTCCAATTATTTACAAAGAGCAGTTTCTGTTCATTACACCATGATATTAACCATTCATTTAGAGCAAATAGTCTACTGAACCTTTCTTGTCCTAGTCGGTACGTGGGAAGCGGTCCAGACACGATGATCGTTGCCTCAGGCGCTGTGCTGCGTACCGTCTCGATCAGGCTCCTGTAGTCCGCCGCAGCCGGATGTCGTTCGTTCCCGCGTGCAGCACCACAGCTCCGACGCGCTCGTCACCGTTCAGGATCTCGGGAACATGTGCAGCGACATCTAGAACACGAGCACCAGGAAAGCAGTGAGTGCGCACATTACCCTTACCTGAGGTAGCGCGGACATGACGGACGATGGAACTGCCGATGATCACGGCGTCGTCACGTTCCGACTCGCGAAGAGGGGAGAAGCGGTTCCGGGTGGAGATCTCGAAGACCGGGAGCGGTGGAGAGGTTCTTGGTCTGGTCCTGGCTCGTGTCTTCCGCTGAGGGATCACCCAGGGTCCATGGCTTTGTGTCGGTGCCGGAGTGAATGAAGCCAGAGATGATCGCGTCCTCCTGGGCAGAGAAACGCACGGAGTAGACGAAGTCGGAGTCAAAAAGTTACTAACCACTGACTTGTGAGCATCGGCGCGTGATGTTTCAAGCGCTGATCGCCGATCTCGCAGCTCGGCTTGCCTCTCTAGCAGACCACGGATCTGCTTCTCCACGGACTCCAGCTCCAACAGCACCGAATGCAGCTCGAATGTGTCCTCACCTGCACTCAGAGGTAGCGTTAGACACACATCCGATATATTCGCCATTATAACAGATGAACAGTAAATTAGTAGTGATACTACCAATATCACTACTAATTTAGGACTGAAATCCTGGATATAACCCGTATCCTTTCAGTGAAACGGGTGTAAAATCCGACGGTCGATTGGCGCGAGGCCACGCGTGAAATGCTAGTGGGCTAAAAGGCTAGTAGCTGGGATTCGCAAAGTTGGATCTAAGTAGCGATATCAAAGCAATCCGATTGTTTTTTTTATAGGGAATAGTACCGAGGATAAGTTCACACGATATAAAAATAGAAAGTACTTGTTTATAAATGAGTGGTAAAGAAGAAAATCAAGGATTAATGAATCAATTCGACGGAGCTCCAAACACAAACAATCATCCCAGTGAGCGTATGAGGCTCATATATTCTGGGCTCATTTATTTTTTTGCACATAGTATAGCTTATTAATATGATGTTTACTGAGTTTGGTCTTTTAATATTACTGTCTTAGTACAGTAAGCCACGTTAAGCCTTTTCTAATAGCAGTTTTCTATGGGAGGAAAATGCTTAACGTGTAATTAAACGCGTTGAGTTCATATTCTGGGCTCATTTATTTTTTTGCACATAGTATAGCTTATTAATATGATGTTTACTGAGTTTGTTTTTTTAATATTACTGTCTTAGTACAGTAAGCCACGTTAAGCCTTTTCTAATAGCGGTTTTCTATGGGAGGAAAATGCTTAACGTGTAATTAAACGCGTTGCGTTCATATTCTGGGCTCATCTAATTTTTTGCAAATAGTATAGCTTATTAATATGATGTTTACTGAGTTTGGTCTTTTAATATTACTGTCTTAGTACAGTAAGCCACGTTAACCTTTTTCACGTTAAACGTTCTAGAATGTCCCCTTGATTTGCTTAAATATCTGATCCTTCTGCTATTATGAAACACAATTTTGCCTGTTTATAGCTTTATCTCTTTTAATGTGATAAAAACACTAAATAATAATTTTGACTGTGTAATTTATGGTGGTGTAAGGTGCTGAAAAAAGCTTTAAAATGGACCTTGAAAGTGCTTGAAAAGTGTTTGAATTTGACCTTGGAAAAGGTGTACGAACCCTGTAATACTAGCTTAGGAAAGTAACTATCTTCTTCAAGCTGCATTATTTATGGTTTATTTAATGTTTGTAGCACAAGTAGTACATGAGTTGCATGCTAAAGTTTAATATGTAGGTTAGAGGGTTTGAGAAAACAAGAGAAATAGGCAGTGTTAGGCAAGCTTGTGTTGTTATTGCAATGGATGTTAATTCTCCTTAATGATGTGCTGCCCCTGATGGCTGTGACTGAGTACAGCAGTTTTACTAAGAGCTCTGACATATGAGTATTCAGGCATGTGGAGCCAACAGTTTGCGCAATAGCCGAGTGACGTTTCACACACACTGTGTGCCAGTCAGAGCACACACAAACACACATACCCAGAGGTGTACACAGAGGAGCTTCATAAACAGGCTGTTTTAGACATAATATCCTGGTTGTATTTGTATCTCTTTTGGTCATTAAGTTTTTGGAGCAGTGTTTTAAGGTATGTGTTTGACAGAATTGGATGTTTTTTTTATACATATGATTCTGTTTCAGTTTCATAATAAGACTCTGTTGTCTCCTTTGCTATTGCAATATTACTACTGCTGAGTTTTATTCCAGCTGTTTTAAAATGCTGTGTCACTGCCATAGCAATTCTCGTTTAAATTTAGGTCAGATCATTTGCTTCATATTATAATTATATTTATCTATGACATTTAATTTTTATAATGATTTAGATATGGTTCATGTCTGCATTACTGTCTTGAATGCTACTCTGCCATAGATTCTGATGCTTTGTTCTTAATCTTTATATCTCTTATTTTCTCTTGAACCCCTCTTTACTCTGCTTTTATCTCTTGTCTTTCTACCCCTAGGTGGCCTGTCTAGCTCCACGGACTCCTCTCCAGTTGTAATTCGCTATAGCAAAAATCAACGTCCGACCTCATTGCCTATTCAGCCCTTCACTTTCCAGCACCAGTTTGGAAAACCCCAGGCGAAGCCTATCCTTCCTCTTCTGGACGGATACATCAGCCATATGCAGGCTCGAGGGGCTGCAGCACCTGAGGGTGGTGAAGATGAGTCAGAAGAAGACCACAAGTCACCTCACGACAACTCCAATGCACCTACAACAGTGCGTCCGTCCCCACTGGGCAGTTACTCCCCTGTTCGCCTCCAATGTGCACCCTCCTCTTCTGGAACCTGCTCGACATGCACTCCGACCCCGGGTGGTCCGAGGCCGCCACGTTCCCTCTCTTGCCCCATCTCTGCGGGTCTTCTGCCCCAGCATACCCCAACTGGAGTGGCCATATGTACAGAGACTTCTAAAATCCATCCCTTACCTCCTACACCGCCTCCACCTCCGGTGATGAAGCAGAGTCCGCTGATGCCTGCGTTGCCCACTAGAAGTCACTGTTTCCACCGTGGCAATTTGCCGACGCTTTCCAGCTCTTGTCTCAGTCCTCTTGGACAGTTGGAGCCAGTGCCACAGGAAGAGCCAGTGAAAGTTTTACCGGCGTGTGTGACACAGCGACAGCCTAATGGTAGGTTCGGAGTAAAAATTAGTGAATTCAGACACAGTTCTAGATACTACTGTGTTGTATATGTCTTTATAAATGAAATGTTATGGAACTTGAATTATTTTATAACATGAATATGGTTTGCCTCGTTTTTTATATGTGTATTAGAGTTGTCAAAAAGTACAGAGTTCGGTACCAAGTCGGTACTGAAATTTTTAAATTGTGACGCTTTGAGCGCTGTTAAGCAGAACCATAAACACATCCTATGAGCGCGTAAACACAATTGCCAATCAGAGATGTCTGTAATTGGCTACAATAATCAACGCATGGGAGCGTTTGAGAGCACAAGGAAGTGTTTGAAAGTGTTTTATAAAAAGGGAGCGGGAGCGTTTGAAAGCGGTCTGCTTTTAAACGCTCCCATCTGTATCGGTGTCATTGATGTATATTTACAACATGTTTTTGAAGCGCTGATCATTGTAGCCAATCACAGACATATCCAATGAGCGTGTGAGTACAATGGGCAATCAGCAGTGTTTATGATTCCGCTCAACAGCACTCGAAGCGTCACATTTTTTAAATTTCAGTACCGTCTTAGTACTGAGTCGATACTTTTTGACAACTCATATATATATATGTATATATATGTTTTTTTTTTTTTTTTTTTTTTGCTTCTGAATTGAGTTGTGTAGGCCAAAAGAATCATACATTTCACTATCTGAACAAAGCCTTAGCTCCCATACTTAGACCTTGGCTTTTCTTTCCTTCAACTGCTGCTAACAACTTCTCTTTTCTGTCCCTCCTGCTTCCACTTCTGCCCATGTTTTGCATTGCATCACTTTGGCATTTCAACAATTTCATCTACGCTTGTGTCTGTTCTTTCCTTTTTTCTACTTTTCCATGTATATGTACATCCATCCATCTTACTGCCCATTCACCAATACTTCAATTCTTTCTCTTCATATTCAATCTATCATTTGCCACCATCCCCTTTTCCTTCCATTTTGCCTTCCAGTGCACCACCTCTCCCCCCAGGCACTCAAATGGAGAGAGTACAGGCGCAAGAACCCTCTGGGTGTGGAGCGCGGTAAAGACGGCCATCATTCTCTCTCTTGTGCTTTGGAAAACAAGACACCTGGAACTCGTGTCATGCGACGCAATGTGTTTGATTTCCCTCCAACCAACCAACCACTCAGCTTCGGCAGACTGAATGGTGCTGAACCAATTTCTGTCACCCAATGGGCGTTTAGGGGGAGGTGCTGGAAAGGGGGCTGGGGTGGGGATAATTTTGTTTGTAGTTAGTGAACACTTTTGTGTTTGAGTTTGACAATGACGTTATCTTTAGTCTGTTTTATACAGCACACTGTCTGTTTGTTGTATGTTTGCATTTATCTAACTGATGTGGTTTTCGTTTATAGGTCAGTCATTGAGGCAACTGCCCCAGTGCTACAGCGACTTTCTGCCTGATTATTTCTCTCAGACAGAGCGCCCCCCAGAGGAATTCTGCTTATCACCTGATGCTAATACTGACGAATCCATTTCTATAGACCTGTTGCAGAAGAGAGGTGTTGATTTTTATTTTTTTTAGTTTCTGTGTAGTAACACTTACAGTGGCACAGCATAAGATCATTTTTGCCTTTTAAGCAATGTCCAGATTGACCTTTATCTCCATAGTCATTTATACAGCAATATAATAGCACATCTGTGGTTAATAACTTATCGTTGTGGTGAGCCCTTTAGCTCTTAAATGAAGTATAGAAATATTGCAATGCAGAACATACATCACTCTCACATATGAATCTGCAGTAAATGTTAAGTGTGCCCTAGGGAGTAGAATGCAGAAGAGATCTAGGTCTCCTGACGTTGTTCCCACTGGGTCCTCCTGTCAATCAAACATGGTCCATTTGCTTTTCTCTCATCTCACAGATTGACAGGTCCCATCAATGAGAACTGCATTAGCACATGACAAGTGTGTGTTTGTGTGTACATACTCTTATTTGGAGTTTAATTTTATTAGATAAATTAAATAATAGAATATTTTCTATCCTGTCTCCTCTATATGTCCTTTTCTACTAGGTTTGGTGAAGGCCATAAACACAGCAGTGGATCTGATAGTTGCTCATTTTGGCACCAGTCGGGATGCAGGAGTTAAGGTACTATATTACTTTTAAAATAACAGAGTTAAACTCAATATACTTGAACAAATTAAAGTGTCTCACTAAAAGCTTTATCCTCTGGTACACTTTCACTCTCTCTTACAGGCCAAATTGGGTAATAGCTCTGTTAGTCCAAACGTGGGTCATCTTATTCTAAAGTACCTGTGTCCTGCCATTCGTGAAATACTGCATGATGGACTGAAAGCGTATGTACTGGACCTGATCATTGGACAACGCAAAAACCAGCCCTGGAGTGTGGTCGAGGCCTCCACACAACTCGGTATGAGAAGAATGGTGATGATGATGTTGATTATTATACGGATGAGGATGAAGGAAATGATTTATGTTTATCCTTTCTGTCCTAGGTCCCTCTACAAGAGTTTTGCACAGTCTATTTTCTAAAGTCAGTCAGTATTCTGAGCTGACCAATCACAGTATGAGACTCAATGCCTTCATCTTTGGCCTGCTAAAGTAAGCCTCTTTCATGTTTCGCTCTCTTTTCATCTCCCCACTTTCCCTTTCACTCTTTCTAATCACGTTCATCTTCACACTGCCTATAAAAGCACATTTTTGTACCTTTCATCATTTTTTGCTTGTTAAAGCACTAACATCTAATTTCCTTTCTTAATAAGCATTCTTTATTGTGTAACACGTTGGATTCCTGTCAAGGTTTTCTTGTTGAATATTACCTTTAAAATGGACCCTTGGTTTCATCTGTGCTATTTGATCCCTTTTTTTATATTTATCAAATATTCTGAGGGCACCGTTTGAGAGCATACAGTATTTGTTGTTATGAATAAGGTTGCTGATTCTCAGATTTGATAGTCTAATAAGCACAACAATACAAAACTCTTAATATTTTGTGAAACATTTTTATTGGAACTAGTTTTTTTTTATACCATATTTTAGATATTGCCTTAGATTTTGGCATAATATTTTTAGTACATTTTGCTGAAAGTATATTTATGATGTCTTAAAATGGCGTCTTGGTAAGCATCTAACTAGGTTTTGGAACAGATCGACAGTGTATAATTTTTATCAGCACTGTAACAAGCCAGTCCTAAAAACCTCAGACCATGCTGCCTAAAGCTCTGCAGTGTGATTCAAGAAGTCTTTAGAAGTCTTCAAAGGCTTTTTTTTTTTGCTTTGATGGGTCTTGACATAGTCATCTCAGCTCCTGTGCAAACTTCCTCTTTTCCACTCCCATTAAGATTACATTCAGACACAGCGCCTTGATCATTAGTTTCAATTATGCATTCTGCAGCATTCTGATCTCTCTCTCTCTCTCACTCTATATGTCTGTCTCACTCTGTGATGTGGTCACTCTGCTTCTTAAGATAAATACAGAGTACAGTTATCACGTTCAAGGCTCCTTGTTGTTGCACTTGTAGTATATTACTTGTTTAAAGCAGATTTGTCTAGTCCAGGGGTTTTCAACATGGGGTCGGCACCCCTAGGAGGTCCACAGCACTACTGCAGGGCAATTATTTTTTTGATTTGGGCAAGTAGTTTTTTTTTTGTGAACACATTTGTGTTACATAAACTGTTTATAACTAGTCATCATGAAGTGCTGCCTTTACATGTCATTTTGATTGTTAGTAGATGAATAAAACATTATCCAGTGGTCTAATACTTACATTTGTAATATCGGTTAAACACATTTGTTAAAATATGCCACATAACAAATGTACAAATCTCATCCTTGCATATAAACCCACACATATATGTATACATATATATTATACTGACCAAAATATTATGCATCACAGTTTCCACAAAATATTAAGCAGCATAATCTTTTTTTATCTGTGCTAATAATAAATGTTACTTATACATAAGTTATACATAGCATATTTGAATGATTTTGGATAGATCACTTGGCAATAAAGACTGAAATTGTTGTAATTGTTGAAAATTCAGGGAATTATTCACAGGAATAAATAACATTTTAAAATGTATTAAAATGGAAAACAGTTATTATAAGTTGTAATAATATTCCACAATATGTGATTTTTACTGTATTTTTGATCACGTAAGATACTACTTTCAAAAACATTAAAAAATCTTATCAACTCCAAATATAATGTAAAAAGAAATTATATAATAATTTTATATATTAATAGAATTTTATACAGTATATTATAATAAAATGTGTATTCAAATATAAGTAAAATTAAAAATATATGATGAAAATAAAATAGTATTTTATTAAATTATTTAAATATATTAATATTGTATTCTATACATGTTGTCATAGGCTGGACTTACAAATACAGTACACAACTCACTTTTGCACAATTTGTAACAGTGGGTCCCTGCTCTCTGCTATATGTCCAAGGTTGAAGACCCCTGGTCTGATACAAGTGTATTATTTCTGTTATTATGCAGTAATGTTCCAGGTTTGATTTTTATTCTACCTCGACTGTTTTTCAGCTTGCGATCTTTGGAATTCTGGTTCAATCACATTTATACACATGAAGGTAGGAAAATGCTTTCTGCACTTTTCCTTGTTCAAGCGTAGTTGGCTTGTTCACAGTAATGGTGATGTAGAGCCAAGATTTTACAGGTTTCAGATACTCTATTGCCAGCATAATTCTAATGTATCTAATGTTTTTTGTGTGTGGCTGTCTGTCTTTTCTCTCTCTGGCATGATTCCTCAGACATCATAGCAGCACACTACCACACATGGGGTTTCCTACCCCTGTCTCAAGGGGCGTGCCAGCCACTGTTCGAAGAATTGCTGCTCCTGCTTCAGCCGCTGTCACTGTTGCCCTTTGACCTTGACCTGCTATTTGAGCCACACCAGCTACAGAAAGGGGAAGAACACCTGAGACGCAAAGAACAGCTGTGCTCTGCACGCCAAGGCCTCGACCAATCAGATCGCTCCACCTTCCAGCTAATGCGTGGCTGTGGAATGTTGGAGTCTGGTGCACAGGAAATGGGAATGCTGCCTCAGAGAGAAAAATTCATGCTGAGAGACGAGGACAGCCGGCTTAGGACGGTGGGAGTGACATTAAAAATAAAACGAGATGGGCGGAAGTGTGGAGCAGAGCGTGAATCACGGGATAAAGAGGCTGCAGTTGGCAAAGAGTGTTTGAGGAAGAGTGACGCAGGGCAGATAGAGGGCGGTGGTTGGTGTGCTGGCAGGATGAATGGAGTTGGAGAAGATTGTGAGAAGGAGAAAAGGAGAGAAGGAGATGGAGCCAAACAGAGAAACCGACAAGCCGGCTGGTGGTACCAGCTGATGCAAAGTTCACAGGTTTACATCGAAAACTCTGCCGAGGGCTCAAAATTCGTGAAGTTGGAGAAGAGGAGGAAAGGTGGCATTGAAAGTCACAGGCAAAGCCATCCACCTACTAGAGAAGGTGTGGTTGAGGGGGCTGAAGCCATTCAACACATGGATGAACAGGTGGAACATGGTCGGACCAGCAGTAGCAATAATAATAGTGCTGGCAATGGGGTCCTCCACCAATCAGCATTGTCAGAACTCACCAAAGCTGCAAAGGGGAAGCCATCGTGGATGGGAAGTCCACCGGAATCAGTGCTCACTGAGCTGAAGAAGAGCAAGGAGAAGCAGATAGAATGCCAGGATGCCTATGAAGGGGTTCAGGCCCAAGCAGGAGCAGGGGAGGATGGGTCGGCACAGGTGCTCCGCTGGGGGAGGCTTTTTGGAGCTGGAAACGCAAGCAAGATCGAGAAAAGTGAGCAGAAATCAGTCAGGAAACAAAGGTGAGTTGGCAAACATCCACCTCTTTCCATTGGAGAGTAATCAGTCAGCATGTTTTCATCAGTCAAGGCCTGTTCACACCAAGAACGTTAACTATAAAGATAACTATATTTGCGTCCACATCAACATACGATAAGTGCATGCTTTAATGTCTGCTACATTAAATGCTTGGGCTCTTTATCGGATGGGTATTGATTGATCAGCTGGAAAAAAATAGTTCTGAATTCCAATCATATTGTTCCTCTGTGTCGTTATTGTTAATGTTCAGGTTTGAACTCTTATTCTTGATATTCTCTTAAAATTAGAACAATAATTAAAACTTTATAGTTATTGGTCTTGGTGTAAATGAAGTCTTTCTATAATTGGGTTTCATTTCCTTCAACCTCACCAAGCTTCTTAATTTTTTTTTGCCAAACTTCAACGGCTTTGTTTTCAGAATGATCTAGTTTTACACATTGCCAGCTGCTTTTTACAAAGGCATTTTTAATATAAACTTTGCTAACTTTCTACCTTTTCTACCTACATGTTTTCAGATTGCCATCTGGTTGGTTGAGTCTTGACCGTTCTGTTTTGGATTTGGTGGCTCAGTCTGTTGGAGTGGGGAAAAAAGCAGAGCAACAATCGCTCACGTTTCAACACCAAGAATCCCACCTTGGCCCAACCAAACAAGCACAAACACAGAATCCCCCAAAAGAGAGACAAGCCCTTCGGTAATGTTGGAAGACAATACATAATGACTAGATTTGTCATTACCTAGAAACCAGTGCTTGGCAAGGAAGCTACAGAATAGTTTTTAATTAGCTTAGGTTTTAAGCATTGATATAGGCTGCCTAAATGAATTGTCACTGTCATGACGCTCAGTAAACATCTTTTTTTTCAGTCATTTGCACACAGGTATCAACGCCTATTGCTTCTGTGCCACTTTTTAATGATAAAACGCAGATAAAAATAAAAAGACCAATTACAATTCATTATGCAAATATTACAATGACATTACTGGTGTCAGTGAATTTTTTTCATTTAATTTATTTTAATACTACATTTCTTGTATTTTAGATACAAAAGTAAAAAATACATTGCACAACATAAAAAAACAAGACTGAAATGATCAAAGTTTGAATCTGTTTGTTTAGCGCTTTGAGATAAATTAATTCCCAAAAACTGAGGGTACGTTTACACAACAACGATGTACTAAAAACAGAAAAGTTTTTATTTTTATTTTCCGTGTACAGATGACAATGTTGTCAAAACGATCCCTGTTCACATGGATAAAAAAACGACTAAAAACGCTGCCAGGCCAGTAGGTGGCAATGTCACTTTGTAAAGAAACACTACGCACCTTTAGACTGAACATGTAACATGCATGTGCATGACGTCACCGTTTTTAACAAATTCAAATTTTTTTAGTTTACACAGATGATAATGGTATTGTATTCAAAAACCTGCACTTTGAAACCCGTTTTCAAAAGTTTGCGTTTTCAGGTCCCCAAAACGCCATTGTCGTGCAAATGAACTGCCAAAACGCATAAAACGTGTAGAATAGAATGTTTGATTAATATTAAGAGCTATCTTGCAAAACAGTGTTTCTAAGAACATTTAGTGTAATTATTTGAAAATGAAAATACATTACTGCTATACCAATTAATTATCTCAACTACATTTTCTTTGTTTCTTTGACTCTCTGTCTCTATCCCTCTCTCTTTCCCCATTTTCCCTCTCTTCATCCCTCTGTTTTCCATCTCTTTCAGTGAAGTGAAGGCGTTATGCCATCATATTGCCACAGAGCCAGGCCAGCTCAGTTTCCACAAAGGTGACGTGCTGCAGGTGCTCAGCAGGGCAGACTCTGATTGGCTGCTGTGTGCTCTGGGCGACACACAGGGCCTTGTTCCCATCATATACGTCACCCTGATTGAGGACAGTCAGGAGCGCTGAAACTCAGGCTCTGAAAGAGACGGGTGCGAGATGAGATGCGATTGGGGACAAAGAGGAGGGTCACTGCTTTTCTGAATATAAAAGCTGCTGCACAAGAGATGAGTCTGACGGATTCATTTTGTGCTTGCATGCGTATGTAAACACCAATACAAACACACACACACACACACACACACAAACATCACACTTTGCTGTTGTGAAAGCACCCTCTTTGTTTCAGTGAACAGCAATGATCTAACCAGTGATTGGAAAGTGTAGATCTAGTTTCTGATTCTGAGTAGTGAAATTGTTTGCATTGAACCATCAGGTTTTGCAAAATAGCTTGTAATCATAAATGTCAATAGCCTTTTAAAAGAACTAAAAAACCAAATGAAGTTGTTAGATGACACTACTGGCGCTTATGCCTTGTCTTTATTAAATACTGTAAGATTTTATGTAATCTAGATGTTAGCCAATTCATGTGTTGCGACAGACAGTGTGTGCACGTGCCGTTCAGAGGCCGCACGTAACCTGGAGGTAATTCGTGAACATCTCGTTCTCACTCGCAAATAACCGTATGAAGCTGAATAGTACATCACTGATTAAGGGATATCTTGGTTTTAACTGCAAGTCCACAGGAATTAAAGCTCATTAACGTTGAAAAAGATACAACATTTTCAAGCCTTATACGACAAGGGAAATTAGCCTGTCCAGAGGCATTTTTCTCTCCGAACCTGTGCTGCTTTGACAGGTAAACAGATATACTAATGCTATCGCCACAATCTCTGGCCCTTCATTTCATGTTTTTTACACCAATAAGGGATAATTTACAGCAAGATTGTTTGCATGTGATGGAGTTCACCACAAATGTTTTGCTTTTCTGATACTTAAACGATTTGAAGAGATCAAATAAGCTCCATCTTTAACCTTAAATGTACTATATTCCTTCCTACAACAACCTTTTGCATAATCTGCTGGAGTTACAGAAAGGGAAGATATGTCTACTTTAGACTTTTGGTTGTTTTGTTTTGGTTTAAGGAGCTTTTGAATGTTTTTGGGCCAGCCTATATTTATTAAGATAGATCAGTTTGTAGAAGATGAACAGATGGATGTATTGTCAAGTCAAGTCACCTTTATTTATATAGCGCTTTTTACAATGAAGATTGTGTCAAAGCAGCCTTACAGAGATAACAGAAAAATAATGTTGTAATAATATTGTTAAATATTAATGTCCCCAACTAAGCAAGCCAAAAGCGACAGTGGCAAGGAAGCAAAACTCCATCGGGTGACAGAATGGAGAAAAAAAAAAAAACTTGGGAGAACCGAGGCTCAGTCGGGGGCCAGTTCTCCTCTGGCCAATGAACGAACAGTGTATGATTATGATTCAGGCAGCATTACAGGTCAGAAGTCAGATTGGATCGGAACATTATATTATGCAGTTCATCTGGTTGAAGATCGGAGTCATCATGCGTGTATGGGGACACATTTTTGTTGAGGATCAGTGCCGACGGCTGTCGTGTCGATGAGGCCTTCACAGGGGAGAGTCTAGTTGACACAAGCTCTGCTGACACTTCAGGGATGCGTTGTGGTCGTGTCTAGGCGCAGGTCCACCATCTGATCTGAATACGGCCCGGATCCAGCTGATTACAGTAAACCTCGGAATAAACAGAAAGACTAAAATTAGCTTAGATGCCATTCTTTTTATGATGTAGCGAGTACATCAGGTTATAGGAAGTGTGATGGAATGGGATGGATTTATAGAGTTGTATGTATGTAGTTGAATAAATGGCAAGCAAAAAAAAGTTTAATGGGGTTTGGTGGCAAATCCCTCCCCCTTTAAATGTATTAATTCATAAGAAGATTTTCTCCAACTAACAATGTGATCATGCTTGAATATTATCCACAAATACTTTATTCTGCTTTTTGCAGTCGAGGATAAAAAGTGACATTTGGACAAGGCTGGTGAAATACCACAAAATATTGCATTGTGGTACCATATTGTGCATTAAGTTATGGCCATTTGACGTGCTAAATTCAACTCAAGGTGAGGCCTTATGGAAGGGAATGTGTATTATGTATTTTATTACAGCATTAAATTATTTCAGGACTTGAGGATGATCAGCAATTTTATTGAAAATTATCTCTGGCCCTCTATGACACTTAATATGCTTTTGCTAAAAGTAATATATAAAATCATATTTTGATTTGATTTTTTCAAATTGCTTTGAGACATCAATAGATGATTGTCAGTATGTTTTTGTTAAAACAGTTTTATGATTTTTTTTTTTCTATTCTAAAAATGCATTAGCCATTCTTTTGTGTATTTGTAATTGTAAATATGTTGCATTCTCATATCCTCAAAAGGAAAATGACATTATTGACTGGTTATTAACAGCTTTTAATGCTAACAGTTAAGAAAACGAAAACCATTCAAATATACATTATGTTGTCATGGGATGTTATGAGTCGAAGAAAATGCTCTCACACAAAAAGCTGCGCAATCTAGATTGTAGTGCTGCTGCTTTAGGTCATCTTGGTCACTTAAGGTTTGTCTGCTGGTCTTCCAAATACGCTTTGCTTTTCACTGAATCCTACCTTGTAAATATAAGAGAAAGGGAAAGAGAGAGAATGAGAGATTGTGAGAGAAATAGCTGTCCAGTGCCTTTTTGAACCAATGTGTCTGCTTGTGAGATTTAAGAGTTTTTACTCACAATTGGTTGGTGCCATTTCTTTGAATGAGGTGGGAGTTAAAAAGAAACTGGCATCTGTTTTGGATATAGCCTGTTGTTTCTTTTCCATGTAGATTGTTAGAGGATAAACACCAGTGAAAGAGGAAGGCTTAGTTGGGAGGTTAATGTATGTTTGTGCAATGTTCTTTCTCTCTCTGTCCTTCTCTCTATCTGCTTTGATTATCCCAATAGTTTTGGCCTGTATATACTGTATGATACCTGTGGCTCACCTGACTCTCCTGTTGTGCTCCTATAACATTACCATAATGTATGTATATCAATAACAAAGTGCTCATGTGAACACAGATGCGGTGCGTCCTGTCTTATTCCCCCTTCATTTTAAGTGTTTGAGACATACTGTCTAAATAAGAACAATCTTTTGATTATTATGGCTCATTAATTGTTTTAAGAAATGATTTGCATTTGACAAGATCCATGTGTCACTTGAATCACAAAACAGTTACACTGACATTTCACTGATGAAGTGAATGTTAATTCATAAATAATTTTGAAGCAAGTATATAATTTGGCTGTTAGGGACATTTCTCCACTTAAACATGGATCAAAGTTTCACACTACACTTAACATTTGGTTAAGGCATTTTTAACCTTGGGTTAAGCATAAGATAAGCCGGTATATGGTCATTTATCTTAATAAAATTTACAAAGGGAATTATTTTCGGTTCATTACTTGAATATGGGTTCAATGAGTTTTTTCAGTGACCCTGACCCCTGTAAAAATAAAGTTTACCGTAATAATAAAAAAACGATGATGATTATTTTAACTGATAATATTTTAAAATGTATGCACCTATATACTAGTATTATGATATTTGAAAAAAAGTGTAAACCTTTTCGGGAAGACATTTTTATTATTAACAAAAAAGAAGAGTATGTTACAAATACTACAGTATACGAAAAGAAAATACAACAAATGTAACAGAGTTGCACACTAGGGGGATTGATGCTTTTCAGGAAGACATCAACCAGTCCTGTACAGCATGAAAAACGTCATGCGATGACGACACACGCACCAACATGGACGAATGAAGAGCGTCAAAACAAACAACCATGCATAAGGTATGGAAAAACAAGCATGTAGTAGTAAAGCAAACGGTGCATTCGAATACGAGTGTGGTGATTTTGAGGAGGTAGGAGCCAGTGATCAATGCGAGTACAGGAACATCTCGAACGAAGTCTGCAAAAACATCACGTGTGTTGACAAACGCTACAGTATATTTGGACCAAAGTAACAACACTTAGTGGAGACTGTTTGCAGGTAAAAGCTGTATTATTTTCTTTACAGACAGATAAGGTAAGCTTTGTTTTGTCAGATAAAGTCCCTCCCACTTTGAGCCATGTTGTTTATATTGCCCGGCAGAGACAGACTCGAAGTTATGAATCCTATGGGTGAGGTTAACGTATAATGAATATTAAGGAGGCTGCGTGATATTCGCCCACAGTAGGCCTATACAATTTAACATTTTTGAATTCATATTTATTGATAAGGAAAGATACAACAACAGCGTGACCTGGTAATTAATATTTATATGAGACTTCGCCATAGGAATGTTTATATTCTCCAATTTGTAACTGCGCTACTAGGACCGTTAACTGACAGCACCACTGTGTCAGTCGTCATAGCTGTTTTAAGACGAAAACCTATTTACACGTTCATGTTTCAAATAGTTATTGCAGAAATACTGACTGTATTTGAGTATTTTTAAGTTTTAGCAGTAGCCTCTAAAGCAGTAGGCTGTAGAAATCACTGTGTCTTTTCAGGTCCACAGTATTTTCTTTTGTTGTGCCCAATGTGCTCGTACCTAAGATCGGTGTGACGGGTTCGGTTACAAATCACACGTGTTGACCTTTGATGTTGTTGCTATATTCATAGGTTGTTTGTGAGAACTATCATTCCATCCCCCTCGTTTCTTACCATCATTGCTGAACTTTCCCCTAGATCCCCCCCCCCCACACACACACACACAGTGTCTACTCTGTTAAATGGCAGTGTGCTGGCTGACTGTCTGCTGGGCAGTTGTGAAGAGAAGAATATTGAGCACTATGTGTACGCATTCCAATACCAGAGAAGGCCCGGACACTGACTGTCTGCTTCAAAGGTTTGAGCTAGATTTTTTCTATTCCTAACAGTTTTCTAAAACGTAAATGCTTTATCTACAACTTTAATTTCTAAATTGGTTGATAATTTATTACTGAATATGTTAATTATTAAATTAAGTCTTTGCATGTGGCTACTTTTTTTTTTTGTAAAATGTTTGCGAATCTGTTTACATTCCTGATTGTTGTGTATAGTGTAGAGTGTTTGAAACGGTTGCTGTGTGAACTTGATCACTTATTTGAATAGGCTACTATTAGTATATTATTGTAGTAATTAATACTATTTATATTATATTTAGTTTTATATTTTCAGTTTTCATTTTGATTTCAGTTTACATGGTAGTAATTTTATGTGCTTTTGTCATTTTTTATTTACCTTTAAATACCTTAAGTATTTCTATTTACCTTTATTTTTATTTCAGTTTTAGTTTATTTTAGTACTTCAACTTAAATGTATTTTATTCCAGTTAGATGCCAAGGCAACATCATTTTCTTCTTTTTCATGTAATATATATATATATATATATATATATATATACAGGTCCTTCTAAAAAAAATAGCATATTGTGATAAAGTTAATTATTTTCCATAATGTAATGATAAAAATTAAACTTTCATATATTTTAGATTCATTGCACACCAACTGAAATATTTCAGGTCTTTCATTGTTTTAATACTGATGATTTTGGCATACAGCTCATGAAAACCCAAAATTCCTATCTCAAAAAATTAGCATATTTCATCCGACCAATAAAAGAAGTGTTTTTAATACAAAAAAGTCAACCTTCAAATAATTATGTTCAGTTATGCACTCAATACTTGGTCGGGAATCCTTTTGCAGAAATGACTGCTTCAATGCGGCGTGGCATGGAGGCAATCAGCCTGTGGCACTGCTGAGGTGTTATGGAGGCCCAGGATGCTTCGATAGCGGCCTTAAGCTCATCCAGAGTGTTGGGTCTTGCATCTCTCAACTTTCTCTTCACAATATCCCACAGATTCTCTATGGGGTTCAGGTCAGGAGAGTTGGCAGGCCAATTGAGCACAGTAATACCATGGTCAGTAAACCATTTACCAGTGGTTTTGGCACTGTGAACAGGTGCCAGGTCGTGCTGAAAAATGAAATCAGATGGAAGCATGAAGTGCTCCAAAATCTCCTGATAGCTAGCTGCATTGACCCTGCCCTTGATAAAACACAGTGGACCAACACCAGCAGCTGACATGGCACCCCAGACCATCACTGACTGTGGGTACTTGACACTGGACTTCAGGCATTTTGGCATTTCCTTCTCCCCAGTCTTCCTACAAACTCTGGCACCTTGATTTCCGAATGACATGCAAAATTTGCTTTCATCCGAAAAAAGTACTTTGGACCACTGAGCAACAGTCCAGTGCTGCTTCTCTGTAGCCCAGGTCAGGCGCTTCTGCCGCTGTTTCTGGTTCAAAAGTGTCTTGACCTGGGGAATGCGGCACCTGTAGCCCATTTCCTCCACACGCCTGTGCACGGTGGCTCTGGATGTTTCTACTCCAGACTCAGTCCACTGCTTCCGCAGGTCCCCCAAGGTCTGGAATCGGTCCTTCTCCACAATCTTCCTCAGGGTCCGGTCACCTCTTCTCGTTGTGCAGCGTTTTTTGCCACACTTTTTCCTTCCCACAGACTTCCCACTGAGGTGCCTTGATACAGCACTCTGTGAACAGCCTATTTGTTCAGAAATTTCGTTCTGTGTCTTACCCTCTTGCTTGAGGGTGTCAATGATGGCCTTCTGGACAGCAGTCAGGTCGGCAGTCTTACCCATGATTGCGGTTTTGAGTAATGAAACACGCTGGGAGTTTTTAAAAGCCTCAGGAATCTTTTGCAGGTGTTTAGAGTTAATTAGTTGATTCAGATGATTAGGTTAATAGCTCGTTTAGAGAACCTTTTCATGATATGCTAATTTTCTGAGATGGGAATTTTGGGTTTTCATGAGCTGTATGCCAAAATCATCAGTATTAAAACAATAAAAGACCTGAAATATTTCAGTTGGTGTGCAATGAATGAATCTAAAATATATGAAAGTTTAATTTTTATCATTACATTATGGAAAATAATGAACTTTATCACAATATGCAAATTTTTTGAGAAGGACCTGTATATATATATATAAGAGGGTAAGACAGAAATAAATTTCTGAACAAATAGGCTGTTCCCAGAGTGCTGTATCAAGGCACCTCAGTGGGAAGTCTGTGGGAAGGAAAAAGTGTGGCAAAAAACGCTGCACAACGAGAAGAGGTGACTGGACCCTGAGGAAGATTGTGGAGAAGGACCGATTCCAGACCTTGGGGGACCTGCGGAAGCAGTGGACTGAGTCTGGAGTAGAAACATCCAGAGCCACCGTGCACAGGTGTGTGCAGGAAATGGGCAACAGGTGCCGCATTCCCCAGGTCAAGCCACTTTTGAACCAGAAACAGCGACAGAAGCGCCTGACTTGGGCTACAGAGAAGCAGCACTGGACTGTTGCTCAGTTTTGCATTTCATTCGGAAATCAAGGTGCCAGAGTCTGGAGGAAGACTGGGGAGAAGGAAATGCCAAAATGCCTGAAGTCCAGTGTCAAGTACCCACAGTCAGTGATGGTCTGGGGTGCCATGTCAGCTGCTGGTGTTGGTGCACTGTGTTTTATCAAGGGCAGGGTCAATGCAGCTAGCTATCAGGAGATTTTGGAGCACTTCATGCTTCCATCTGCTGAAAAGCTTTATGGGGATGAAGATTTCATTTTTCAGCACGACCTGGCACCTGCTCACAGTGCCAAAACCACTGGTAAATGGTTTACTGACCATGGTATTACTGTGCTCAATTGGCCTGCCAACTCTCCTGACCTGAACCCCATAGAGAATCTGTGGGATATTGTGAAGAGAAAGTTGAGAGACGCAAGACCCAACACTCTGGATGAGCTTAAGGCCGCTATCGAAGCATCCTGGGCCTCCATAACACCTCAGCAGTGCCACAGGCTGATTGCCTCCATGCCACGCCGCATTGAAGCAGTCATTTCTGCAAAATGATCCCCGACCAAATATTGACTATTGAGTGCATAACTGAACATAATTATTTGAAGGTTGACTTTTTTTTTTGTATTAAAAACACTGCTTTTATTGGTCGGATGAAATATGCTAATTTTTTGAGACAGGAATTTTGGGTTTTTTATGAGCTGTATGCCAAAATCATCAGTATTAAAACAATAAAAGACCTGAAATATTTCAGTTGGTGTGCAATGAATCTAAAATACATGAAAGTTTAATTTTTATCATTACATTATGGAAAATAATGAACTTTATCACAATATGCAAATTTTTTGAGAAGGACCTGTATATATATATTGTATGTGTGTGTGTGTATGTGTAATATATAATTTCAATTAAAAAAATGTTTATTTGAGCTATATATCTTTAAAAAATCCAATACAACCTATGAATGATTAGCCTTAGCTTTTAATATCATACAAGTGAAGCAGATGCACATTTCGCAGTATTTTGGTTGCATCATAATATTGCACACTGATGCCATCTAGTGTTGTGGATACTTTTGATAACCTAATGGGTTTCTTTTTTTACAGTTAAACACTTACAAAACCCAAGACAAAAATAAAAGGGACCATCATCTCATCCTACAAGTACGGTCAAAATATATATTCAACCACTATAATGGGCTGTCAGCTCTTACTCTTATCGTCCATTTGAATGCACCACAGGGTAAGAGAGATGCCATCACAAACACCCACCACAGACTGTTCAAGGGAACAGTCTACTCCAATTAACCCTAAATCAGCAAGCGCCTCAACAGGAAATAAGGAAATTCCTGCGTCAACTTCCAGTGATCACACTGACCAGTTAGAAGTCACAGAAGAAGCTGTTTCCAACACCTCCATGAAAAGCAGTACTAAATCCAATAGGCCCAGGTTTGGTGCTGGTGTTCAGGCTAAAGAGAGACTGAAGTTTATTCTAGGAGCTTCTGAGGATAATTCCTCTGATGATGAGTCTTTGGTTCTGGGCCAGGCCACCAAACTTCAGCCCGGAAGCACAGAGACACCTAACCCAGTACCTACCATGCCATCAGAAGTGCCGTCACCCCCGAATCCATCAACCTGTTTGAGGTGAGCATCCTTAGAGATCTTTAATTGTTGTTTAAGTGTATACATGGCCGGTCTGATTAGGTTTCAAGCTGCAGATGTGCTGTTGACGTGACATATGGGTTTTGAAGATGTGCAATGAAAGAAAAATTTGGCTTTACAGAAAAAGAAAGGTTTATGAATTCTATTGAAATCAGATCTTGAATTCAGTATGAAATGAATGCAAAAAGACTAGTACAAATTTTCCCTTTGGGGCCTCAATATGACTCACAATCTTGGTTTAATATTTAACTGCTGTCTAGCCCTTAGATTTGCTTTTAATATCGGTAGGGGACACTATGCACCACATGAGAGTCCAATGTCAAACAGGACAGAGTAATGGACCAGAAGTACAGCCATATGGTCATTCTCAGCACACTCTGTGATCATGTGACTTTCTCATGCTTGTCACCTGTTAAAGTGACATGCCACACATTTGAGTACTATTAATGGAAGCAATGCTCCCGATGTTGACTTACAAAGTCATTCTCATTGCGTTTCAGTGTAAAAAACATTCTTCCAGAGTCAAAATACCCTAGACGTATATTTAGGGTTGAGTTGGGTCGAGATGTTTTGATGTTGTCTCCGGCTATTCGTGTGTAACCCGAGGGACGTTGTTCTCCTCTTCAACAAGTCACTTACTTGACATAGGCTCAATTGGCTGGACTCCCACAGAACCAATTGTTAAAGGTTGATAATGTAGAGCAGGACATACGCATTTTGTTTTTCTCGCAATGAAAATGAAACTTCAAAAGCCAAAAGGTAAGGTCATTCTTTTGGTGACATTTGTCGAGTATGTTCAGCAATTTGGCTGAATTTATTGCAGTGTGCTGTTGCACAAATGTTTGCACAGATTGTAGGTTATATAGCTTTCAGAAAATTGTTGTTTAACTGAGATTTTGCAAGATATTTTACTCTAATTTTCTGGTGAGAAACTAAAAACAATGACTATCCATACTAGGTTTATAGCATGTTTTTCCTAAACAAGTGGTGGTGAATGGAGGTCTTCATTGACATGGGGAGGGTGCATGAGAAGGAAGGAGCAAAAGAGGAAAAGGGAGGGAACATAAAAAGTGTTAGCTGTTGTTTTTCATCTCCTGCGTTGTCATCTGATACTTCGCCATGGACGGAGAAGGAGGGCAAACACTCAACTGGTTTCAGTGCCTCAAGAGGTTGGTAACAGACCAAACATGCACTTTGTTCTCCCGTTTCTTAGTGGACAGTATGTTCTTGGCAAGTGTAGCATACTGGAAGAAAAAAGGAGTGTAGTTTCTGTTGTTGTTCCTAGTAGTGTAGCGTAACCGCAGCGTGTGAGTTTATCTAACTGCACAGTAGTGTTAGAATAGAGTTTTGGAAAGCAGAACGTAGGTTGCACTTCAGCAAAATCTTGCACAACTCTGTTCGAACTGTGCATGAAGTGTTAGTACGTAATGTAACCTGATGATGTTAGCATGTGTCTCTCTGAGTTCATATAAGCTCTAGGAGCGGAGAACAAATGAATGCTGTTATCTCTCCAGTTATGTTTGAAAAGTTCTCCCGTTGCCACATGCAGTTCTTCAGATAACAGTAAAAACAAATGCATCTGCTCATCGTTTGTGGGCAGTTTAGACGCTGGATAATTGAAAACAGACAGATTATGCTCAGAACGTAGCATAATTGTCAATAAAAGGATTTTTGTCGATTCTCTACAAAATGAGGCAATTACAAAAAATAGGTAATTTTTTTTACTAAGCACATAGTTTTAAATAAGTGTTTTGACTGCTCATGAAGACTGCATAAACTACAAACCATTTAAAATCTAAAAAGATGCTAGGGGTGCACAATATATAGGTACCGTATTGATTATCTGCCACTATTAGAGACTGGTACAGTATGCTAGTATTGGATGTTTAATTGTGCATGCTCATATCCCTATTTTTACATTTAGATTATCTTTGCCGCCATTTAACACTCAAAGTTAATCTTTAAAAACAGTAATAATATTACAACAAATGCAACTGTAAAAATGTAATAGCAAAGGAATATCCAGTTTTCATAATATACATTATACATTGTGATGCCTATATTCACGTGTAGAATTTAAAACAATTGATTTTAGGTTTAAGTGTTTTATTTTAATTTATTTTGACAAAATAGTTTAAAATTTTAATATTTATAGGCCAATGTGAAAATAATTATCGTTTTATTGATATTGGTCAGAATGGTAATATTGGTGCCTCTCTAAATGCTTTATAAGGTAACATGTCTTATCTTGACTATCTTATAAAGAGTAGCTTTTTTACAATAGTCAGCATAACAGAGTTTTGTTTCCACCGATGACTGCAGAAAAGAAATGGAAGTGTGATCCTGCAGGTGATATATCATATGGTGAAGATAGTATTGTAAATCGCGTGCGTCATTTGTTTGTCTTCTTCAGTCCACTTTTTACAGTAAATTGATTGCATTACATTCGCTTTTGTATAATAACATGGGCTTTTGACTTGAAGTGTGAAGTTCACTGTAGTTTTGCTGTTCAGGGGTCAGTTAAGGGTTAGTCAGTATTGTCTGTACCCTTTATGATAACACATTAAGCTGTGATTGGCTGATTTGCTTGTGTGAGCATTTATATTATAGCACACTTTGACAGGTGGCGAGTACAGAGGCCAGATCACTAGAGAAAAACTGTTTACGTGGGCGGATAAAGTTGACTTCGAGAAGTCGTGCTGATTTGATGGATTCTTACCTTGTATGTTTGTTTTTGTTATGTTTTATCTTTTAATATGGCTTAAATTAGGCTATATTGGCTTAAATGGTGCTTGTTGATGTTTCTCGCTGAGGCTTGTGTAAAATGTTTCCGTTTCAGCAAGTTCCACACGTTACATTCACATTCATGTAAACTTTACATTATTAGCTATTAGAGCCATAACCATGTTTCTTTCTGAGATTTGTTGTATATGTTATTATAACTATAATGATATTTTTTGTCTGTAGGCCTAGCATGTCAGGCCCCCATCTGCTGAAAAAGGGCAAAGAACACAGGAAGATGGACGTGCATAGAGATTTCACCGTTGCCTCCCCAGCTGAGTTTGTCACCCGCTTTGGAGGAAACCGCATTATAGACAAGGTCAGAGACATGCGTTTGTGTATGTTGTTTTATTCCTTTTCACATAACTGTAAAAAAAAGGATTTAATTTAATATGTATGCACATGTAATTATCTCTCTATTAGGTGCTGATTGCTAATAATGGCATTGCTGCAGTTAAATGCATGCGTTCGATTCGACGCTGGTCCTATGAAATGTTCCGTAATGAGAGAACCATTCGCTTTGTGGTGATGGTCACACCTGAAGACTTGAAAGCCAATGCAGGTTAGCAGAAAAGAAAATGATGGTTCAACCTGATTTTTTTTTTTAAACAAAAGTTATATTATCTAACTTTTTATTATTTTATTTTATTTTAAAAATCATTGGTACTGGGCATTCATTTTCAATTTGGATTTATTGAAAGAAATATGTTTAAAGTTAATTGTGTTTATCTCCAGAATACATTAAAATGGCTGATCACTATGTGCCAGTCCCTGGGGGCCCAAATAACAACAACTATGCCAATGTTGAGATGATCGTGGATATTGCCAAAAGGATTCCAGTGCAGGTTCGGCCTCACCACTATCAATCTTGGTGTCAGATGATTATTTTACATTATTACTGATGATGGTTTTTGTCTTCTTATAAGGCTGTTTGGGCTGGATGGGGCCATGCTTCTGAGAACCCCAAACTTCCAGAGCTCCTCCATAAATCAGGGATATGTTTTCTGGGTATTTTTTCCTCATAATCATCTATAACTTTTTAGCCAGCTTAGCCTTGCTAGTTGAGGACAAAGCATGTTTTCTTTTTCAGGGCCTTCCAGTCAAGCCATGTGGGCATTAGGAGATAAGGTGGCATCTTCCATCGTAGCTCAGAGTGCAGACATTCCCACACTGCCCTGGAGTGGAACAGGTAAGAGATCCGGTACACATCATGACTTGTTGCAAAAGCTCTTATTGTGATGTCTTGATCTCTCCCTCTTTGTCTTTTATCAGGTCTGAGGGTTGAGTGGGGTGAAGAAGAACAGAGACATGGTCATGTGATCAGTGTTCCTCATGAACTTTATGTGCAGGGTTGTGTTAAAGATGTGGACGAGGGACTAGCGGTGTGTTTTCCCAACAGAATCTGTTACAGAATTTAGACTTTAACATTCGTGTTACAGTTTGCCTTCTTTTATCCTGCTAATTTAGTGTTTTCTTGTGGCTAGAGTGCAGAAAAAATTGGCTACCCTGTGGTAATCAAAGCATCAGAGGGAGGCGGAGGGAAAGGTATCCGAAAAGTGGACAGTTCCGAGGACTTTCCCAGCTTTTTCAGACAGGTACACACTGCTGTATTATTACTTTAAAAAATGCATTATTTATTTTGATAGGACTTAATTATTCTGTGTAGTTACAGGTTTGGATTCATTGCATGGTGTCTTGTTGTTTGTTCTTTGCTACAGGTGCAGACTGAAGTGCCAGGTTCACCCATTTTCATCATGCAACTAGCCGAGCATGCACGCCACCTGGAGGTGCAGATCCTGGCTGACCAGTATGGTAATGCCATCTCTCTGTTCGGCAGAGACTGTTCCATCCAGCGCCGCCACCAGAAGATCATAGAAGAAGCTCCTGCTTCCATTGCCTCCACCACCACTTTTGAGCAAATGGAACGGGTGAGGCAAAAATCTGTGAAAATGTCCTGGACATGTTGCATTTGGGGTTGTGTGGCTAAAAGACTAAGGACGGTTTCACACTGCACGCGTTAGCAGAGCGTAAGCAGCGCGTATTTTTTTCGGCGCCCATGTTAACAGATTAGAGCATTCACACCGCACGCAGAGGCGGCGCGGCAGCGCGTAGCAGAAGCAGAGCAGGAGCAGCAGTGCCGCGATAGTTTTGGCGCCCAGTCTATTTTTGCCGCGCCGCTTACGCTGAATTAAAGTGACAATGCATTGATCATGGCCAAAATACACAGCAGTTTTACCCAAAAATCGCATTGATGATATCTATTGTGTTTTAAACAGTCAATCAAATGACCTTCATCAATTTAAAAAGAAAACAAATGTCCAAAAACAAACTTGTTGCCAAACTACAAAAACAAAGATGAACCAAACATTATATAATATATCAATTAATAAAATAAGCTTCTTGACAAGTCTTTTCTCTTAAATGTATTTGAAAACGAAATAAAGCAATGCCAACTTACCCATTATAAAGTACTCTGTCTGTACACACGCCGCGGTTCAGCCGCGCGTGTCAAACGCTGCCAGTGTGAAAGCAAAACGCATGTGTCCTGCTTCCGCTCATCGTACACACTGCTCCTGCGCTGCTTACCCTCTGCGAACGCGTGCAGTGTGAAACCGGCGTAAGGGCTCGTAACTTGGAGGAGTACTTAAAGGTATATCACCCAAAATTGAAAATTCTGTCATCATTTAATCGCCCTTAAGTTGTTCCAAAACTCAAACGAGTTGACGGTAGCCATTGACTTCCATAATAGGAAAAAAAATGATATGGAAATCAATGGCTACAGTCAACTGTCTGGTTACCAACATTCTTCAAAATATCTTCTTTTGTGTTAAGCAGAATAAAGAAACTCATACAGGTTTGGAACAACTTAAGTTTGAGTAAATGGGGGATTTTTGGATGAACTAAAATGGTTTGTAAAATCCACACTAAAAGCTAGTTTGTAAATAACTCTGTTCTTAATTTGGTTAGACCATTTGTTCTTAAAGCACAATGTAGCGTGTAGGTCTTAAAGGAGCATTGCGTAGGTTCTGAAATTTCTAACCGTTACTGACACCAGTGGCCGTTAGAGAAACTGCAGCCAGTCTCATGCTCGTTCTTGGTGCGCACGCTCGTATGAGCACGACCACAGCAACCAGAGAGTTGTAACTATGTCTTACCTTTGCAGTAAAAAGAAAGCCAGCTCGTGGTCTGTTTTTATACCCAGCCCTGACCGATGCTCCCTCCAAGAATCAAATGCCGCTCCGATGTTGACTCTTGTCTTGTATTTGCCCGACGCCGGTCACTCTCTATTTTGGCCGCACTAGATAAGGCTTTTTTTTTCTTTTCTTTTTTACTTACGAGGAGTTTCCGTGGGTGTCTGGATTGTGCTGGAGGCTGGTCGCTTCTTTCCGTCCGCAGAGTCCATTTGAAACACTAACGTTACTGCTAGCGATTGCCGGATGTAAGCCCAAGTAGACGAGAACGCGCATGATGTCACATTTTGTGAATTTTCGCGCCAATTCGGATCCGACTCCTCCACACACAATTGAGCCTACAGGCTGATAGAGACAACCGTGGTGGACATTAAGGTGTCATTCTTTCTATTACATTATGGTTGGCTCATAAATGTACAAATGAAAACTCTATCTTAAAGATTTTTTTAAGTAAAAAGCTACACATAGCCCCTTTAAAGGGGTCATCGGATGCAAAATTCACTTTTACATGGTGTTTGCATTTAAATGTGACTTTGCAGTGTGTGGACACAACCACCATACAATGAAAGAAATCCATTCACTCCTTATTTTTTAATCCTCAAAAAGCCTAAACAATATTTTCTGAGCAATATGATGTCATATTGCTCATACTCCGCCCACGACCACTGACGCACTGTCCCATATTAGCATATTTCCGCCCTCAGCCATTTGTATACTGTCCGCCAAAGCAGAACTTTACGTGTCTTGTGTCGACATCCCCCATGGAAGAGGGGGTGGGGTGAGCAGTTGCTCATTATCATTTAAAGAGACATGCAACGAAACGGGTCACTGTGAACAGCTGTTTTTGAGGAGGTGAAAGGGTGTTGTTTTACACAACCATTGAGGAATTTTAACCAAAGTATGTTACAAACTTTACATGAAGACTCTAAAGAATCATACCAACTTGTGGAAAATGGGCATCCGATGACCCCTTTAAGTTCTATTCTGTAGTCACATCATTTTACATTTATTTATACGTAGTTACATTTGAACTAAGTTTAATGCAACGCAAACATATTTACTAGCACACAAGTTGGAACTTTGTGCCCCTTTACGCCACAGCTGGCTCCTGATTCTTTAATAAGTGTACTGAAAGTGTTTGCTATATGACTAAAATTAATTATTTATCCATATTAAAATAAGGTTTTTAAGTTTATTACAAAAGTTTATTCAACACATGCCAAACAAAACTGCTAATGAAATGTCCTGCATGCTGACATTACTGTGTCTGATAAAGAAAATGCCAGTGGGAAATACAGAGAACAATAAACACACAATATACAAACATCAGAACTATTGGTCCTAAAATGCTTTAGTATTTTTACATTCTTGTGCACTCCAGTATTAATGACAAGTCATTATATTTTTGTGCATATGCTTAATTAATTTCATCTTTTGGGTTTGGGACCTGTACCAAAATGGTGTTCATATTGACATGCACAATTAATTTTCTGCTCTGCATGTCAGTATGCAGTGCGTCTGGCTAAGATGGTGGGCTATGTGAGTGCTGGTACGGTAGAGTATCTGTTTTCCGAGGATGGAAGTTTCCACTTCCTGGAGCTGAATCCACGGCTACAGGTGGAACACCCCTGCACTGAGATGATTGCTGACGTCAACTTTCCTGCTGCACAGTTACAGGTAAAGCAAAGTACAGCTGTGTGTATGATATAGTGACCCCTCCAAAGGTGCTGTTGTTTAATGATGAGATTCTCGTTGAGGATCTTATAGAGGTTCTCGGTGCAAAGTAGCAGGAACTAATCATATTCCTCTAATATTTTTCAGATTTTGTTTTTGTTAAAATATCTATAATTCTCAAATGCTGATCATAAACTTTTGATGCCATCTCTTTGTAGATAGCGATGGGGATCCCTCTTTACAGAATTAAGGATATCCGTGTGCTGTTTGGCGAAGGTCCGTGGGGAGACACACCTATTAACTTTGAATCTCCAGAATGCGTCCCCTGTCCACGGGGACATGTCATAGCTGCACGCATCACCAGTGAGAATCCAGACGAAGTGAGCAAATGGTTCATGTTCATGTTAAAAAGCTTGATTCAAAAACAGTCTATACACAATGGCTTGAATTTGCTGCATATTCTGTACACTATTGTTTAAAAGTTTGGGTTGAAGATTTAAAAAAAAAAAAAAGTTAATACTTTAATTCAGTAAGGATACATTCAATTGATTATAAGTAACGGTACAAAGATATTTATGATGTATATGAATGCTGTTCTTTATATTCATAAAAGAATCCTGAAAAAAAGTATCACTATTTCCAGAAAAATGTTAAGCACCACTACTGTTTTCAACATTGATAATAATAAGAGCAACAAATTAGCATATAAGAATGAAGGATCATGAGACTGGAGTAATGGCTGCTTAAAATTCAGCTTTGTCAAAAATTAAAAATTGCAATAATATTTTACAGTATTACTGTTGTTACTGTATTTTTGATAATATAAATGCTGAGCTTAAAGGGTTAGTTCACCCAAAAATGAAAATTCTGTCAGTATTTACTCACCCTCATGTTGTTCTAACCCCGTAAGACCTTCGTTCATCTTCGGAACACGAATTAAGATATTTTTGATGAAATCTGAGTGCTGGATCACTCCTCCATAATTTACTAGTCCATAGGCTTCTTCAGGGATTGAACTTGCCGGCCTCGAAAAGTTATTAAAGACATCGTTAAAATAGTCCAAGTGACTACAGTGGCTCAATCTTAAGTTTATCAAACGACGAGAATACTTTTTGTGCGCAAAAAAAACAAAAACAACGACTTTATTTCAACTATTAATTTCCTTCTCTCTGGGCCTCGAGTCAGGTTACTAGTTTAACAGCGTAAGCTTCTGCTGTTGTACGTCACACGCATCACCCACATGACCAGTGTCGGCCAATAGTGAGCCTACGTGTGACGTAGCTCTACGAAATTACACTACGTTAACTGACTAGAGGCCCAAAGAGAAGGAAATTAATAGTTGAAATAAAGTCGTTATTTATGTTTGTTTTTGCGCACAAAAAGTATTCTCGTCGCTTGATAAACTTAAGATTGAGACACTGTAGTCACTTGGACTATTTTAACGATGTCTTTAATAACTTTTCGAGGCTGGCAAGTTTCACTCCCTGAAGAAGCCTATGGACTAGTAAGTTATGGAGGAGTGATCCAGCTCTCAGATTTCATCAAAAATATCTTAATTCGTGTTCCGAAGATGAACGAAGATCTTATGGGGTTGGAACAACATGAGGGTGAGTAAATACTGACAGAATTTTCATTTTTGGGTGAACTATCCGTTTAAGAGCTGTGGTGAGCTTAAGCGACTTTCTTTCAAAAGTGTTAAATCTTACTGACCCCAAACCTTTGAACAGTATAGTAGGCTATATATGCATATTCCTGAGTATCTTTTCTAAAATGGTCTAATAGTGCAAAATTTACCAGACTTCTTGTCTGAATTCATTTATTAGTGTCATTTTAGTTATAGTTAGTTACCCCTGCTTAACTCTTTCCCGGCCAGGCTGCAGCTACAGTAGGTGTACTTGTCATTTTCCAGCTTTCCGGGTTTTCACTGTTATACGCTAGGGGGCGCTGTAACACATTTTCTGAAAGAGTTCTAAATCTCCTGATCAAAACGCATGCAAAGATGATGCAGAAACAAGCGATATCATAATCATATACATATGTAAAATAAAGCGATCATCAACATTAAATAGCATATAAATCCAAACTTTCTAATGTTACTGAATGAAATGTCGACCCAGGATGCTATAGGACTGTGAAGCATTAGGGGTGTGGATGGACTCGATCTACTCCATCTATGTTTTGATCATCTTTCTGAATATGATCCAGATGTAGTCTTTGACAAAAACGTGATTTTCTCAGCTTTTTGCTCAAAATGTTGCTTTTTTTATGAAGCTTGCCCACATTCAAGTGTTGATTTAAAAAGAATGTATGAAGCTAGAATAAAACAGAGGGTCTGTTCTTTCTTTTGACATATTGCATGTCGAGGAATTCATGCAACAAAATACTCTGGGGGCCATGACATTTTTGTAAAGAAAAGACAAGAAACGCTGGCGGTGGCTGGCAACTTTTTAAAAATATGCTGGCGGGGAAAGAGTTAACTATCTTCTTAGATGTTTTTAAAACCTTTTAGAGTTTTGAAGCAGTAGTCTTTGAAGGCTACTTTAGCAGTTTATTTCTTGATATATTTATTTGTCTTCATAAGGGTTTTAAACCAAGTTCAGGCACAGTTCAGGAGCTGAACTTCCGCAGCAGTAAGAACGTGTGGGGCTACTTCAGTGTAGGAGCAGCCGGAGGTTTACATGAGTTTGCAGACTCTCAGTTTGGACATTGTTTCTCCTGGGGCGAGAACCGAGAAGAGGCCATCTCGTGAGTCCATTTAGATCAGCAGTCTTTTCTTTTTTTGCTCTTTAAAGAAAAAAATTAGACCGAGCTCTCTTTTTATGGTGAATCAATTAAGTTTTTGTTTTTGTGGCCTGCAGGAACATGGTGGTAGCCATGAAGGAGCTCTCAATCAGAGGAGATTTCAGGACCACAGTAGAGTACCTCATTAAACTACTGGAGACGGAGAGTTTCAGGAACAATGACATTGATACTGGCTGGCTGGACCACCTAATTGCAGAAAAAGTACAGGTAGGACCTGCACACCTGGGAGGAGAAATGTCCCAAATCAAGACAAAGTGTCTCTAGGAACTCAGTTCTACTTTCCGCCCATGTAACATGAACTTTGAAGCCATTTAAGGTAAAGTGACATTTGTTTTAACTTACTTTATTGTATATTTCTCTTAGGCGGAGAGGCCAGACACCATTTTAGGTGTGGTATGCGGTGCTCTACATGTTGCTGATGCAAGTTTCAGAAAGAGCATGTCTGACTTCCTGCATTCACTGGAGAGGTATCTCCACTGCTATGCCACTCCAGCATCTAAGGCATTGAAAACTTAAAGATACCACTATACTGTTTTAATTTAGTGTTGTAATGCTTTTCTGGATGTTTTAGGGGCCAGGTGTTGCCTGCTGCTAGTTTGGTCAACACATTCAATGCTGATCTGATTTATGATGGAGTCAAATACTGCCTGAAGGTAACATAAATCAAAAGATGATCAAAGGTATTTCAGTAAGTGTATTTTATGATAAACAGGTGTGAATGTGTGTGCTTGTGTCTGGGGTACAGGTGGCACGCCAGTCACCCACCACGTATGTTATCATAATGAATGATTCGGATATTGAAGTTGATGTCCATAGACTCAGTGATGGTGGTCTACTACTTTCCTATGGTGGCAGCAGCTACACAACCTACATGAAGGAGGAGATTGACAGGTTAGAAAAGCAGTGGTTTTGTGCTGTAAAATACAGTGTACTTACTTATGTAACCACTGACGTTTATTTGGTCTTTGTCATATGATGTATAGCTATCGCATCACAGTGGGTAACAAAACGTGTGTGTTTGAGAAGGAGCGAGACCCTACGGTACTCAGGTCGCCCTCTGCTGGAAAGCTGTTGCAGTATGTGGTCGATGATGGTTCCCATGTTTTGGCCTCCCAGCCTTATGCTGAAATTGAGGTAAAGATGAGGCAAAGTATTTTACATTTCTAGGTAGCAATTTCTGCAGAATGGACTTTATCATTATCTGTATATGACATTATATGGGACTGACAGCGATGGATGCAGAGGACAGTTTTAACTGACTTATTATAGTGGTTGTTTGCTTATGTCTCCTTTTTTTTTTCTTTACAGGTTATGAAGATGGTGATGACCCTGCATGTCCAGCATTCCGGTTCCATTAACTTTTCAAAAAGACCAGGAACCGTATTAGAGCCCGGCTGTGTAGTGGCACGAATGGACCTGGATGACCCCAGCTGTATTCATCCGGTGATTTATCTTTAATTGCTTCTCACAAGATGAAGCACATGATGAAATCCACTTACTGTTTTTTTAGTCTTGGGCAAAACAGTAAATGTTGAAAATGTGATAGTTTTCCCATTTGGTTGGTTGTCCCAAAGATGTATTGGGCACTTAAAAATGTACGAATATGATTGCTTTATAAAAGAAAATATTAAACCAAGTGGCAATTATTGTAAAGAAAATAATAGCTCAAGCACACTTTTTAAGCAAAACACGTTTCAACAACCGTTAGTGGATCATATTCATACCTAATGTGATGAACTACACTACACCTGAAATCAAGTAAAAAAGAAAAGTCAGTACTGTGAAAAGATGTAGCATTAATTGTTTGCAGATACCATTGGTTTGATATTTAATGCAGTGACATTCATACATTTTCGAATATAATTCATTCATATTTTAGTGTCCAAATACTTTTTGTTGTCGCTGTTTTTTCTTCTTTTCTGGTGTAATTTTTAGACGCACTGCCATCTGCAATGTGAAGTATTAATTCCTGGTCTTCTCCCTCAGGTAAAGCCAAACATGGAGGCATTACCATCCCAGGAGCCTTTACCAATTGTAGGGGATAGGCTTCATCAGGTCTTCCACAATGTTCTGGAGAACCTGGTGAAGATTATGGATGGATACTGTCTGCCGGAGCCATACTTCAGTCAGAAAGTGAGAGCACAGATTCAGACTCAAAGCAGCATGAAAACAGTGTGCAGACTAGTCTGTTAAATATATCCATGTCTTTACAGCTGAAGAAGTGGGTCAACACGCTGATGAAGACACTTCGGGATCCGTCTCTACCTCTACTTGAACTGCAGGAGATTATGACCAGCGTGGCAGGGCGTATACCAGTTACTGTGGAAAAAGCCATTCGAAAGGTCATGGCACAGTATGCCAGTAACATTACCTCCGTTCTCTGTCAGTTCCCCAGCCAAAGGGTGAGAGTTGAAGAAATAAATATGCTTATCTGAAACATAGATTGCACTCATATCTCTGGACAGTATTATATATAGTCAAGTGTAACAGTCTTTATCTATGGTTGAAACCTTTAAATATATTCTGTGGAACCATTTTCACTATAATTGGGATTATCATTTAGTGATAAAATGTACTAATTATATTACTTGATATATTTCCTTGGTAAATATATTGTTATAAATGAAAGTTCTGGGGGCAACTTTCAGGTTTTATTCAGTTTTTAATCAACACTTTTCCAGATAGCAAATATACTTGACAGTCATGCTGCTACGCTTCAGAGGAAAGCAGACAGAGAGGTTTTCTTCATGAACACTCAAAGCATTGTGCAACTAGTGCAAAGGTGAGAAATGCCCGATGACTCACTAATGGATCCTACCTTTGCTGTTGTCTAAAGATAACCAAAGACTGCTCTGTTAACCAGAAAATGTCAATATGCACCTGTTTTTTCTTAAATCATTTTTAGATACCGTAGTGGAGTTAGAGGCTATATGAAATCTGTTGTGCTGGATCTGTTGAAACGGTACCTTCAGGTGGAGATGCAATTTCAGCAAGGTAAATGTCCAACTTTAACCTTGACAATACTCACATCGCATCACATCAGATCAAACAGAAAATCATTTCACAAGTTTTACCTTTCTTTTTGAAAATCTATCTGGAAAAATAATGACAAAAGGTAGATAAAGTGCACAAACAATATGGTAAATTTTAATAAAAAATTTGTAATTCTCTCACTCTCCCCGGCAGCTCACTATGATAAATGTGTCATAAATCTCAGAGAGCAGTATAAGCCTGACATGACTCCAGTATTGGGGTGCATCTTCTCCCATGCTCAGGTCTCCAAGAAGAACATCCTAGTCACCATGCTCATAGTAAGATCCTTTCTGAACTACTTAACAGTGTTTCTTTATTTCATTAAGATGTGTCAGCTGATCCCCCCCCAATCATTCTGAAAATAAGAACAGGATGTATAAGTGCCTCATTAACATAATTCAATTCAGGTGTTAGGTTTAATGGACACATTGTGTTCTTATTTAATTTAAAAAAGCAACTTTTTTCCAGGACCAGCTGTGTGGCCGGGACCCAACGCTTGCTGATGAGCTTATGGTCATTCTTGATGAGCTTACACAACTCAGTAAAATGGAAAACTCTAAAGTGGCACTTCGGGCCAGACAGGTATGTACTGAACCTCAGTGGTCGTGATCTTTGACCTCTGCTGAACTCCTGTACATATGCGTTAATGCTGGCTCTGTTCAAAATAGCATACTACTATTTTCGCAGTATAATACTATTTAAGCAGTATGTACACTACTGTTTAAAAGTTTCAGGGTCAGTAAAGTTTGGGAAAGGAAATTAAGTTTTACACAGCAAGCTTAAAGGTTTTGGGTTATTCAGTTGCATTCGATTGATCAAAAGTGACAGTAAAATGATTTGTGTTACAAAGAATCCTAAAAAAAATCTAATTTCCACAAAAATATCAAACTGCACTACTGTTTTCGACAGCATACAGTATATACGGGACAGTATGCAGTAAGCAATACACTAGCCATAACAACTCTATATCTTTCTTCAGGTGTTGATCGCGTCTCATTTGCCCTCATATGAACTCAGACATAACCAGGTGGAATCTATCTTTTTATCAGCTATTGATATGTATGGCCATCAGTTCTGTCCCGAGAACCTCAAGGTAAAGCAGCAAAAAGATAAAACTTTTATCTTTTTGATATTCTAACAAATCTAACGAAGGCATAACAAGTCAAAAATCCTGCATCTGCAGAAACTCATCCTGTCTGAGACCTCCATCTTTGACGTCTTGCCCAGTTTCTTCTACCACATCAACCGTGTGGTTTGCATGGCTGCCTTAGAGGTCAGTAAAGCTTGTCTTTTTCTCTCCAAATGCTTAGTGTTATGTGGTCAGGACTTTCTATTAACTTTCTGAAATTTCTCAGGTATACGTACGGAGGGGATATATTGCTTACGAGCTAAACAGCCTTCAGCATCATCAGCTGCTGGATGGGACATGTGCAGTAGACTTCCAGTTCATGTTACCATCATCCCACCCAAACAGGTATAGCAACAATCACATGTAGATCTATATACTGAATAGAGCTTGCAATTATGTTTATTCCATGACCTCCAAATCAATGGGAGTCTTGTGGCCAACTTTTTTCAATTATAGAAGCTTTTAGTATGACCTTCATGAATGGTAGTTCATTGCTGTGGTGCTTAACAGACTACACTCTTTATGTAATAGAAAACAAGATAATTGAACCTGGATGTACAATCCACCTTTATTTCCTAGCCTGGATATTTCTTTAAGATTCCCTGTAACTTTTATTTTATATTTTGACATTGTTTTCTTCCCTCTGAAAGAGAACCTTTCTCCCCAGTGAGCCAGTCCATGCCCAAACCCACGTAATACGCTCTATATTTATTAGCATCTCCCTAATCAAATAATATTTAACAGAGTGCACAAAAACAGATCCCGTCTTATAATCATAACTTTCCCCCTTTGGGCTAAAGCCTGGTTTGGGTTCTTTTTACTAAGGTATCCTGGGAGATGGTATTGAGCACCATTTTCACACTGGGGTGATTTAAGATTTATCAACTTGCTTTGAAAGAAAAAAGTACAAAAGTGATTATATTGCAATTATTTTTACACATTATTGAAGGCTTTGTTTAAAATAGACACTGAATTATTAACTGTGTTTGAAATATTTTTGTCGGCATGAAGTCAAAATTAACCCTGTTTACTTTATTAATACACATTCTTGGTCTAATTGTGAATGATTGGTCAAAAGACAAGTAGTGTGGTATATTAATCAAAATATAACAATCATAGGCCTAAATGTAACATTTTGGAAGTAAAATGGGTTAAGACTTTCTCATGTCGTTTTTAAATATTAAGGCTTCAAAATATAAAATATTCGCAAAATATTTACAGGTTCCAAAAAAATCTGAGATATAGTTATGTAAGTCAAAGCAGATTGGTCAATCACACTGTACACAATAATCCAATCACACAATAATCCTTAATAAAGGATTAGTTCACCTCAAAATGAAAATTTCCTAATAATTTACTCACCCCAATGCCATCCAAGATATCCATGTCTTACTTTCCTCAGTGGAAGAGAAAATAATTTTTTTGAGGAAAACATTTCTGGATTTTTCTTCGAATAATGGACTTCAATGGCAACCAGCGTTTTGAAGTCCAAATCAATGCAGTTTCAAAGGTCTTTGAAGTGCTTCAGCGGACTGTGCACGATCGCAGCTGAGGAGGCGTGGCTTATCTCGCGAAACGATAGGTAATTTAAAAAATATATATATATACTTTTTAACTACAATTGTTCGGATTGAGCTGATCTGCAACGCGCCGGAAACTACGTCATCACTTTGAAAGGTCAGGCTCGATGACGCCGACGTCGGCGGAAGTACCGTCCTACTGTTTACAAAGCGACCAATGCAATTTGAACTATCCTCCTTCGCACGGTCGAGTGGGGCGGTACTTCCGCTGGCGCCGGTGACATCGAGCCTGACCTTTCAATGTGATGACGTAGTTCCCGGCGCGTTGCAGATCAGCTCAATCCGAACAATTGTAGTTAAAAAGTATATATATATATTTTCTGGGTTACACTTTATTTCGATAGTCACTTTAGACATTCTACTAACTATAAGTAACTTTTCAACTAACTGTCATTAGAGTATTAGTAGGCTTTAGTAAACTGTCAGTAGACTGTTAGGTTAGGGTTAGGTGTTAGGGTTCGGGTTAGGAGAACAAGTTGACTTGTAGTTGCTAATATACTTATAGTCAGTAGAATACCTGTTGGGGGACCAACAAAATAAAGTGTTAGCAGATATTAAGCAGACAGTCTACTAATACTCTAATGACAGTTAGTTGATGTGTAGCTGCAAAGTTACTTATAGTTAGTTGAATGTCTAAAGTGGACTATCGAAATAAAGTGTTACCTTTTTTTTTTGTTGAAAATGACCTATCGTCGTTTCGCTAGACAAGACCCTCCTCCTCAGCTGCGATCGTGCACAGTCCGCTGAAGCACTTCAAAGTCCTTTGAAAGTGCATTGATTTGGACTTCTTGGTTGTCATTGAAGTCCATTATTCGAAGAAAAATCCAGAAATGTTTTCCTCAAAAAACTGGGGTGAGTAAATTATTAGGAAATTTTCATTTTGAGGTGAACTACTCCTTCAAAGATTGTAGCTTTAAGTGTTTTGTCATCGAATGCAAAGTGATTCCCTTACTGTTACTTTGGTTGCTAATCGGTTTTCATAGAGATTTTTTCACTTTAATAATCAATAACGGTTAATAGATCCATTTTGTTTTTAACATAATCATGATAGAAAGAGATCCAAAATTAGAAGATGATGATCCCATGCTAACACACACCTGCTCTCATTTCAGAGGGAGCAGTCCTACTTTGAACAGGTAGAGTACAGCTCCTCCCTGCAACCAGTTAGCCTTGTATGTGCATTACCGCATAGTATGTCTGCAGAAATGCATGCTGGATGCATCCACTGTATTTAATGACTTGAAGAAATTTGGCCTCAAGGGGACAGTTCTTTTTAATTATTTTAACTGGATTTAATGGCTCACATAACTTGTCAATTTGTTGGGTAATTACAAGCCTAAATTGGCCTTAAATGTGCTTCCAATCAACACAGTCTGAAAAAATGTGGACTGTGTTTAGCAATTCATTCCTGAACCCTTGCCAGTTTAATTTAGATGAGCCACATAATTTAATATCACTCAAGCTGAGAATATAGAGGATGGTTACTGAGTATTTTGCATTGAAACTTGTGGTTTTTCCTTTAAGCACAAGCAGTGCCTTTAGTTTATGCTTTTGTCCATAATTGGCACCCTTAATTCTACTCTCACTCACACACACACACACACACACACACACACACACACACACACACCATCTTCTCCCCCTCTCAGATTTTCTGTTCCTGTGAATGACTCGGGAGAGTTTCAAGCAATGCGTCGTCAAGGTAGTGAGCTCTTCCTGGATGGGGCGCTGTCACCTCCATGTCAGAGGATGGGAGCCATGGTTGCCTTCCATAGTTTTGACCACTTCAAAAGGTGCCTTCATATTTTGTGCTTGTAAATAGAGAGTTGGATTAAATGGTTAACAAAATGTGAGATTCCGTCTGATCTGTGATTGTGTTGTAGGTGTTTTGATGAAGTGATCTTTCGCTTTGCGGACCCGCTGTGTGAGAGTTCTCTGTTCTCTGACGGCTGTTCCACCTTCTGTGATGGGGAGAGCTGTAAGGTGAGAGTTAGGAGAAACAAACAAGAATAATTCACCCAAAAATAAAAACTTTCATCTACTTACCCTCATGTCGTTCCAAACCTCTATGACTTTTGGGAAACATTTTTTGGTGAACTATTTGTGTGTGTGTATGTACACTTTTTCAGAACATGAAGGAAAACCCCATACACATCATAAATGTGTCTATCAAACAAGCAGACACTGAAGATGATGATGCTTTAGTCACAGCTTTCACTGGCTTTGCTCACTCTAAAGTAAGTATTTTAAAGATTGTTAACCTTTTAGCTGTGTGTGCTGGTCAGTGGCTTGACTCCTTGTGTTCATTTCAGAAAGCTCTGCTCTATCAATATGGAATCAGAAGAGTGACATTTTTAGTTGCACAAAAGGTGAATGCTCATATACTATTGCCATTGCCTAAATATATTGTCAATCAAAAGAGACTGAAATTGAATGCCTTTTTTTCCCCTCAGCGGGAGTTCCCAAAGTACTTCACGTTCAGGGCCAGAGATGAAGTAAGTGATGCATCTGTTGATTTGATTAAAAATTTACATTATAGAGTAACAGCTGAAGATTTTCCTCTTTCTCTCCAGTTCCATGAAGACAGAATCTACCGTAACCTGGAGCCTGCTCTGGCCTTCCAGCTTGAGCTGAATCGTATGCGTAACTTTGATCTGACGGCCGTTCCCTGTGCCCATCACAGAATGCAACTGTACTTGGGTGCCGCTCGCGTGGAAGAGGGGGCAGAAGTCACAGATTATCGCTTCTTTATCAGAGCCATCATTCGCCATTCTGACCTCATTACAAAGGTAACCAATATTCCTAATAGACAGTATGTAATCTTGTGTCCTAAAACCTTTGAGGACTTTTGCAGCCATTTAGTGGAGTCTTGCTCAGAGAAAGGCAAGGTTTGGTTGTATTTACTTTCAATGACTGCATTTAAACCACAGAATGTGAATGTGGTCTAAATATTTATTATGATTATTTGACAGACACTTTATCTAAAGCGACTTATAGTACATTCAATTTGTACATGTTATCAGTATGTCAGTCTGTACCCTAAGTGTCAAACCTACAACCTTGAAGTTGCTAGCACCATATTTTACCAGTTACTCTTCAAGCTACAGAAACACTGCTCCAGTCTGGGGAAATAAATTGGATAGGTAGCTTATCTGTTAGTCTAACTCAACGTCATCATAAATGCATGCTTGAGTAACCTTTGGTTAATCATAAAATAATGTCTGAACTCATCTATATTATACAGACTTATTACACAGACTAAATATATATATTTATATGAATATCTAAATATATATATTTATTTATTTATTTAATTATTATTATTATTTTTTTATTTTTTTTATATGATGCATTTTATTTATATTGTCTATATTGTCACTTTTGATCAATTTAATGGGTAAAAGTATTAATTTCTTTAATAGAAATCACACTGTCCTCAAACCTTTGAACAGTAGTGTATATGTTGATGTACTTTGTCTAAAATTGTTTCCAACTTCAAAACTGGCAATAGAAAGTGACAATAGAAGTTAAAATGTTAGTACAACTGCATAGATCGTAAATTTAGATATCCCAAGTTCCTATTTCATATAATAACAAAATAAGAAAAAAATAAATGCCAGTGTAGGTTGTTGATTGTTATTTTAAGGATATTTTTAAATATGGCCTAAGCTTTTTTGATTAAATTTTTTCCCTCTTTCTGTAGGAGGCCTCATTTGAGTACCTGCAGAATGAGGGAGAGCGGCTGTTGCTGGAGGCGATGGATGAGCTGGAGGTGGCCTTCAGTAACACACCTGCTCGTACTGACTGTAATCACATCTTTCTCAATTTTGTACCTACTGTTAATATGGACCCTTCAAAGGTTAGATTCAAAAACATAGCCACTGCCATTGCTCCTGAGCTGTATTGCTTAGCTACATTCTGTCTTTTTTCCCTAAAGATAGAGGAGTCTGTCCGTTCCATGGTGATGCGGTACGGTAGTCGTCTGTGGAAGTTGCGTGTTCTCCAGGCTGAGCTGAAGATCAACATCCGCCTCACCACCACCGGAGATGTCATTCCCACCCGCCTCTTCCTCACCAATGAGTCCGGCTACTATCTGGACATCAGCCTATACAAGGAGGTCACTGACCTCTCCACTGGACAGGTGCAACTTACATTCACTCTTGTTCAAAATTAAAGTGGCATTGTTAGGATTATGATTACTCCAAATTACACATTTGCCATAACACAACGTGGTGTGTTTACACTATCATCCAAAAGTTGGGGTAAGTGAGTTTTTTGTTTGTCAGCAATGATTAAATGATCAATATTAGAATGATTTTTGAAGGATCATGTGGCACTGAAGACTAGAATAATGGCTGCTGAAAATTCTGATTTGCTATCACAGGAATAAATGACATTTTAAAATATATTAAAATAGAAAATAGTTATATTAGTTGTATTAGTATTTCAGAATATTTTTTCAATATATTATAATATTTCGATCAAATGAATGCAGAATATAAAGAGACTTCTTTCAAAAATAATAAAGAAGTCTTATCAAACTAAAAATTAATGGTAGCACTATTTTCTCTATCACTGATTTCATTGATATGTGAGCCAGTTGTTTTTTGAGTGTCACTGCATAAATAGATGTTCTTCAACACGAGGTCGAGTTTAGATGAAGATTAGTTTAGACGCAACAGCAGCTGCTTAATAGATCTGTTTATCAATATGCTTTGTAGTCTGGATTGTTTTCTCAGCTGCCCATTTTCTTCTCGCCAACATCAAAACTGTTTATTTTGAGAGTACAGGACTAATAAACCACAACACAGGCTCATCAGGAGTCTAGTTATAATGCAGTTTACACAAACAATGGTTAATCCAAAGCCATGCATGCGCTTTCATCTCTATTTGTCTGTGAGTCAGGGTGGGAAATTAGCACCCGCCACCAGCCAATGGCGGGTGACTTTGCCTTGTATACCAGCCACAGTGGCGGGTAGATTGTAAAACATATTTTTATTGGTTACTACTTAAAACATTCCTTGTAACGGATTGGACAGCTTTTGTCAAAGAATGCTGTTGCTAAGTAACAATAATGCACTTTTGTCGAGTAACTAATTTGATTGGTTTTCAGCGCTGTGCGTCACGGACACAGCGCACGGACACGACGCTGAACGGACCGTGACACATATAGCTGAGCTGAGGTACAGACGAAAGGAAAATTAAAAAAATGTGGCGACATATACCCGGTGTTGAGAGGCCCGCCGCGGAGTCAGCAGTAGCTATGAATGTACAAACTGTTGAGGGCGAAGTGAATAAAAAGAGAAGGTACTTTTCGAACAAGTGGCGCATTGATGACGAAGGGAAAACGAGGGAATGGTTAGCCTACCTTCCCGCTGAACAGTCCATGCACTGTAACGTTACTTACTGTCGAACCTATGCGTCGTCCGAAAATGCAAACAATTCGTTCGTTAGAGGAACAACTAACCTTAAAATAGAGTCAATAAAAGAGCATGAGTCATCCAAGTCTCATATCAAGTGCACTGCCATGATTTATTATGTATTAATTTTGTATTAATAATAAAAAATAAATTATTGAAGCAATTCAAAATATGCTAGTGCACTTTCTTTTATAAATTTGAATTCCGGAAAAAGCGGCTGGTAAAAAATTTAAGTGGCTGGTAAAATTGGGCATCCACCAGCCACTGTGATTTAATGGGCAAAAAAAGTTAATTTCCCACCCTGCTGTGAGTACATCTGCATTTTCTCGTCAACTTAAACTGATTCATTATTGACTGCCGCATTAGCTGGACCGTTCTAAAATAAATGTTTTTTGTGTAATATGAGCAAAAAATGTTGATACCATTGTTGTCAGACTTTATTCCTGATTTGAAATATGTTATTTGAACAAAATATTGAGGGATTTCAGTCTTTCCCCATTCAACTAGATAGAAGCTGTACTTGCATGACTGTAAACCAAGAAATTACCAAAATTGTCCCTCTGTCATCTTAGTGAAACTTTGAGGTCGAACAATTCTAGAAGATTAGAACACATTACTACAGTTTTTCACATGTTACTTTTTTTCATTATAGTAGATTGTTTTGTAAGTATTTGCTTTGCATATTGCTGTTGTAAGAGTACAATAGTGGTTCTCAACCTTATTGACTAAAATAAAATTAAGTAATATTTTTATTTTTTATTCGTTTTTCTACTTTTTTTTAATGCATTTTTTAAAAATCATTTTAAGTCATCTTGAGGCTCCCTGGTTAAAAACCACTGCAGTACAATAACAAGGCACTGTGTACCTAGAGGTCACAGCTAGAAGAGAGGGTTTTGAGGTTGGTGTCATTCAAGCAAGATGCCTAAGCCATCTTCTTATTACTATTGATATTTCATGAACAAAAAAAAAAATCTGTTTTACTGTGCCACAGTTCTTACCTGTATTCATGTTCTGCAGATAATGTTCCAGTCGTACGGAGACAAACAAGGTCCACTGCACGGCATGCTAATCAATACCCCGTATGTCACAAAAGATTTGCTGCAGGCTAAACGCTTCCAGGCTCAGACCCTTGGCACCACGTACGTCTATGACTTCCCTGAGATGTTCAGACAGGTGCGGTCATTCAGTTAAGATGAAACCAATTCTCACTGTGATTGTTTATGGGATGTGTTAGCTCATTATTCTTTTTTGTGGTTGTCAGGCTTTGTTTAAACTTTGGGGACCAGGAGACAGCTACCCTAAAGATGTGTTGATGTGTAATGAACTGGTCCTGGATTCTCAGGGGAGACTTGTGCAGATGAACAGACTACCAGGAGACAATGAGGTGCATCAATGAATTCTTACCATATTCCTTAAAGTTCCCATGTAGTCAATAATTTTATCCCTTAAAACTCATCTTTGATTACCAAAGCTTGATTTTCACCACAGGGGGATTTTCTATTAGACAGTATGTACACTGTTGTTGCAATTTTCAAGCAGAAAGTGAAGATAGTTCACTTCTGATGTAGCCTGGAATCATAAATCACACTGTGTTCATTCATTTAACAAGAGGAGAACCTGCGCCCCCCAACTGACCCTTGTTTCTCCTAAGTTTTTTTTTTCCACTTCTGTCACCTGATGGAATTTTGGTTCCTCGATTCCAACTTTATCGTTTCTCTGTGCCATTATCATTATAGTAGTGATGTGGACCCTGCTATTCTTTAAAATTGACAACGATTTTAGAACTATATCTTTATATTTATACTTATCGTCCTTGGTGTGAACGGGCCTTTACACAGTAATAATTCTCTATGGATTATTGAGGAATACTGTTCCTCAGTCATACCTAGGGAACATACTTCCATTTGCATAATTTGGCTTTTAAAGACAAAATTGTAAATGTAAATAAATTAATTTAAATCAACATCTAAGTAAATGGATGAGTCATTTGTTTGTCCTCCTTTCTAGGTTGGCATGGTGGCTTTCCGGATGAAGATGAAGACTCCAGAGTATCCAGAGGGCCGAGATATCATTGTGATTTGTAATGATATTACCTATATGATTGGCTCTTTTGGGCCACAGGAGGATCAGCTCTTTTTACTGGCATCTGAGCTAGCCAGAGCGGAGGGGATTCCACGCATCTACATCTCAGCCAACAGTGGAGCTCGTATCGGCCTGGCAGAGGAGATCCGGCACATGTTTCAGGTTGCTTGGATCGACTCTGATGACCCTTATAAGGTGACCGAGTGTGTCTAAAGAGTTAGGATGTAAAATCAAACCGCTGCACTTCTGAATGAATCTTTCATTTTACAATTCTTGTTTGATCTATTCCTGCTTAGTTTTTCAAGCTTTTGTTCAAGACCATTCTTCTCTTTCGCCTCTGCAGGGTTTTAAGTACCTGTATCTGACTCCTCAGGACTACACCCGCATCAGTTCCTCTAATTCTGTCCACTGTCACCATGTAGAGGAGGGTGGCGAGTCCAGGTAAGCCTACTGGTTTTAGCATGCACAGACAGATACCCAAAAACCTCTCTCCTTGGCTCTTATGTGTTCAATTAATGTCTTAGGTACATCATCACAGACATCATAGGGAAGGAAGAGGGTCTTGGAGTGGAGAATCTGAGGGGTTCAGGCACCATAGCTGGAGAAACGTCCCAGGCTTATAAGGAAGTCATCACCATCAGCATGGTGAGACCTTACATCTACCCATAATATCATCAGACATTTTACAATATGCCAGAAATCAAGCACCAATGTTTATTGTGTATGCAATATATGATTTTGTATCAATGGTTTGGTCATCTAGAGCTAGTGACCATTTAAGAGTATTCATTGTTCCTCTAGGTCACATGCCGTGCCATAGGAATTGGTGCATATCTGGTACGTCTAGGACAAAGAGTAATTCAAGTGGAAAACTCCCATATCATCCTGACTGGGGCTGGGGCATTAAACAAGGTTTGGGATTTCACATCTGCAGTCACACCTTACACTGTACAGTGTCATATTTATGTGGGCTATGTTTCCTTTATTCTTGAGGATTGATGAAGCCACTTCAGTGTTTCAATTTTTAAATTCTTTAATCCATAATGCATTTCTTTGTAGGTATTGGGTCGTGAAGTCTACACCTCCAATAACCAGCTGGGAGGGGTTCAGATAATGCACAACAATGGAGTGACGCACACCACCGTGCCAGATGACTTTGAAGGGGTGCTCACTATACTACAGTGGCTATCTTACATGCCAAAGGTAGGCTGTTCTTAAACATGCCCGGTTCATGTTTATCCCCAAAATAAGAAAAATATAAATTATAAGCAAATGAAGGTTAGTTGACCTTTTTTTCATAAGTCAGGCATCCCCAAGTTCTTGTTACTGTAATTTTTAAAGTTTGTTAGTTTGTGATTATTATTATTCTAAATGATGATTCTCTGATTCAGAAAATATTGAATGTCATTGTGACCGTTTTTTTAAATTAAATCAGCATAAATAAAAACGTCAAATACTTTTATTCAGCAAGGATACATTAAATTGATCAAAAGTGACAGTAAAGACATTTAGAATATTTGCCATCACAAGAGTAGATTACAATCTTAAAATTTTCTATTTTAATATATTTTTCTTTATTGTAAAAATATTGCGCAATATTATTTTTTTACTGCGTTTTTGATCATATTTAATCTTCATGGTCTTTTAATGGTACAAATGTTGCAGTGTTACAAAAATGTCTTTTTGTGAAATTTTTAGTCATTTTTAGAAATCTCCCAGTCATGATCTTGACAGGCTATAAGTAGTTTGGGTTTGATTAGTCCAAATGACAAAATGGCAGAGAGTATATTTTGTATTGACTTTGTCATAGCATGTTTTTGTTGGATGTATTAACATCAAGCCCTATGGTGTTTGCTGTTATACTTTAGAGCAATCGGAGTCCGGTCCCTATAATGCATCCCACTGATCCAGTGGAGAGAGAGATCGATTTTGTTCCCACAAAAGCTCCCTATGACCCTCGTTGGTTGCTTTGTGGACGACCCCATCCCAGTAAGAATCAAACTATTCACACAATCCATTACATACATTTCAACACATACTCTGGACCTGTCTGCATGGGAGCTCATGTTGATACTTTACAGGTCCTTCTCAAAAAATTAGCATATTGTGATAAAGTTCATTATTTTCCATAATGTAATGATAAAAATTAAACTTTCATATATTTTAGATTCATTGCACACCAACTGAAATATTTCAGGTCTTTTATTGTTTTAATACTGATGATTTTGGCATACAGCTCATGAACCCAAAATTCCTGTCTCAAAAAATTAGCATATCATGAAAAGGTTCTCTAAACAAGCTATTAACCTAAACATCTGAATCAACTAATTAACTCTAAACACCTGCAAAAGATTCCTGAGGCTTTTAAAAACTACCAGCCTGTTTCATTACTCAAAACCGCAATCATGGGTAAGACTGCCGACCTGACTGCTGTCCAGAAGGCCATCATTGACACCCTCAAGAAAGAGGGTAAGACACAGAAATAAATTTCTGAACAAATAGGCTGTTCCCAGAGTGCTGTATCAAGGCACCTCAGTGGGAAGTCTGTGGGAAGGAAAAAGTGTGGCAAAAAACGCTGCACAACGAGAAGAGGTGACCGGACCCTGAGGAAGATTGTGGAGAAGGACCGATTCCAGACCTTGGGGGACCTGCGGAAGCAGTGGACTGAGTCTGGAGTAGAAACATCCAGAGCCACCGTGCACAGGCGTGTGCAGGAAATGGGCTACAGGTGCCGCATTCCCCAGGTCAAGCCACTTTTCAGACCTGCCTACTTGTACGCATTTTGCGTAGCGGATACACATTTTGACCTCAAAGTACGCTGGTACGATTTTTCACTCTAAACTACGCAAAAACCTGGTGACGCTTCTGTGCACGCGCAGTCCTCAAGTCAAGCAACAGCAAAAGAAGCGGAGCTCGACCAATCATAGCGCTGGGTTCATTCCCCAAATAGCAAGCAGGGATGATTGACAGATGTGTAAGGCCTATCAATAAAGAATCCCACTCGATCCTCTTCCACTCCCGCGGCCCGCAGTCTGACTGAGTTCATAAGCGAGGACAGTCGTAGTCACAGTACTTCTCACTCCTGAAGGTAAACGGGCTGGGGTGGATGTGTAAAGTTGAAATATTGTTTTTAGTTAACTTAATCTGGATTTGATGATCATACGGGAGTGATCGCATGGATTATCTTAAAATACTCCGTCATTCGTGGTTACTCAGATAAGAGGAAAACATCATTCAGCCATGCAAATTATAAAATGCTTAAGTATTGATGAACAATAAATCTAAATAAAATTAAAATCGCTATGGCTTAGTGATTATGAAAGTTCTGTAATTTGTGGATTACTGATAAGCACGAGTCTGGAGAAACAGGCGTTTAGCGTTATTTATTCATTCTCAGTGTTGAGAAACGTAGCCTGCATGTGTTACGTTATTGAGTTAATAATAACTAAAGTACCTAAGTATGTTACATAATTATTTTGTTTGAAAACTAGCGCATTAGTTACTTGGATTAAAAAGTACCGTTGTATCAGTGCCGCGCGAGCTCTCTCACAAACACAGACCGCGCCCACAGAGAGAGAAGATAATTGTAAATTGACGGGCTAAGTTTAAATTTTGTTTTTGGTTGTTTTTTTCTGTCAAAATGTCAGAAAGCATTTTGTATTATCCATCCGTGTTTTTAAAATTCGTTAAAAGACAGACACACTGTTAACACAGCCCCATATTTCGGATTCATCTAAACTTATACTTGATATTCTTTTTAGAATAAGTGATTCGTTTTGCTATTATTGGACTCCTGTCTATTCATTGTCAACTATTTTCTATATGTTTGCATTGGCTAACGTTTATTCAGCTAATGCGTGTCCTGTGTGTCTTGCATTGTCTCAAAAAAATGACAACCCCCCCCACCCCAACCCCCTGCGGATGCTACGCAAAAAAAATTTAGAAGGTTGGCAGGTCATCACTTTTGAACCAGAAACAGCGGCAGAAGCACCTGACCTGGGCTACAGAGAAGCAGCACTGGAGTACCCACAGTCAGTGATGGTCTGGGGTGCCATGTCAGCTGCTGGTGTTGGTCCACTGTGTTTTATCAAGGGCAGGGTCAATGCAGCTAGCTATCAGGAGATTTTGGAGCACTTCATGCTTCCATCTGATTTCATTTTTCAGCACGACCTGGCACCTGCTCACAGTGCCAAAACCACTGGTAAATGGTTTACTGACCATGGTATTACTGTGCTCAATTGGCCTGCCAACTCTCCTGACCTGAACCCCATAGAGAATCTGTGGGATATTGTGAAGAGAAAGTTGAGAGACGCAAGACCCAACACTCTGGATGAGCTTAAGGCCGCTATCGAAGCATCCTGGGCCTCCATAACACCTCAGCAGTGCCACAGGCTGATTGCCTCCATGCCACGCCGCAATTTCTTTCTGTCTTACCCTCTTGCTTGAGGATGTCAATGATGGCCTTCTGGACAGCAGTCAGGTCGGCAGTCTTACCCATGATTGCGGTTTTGAGTAATGAAACAGGCTGGGAGTTTTTAAAAGCCTCAGGAATCTTTTGCAGGTGTTTAGAGTTAATTAGTTGATTCAGATGATTAGGTTAATAGCTCGTTTAGAGAACCTTTTCATGATATGCTAATTTTTTGAGATAGGAATTATGGGTTTTCATGAGCTGTATGCCAAAATCATCAGTATTAAAACAATAAAAGACCTGAAATATTTCAGTTGGTGTGCAATGAATCTAAAAGATATGAAAGTTTAATTTTTATCATTACATTATGGAAAATAATTAACTTTATCACAATATGCTAATTTTTTGAGAAGGACCTGTAAAGTAACTCAGCCTTCCTTTCTTTAAAATGGTGTTGATAGCTGTGAAGGGAGCATGGCAGAGTGGATTCTTTGACCATGGTACGTTTATGGAGGTGATGGCTACCTGGGCACAGACAGTGGTGGTCGGCCGAGCCAGGTAAGAACCAGAACATTAGATGAAGATGTCAAACAAACAAACATTTGATTTAACCGAGTGAAAATTCTGGGCTGAGTGAGACTGTGAATGTCATGCAGGCTTGGTGGGATTCCTCTTGGGGTCATTGCTGTGGAGACCCGCACAGTTGAGGTTGCCATTCCAGCAGATCCAGCAAACTTAGACTCGGAGGCAAAGGTAAGAGTCCAGACTGATGTTTTAGGCCCTGACTTTGACTCCCCTCTGGGAGTTTTGTAGCCTGGTTAAAACCAGACCATTCTCAGTTGTAACCAGTGACGTGCGGTCTGGGTAGGCAAACTAGGCACTGCCTACCCTGCCAAAATTCAAAAATAAAAATGTTTATTAAATAATAAACTTGTATTTGTATTTTTACTGTTTATTTTTATTTATATATGCAATATGGGTGTTATTCCAATTGTCTAGACGTTACGATGACAAATGTAGCAGTTAGGCATAATCAAATAACAAACAAATGGTAGAATAAGCAGTGCTTTTACGGTCCATTCATTGCAGACGACAAGCGAAAAACCCATGTTGCACATGCGCACTTCGATCCTGTATTCTTTAACATGCACGGCAAAAAGCACAACTCTGCTGTGCCTTTGGACGTAAATATGCTATGCCCGTATCCATCTACGTTACATATCAGACATGGACCAATTAAAATCGAGATATTACTGGACACATTTGCGTAGCTAACGTCATTACACCACAGCTAGCCTATGCCTAATCAAATCCAAAGTCAAAATGACAGCACCGACCGTGATCACAGAGTTAAGAAATTTTTTCAAGCTCTATTTTAATTCAAAATCTGAGTTAATAGCAAGAGGGAGGTCTACGCCAGCCTTAGATAGACTAGTGCAGCAACTGAAGGCCGTTAAGACGAGTTTTACAAAGTTGTGATCGACGTCTTTACGGGGAAAGAGCGGCGGATGGATTTTATGTAGGCTACAAATAATCTACCGATTGGTGAGTCAAAAACTATTTTGGGCTTAATATTGAATTGATAAATGTGGTTGAATTAATGCAAGCCATTTGCCTTCATATTCAATTGAGCAGTGTGTGATTTTACTTTTGCTGACAGACATAATTGGCCGCTGTGCAAAAATTAAGGATTAAGAATGGTTGTATTGATGCTGGAGTGGACATTAACTACCGGTGTGTGCCTGTGCCGCGCTTGCGTGTGTATGTGTGTGTGTGTGTGTGTGTGTGCGAGAGAGAGAGAGAGAGAGAGAGAGAGAGAGAGTAGGCTACACGGTATACATTCTGATTTGTACATTTCTTGTTATGCTGCGTTTCTGCTTAACGTTTACTGTTATTACGTATTATTAGCCTAAACAATAAATCGGGTAATCTGGCTTTCATAACTCAGTGCCTAGCCTCTTTAAAGGGTTAGTTCACCCAAAAATGAAAATTATGTCATTAATGACTCACCCTCATGTCGTCCCAAGCCCGTAAGACCTCCGTTCATCTTTGGAACACAGTTTAAGATATTTTAGATTTAGTCCGAGAGCTTTTTGTCCCTCCATTGAAAATGTACGTACGGCACACACTCTTTGTCCAGAATGGAAATAAAGACATCATCAAAGTAGTCCATGTGACATCAGTGGGTTAGTTAGAATGTTTGGAAGCATCGAAAATACATTTTGGTCCAAACATAACAAAAACTACGACTTTATTCAGCATTGTATTGTCTTCCGGTTCTGTTGTTGATCCGCGTTCACGATTCCGCAGTGACCCTGCTGACGTAAGACGCTGATGACGTGTTATCTGGTGCGCCCGAGCTTCGTTTACAGTTTGAGGGAGACGGGCGCGGTATTCAAGCTATTCTACATTGTTTGTATTTTTGTATTGCTATATTTTTTTTTAAAATGGTGCGTAGGTGTGCATGTCGCGGATGTCCTAATCTCCAGATAACACGTCAGCAGCGTCTTACGTCAGCAGGGTCACTGCGGAATCGTGAACGCGGATCAACAACAGAACCGGAAGACAATACAATGCTGAATAAAGTCGTAGTTTTTGTTATGTTTGGACCAAAATGTATTTTCGATGCTTCCAAACATTCTAACTAACCCACTGATGTCACATGGACTACTTTGATGATGTCTTTATTTCCATTCTGGACAAAGAGTGTGTGCCGTACGTACATTTTCAATGGAGGGACAAAAAGCTCTCGGACTAAATCTAAAATATCTTAAACTGTGTTCCAAAGATGAACGGAGGTCTTACGGGCTTGGGACGACATGAGGGTGAGTCATTAATGACATAATTTTCATTTTTGGGTGAACTAACCCTTTAAGACATCACCGCACGTCACTGGTTGTAACTGAGTTAGGGTCTTGCAAAGCGTCATAGACAAATCATTTCCAGAGGGGCGTCACCAGCGGACGTCGCGGATAGACCTAAAACCAATCAGAGCGATGAAGGAGATGACGTATGCAGAGCGGCGGAGAAACATCTCCGAGTGTTGTTCTTTGCTCGGTTTTTAACAAAAAGGAAACGTTCAAATCGCTTAAAACAGACGCGATAGCTGATTCGAACGAGTGATGTTCGATGGCGGCATCCATCTTTGTAATGTAGGCTACAAAATCTGCTTCAAAATCCCAGCGCTGTCGTCATCGTGTAAAGCCCGCCCCAACGTTTCTGATTGGTGCCGCGATTTCGACGGATTGGAAATGGGTTTGAATGAGCTCTTTGCCAGACTAACTTTCAGAGCAAATCTAAATTTGCCGGAAGTTGTCTGGGTTTTCCCAGGCTAGGAGTTTTGCTAAGCACTCTTTTTGTTTGCTGTTCATATTTCCCATTTATTGTTTTCAGTATTGACATAAAGTGTCTTTTCTGCCCCAGATCATTCAGCAGGCCGGTCAAGTGTGGTTCCCAGATTCTGCGTATAAAACTGCACAGGCTATTGAGGATTTCAACAGGGAGAAACTTCCACTTATGGTGTTTGCCAACTGGAGAGGCTTCTCTGGAGGCATGAAAGGTATACAGTGTGGCTGGTTTTCATATTGGAGTTTGCATTTTAATTTACATGACCGTTTAAAAGTTTGAGGTCAGTACAATTTTTTTATTTGTTTTTGAAAGATAATACTGCAAGGATGGCTTAATTCGATTTTTAAATTGTTACAAAAAAATTCAATTTCAGAGAAATGCTGCTCTTTTTCAAATTTATATTCATCAAAGAATCCTGAAAATATATGTAGGCCTATCACTGTTTTCAACACTGATAATATTACATGTTTCTTGAGCACCAAATCAGCATATTAGAATGATTTCTGAAGGATCATATTAATTGTAATAATATTTCACAGTATTACATTGTGAAATATTATTTTATTTTTACTGTATTTTTGATCAAATAAATGTGTCCTTGGTGAGCATAAGTCTTTCAAAAAAAACTTTTGAACAGTATTTTAAGGGGTTTTCTTTGAACTTGATTGCTCTGTATGTCAGATATGTATGACCAGGTGCTTAAGTTTGGTTCTTACATCGTGGATGCCCTGCGAGAGTTCAGCCAGCCTGTACTGGTCTACATCCCTCCTCATGCTGAGCTGAGAGGAGGATCATGGGTCGTTATCGACCCAACTATAAACCTTCAACACATGGAGCTCTATGCAGATCGAGAGAGCAGGTGAGCGTGTCGATACAGCTTCCCTTCACCACTCTAAATCTTCTCTAATTCGATCTTTGATTCCTGTCTTCTTTCCAGAGGGGGTGTTCTGGAGGCCGAGGGCACTGTGGAGATAAAGTTCAGAAAGAAAGAGCTGCTAAAGACCATGCAAAGGACCGATGCTGTGTATTCTCTCCTGACTGAGCAGCTAGGTACAGCAATTACTCACACATAAACACAAATGTTCTCAATGGCTCAGGGAATATCTACTTCCTGTGACACACGGTTTACTGTTGTTCTCCGCGTAGGCAAGCCGGGGTTATCAAGCCAGGAGCGTAAAGACTTGGAGGCCAAACTGAAGTCTAGAGAGGAGTTCCTTCTTCCCATCTACCACCAGGTGGCAGTGCAGTTTGTGGACCTTCATGACACTCCTGGAAGGATGCAGGAAAAGGGTGTCATCACGGTATAAACATAACAAAAATAAAAATTAGGCACTTGAGGCTCCATATGTCACTGTACACCTTCTTATGAAGAGATTTTTTTTTCCCCCCATAGCTGTGGATCCTATCAAAGACACATGCAAGAAATATACTAGTGGCATTTCTGCTTTTTCACAATAACCAAACTGTTTCAGGACATCCTGGACTGGAAAAGCGCTAGGTCTTTCTTTTACTGGCGTCTGCGGCGACTGCTGTTGGAGGAGGTGGTGAAGGGGGAGATCATGCAGGCCAACCAGGACCTGAGCAATGGACACATACAGTCCATGTTGCGCCGCTGGTTTGTGGAGACAGAGGGGGCTGTAAAAGTAAGGAAACTTAATGTATGATAGAACAACAAAATGGACGTTTTTTTCTCTCTCTCTTCGTCAAGTCAAAAATCAGTAACAACAGCAAATTCAGAACTTAGGATCTGGAATGATTTGGCAAGAAGTGTACAGCAGTTATTGTTAATTAAAACTATTTTAAAAATCTGTCAATTTATTTTGGTAATTCAAATAGTGAATAAAAAAAATATATAAATATTAGACCTTGATCTTAAAAAAAAAAATGAAAACAGTAATGTTGCCTTGAAATAAAATAAGTAGAAGTTAAAATACTAAGATTACTAAAACTGAAATGAAAATTAGTTACATAAAAATATTTAAAAAACAAAAACTGATGAAAATTATAGAACGACATAATTACTAAAACTTTCCCCCAAAAAATTTAAAAATGAATAATAATTTGTAATATTCATAAATACGATAATACTAAAATAACACTGGTGGACAGTAAAGTCAAGATTTGCTAACTAATTACCTGAACTATGAAAATTCGCAAACTTGACCATGAAAAAAGTTATGTATTTCATGTGAGATAATTGTTTGATAATGGGATCTTTTAGGCATATCTATGGGACAATAACAAAGTGGTGGTGGAGTGGCTGGAAAACCACCTTTCACAGCAGGATGGGACACATTCTACAATCAGAGAGAACATCAAATACTTAAAGAAGGACTACGCTCTCAAACACATCCGCGGGTAACTTTCTCCCACTTCGATAGGCATTAAATTGCATTTTTTTTATCTTATAGATTTATTAGCGTACATTACTGTTCAAAAGTTTAAGTCGGGAGCATAAGAGACTTTGAAAGATGCACATTTTTCTCATGGATTTTCCCTGCACTATATGTTTAGCTTAGTTCAAGCCAACCCAGAGGTGACTATGGACTGCATCATCCACATGGCCCAGAACATCACTCCCTCACAGCGAGCCAAAGTCTGCCACCTGCTGGCCACCATGGACAACTCCACCACCAGCTGATCACATACATGCCGTTTCAATTCATCTACTCATAGAGAGGGGCATGTGTTTTGAGAGTCTGTAGTATAATTAAATATAAATGCTTAAGAACTTTTTTGGATCAACACATTGGTCAGTAGCCTTAAACGCAGAATTTAAAATGTCCAGCAATCGCACAGTCCACTTACTCATTTACTGTTTGTGTGTGACTCACAGTGATCACTTTAGGAGACGCATTTCTCACATGGACACTAGAGAATTACCTTAAACTCACTCTCAAGAGAGGGAACTCAGTATATAGTATTTACATATTCACGTTTGTGCCTTTGTGTCAATTTTCTTTGGATATAATCAACATATGAATGTACAATAAGCGGAAAAGACTGAATATTAGATTATTTTAGGGAATTGACAATGCTTTGAGCGCACAATTATGCAGTATGGCACTTCCTCAGGAATATATTTAACAATTATAAAGCAGAGCAAACTTATTAAATCTCTATTTTTAGAGTAAACAACAGTATTATACGTAAATACAATCACTATGTAAATACCTGGGTAATTCTTCATAATAACTTTTATTTCTGATAAAATACAGTTGTTATGAACAAACATGGCAATACAATACTGTAACGCTTTGCAAATTTTTAATGTACATTCAAATTGTTAGAAATGTCATTAAACTTCAATTCATATTGAATGTACATTAATCTCCTAAGTGTATATGATAACATTAATGAAAGTTATTATAAAGCATTATCAATATCAGTGCCACTTTGTTTTAATGGCTTGAATTTTGGTTGTTTGTGTAGTTTAGTTTATTTCACTTGACTGCAGGTAATTCTTCTTTTCATATGTATGAAGTCATATGTGCTGGTTATATAAATGGATAAATATGTGTAACTATTTGTGCTCAACTAATAATTCTGATTAAAGAAGTCGTCTTAATCAGATTTGTTGCCTTTAATGGATTTCATGTACAAGTCAGATCAAGACTAGAGCCTAAAATCTAATCTAAGTACCTGACTGTCTCTGTTGACTGTATATCAGGAAGTTTTTAAATGAAATTCATAATTATGCATTAAATAATATATGTTTTCATCTTGGTGTTTTGGTCATTTTTTTCAACTAATATTTATTTTAATCTTATAAATATACATGGGTTGAGTCTTTTTGTTCAGTTGTGTACATACTGTATATTATTTACGCCAAATTATTCTAGCTAGCCACACTGTATTTGCAGGGTGGCATTCAATTTATGTAATATATTACTTAAATTAAAAGCCAACTTGCAGTATAGTTGATGCATATTGTATTTGCTTGTCACGTATGTGCAGCTGAAATCTGTCAGATGTTAAGAACATTTTATTCAAGTTAAATTAATACATCTTTCAATCTGAATGTGGAATTTTATTGCTTGCATTTGAAATATTTAGATATGTACAATAAAAAAATGATTGATGTCACCATTTCAGCTCATTTCATAAATATAAATAAACAAACATTAAAAGAGCAGATACAGTGTCTATCACAGTACAACAAAGACACACAACTACAGTTACAAGGCTAACAATTAAATGGACAAAATGAGAAGAAAACAAGTTTCTTTTATGGTACAGAAAAAAAGCTTGGCAACAAACCCAAAATCATAATTCCTATTATTTATTTCTTTGTTCCTTTAGTGTTGTGATAACTCGCAATTTGCAATAGGTTTATAATGAGAGCAGCGCTGTAGTTAACTCTCCAAATTCTCTAAAAACATAATTGCTGATTTGGTCCTTTAAAATCCAATGCAATTAATATAGTCAATGCAAATGTCACCAGCGAACACTTACATCACCATACATGCTATAGAATTAAAAAAAGATTTATAGATCCTGCAGAGTAAAGCTCAGCTTGCTTCATTTCTTGTGGGTGCGATTAAAGCAAAACAATAGGCTTTGTTCCTCCTTGTGTGTTCATGTACTGGTTAGAAAGGGCATCTATGGCCGAGTATGAAGAGTAGAGGCCTGTCACCTGCAGGTCTGGGTAAGGCAGTCCTCCTGTATTGGACACAGGCGTGACACTGCCAGTGTCCAGGTCACAGTCAGACAGCCGAAGTGGGGAGTTACTGAGAGTACCTAATGCCTCCAGGTTAAAGCTGTCATCCTTCATCTCCTCCCACAGGTTTCCTGTAATTAGAAAGAAAGTCTGTTAGATATCAGATTAGAGTGGGAAACATCCTACGACTTTCAATACACTAATTAGTTGATAATTTTCTAGTTAAAGTTTACCTTGCCACGTGAAGTCCATAATACTTGGGTCCAGTGCGTCCACCTCTGAATTCATGTCAGTGTGAATTGTGTAGAAGTCGCTGTGTTGCTTGGCATGATGCTGGTGGTGGGAGCTGTTTGTCAGGTCAGGGACGGTGTGGAGGGGGGGTGTCTGAGCAGGAGCAGGGGAGGCCGGGGCCAAGCGAGACTGATTCTGGAGGTGCAGTTGAAGGTGCTGGTGCATGGGGAGACACTGTAGAGACAGAGTGACCACTGGCTGGGGCTGCATCTGAGCTGCTATCGGAAGGGTCTGTCCTGGTGGGCAGCTGGGCAAGCGAGTCATGCCAGTATCAACAGACTTCTGTCTGCAACTCTCCGGTCTGTCTGTAATGAGTTTATCTAATTCATCTGGTAAAAGAAAAAGTAACAAAACAGGACAATGTTAATGTTGTAGATTGTAGTTTAACATTTACCTTTATGCTCTAGTTTCTGTGCTACTCTAACTTAACCGTGAATCTCTGCACAGTGGTACAAAAAATATTGTCGCTTGACTCGCTTCTAATAAAACGTTTTTGAAAAATAAAGACGGCAGACCTGAATTTATAAAGTTTTGCTCTGACATACAGTATAGAGGAGTCAACGCAAGTAAGCAGATTTTGGGCAGTCAGAGTTGACAAATTCACTGAAAATAGTGTAGTGTATGATGGGCTCAGATTTTTTTAGCTTCAGACTATAATTACATCCAGTCAGAGAATATCAAATATGTTTGATATTTTGAGTAGATTTTAAAACACTGTTTTCACTTTTTATGCATCTAGTAACGAGGTGCATGCTTCTGTGCGAGTTTGTTGTGTTTGGAGTGACTTGAATGTCTGGTAGTATGCGATGAGAGTGTCCTTTAGTGTATGATGCCCAGTTTTTATCTGTAACATATACAAAAGTCAGCAAGCGGATGATGCCTTGTGTTCCCAAATCTGTTCCGATTTTAAAAGTTGTGTAGTGTATTCCAGGCTTAAATGTAATAAAATGCATTGCCGTGACTCTAGAGTGTTGTGGTTGGTTGTCAGAGCGTCTGAGTAGTTTCTAGTAGTTCTTAGTGCATTTCTATGTTTTCAAGGGTGTTCTGGGTTATTGTGTACTGTCCAAAAAAAAGAGCCCACACTGAAGTATGATATTCTGGTCCTCAGATATGGTTTGATAACCAGAATACCAGTATAAACAACAAAAGTGTCTAGAAGTAGAAAATATTATAAAGATGACCATTATATTAACAGCAGTCAGTACAAGATGAAATTGCACTGATAATAGTCGAGATTCCAGACCTGGGTTGGCCATGCTGCGACGGATGGCTGGGAGATCTTTACGTTTCCATTTCTGCATCTCTTCCTCCATCTTGTCGATCTTTGCAGGATTGAGAGCCCAAAGACAGCCTTTTCTGGAGGAACCACTCATCTTGTTCTCCACCTTCTCAAAGCACTTGTTCAAGGACAGGTTGTGGCGTACAGAGTTCTTCCATCCATCAGGTGCTGTCTGTGAAACATAGTTATCAACAATGTACTGTAAGTAACATTTATTTGATTCCATGGCGTGTTGACTCAGTCCATCTATTTTCCAGTGTGCTTTTACATAAATTCCTCACCTTGAAATAGGGAAAGTGCTCTTTCATAAAGCTGTAGATCTCACTAACAGGAAGGCTGCCTGTTTTGCTGTTCTTCAAAGCCATGGCAATCAGACAGCTGAAAATAGATCATATCAAATGTAGTCAACTTGAAATAAATTAAATCTTGTTCCCTTCCCAGAGAATTATAATGTTTTTCAGAGGTTTTCGCAGTGAACTTTAAGTCACCTGTAAGAATAGATAGGTTTAGGGAAAGTCTTGGGCTGCAGGTCCTGATTGTGAGCAGTAATACGGGGCTGAGGAAACAGACTCTGGCTGTTGTAGTTGCCATAAAGTCCACCGGGAGAACACTAAGGAATATAACAGAAATGTATATATTATATAATATTAAATATTACTGTTTTGAGCAGTCTTTACAAATCATACAAAATACTGAACCAACCTGTTGGTTTGCCTGAGTGAAAGTGAGCACTTGCTGAGGGGTGGTCTGGTACACTGATGTGGCACAAGGAAACCCAGGGGAAAACTGGGGCATCTACAAAAACAACAGAATAAACATAGGGTTATTTTAGCTCAATTGCAAATGGTTGTTCAGTTCTGAATGATCTTGGTTGTACATGTAGTCTGAATTAGTTTGAAATGCTGAATCTGAATCCTCACTCACGCTGCTGATGGCCAGAGGGCTGTGCTGCATTTCACTCTGTAGATGAATCGCAGATCCTGCTCCTCCTGCTACCATCATGCTATTCAGCTGAGCTGTAAGTTTCAGCAAAGTGTGAGTATTCAAATGTTTTTGTTTTTTTATTTGGATCTGGTTTATAAATGGGGACTCAATCCACAACTGTTAAGGCACAGCTTTCAAAAAATCCTTTATATATATATATATATATATATATATATATATATATATATATATATATATATATATATATACACTCACCTAAAGGATTATTAGGAAAACCTGTTCAATTTCTCATTAATGCAATTATCTAATCAACCAATCACATGGCAGTTGCTTCAATGCATTTAGGGGTGTGGTCCTGGTCAAGACAATCTCCTGAACTCCAAACTGAATGTCAGAATGGGAAAGAAAGGTGATTTAAGCAATTTTGAGCGTGGCATGGTTGTTGTTGCCAGATGGGCCGGTCTGAGTATTTCACAATCTGCTCAGTTACTGGGATTTTCACGCACAACCATTTCTAGGGTTTACAAAGAATGGTGTGAAAAGGGAAAAACATCCAGTATGCGGCAGTCCTGTGGGCGAAAATGCCTTGTTGATGCTAGAGGTCAGAGGAGAATGGGCCGACTGATTCAAGCTGATAGAAGAGCAACTTTGACTGAAATAACCACTCGTTACAACCGAGGTATGCAGCAAAGCATTTGTGAAGCCACAACACACACAACCTTGAGGCGGATGGGCTACAACAGCAGAAGACCCCACCGGGTACCACTCATCTCCACTAAAAATAGGAAAAAGAGGCTACAATTTGCAAGAGCTCACCAAAATTGGACAGTTGAAGACTGGAAAAATGTTGCCTGGTCTGATGAGTCTCGATTTCTGTTGAGACATTCAGTTGGTAGAGTCAGAATGTGGCGTAAACAGAATGAGAACATGGATCCATCATGCCTTGTTACCACTGTGCAGGCTGGTGGTGGTGGTGTAATGGTGTGGGGGATGTTTTCTTGGCACACTTTAGGCCCCTTAGTGCCAATTGGGCATCGTTTAAATGCCACGGCCTACCTGAGCATTGTTTCTGACCATGTCCATCCCTTTATGGCCACCATGTACCCATCCTCTGATGGCTACTTCCAGCAGGATAATGCACCATCTCACAAAGCTCGAATCATTTCAAATTGGTTTCTTGAACATGACAATGAGTTCCCTTTCAGTCGATAATGTAGGACGTAGTCAACGTCGACTGAATGGGGATCACGCCAGGGAGCCTGTCATCTTCGAGTACTATTGAACGAGCCAATGTAATTGCCGTGCGTGATTCGCATCACACACTCCGCCCCCGCGGCGCGGGTATAAATACGGAAGTGGATGCACGCACTAGTTGCCTTTCGCTTCGGAGCCGATCGTTTGATGTCTCTGAGAGTGCTTTTGTTTACAACGAGCGAGTGTGTCGGTGTTCTTCAGGAAGACTCTCCTAGTGCTGGTGTTCTACAGCGCGAGTGCAGCGGTGATCGCGAGCTTTGAGCTCTCAACTGCTGTTTTAACTGCAACAAATTCTAAATGTTTGTGTGTGTTGACGGCTGGTTAGAGGGCGGAAAAGTGATTGCTTCACTGTTTCAGTTCTCTGTTCAGTGTTGCCGCGGTCATTCCCCTGTGTGCTCCGGCACTGGTGACGGTCCTATTTTCTGAAAGAGCAACACGGGTGCGTTTGCGTCTTTTTCAAGATGTCATTCCACCTGTGTGTTTCTGGATGCGGTCGTTCCCTTTTCCTCTCTGACGGTCACAATTGTTGCATCATGTGTTTGAGCTATGTATTTATATGTATATAAATATGTATATATATTTATATGTTCGGCATGCTGAGGCAGCTTTTGTGGACAGCTCATGTTCTCATTGCGGGAATATGACTGTCGCGGTGTTGAGATCGAGACTTGCCTTCGTCCACAAAGTGCGAGTCCCCATTACCATGCCCCACCCCCCACCCCCGGGTGCCGTGTGGGATGGGTGATCGGAGGATAGTGATGGATGTCTCGCCCGGTAACCATTCCCTGTGGGCTCCTCACTCCTCCATCACACCGCAGCCGATGGAATTGCTGTTGAGCATGCTGGTCCCTCTGTAATGGACTGATCAGCTGTTTCAATGGGGGTTCCCCCTGAGGATAAGATGTCGATAGCAGCATCGGAGGGTGAGCTGGCCTCTGGAAATGACGACTTGGCTGTGTTATCTCCCTCTGGGAGTGTAACATTGCCCAAGCCAGATCCAGAAATGTCAGCTATGCTGAAACGGGCTGCTGGGCTCGAGTGGAACCTCCACCGTGTCCCGTTCAGTCTCGGTTGGAATCTGGAGTTTGGTATCTCGGGGCGGGCCGCGCTGGTTCTCAGCTCGCCGCCCCAGTGCCTTTCTTTCCCGAAATTCATGGAGAGCTTACCAGGTTGTGGACGGCACCTTTCTCTGCCAGAAACTGCCTGAATAGTTTTCCCCCACACTACCCTTGATGGAGGAGCGGTGAAGGGTTGCGGGGCTATCCCTCCAATGGAGCGGTCTGTCGACACAGGTGCACCTGTGTCCGGCGGCTGCTGCCTTTTGGGGGGATCCTCATCTCCCCCCTAAGGCCTGTGAGTTTTCGTCCGTTCCGACGGGCAGAGCTTACAAGGCCTGTGGGCAAGCCGCTTCCTCTTGCGTGCCATGGCGTTGCTTCAGGTCTGTCAGGCCAGGGCACTCATGCACATGCACGAGGGTAATCCAGACCGTGCGCTCATAGGTGAGCACCGCACTGCATGAGTGTCGTAGCGTGCGCGATCGGTCTGGCGATGTCCACCTTAGTGGTCCAGGAGCGCCATCGTTGGCTCAGCCTGGTTGATATGGCGGATGCGGACAAGGTTCGGTTCCTGGTCTCCCCAATATCCCAGGTTGGGCTGGTCGGCGACTCGGCAGAGAACTGCATCCAACAGTTCTCTGCCGCTCAAGCGCAGACGGAGGTCATCCAGCACATCCTGCCCCCGGCGGCCAGCTGCTGCCTCCATCCGCCGCCGGTGGCAGCTCCTCCGCCTGCTCGTCGCCGAGGGCGTTCCCCGGCCACCGCTCCTGCTGGGCCTCCGCAGCAGCCTCCACCCAGACCTCAGCATGGAGCCGGCCGCAGTAGAGACGCCCAGCCCGCTCCAGGCGCTGCCAAGCCAGGTGGCAAGCGACAGCGAAAGCATTCCGGAGCGGGCCGCCCAGGGATGGATGAGATGCTCTTGGAGTTGGCACGATCACACCCTCCCCCCGGGTGAGGGCCGGGTGGAGTCTTTGTTTGTGTGTGTGTGTCTGTTCCGCCGCTAGCTCCCAAAAAAAAAAAAAAAAAAGCGGAGCAAGCGATACCCACACTACAAAGAGAGTGCAAATTAATCTGTTCCTGGGTCCCAAGAGGGCCAGTCTGGCGGGTGTACCCTGTATAGCCTTACACCCCTCAGCTCCCCCTTGGTCGCCAGCAGGCAGCTTGGTGCGTTCGAGGACCCGGTCATCCACCTTCTCACTCGTCCCCTGCCGCTAGTGGAGACAGGTAAGTGTTGCACAGCAGACTAACACCACTCTCTCTACTTTGCTGCCCCACCTCAGGCTCGGCTATCCCGTTCAAGTCAGTGATAATCATCACATTAGGTGTTGAGCAGACGTGCTCCTGAAAATCCAGTGATATTCATGACACCTAGTGTTGAGCAGTGCTCCTGACTTGTGCGTGCTTATCTTATCCTGCTGGCGAAGGATTTGATATAGCCGCTCCTCCAGCCAGTACGAAGGCCAGTTGTAAACTCGTTCTTCGTGCTACTAGGCGGTGGGTCGTGACGATCTTGGCCCAAGATTGGTCTGCAGCTCCGACCTGAAAGACATGTGCTTCAGATCTCTACCTTACTCCATATATGTCCGCTTCAGCGCTAGCTTCATGATCGAGTCCCGAGGTGACCGTGGCAGAACAGCTCACCCTGTGTGACTATAGTCATCCCAGTCTGCTGCCAAACCCTCTTCAACTGAGGGGCCATGTATAAAGGGCGTGTTTTAACAGGGGCCTGGGCGACCCTCGACTACACAGGCATTCTTGCTTCGAGTTGTTAGATTGCGACTGTTGCGCAAGCTTCCCTTGCACGTCACAACTTACCTGTCACCTCCTCCTTGGAATCACTCCTCTTTGTTCCACTCTTCCCGCTTTACTCAATTGTGCCGCCAACGGGCCTCATGACAGTTACAGCCAGGGTGAGTGGAGTCTCCATCCCCTGGGGCCCAGCTGAATCATGACCGCTCTGGGGCCGCTCAGTTGCCTCTCCGGTTTCGTCTCCCTGCCAGTTATTTCTGTCCGAGCGGACAACCCTTGGACAGACAATGGCTCTCAGCTGCCCCGGGGGCCCGCAGAAATGCGTTTCCCCAGTGAGCCTCCTAAAAGCGACTACGACTCATGGTCGCTTGGCGCCTGCTCAAGTCAGTGAATTCATCACACTTCATGTTGAGCAGAAATGCTCCTGAAAATCAGTGAAGTTCCTCGCACTCAGGTGTTGAGCAGCAATGCTCCTGTAGCTCAGTGAATTCATCGCACTCAGGTGTTGAGCAGCAGTGCTCCTGAAGCTCAGTGAATTCTTTCACACCCAGTGTTGAGCAGAAATACTCCTGTAGCTCAGTGAAGTTCTTCGCACTCAAGTGTTGAGCAGAAATGCTCCTGTAACTCAGTGAATTTATCACACGCAAGTGTTGAGTAGAAATGCTCCTGAAGTTCAGTGAATTTATCACACTCAAGTGCTGAGCAGAAATGCTCCTGAAGCTCAGTGATCTTCACATGTTGTGTAGAGCAGTTCTCCTGTCTTTTTGCGCCCGTCGCTTGCACCTATGGTGCCAAGTCAGGAGGGAGCAGGTCTCTTGCCCCTTATTGGCCCAACCAGACCTGGTTCCCATCGACAGCCTTCCTGACTTCCCCTGAACACTTTTTCAGGGACGGGGCACAATGGCACCAGCATTCTACCCCTGTAGATTCCAGGTGGGCTTACGTCTGAACACGGAGGTTTAGGTGGCTATCACAGGGACATGTGATAGTTACCATCACTTCTGCGAGCACCCCCTAGAAATGGGTAGCGGGCTTATGCCTTTAGAAGTGGAACCTAGTCGTTGAGTGCGTCTTCTCTCCAGAGGAGATCCTGAAAGCTTTCGATCATTTCAGTGCTCTCCTTCCTGCAAGATGGGTTGGAGTAGGCTGTTTTCCTTCAACCTCAAAATGTTGTTGCCTCGGTGTTAAACGACGCTCATCATGATGCAGAAGCATGGAGAAGCACGTCCTGATCGTCAGGTTCCTGAGGAACAAGGTAATGTAATCCTTGCGTCCCTCTTTATCCTCTTGGGCCTTATCTCTGGTGCAACTGCACTGCAGAGACCTCCCCTGAGCCACTGCAGGCAGTGAGTTAAAAATTCTGTTATATCAGTTCTCCTGCTCGCATGGTAGGGACTTGCTCGCTTTCGGTCAACGTATTGTGCCTGGAGTTCGGGCCGGCTAACTCTCACAAGCTGAGACACCGGCTTAGATTGTGCCCAAGGTTCCTACCTCTCCCATAATAGGAGCAGGTGGTGAGCCTGCAAGCGCTGCCCCGGAGGAGGCAGATCCAGCCCTGGCTTTCTCTGTCCGTTCACTTATAGCGGTTAGACGTGTACAGAACGCAAGCCATAGACCTCAGACCAGCTCTTATCTGTTAGGAATTCAGCAGAGAGGGAAGGCTGTTTCCAAGCAAAGTTGACCACTTAGTGCCTGCTTTCATTTCGGTAAAAAATTCCGAGATGCAACATGTCCACTTAGGTGTTGAGCTCCTCTATGATGAGTATAAAGTGCTCCGCCTGGGCATTGACGATATGCTTTGCTAAACAGATTCTAGAGTTGGGGGCTGGACGACACCTAGTTGAACCGCTGCTTCCCGTGGGTTCCCTTCTCATGAAGCCAGTTTCACCGTGAGCCCGGTTCAAGTGTCGGCTTGCTGCGCCATTCCCCTCCTATGGACTGGATACGTGCGCCTTTCTACTTCAGTTGAGTTCCCTTAAAGCTGAACCCTGTTGAGTTCCTCCACACCCGTCCATCGTCGGACGTGCGGAACGTCTGGTGTTAGGCCTACCAATTGTAAGCAGTGTGGAACCTGTGTTAGCTGGGTCCATATGTTGCGGTCCCTATGGCGACCCCATATGTGTATTCTTCCACGATACGGCTCCCTACGGCGAGCCCGTGTCTTCCCTCGGCAGAGTCTCTCTGCAGTCACTGTCCGGTGAGTCTCCCCCCGTCTTAGGCTGGAGCCACCCCAGTGACATTCCATATGTCGTACAGCCCGGTCATCCGGCCAGTTCATATGTGTAATCTCCACATTACCTCCCTTCGGGTAGGATGTGGCTTCCGCAGCGTCCCTTCCTTCCAATGTACGGGAACGCTTTCCCAGTGGTCCTGTAGGAACAGCAGTTCTTGATGACTTCCCTGGCCTAAGCCCTGTCCTTCCCCGCCTTAAAAATTGCGGGGGCATCAGGAGGCTTTTGTCTAGGCACTGGAAGGTGGCAGCTTTACTGGCATTTTCAAAGGTTATCCCCATTCAGTCGACGTCGACTACGTCCGACGTTATCGACTGAAAGGGAATGTCCTGGTTGCGTATGCAACCCACCGTTCCCTGAAGGAGGGGACGGAGGATGTAGTCCCCTTGCCACTACCGCTGGACCACCGCTGACTCCGGGTTACGCTCGGCTCCTCAGCGAAAAAGCAACTAGTGCGTGCATCCACTTCCGAATTTATACCCGCGCCGCGGGGGCGGAGTGTATGATGCATACGCAACCAGGATGTTCACTGTACTAAAATGGCCCCCACAGTCACCAGATCTCAACCCAATAGAGCATCTTTGGGATGTGGTGGAACGGGAGCTTCGTGCCCTGGATGTGCATCCCACAAATCTCCATCAACTGCAAGATGCTATCCTATCAATATGGGCCAACATTTCTAAAGAATGCTTTCAGCACCTTGTTGAATCAATGCCACGTAGAATTAAGGCAGTTCTGAAGGCGAAAGGGGGTCAAACACAGTATTAGCATGGTGTTCCTAATAATCCTTTAGGTGAGTGATTATATATATATATGAAGACCTCCGATGCAAAAGCCTCTAAAAGCCACCTCTGTCAAAAATTAGATAATAATATTGAGTGAATGCTCTCTGCACATAGTATACGCTCATCAAATACTTTCACTACAAACTCACTAAAACCCAGCCCATTCAGAAATGGCGGTACTTGGGTAGAAACCTATACATAGGAGCCTGATAAAAATGATAATATTAAACAAAAACTTTAGACGGACTTAGAGGCTTTTGCATCCGAAGTCTTCATATATATATATATATATATATATATATATATATATATATATATATATATATATATATATATTGTATAAGAAAATGGGTCAAAGAAACTGAGTCTAAATGTTTGGTAGACAATTGAGAAAGAATAAAGAAATAAAATCTACAACAAACAAATAAATGAATATGTGAATAAATAACAGCATTTAATTAAATCATTGGTAAAGGTGCTACGCTAAGATAATCACAGATGTGGTAAGTGAATTCAGGTTGTTGTTTTTTTACTGACATTTATCCCACCGTTCACGCTAATTGTATACACAGTGTATAAATCTCCTGACCTGTCTGGCGCTCCAGCAGGCTGTTCTGAGCAGAGCTGGCGAAGTCGGGCCGTCCACCCCCTATCTGCTGAAGCCGAGGAACATCCACAGAGGTGAGCCAGGACAGGGACTGAAGATCACCAGGCAGCTCGTCCTTCAGCTGCGAAGGGTCAGTAGTCAGGAGTCTGCAAAAACATAGTATGCACTCAGTACTGAAACACAAATATGAATAAAACAAGACAATAAGTGTTGCACAAAAATGCACATAAACTATTGAATTGAATTTAGTTTTCTTAATGCTTCCAATGGTCATTGCTCATATTAAATTTGTATTATTTTTGGCCTACATAAACTCTGTTATTTTCTTGTTTTTCAGTTTTTCTTGTAAATAGATGCAAGATGAGCAAGTATTCTTGTAAATCTGTTGTTTTGGAATAGAAATAAAAATACTTTCATCCACTGATCTAATCCAGTGCAGGGAGGGTTATTTATTCAGCCATTTCTTCATTTGGTCTAAGCATCAAGAGAGCAGAGAAAGCCTCTAGAATTCTCTCCAGACTTCCCTACAAACTCGCTATTCAGCCCAATAATTGGGGTCGCTATGACAACCCTCACTTTTCAGTTATTTTGTGTGTCTGGCCACTTCAGTGCCCCCCTCTCCATTAAACCAACCTCTAACAGTAGTCAGGTGACCAGTGCCTTCTTCACTGTCATTGGCTGAATCATATGTAAACAACGCATGAGATCATTTGAAACATGGGTATGTGGCACACGTTGCCTGCAACAGTTGGTCTAGCCTCATTGAAAAATGATCACCTATTGTGTCCCAAACGACAAATCTGCACAGTGGCACGTGGCTCTATTGCCCCCCCCCCCCCCCCCCCCGGACCCTTCCTTGATTGTCTTTACCGTTTTTTTTAACCAACCCCTTGCATTAATCTACTGGAATGACAGGCCTCACACAACAGAGAAAAATAGGATGCCATCTGTTTCCCTGTCCCTTTCCACCCAACCCCTGTCCCCTTCTGCCCCATCCCCCCCGCCTGGAGGCATCAGACAGTTCCTAAGGGGGGTAGCTGGGAGGGGGTAGTTGAAGGAGTTGGAGGTCAAGCCACACTGCACACACAGTCTGCCACCTGAATAAATTACAGCATTGAAGGAAGAAGTTGGGGACGTGGCCTTGAGCACCCTGGTTGCTCCAGTTTAGAGCTTCTGAACAATTATCCTTCACACACACACACACACACACACACAGAGAGAGAGACACACTCGCAAATATGAAATTTTAGACATGAAAATGTCAACACTACACTGTCATGCGCTTTGAAATGTCTTCCTAACGCCTGTCCCCATACAAAGACATGAAAAAGACACCTTGCAAAGGGAATAGGACAGTTTAACACCTGGCTTTATGAGACCTGCATCTTTCTGATGAGTGTTAATCTGTCTTTTTCTGTTGAGTGTTAGCACTTAATGGCCTTCCGTTTAATAGCTTAATTTGTTTCAATTATTGGTTTCCTCAGTATTAGTTTTGTAAGTCAATATTAACCTACAACATTTAAAATGTGTTATTTGGCACTGAAACATTTCTTTTCACAAATAAACTGAAATGTTACCCTAAAATACTTTGTTTGATAGCCCTGTAAGTTTGTTTTAGATAAAAGTTTGTTTAAATGTAATTAATTGCCACAATAATTGTTAAACTCCCTCATGTTGTGTATTGTTGAATATATTTTATATTATATCTATATTTTAAAACTGTTGACATAATATTATATAAATATTGTAATATTTCATATTGTAAAATCCTTCACACAAAGCATGATCTAACAGATCTAAAACTGATTTTGACCTGACTATAGCCAACAATTTTATGTTGCCAAGAGCATCCACTTGTTGTATTGCCAGACAATGGCTGCGCTGTAACTTCAGAAACATTTAATTTGAGGAAACGTCATCTTACCCCGCAGGTCTGAGATTGACTTATATTCTGTTGATACACAGATATAATAAAAGAAAAAAATAATAATAATGGTATTCATTATAGTACTGATTTAAAAACTGTACTTGGTAGTAATTGGGAGGGGTGGGGGCTTTATTTTGGAAACAATTCATAACATGTCACATAAACTCAAATTTAGGATCGTCAAGAAAATAGGGCCTACATCCTTGTACTTATTAGCATTTCTGAAGTGCAGTTGTAAACCCAGCTGTGTATTGTACAGTTTACGGTCATTAGGGTGCATTTATACAAGTGGAAGAAAAAATGATTTTATTTGCTCATTGATGCAAACCACTACGTGTCCCAGAGAAAGGGGGAGGCGGGCACACACAGTCACGGTTTATCACAGCTCAAGTCGCCCTCGTTTACATTCTAATTGGGAGCCACTTCTCCTTGGTGACCCGTGGGGGCCCGCTCCAAGAGCCCCAATCCCTCCGTGTGCCGACAGCGGGCGTGTAAACAGAGCTGATGCTTTCTGACAGATCCATTCAGAGCAAAGATGATGTATTCTCTCGCTCCTTTCTGTTTTCACAATCCCCAATTCCCTGCCTCTCAAATCACACCTTTATTTTACAGAATAGGGAAGGTGGAGATTGTATTAAGATTAGCAGCGCTCTTCCCGAAATTATCTTTTTATTCTCTAATCTGTTCAAAGTTCAAAACCAATGAGTTCAGCCATCAAAGGAAATCACCCCCTACCTGTAGTCTTGTGCGGAGGTGAGGTGACTTTGTCCAGGGTTTTCATGAATTCCTGACATCCTGCTTGTAATTTCACTTTCAATCATCTTCTGGCAGATAAAATGCAAGTAAATGAATGAACCATGCAAAGCAGAGAATAAAAGTTGTTTTACAAATGTGCATTTGGTACAAATAAAACACAAATACACATAGTACAAATCTGTGACATTTCAACATCTGAGGTAAGTTAAATGAAAAAAATCTTACTCGAGTTTATAACATGGCCACATAAGAACACAATGATATGCGAATAGCTAATATTAATAAAATATGCGATGCCCAACAAAAACTTTGTTTATTGACACTATAGCTGAGCAAGAAAAGAGAAAAGATTACATTTTAAAAATTAATAAAAGAAAATATCTACTATTTTACTTCAAATTAACTGAAATTTATATTTTACAATTCAGTGTTGATGTGTTGTTTGTTTTGTTGACTATACAGGGGTCATCAGATTCAGACGTCATCAGTCACCGTTAGGCTACCTGTCAGTCTGCTCGCCCTAATTTATTTAATCTCATCAGTGTTGTATTCAACAGAAAACGTTAAATATTTCTTAGAAATAGACGAGAAACGTTTAGCAGTTGTTCTTCAAAATACCAGGTAACGTTAAGTTAATGATTCAAGTTGATTAACATCAATGTTCAGGCTGTATGTCAGTCCGTAACAGGTGCGCAGCCTCTTGACTTATTTAAAATTAACTTACTAAGGTTAATAAAAACAAGAAATAAACGGCATCGTACCTGTTTCTGCTGAAGTTGTTCTGTGGTATAGAAAATCTTGGGTGACGAGACGGAGGAAAGCTCTACTGTTGGTCGGGGCACTTGTTGTCCCGCAAGAAAAAAACGTTTTTTAAATTTCCCTCGTCCGTGCGGTTTGCTCTTGACGGTCATGCGCATTGTGTGCACACGCAGCGCGAGCCGTGACGAAGGGAGGGGGTCTCGTGCTCTGACTGACAGCTGTTGCCTTGCCTCCACAATCACGCAGATTATCTGTCAGAGCATCTCTCACCTAACGTTACTGGTTTCCAGTGTTTTTTAATTGAATCAATTCTTTTCTTCTTCAGAGACTCGTGTTTTTCCTCCGTGTTTTCTTTGTGCAGTAGTCCACAGGTGCGTCTTTTCAAGTCCGGTACAACTTCTCTTACACAAAAATAGAAACATAAAGTTGAGAGTTTAGACAAAATCATCTGTTTCTATTGGATGCATCGTTTTATAGACTATAGAGTCCTTTAAACTCAGAGAAAACGAATATAAAATCCTATAATCCAGAGACCTCTAACAAATTCAGCAGTGATTTCCATGTTCCCCTGTAGCCATAGGCAACGTAAAATAACACAAATAACAGTTCCTGATATTATTGTTCACCTATAGCCTATATATAGGACCCTTTTTTCCTTTAAAGACCTCAATAAAGACACATCCTGTCCGTGCGGTTCTGTGAGATGTTCTGTCCTAATAAGAGCTTTAGTTGAGTCTAACTTACTGCTCGTGATTTAACCGCCTTTAAAGCCGCGTCGTTTGGTTACATTGCGGCGGGAAAAGCTTACAGAGTGGCGCGCGCTGGACATGACAGATATCACACAGATATGACAGGCTCGCCTCCTGGTAGAAAATGTAACAGCATGTAGTGAGTTAATAGCTCTCCTGTGAAATAAATATGAAAGACAGCAAATAATGATATTGACGAAACATAAAGTGTTTTAAAACCGTTTACAGTATTTTATTTCTAACCTAGAAATAAACAAACAAATTAACAAACTTACATGCACATAGGGCTATCTAATTATCATGGCGCTGCTTGTAATTACAGGTATTACTGTATTTAATACGATTACCGTTTCATATGCTATTTGTAGGCTATAAGTGGATAGTGGAGAAATGAATCCAGAATAAATTCAAGGCAACAACCAGAAAAATAAATCCACAGTTCTTCCTATTTGTATTTAAACAAAACTTCAGGAAACTTTTTGAATTTTGAAATATAGGTTTCAATTCCTGTGGGAAGTGATCCGGCCGGTGTCGTTAATTGACTTGAACCACATGGGACACTACAGATGGTAAATCTCGAACTCACAATGGTAACAATCAATGCGCACTTGCAACGGACAAAAAGACGCTCCTAGAGAAGAGCGCGGGGTCCTAAAGCACCGTGTGTGTCTCTCTCAGGCTCAGCAACTACACTCCATGCACTATTTACAAAGTTTGAAATGTTAATGGAATGCTAGCCTATATAAAAACCTATCAATTTTAAATAATTTTAGATCGTCAAGAAGACGTCCAGAAGCATCACATTTGATTTGAATCTATTGAAATTAAAATCATAATTTTTGTTAGTTATGTAGGCCTACATTACAGAGTTTTATTTTACATCCTATGTTAAATAATATTAATTACATAATTTTAGTGTCATGGTGGTGTTTTATAGGCCTATTTGTTTGCATGACACTGTACACCTTTTAGCCTATAGATTAGCAGAGGTGTAACGATACCTGGAAACCACTTAAAGGGATGAACAGATTGAATTTAGGCTTTTATTCACATATAAACAATCAACTCACACATCAGTTGTGGTAAACGAAAGCTCAAGCATTTTCACTTGACGTGCGAGAACCAATGAGGTTCATTCTCGTGTGTTACGCAGCACGTTTGAGCTTCTGCAAGAACCATTGAGATTTATTCTCATGTTATGCAGCGTTTGAGCTTCCACAAGTGGTTTGAACCTGCTTATTTGTCAAGCAGGTTCAGTTGAGCTTCTGTTTATGTTCGCAGATCAATGTTTATATGTGAATAAAAGCCTAAATTAAATCCGTTCAACGTATAAAGTGATCGTGTCTCTTCAGAAAATTTGGACTTAACTGCTCAATTCATATGGATTAGTTTTATGATCTCTTTATGAACTTTTTGAAGCGTCAAAGTAGTTGCGTAAATGTCAACGGAGGGACATAAAGCTCTCAGATTTCATCAAAAAGATCTTCATTTGTGTTCCGAACACATAAATGAATGCAATGCCTAATTAATGTCTTATAATAATAATAATAATAATAATAATAATAATAATGACATGAGGGTGAGTAATTAATGACAGAATTTTCATTTTTTGGATGAACTTCAACTAACCCTTTAAGTAAAAGTACAGATACCTTACAGTGTAAATGACTCCATTACAAGTTACAAGTCACCAATTTCAATACTAAAAGTAGGGTAGAGTACTGATTTTAACAGTACCTAAGTATTTTACTCGTCCTGAATGGGCTCAAACATGCATTAGTCTTCAAACACCTAAGAGACGTGCCAGTAAAAAACAAAAAACAGGAGAGCAAGCACGTTTATTTTCTTTGGTCGAAATAAAACGGAACACCTCAATATTGCAATCTACAGCCTCTTTAAACACTCAAGTCTCACTTAAGCTCAAGTGCTCAAAAAAGGGAATAAGTAAACTAATATCCTTCAAACAGATCACCTCATTTCTTTTTCTTTGTTTAAAGTTAATAGTTTTTGGTTTACAATAAAGAAAACATTTTTGATTGGCCTATACCTGTTGTTCGTGTCCACTCATTTTTGCCACAGGCTATGAGCCGGCCTGTGACATCTTCAATTTAATGGATAAATAAGATGGTGTTAACCATCATTAAAGCCTCAGCCTCATCAGTGGCTGCAGCAATATCATCATCTCATATATGAAACACACATGATTCAGCAACTACCTGCTAACATTCACATACTGAAGGTGAGTAAGGGCAAAACACACAAGATATAGTACCTTCAATTCTGTTGATGGTGATAGTGTTTCTTTTGTAGCAGAAATAAACTGCTGCAGAAAAAATTATGTGTGTGCATTACTAGTTACAAATGTATTGGAGTAAAGAGAACATATAGGCTACTTATTCAATAGTATAGTCAAGTAAAGAGTAAAAGTTGCCAATATCTTAAAGTACAAAGCAGCAAAAAAGGCCTACTTAAGTACAGTAACTAAATCTACATTTACTCAACTACTGTACACTATACATTAGTATTACTTCAGATTGTGGAAATGTAACTTGCGGTGAACTTTGATTCGTCTAGTGGCTTCTCTGTACCAACACTGGTGGTTGTCAGTATATGTTAAAGGTAAAACAGATTTTAGATGTTCCCTTTTCATATTGTTGACTAAAATTGTCATCCTGCATTTAACTGAAGCTATACCAGCAGTTTAAGGAGTGTCTTTTGACAAACAGGTTCATACAATTGCCATAAAGAAGTGACAACACTGTTTCACAGTTGTTTTGATTTTAACCCAATCACTTGTAGAGTGAGGTCGTTCTTCTTCTGTTCTAACCTCCATTGGTTCTTTCTGTTTCCTAGACTAATGAGAGACCCTGAGTTACCCTTGGACGGCTGTCTCCCAGACTGAACCCAGGATGACACTGGACCACAGTAGAGGAAGAGCCTAAAGCATTGTCTAAAGAAGACCTGTCTCTGAAGGGTCAGAGGGTTCATTAGGAAACCTTAAAGAAGCTTTAGTGACCACATGGTGGACAGTAGTGTCCATTGAGAAATGATTAACAACAAAGCTGTTGGCTCTGCTGAAATGTGTATGAAGAAAGCATCTGAAACATGTTAGGGGTTTTACACTCAAAGTCTCAAATTTTCTCATTCTCATGTCATTTCAAACGTGCGAGACTGTTTATTTTTCTGTGAAACACAAAAATGGGTTTTTGATTAAAAAAAATCAAAACAATATTGATATAGGCTACTGATATTTATATGGCCAAGAAGTAAGGTGAAATTCTGATTGCATTGTAAATCAATAGACTATAGCAGACTACTTAAAATGCACATAATATATCAATTGCAGCTCATCTTCCAATAAAGTCTGTAAGATTATATTTAAAAGCGTAGTTTTATGATCAAAACTAGTTTTTAATTGTTGAGGGGCAAAACATAAATTATAATGCAATGCGATGAAAGGATGATTGAGAAACATTCCCCAAAAGCCTGATGTTTCATATTTGATGCTCACATTTTAACATGATTTTTCTGAAAATTATGTATGGATAATCAAGTAAACCAAAGCTGCTTTGGTCCAGTAGTTCATTTAAAAATATAAATAATAATATTATTTACCTGTTATCTCTACATATATAAATCAGTAAAGACTTTACAGCAAAATACACATGTACCATGATCTGAGGATGGGTGGACATTTTTATAATTATACTAAAAGGCCTTTTACTTGCTAAAAAAGTATAAACTGTCGATCATAATTTAGAGGCCTTAAAAATTTAGGAATGAAATATTATACAATAGTCTTTATTAAACTACCTGAATAAGGGGAGGTGGGGAAAGAATTTACAACACTGCAGGTAACTAAATTCTGTGCGATGATTTATCATGTAACATCAATATGTTTGTTAAACATGATCACACTTTACACCATGATGACTAATATTAATACATCACTGACTAGCAAAAATGCAATAGTGTGCCTTGACATACATAGAAAACATTTGTAACTTTCAAATTAATTGAATAGGCCCCCTTGTGTTAGTGGTCACCTCCTATTCTTCTGTTTCTGTTCTGACCTTCAAAGTTCCAGTTCAAACACCACGTCTTGGGGGTCACCAATCAGGTCACCTCTTGACACTAGTCTTGACCTTTGGCCATATTAGCAGGTCATGGCTGATCTAAACTCTGACAGGGAGAGTAAATGAACGCTTTCTTCTCTCTGCTATTCATTAAACACCTTTAAGAACGACTTGTCGTCCCACTTGGCTTATGTCAAAACGGTTGTCTTTTGGTTGATTTGCTTGAAGATGCCTCGGGCAACCTCTGTAAAAGTGTATTTCAGGAACACTCACAATGGCACGTGGAGAGTATCTATAAATTGAAAAGCCACTTCAGATACTTCCTTAGTAAGACTGGAAGCTTTTATTGAATATTCATTTATTAAAATTAAACCAATAAGAATATGATGATTACTGTTAGAACGCTAATCTTTTCTAGTTATTGTCATTTCTAGCTCATACTGCTCACCAAGAAGCGAACAGCAAAAAAAAAAAAAAAAAAACTGATGAAACACAGCTAATACTGAGAAAAGAGAACATGAAAACGAGAGAGTGAGGTGGGACTTTCGGTGGGAACGCGGCAAAGCCGGTGTTATAATACACCCTTATTCTCCGCTTGGAATCTCTAATGGGAAAATCAAGTGCTGTGACTCCTGTATAATAGGATTTGCCGGGTCTCGTGCTGCATCAGGGCCCAGTGGGCAGCACAAAGCCTGTTAAGGCTGGACAAGCATTACTAGAAAGGGGGGTGTGGAGCAGAACGGGCCTGTGGTGTAAGGGGGCGAAGGTAGCCTTGACAACAGAGGTTGTGAATGGGACAACTGTGAATATGACTGTGGATAGAAGGGTAAGTGTAGTACCTTTACAGTGCAATGGCCTTGCTGTTTGCAATACATGCAGAACTATAAGGCCATTTGATGAAAGCAAACAATTATTTTGAACAGAGTTTAAAGGAATATTCCAGGTTCATAACAAGTTAAAGGTGTGTTCACCCTTGTGCGGAACACAAAGAAGATATTTTGAAAAATGTTGGTCATCAAACAGTTTTGGTGACCACTGACTTTCATTGTATGAACAAAAAAACATTTCTCAATATATCTTCTTTTAATGTTCCACAGAAGAAAGTCTTAAAAAAACCCTGCAGAAATCTTGGTTACAGTGAGGTGCTTACATTCGTTAGTTAATACTGACTTTTTAAATTATACCCACAAGCCATAAACAATATGGGCCCTATTTTAACGATCTAAGCACATGGTCTAAAGCGTACGGCACAAGTGCACTTAGGGCGTGTCCGAATCCACTTTTGCTAGTTTGACGACGGGAAAAATGGTCAGAGTGCCCAGTGCATGGTCTAAAAGGGTTGTCCCTATTCTCTTTATGAGTAATGAATGTGTTTTGGGCGTAATGTGCAAAAAAATAATCAGAGTCTCTGTTGCGCTCGCGCCATGGTGGATTCGCTATTTACATGGCGGAATTTGCAAGCGGAAAGACTGAACGCTTCTCCAGAAAGGAAACAGATCTGCTCGTGCATGAGGTTAAAGCGTGCAAGCAGACAAGCCGGATTCCACCATATCTTTATGTACACAATAATAATCTTTTACATTGTAATCCTTTTATTTTTAATATTTGGCATGTTTGTGTGCTGCTGCGCGTCACAGCAGAGTGTACGCGTGCATTGTGGACCCGCCTATAGGCGCATATTACTAATGGGCCCTTTAAATAACAAAAGAAATACTGCGCCATTGACTTTAGACCAGGTTTTTGTTGGTCAATGGTGCAGTCTATTTCAGTTGCCTCAAAATAGCAATGTGGTAACAATGCTCCTGAACACACCTCGTTTTCAGACCAGCACACCCATGGGCGCACAAATGGGCCCAAATGCATTTGCTATTTATATAACGTGGGGCAGGACGTGAAAATGATAACTTCGTCGTGCTAAAACTAGCAAAAAACACATGCCTCGTGCCTGGTGCCGCATTGCGCAGGGTGTATGATAGGGCCCTATGTGTTAACATGATTTTACAGAACAAAAAAATACTGACCATTTCTGTGTAAAGTTATATCCAATTTCACAATTTTGTCACCATGACAATGCAATGCCATAAACCATAATACAAATGTAAAAACAATGATTTAAACAGCTTTAAAAATCAAATAATGCACAAGTTTTGACAGAAAAAATTATTGTTAGTGTAGCCACGGGCTGTGTCAAAAATCGCATACTATCTTGAGTAGGTACTTCTTTTGAATAAGTAATTACTTCACGAGCACTAAAAAAACTATGCTCTATATAGTATGAATGTGTGTAGAATGTAATCTGGACGTACTACATTCGCCATTTTGTTATTATCATGTGACCTACCAGCGTCAGTTACGTCGCTTCACTGTCATTCACAAATCGTCTCCTGTGGCCTCATGGGATAGTAAAGTGTCCATTGTATGCACACTTTAGAACCTCGCCGGAAGAAGTATAGGTCATCTGGGAACTTTTTGCCTACTCTTTTGTGAGGACTGTCAATTCGGACATACTTCTTTTGTCACATAACCTACTGTTTTTCACCTAATATAGTAGGGAAGTATTTCGAATGCAGCCACGGTGTTACAAATTTTTATTAAAACACATTTCTGCTGTTAAATTCTCCAAAAATTAGCCCTATTCACTTCCGTTGTTAGTGCAACACTGTTACTTCGATTTATTTTTTTATTTTTGATGAGGGATGAGTTGTAATGACTGACCTTAATTGAACCCCGAATATTCGTTTAGTCAGGGTTAAGTTGATAAATAAAGTTTCGGTCTTCACTTGTCACCTTGTTGAAAATTAGCAAGAGTGACACTGAATATCACATGCATGTCAAGCTTGATACAGTATATCTCTCTCACTTGAGATTCAAGGCAAGTGCTGTAGGAAATTTAATCTTTTCTACTGGATTATTTGGGTCATTAGTTGAGCGAAAAGAGACACCAGTCAGTCGTCTCAAGCATGAGTCAGATAACAAGTCAAAGGGAAAATGAAGTTGGGCTTAGTAAATAGTCGCTGTCTAAAACTTCATAAAGTCTAGTCCATCCAAGAACCACATGAGGTAATTGTTCGTTGGCTCTGTTAAATTACAGGACAAGCTGTGATTGAATGACTAACATATGCTGGTTGAGTCTTGAGCCAGCTGGCTTCAAGTGGCCAAGAGCATGGAGGAGTGCTGTCAGCCCAAATGACAACTTTATTGTCCATCTCTTTCAAACTCACAGATTGAATGTACAGTGGTTAATTAACCATTAATTTATTTCCCTAATCAAAGATCAGAAACAGGAGCCACTCTGTTGTAATGTTTGGTTTTACCGTAGCAGCGGTAGAGGACTGGGGGAAGGGTTGATATCCACGTTTAGCCGGATCGTGTTTCTGTATCTTTGTGTTACACCCAGTGCAGTGGTAGACACCTAGGTAAGCACTGAATAAGATCTCTGGTTCTCTGAACCCCCTCCTGACTGGTCCATGAATCATTAAATACCCAGGCCTTGCAACCAGAACATGGGTCATTACTGTGAAGAGCACTGCAATAATAGATGGACATCCTCTCTGCGTTTGAGCCACCTAAGCTTGAACAGCAAGCAAGTTTCAGAGTTTTCAGAGAAGTTTCACTGAAGATTCATTTCTAGATTCACAGTGGAATTTTGGGGTGTTCCATAGCACGAGTTGGGATGGAAGGATTTGCTTGGCTCTAGCTTGAGGTGAAAGGATTGGTCTGGATGCGACTAGTTCCCATATTTTGATCGGTGGCTGAACCAATTCACTTACAAGATGCAGGTAGGATCTGTTTACATACATCTAGAGATATTTGCTCAGCATGTTTTCACTGCTATTATATGTACATCAGCCAACAAATAAACTAGCATATAAATAAAAGCAATGATGAAAAGAAAATATAAAAAGAAAGATCAAAAGAAAGCAATACATTTCAACATTCAAAGTGTCCATTAAAATGCTCTCAAACTCTCTTCAGTTTCTACTTCCTGTTTGCTTTTATTTTGCACACAGTTGATAGTGAAAGCTTCAGTGTAGCACAATATCCAATATGTCACCCATTGATTGATCACAAGCTTAGTAAATCTGTCAAAACTTCAGGTTTTTTTTTACTCTTAGAAAGAGACATGTAACTAGACCTCACCGCTCACTTTAGTAGAGTGCTACGATTGCCCATTATGTCTAGTCTTTCCTTTTCTTGGCCAGGCCTACTGAGGAGTAGGATGTCTTTACCATATCTTTCTCTCTTCCTCTCTCCTTCCCTCTCTCTTTGATTTGGTTGAGGTCATCTAAACTCAGCCGCGACTGACATTTTAGACCAGGCTTAAGGACCATCTCTTAATTATAAGGCAATAGCTTTTATACCAAAGAGCACCTAATGTGACAAATGGATGACCAGTCTTGTGATTTAAATACTTTGTGTCTTCATAACTATTTTATTTTCTTTAAAAGGGAAAAACTAAAGCTTCTTACTAAAGAAAATCTCTTGGCTTTGGCTTTTGGATTTCGTACAGGCTATACAATGAATAAAATATGGTTGATATTAATAGTTTTGACTAAAGTGTGATTGTTTGGTGCTTACGGTATTAAATTGGTTGGGAATTATCTATTGTAGAAACATGCCCATTATTATTATGTGATGTGAATATCTGGACATACTTGACTGTATGTTTCATATGATCTGAAAGCTTACACTAAAATGTTTGAAAGTATTTTCATTATTCAGAAAAACAATTTATTTATATAATAATAAGGATAGGGTGGGTGTGTCCAAACTATTGACTGTATGTGAACCATACAGGTTCCTATGAGAGTACCTGCTTTCAGTTGTGTCTCTCATTTGAGAAGAGGAACAGTCTTTTCCTATGCTGATGTCCATGAGTCTTATCACACTGAAAGTGTCACACTATAAACATTAGCATCCCCTCTGTCCATTGTTCCTCATGTGACATTGAGTTCAGCTTGTTCCCATGTGGGGACAGAAACTAGAGAGGGGGAGTCTCCACAATAATGCTGAGATTGAGATTGGTTCTGACATCTCAAATAGGGGATCTTCAATGATATTGTTCACCTGCCCCTTTGGCTTATAGCAGGGGGAGAGAGGGAGGGGCATGTTTTGGGGTTGTGGGTGAGGACATGAAATGGTGGGGAGCGTGAAGTGATGTGAGGTGGTGGGTGGTGATTCACCACTTAGGGGTGCATGCGGTGGGATGAAAATTTTATTGGCGGACAGGTGGACGAAAATCTCCCATCTGAGAAATATGCCCCCCTCCCAAACACACACACAGTACCCTTGATTACAGTGTTCGTATAACTGCGGCGTTCAGAACAAGCCTCCATTGTGTGCCCCGAGGGCATGCTAAATGAGTGTCTCAGAGAGCAGCGGGACACAGACCGTTACAGCACAATTTAGTCTGTCCTGTTGTCTCAAGAAGGCCTCATTTCAGAAGCTCTCAGATCAGACAAATATAAGCAACCCCCTCCCTTCCTTCCTCTGTCCCTCCTTCCCTCCATATCTCCCTCTTTCTCTCTCCCTCTTCTGCTCCTTTGCCCTCTCCCCCTCTACATCCAACCAGCCCGCACCAGCCCAAATAGGCCAAATCTCATCTATTGTCCTGGGACTGCCCAGTGTGAAATTCGGTGTGACATTAAATGTTTTCTAATGAATAAATTTTGAATGGATATGCAGAGAGAATATGTGTAATGGAATGTAGACTGCATTTTAAAAGCTTCTTTATTGTCCATCGTCTTTGGAATTTACAGGACAAAAAAACGGGCCCCTTTCAGAGCTAATGAGGTTTATGGGGGTGAAAAGGGGGCGGAGGAGATTTTGGGGGCTTCTAGTCGTTAGATTAGAATTGGATTTTTTTTTTCCTTTCAGTTTCTTCTTCTAATTTGCTATATGAAAGTCAAATATCCAGGGTTCTAAAAAAAAATGAGAAGAGGAAAAATTACAGCAAATTTCTGAAGAATAGTAATGACTACTGTAAATCCTAAAATATCTTGCTTCTAAAAATGCACAATTTTAATGCATGCCTCAAAAGTTTCTTTCTTATATTGAGAAATACACTTCTCTATTTGACAGACACTGAATTAAAGAAGTAACTAGCAATTTCTGATCATTAGGGTTGAGGACTGTAGCTTTTGTGTACAAATTACTCAATTTTTGACCAAACCACTTCCAGAGTTCCTTACAAGCATGAATAAGTCAAATATGTATATGTATTAAGGTCCTAGATGATTTTGGACAATGAAGTCAATTAATTAAATTTTTTCTGTTCATTTACACAGGTCATAGTTTCAGATTTCCAATGGAGACTAGATATTGCCATTGATCAAACCTACTTAATTGTTGATATTGGCACTGGCTTTGATATATCTCAGAGAATATTTCAGTGGAGTGAAAACATGCTCTCTTGTTCTTTCATAAGTATCTCTCAGAGCCAAGTTGGAAGATATGGCTGTCTGAAGTACTGAATGCTTATGCAGTCTGTGGAAAAAATCCAATCACAACATGCTATTTAAACAGGTTTCTTATAGCAAAAGCAAAGCTGTCATTCATAGGGACAGGAACATGGTCTACTCGTTGCAGACGATATCTCATTACAAAAGCCTGTACAATAGAGAACAGCATTATAAAGTACTTAGTTAAACATCAGCAGGGGATTATGCGGTTGGTTGATCGTGACTTAATCAGAGACCTTAGACCCCTATTCTCGGTCTCAGTCTCAACATGACAGGAAGTCTATTAATGAAAGGGTGAAGAGTCGCTAGACTTTAAAGAAATGGAATATAATAGCCAATTTCATTTTACTGCTGCCATTTCATTATCCATAACAAATATTTTACAGGAAATGAGTCACTGATTATTTAACTAAAATTGATCTTTAGGCCTGTTTTGCTGCTTTACTAACCTTCTGAACCTTACGGATCTAGAATGACACAATCCTATAGACTTGGTCAGTGTAAACAAATTGCATTGGGTCATGGTCAGTGTTGTGCTTGTCTGATTGACAGAAAGGAAAGGTTAAACTGGGTCAGTTGGACTTGGAGGGAGCCCTGATTGCCAGAGACCGAGTTGGCATCCAAGACTTTGTGCTTCTTGACGCCCACAACAGTGAAACAGCCTTCCTGGACAATCTGAAAAAACGTTTCACAGAGGATTTGATATACGTGAGTGAAAAAACATTGGTTAATTAGCGTTTTTAGTAATTGTGATTGTATCTTTTATAAATCAAAAGACATCTCCATACTCACAGACTTACATAGGTACTCTGCTGATATCTGTAAACCCATACAAAGAGTTGGACATCTATACCAAGAAACAAATGGACCTCTACATGGGAGTGAACTTTTTTGAGCTTCCCCCTCATATGTAAGTGTTTAGCTTTATTGCCAAACCAGTCAATAAAACATTTTAAAATAAAATAGACAATTGTGTACATCTTTTGTCCTTTCAGTTATGCATTAGCGGACAATGCCTACCACACCATGCTCTCAGAAGCCAACAACCACTTTATTTTGATATCTGGGGAGAGCGGAGCAGGCAAAACTGAGGCCTCCAAGAAGATCTTGCAGTACTATGCAGTCAGCTGCCCTAGTTCCACCTTACTGGACACTGTGAGAGACCGCATGCTTATGTCCAACCCTGTACTAGAGGTTAGTCTAACAACAATATTCATAATAGGCCTGGCATTCACTATGTATACCATGCATTCATCAAATCTGTTTTTAGGCCTTTGGAAATGCAAAGACGATGAAAAATGACAACTCCAGCCGTTTTGGGAAGTATATGGACATCCAGTTTGATAACCAGGTATAGATACCTTCTAACTTCATCCCATCAATAATATTGCATGTTAAAGAAGGTTCACACTTGTTCACACTAATATGTAGGGAGATGCTGTTGGTGGCCACATACTCAGCTACCTGCTGGAAAAGTCTAGAGTGGTTCACCAAAACCATGGTGAGAGAAACTTTCATATCTTTTATCAGCTGGTGGAAGGAGGAGAGGAAGACCTACTGAGGCATCTGGGCTTAGAGAAGGACACTAAACGTTATAGTTATTTAGTGCAGGTATGGTTTCTCATTTTAAATCTGGTGTGCAACATAACTACAAAATGGTTTTGAAATCCAAGTAGAATCAGACTCTCCAGTGTTTTTACAAATACATTTGTTGTCTTAATAGGGAGAATGTTCCAATGTGAGCTCTATTAATGACAAGAACGACTGGAAAACTGTCAAAAATGCATTATCGATCATTGACTTTGATGCAAATGACATTGAGGTAAGGAGAGGTGCAATTTTTAAAATGCAGTATTTTTTGTCGATTTAAATGATCTGATGTGCAACTATGAGGCTGCCTTTGATAATAAACAGATACTTTTTCTTTAATATACTAGCACCTCTTTGGGATCATAGCTAGTGTGCTCCATCTGGGGAATGTGCACTTTGATGGAGACACCAAAGGCTATGCTACTCTAAACTCTAATGCAGCTCTGCGCTGGGTATCCAAGGTCAGTTTTTGGTAACACTTTATTTTAATAGTCCACTTTAGACATTCTACAAACTATAACTTTGCAACTACATGTCAACTGCCAGTCATTAGAGTATTAGTAGACTGTCTGCTTATACTTTACTTTGATGATTCTCCAACATACATTCTACTGACTATAAATAACTTTGCAAGAGCCTATTCAACTTATTCTACTAACCCTGACACTAACAGTACTAATACTCTAAAGAGAGTTAGTTGACATGTACTTACATACCATTAAGTTAGTTGACATGTAGTTAGACATGTAGCAAAGTTAGTAGAATGTCTAAAGTGGACTATATCGAAGTAAACTGTGACCCAGTTTTTATTATTTATTGCCCTTAATTGTGTTAAACATTGACAAACTCTAAGTTCACATCTGTGTAACATTCCTTTTTTTGTTTTTATGTTCAGCTGTTAGGGGTCCATGTTCAGATCCTTCATGAAGCTCTTACATTCAGAAAGATTGAAGCCAAATCAGACGAGGTAAAATAAGGACAATTGTGAAATGTACTAATAAAATGTACTGTTTTTAACCAAAATCCTTGTCGAATCTTGTCTTTCTGACCTCCAGGTTTTGAGTCCATTCACTGTTGATCACGCTATCTATGCCAGAGATGCCCTGGCCAAAGCCATCTATGACCGTGCCTTCACGTGGCTGGTCAACCAGATCAATGAGTCTTTGGAGAATAAAGTAAGAGGACAACAGAGAAAAAGTTCATATAATTACCATTTGAAGCCAATTTATTTACACTGTAAATCTACTGGTAGAATTTAGCTGAAATCTACTGGATGTGGTTTGCTCAGTCAAAAAAAACACTTCTAAAAAATATATATATTTCTAACGGTCAGCTTTAAAGAAACTATCAAATAAACCTAAACAACTTACTTCATTCTTTTCAAAATTTACTTTCATGAACTAAAAACTGCTTAAGTATTTGATTAGTAAACTATCAGTATACATGTTCACTTGTAGTATAGTTGCAGTACAAACGAAAAACTTAGTTGTAAACTCATTGTGTACTCAAAGTTTACTACTGTTACACTTAAAATACAAAACAATTGTGCCAATTTAGTCCAAAAATAGTATTAAAGCTGTACACTTACAAGTATACTTTTAATATATGAACCTGAAGCATACTTGTTTTTACATGGGTTGCCTTTTTTTAGGATTCTAACAGGAAGACAGTCATTGGATTGTTAGACATCTATGGATTTGAGGTATTCACTGTTAACAGGTATGTGTTTGGAATTAAGTGAGATAGATAGATAGATAGATAGATAGATAGATAGATAGATAGATAGATAGATAGATAGATAGATAGATAGATAGATAGATAGATAGATAGATAGATAGATAGATAGAATAAAAAATTAAGTATTTTGTGTGCATGATGTTATGGATTTTTGTTCATTTTATGTCTATGTGTGCTTAGTTTTGAGCAGTTTTGCATAAACTACTGCAATGAGAAGTTACAGCAGCTCTTCATTCAATTGACACTGAAGTATGAACAGGAGGAATATGAAGCAGAAGGAATTGGAGTGAGTTAGCACATCATTCATTCATCATTCAAACACCACTTATAGAATAAATCCTAAATTTGAAAAAGAAAAAGGGTAATTTTTTCTTTTACTGTGTTTTAGTGGGAGCCGGTGCAGTTCTTCAACAATAAAATCATCTGTGACCTGGTGGAGGAGAAGCACAGAGGAATCATCTCTGTGCTGGTATAAAATAATAAGAACACTGTCTTTACACATTGAGGAGGCGTAAATAGTATTCCCTTCTTGAAATGAAAGATTCCTGTTTGTTGCAAACTGAAGCATTTACATGGTGGGAGAACTTGTGTCTTTTTGTATTTCAGGATGATGAGTGTGTAAGGCCAGGTGATGCCTCTGATCTCACTTTTCTTGAGAAACTTGAAGAGAAAATGGGCAATCATCCTCACTTTGTTACGTGAGTTTGTTATATAAATCAGTATTGTATGTGACACTTGCTCCTCTGCTTACCGGTATGTATCTTTTAATTAATTCAGTACTGCTAGAAACTATCAGCAGTGTGATTCTTCACTACAAGCCTCTGATGTTGAAGAATCAGCCAAGTCTTGTTATATTTGAAACTGAAGCATTCACCCCCTGGTTTGGCTACATTGTCTCTCTTAAGCCTTGTATTGACTGACACCCTGATGAACAGCAGTCTGGGAGATAGAGAGATTGTGATGTTGTGTTACTCGCTCTGTATCAAGGTCAAATACAAATTAAGTTCTAGAATTACTGACTGAGTGCCAAGAAAAAAAAAGAAAGAAAGAAAAGAAAGTTATTGTACTTAACTGATAGACCATAGCACTAGCAATGTCAAGGCCGTAGGATTCCCAGAAAACACACATCCAAATAACCTGCAATAAAAGTAAAAAATAACTTAAAGATAATCATAAATGTATTTCTAAGCAGACCAAGAGCGAATGGATCTTCAAAAGGGGGTTTGTGGCCCTAAGGTGTCTGCATATTTTAATTGTACAATTACAATCAAAATACTGAAAAATAGAAAACATTGATGATATTTAATCAGAATTTTTCAATATTTTTATTTTTTTTACAAATAATGTAAATATTAAAAATATGTGGTAAAAATATATAATGGTTAACTTCAAACTAAGCAAATGTTCAGCTAAATGTCCCTCTAATTAATCAAATGAAATTAAAAAAGAACATATAGTGTACATTTCTATTATCAGTAAAAATAATAAATCAATATACAAATACAAATAATTATTTTAATGCATGTGCAATTTAAGCATCATAAATAGTTCCCACCTGAAAAAGATGAAGACTTCTGCTCTTAATTTAGGTATTTTTAGTGATTTTATTTGATTTTGGTCTTATGAGAGATATTTCCTTTGCTATTCTGTGAACTGAAGGCATAAACTGGCTGATAAGAAGACCCGTAAGTCTCTGGAGAGAGGAGATTTTCGTCTTCTTCATTATGCAGGAGAGGTCACATACTGCGTTGTGGGTAAGAGAAGAAAAACACATTTCAAATAAACTTTTTTTTTGCTTTCACAACCTGTTGTTATTATGATCCATTCTTTTTGTCTCATTTCAACAGGGTTCATCGACAAAAACAATGATCTTTTGTACAAGAACATCAAAGATGTAAGTGCACAGGATGTACAATAAAGAATAACGCTGGTGAGGTTGGATGAAAGGAAAATGGCTCAAAATGCCGCTTAATTATTTGTCTTCTATAACTTTTGGTCCAACAAGAGTTAATGGCAGTAATTGTGTGTGCACGTGTAATTTTTATGTGTCTGCATTTGTGTATGTGTAACCAACAGGTGATGCGCCTGTCAAAGAACCCAATAATACAGCAGTGCTTTCCAGCCATTGAGGGAGACAGCAGGAGAAGACCTGAGACAGTGAGTCAACTCACTGTGTAAAAAATATACATATTTTTTAAGATGATATGAAATTATACAAATTTAATTTTGGGTACTTGTACCACAGTAAGCTTTGAAATACCCAGATGTCATTTGCCAAAATGTGCTATATAGTAAAGCACTGTATTTGCAATTCTCTTGACTTTTCATTGCTATTATATATATGAAAACAAATGTAATTTCAAGATTTTTCATTATCATTTGATTGGACTTGAATTCGACACAAACTTGGAATAAAAGCACAAAAGAAATGTTTTTTATTTATAGTTGTTTTTAAAATAGCTATTTCCAAAATAAAACGAATTACACATGCAACATTGTAAGGTCAAGTGACAAAAATTTAGCATATCATGTTTGAAACATAATACAAAATTTTAAACATGATTACACAATCAATCAATCAATCAATCAATCAATCAATCAATCAATCAAACCCAGATCACACACACTATTGCAAATTTTGTATGTGATCCAGGAATTATTTCCATACTGAACATACACACAAGCCTTTAATGGCCCGTTCACACCAAGGACGATAACTATAACGATATAGAAAAATTTTAAAATCGTTTTGAAATGTAAAAGAATTGCAGAGTTCACACCATAACTATAACTATGGTGGCACAGAGAAACCATATAGTAAAAAAAATGTTTCCAACTGATGAACAATAAAAACATTGACAGCCAATTAAAATCCATCCTGGTTGAAGACCTCAAGCATTTAAAGGGGCAGACGACAGAACTGCAGTGCACACTTAAATAAACAGAACAATATTGTCTGCTGGTGTAGATGATAATACATTGTTATAGTTATCTTTATAATTATCGTTCATAATCGTGTTGTGAATGGGCCTTTAGCATTTCCATAAATTGCTGCATGAGTAGTGTTGCCTACTAATGCTATTTTAAACCAAGAAAACTGAAAAAAAAGAAAGAATTAAATTTTTTTTTTTGCTGTGACAGCTCATATGATATCTAACTAAATGTGACATCTCATTTAATCTGTTTTGTGATATGAAATCTGTAGGTGGCCACTCAGTTTAAGAACAGTCTTCTGCAGCTGACGGAGATTCTGACAGCCAAGGATGCGTGGTACGTGCGCTGCCTCAAGTCCAATGACAATAAACAGTCAGGTGAGAAACTTGTCCAAAAATGTTTAAGACAAAGTTACCAGTATCATTATAACAAGAAAAAACACACGTTTGTTTACTTTTGTGTGTCAAACGCATTTTTGTTATATCACAGGTAAGTTTGATGAAGTTCTGGTCAGACACCAGGTGAAATATCTGGGGTTAATGGAGCACCTGAGGGTCAGACGAGCCGGATTTGCATATCGCCGTAGATATGAGGTTTTTCTACAAAGGTATACTGGCAGCATTCAATCTGCTCACAGACTCAGATATGACAGCCGTTAGCTTTTCAACATAAGTGGAATTGAAATACTTAACATATGCAATGTTCCTAAGGTATAAAGCACTTTGTCCTGCCACTTGGCCCCACTGGCGAGGTGTACCTTCAGAAGGGGTCGAAACCCTGGTGCAACATCTAGGCTACCAGGCTGATGAGTATAAAATGGGCAGGTGAGCTGTTTCAGACTTCCAACTTTACAATTTAATACTAAACATTTAGCATCTGTTTTCGACCATGCAAACACTGAATTACACTTTGGGTGCGTCTCAATCAGCTCCCTAGTTCAATAGTCAGGGCACTGATTTTAAGGGCTGTCTCAATTGCAAAATCCTACCAGTGCACTGAAACATTTAATCCCTAAAAAGTCCCACAATGCACTGTGAAAACCAGGGAGCATCGATGCTCACTGTGTTCCCTTAACTGAAGTTCTGAAGCGCAAATGTAACAAGCAAAGTATTTATCATGATGTACTTTAAATAAATAATGTTAGAAAGATATCCGTTCTGCTGTTCATAAGGAGGACATGAGGACATTGTCAATGCTGCAGAAATAGAGTCAACAGACTCCCAATGTTTAGTGAGCCAGGGTCCTTACCATTGTCCGAATTTGTGTACGCGATATTCTGATTCATGACTTGGAAAGCTAGGGAGCTGATTGAGACGCACCCCATATTTTCAATATCACCTCCTTCTACAGAACAAAGATATTTATACGATATGCCAGGACACTTTTTGCCATAGAAGATGCCTTTGAAATCTGCAAAAATGAACTGGGTAAGCAACAGAGAACTCAAGAGAAACATTTTCAAATGAGTATATATATATATATATATATATATATATATATATATATATATATTATAGACATTTTAATGTTGCTTTTACAGCTACGAGAATACAGGCCAAATACAAAGGCTACAGAGCCAAAGGAGAGTTTCGAAAACAGAAAGAGGCTGGTAAGTAACAGTATTTATTGATTTAATACAGCTTTTCTGTAATTGCTATTATTTGAAGTATATTACAGAATATTATGACAGTCCGTTGCAATATGAAGTCTATTTATTATAGCATGCATACATGCCCTATTTGCATTTTTATTATGTGATTCATCTTTTTGTTTTGTTTTTTGCCATCATTTAGCTACAAAAATTGAGTCATGTTGGAGAGGAGCGCAGGCACGCAAAGAGAAAGATCGCAGAATCTGGGCTACGAAAGTCATTAAAAAGTTAGTAATATTAGTTTCATATACGAATACACCTTATTTACCTGGTGTATAACCTTTCACTTAAGGGATGAGATGGCATTCCCATTATGACATGATGTTTCCATGCAGGTTTATTAAGGGCTATATGACAAGACGTGATGCAAAAACAACTGACAATTCTGAATACCTGGCCTTCGTCCGACAGAGCTACCTGAATAGACTCAAAGCCAACTTACCAAAAACTGTCCTGGACAAGACCACATGGCTGACACCTCCCCCAGTCATGACAGAGGTATTCACAAATTCCCTGTTACTAAGATCTGAGGAACCAGTGGCTCCAAAAATGTGTTTGAACACTTAAGACAAGGCAAGTTTATGTATATAGCACTAATAGCACATTTCATACACAATGGTAATTCAAAGCGAGTCACATACAATTTTTTTATGAGTTATTTAAAAATACAAAAAAAAGGGATAAATTAAAACAAAATAAGATATACATTAAAAGGAAGATAAGAGGTATCCTTAAAAGCATATGAGAAGACTAAGATAAAAAGTGCAGTGCGATCAGTACAATATAGAAACTGTTCAGTCAGGGAATGAACAGCTGAACAGATATTGTAAGCCTGGAGCACTTAAGCCAAACTTTAATGTATATAAATTTCATTGCATTAAAAGTGGCATCAAAATAAATGCCACTGGATTTGATATGTTATCTAATCTTCATTTGTAAGTGCTTAAGGTAAAAACATAGTTTTTTAATGCACTGATCAATTTTGAGATTTTGGGGGCTATTTGACTTTTATTCCTTTCTATATTCTGAAGGGTTTTACAGAGGGGTTTGCTCGTTTATCATTTCCCATATCAAAATTCCTTCTGTAAAAACCTTTGACTAAAATGAAACATGAATTTGAACCTGGATTTATCCAATGTTCTGTTCTTGAAATGTATGCAAATACATGCATATTTAACGACATAATACCTAATTTGCATATTTAAACAATTTCTGAAAACTTCCAAAGCAAAATAATGTTTGAAATTCTTTATGTAATCAATCAACTGGGGGAGTAAGGTGATATCTTATTAGTTACATTTTTGTACCCTGTCTTGCTGTCCAAATGCTTTTGGGGCCACAGTATGCATACTTTCATGAGCAGGATTTTTTTTGTTGTTTCAATTTGGAAAAGTCTCTAACACTGTTGTTTGTAGACCTCAGAGATTCTGCGACAGCTGCACACACGTATGATGGTGAGGAAGTATGTGCGGGGAATTACGCCACAGAAAAAAGCACAGGTCACTATCACTGTTGTCACAGGCTTTTGTGACTTTTAAAGTACACTTTCAGACAGTTTATTAACTGGTTAATGATGACGATGTAGACTGAATGCTATATATTTTCACAGCTGCAACAAAAAGTAGTAACCAGTGCCATCTTTAAGGGAAAGAAGGATAGCTATCCTCCAAGCATCGCTGTTCCTTTTGTGGACTCTAGAATCAGTCAGTGGTTTATTCTACATAAAAAAAACACTCACAGTTTTGCACAGTTCTTTTTGCATATCTTACACATTTTGTTCCATGTACCAGATGAACAGGAAATCAATATGAGGGTTCTTCAGACTATACGACATGAACGCATCAAGGTAAATCAGAATCTTTTATAAGGCCCAGTTGTCATTCATGCAGAACAGAATAACACCCTGTTCAACATTCACCACCTAAACACAACATCTCTCTCTGCAGTACAGCGTTCCTGTGGTGAAGTATGACAGGAATGGATTTAAACCCAGACAAAGGCAACTTATTCTCACTCAGGTAGCTGTATACCTGGTAGAAGAGGCTAAGATCAAACAGAAAGTGGACTATGCTTCTGTAAAAGGTAGGTTCAGAAGGGAACATGACATGCATAGTAGTAACTCAGGGAAATAAAAGAACATTACAGAACTTTTAAAATGGTCTCATTTGAATTATTTCCGTGTAGCATTCCTCAAGCTTCTTACCTGGGCAGTATCTTCACAGGTACAACTTTGTGCCTTATCTACCCCTAAAGGGTGCATCATGTTAGTACCTACATTACTAAGGGACAATAATGTACTTTTAAGGTACCAGTATACAGCCTTTAGAGGTAGATAAGATATAAAGTGTACCCTTTATGGGCATATTGTACCCCTAATAGTATAATTTTTGCATTGATTTTTTTGTTGTTGATAGAGACAATGCATATTTTGTGTATTTAGAAAATGCTGCAAGTTAAATTACTGTTCAAAATTTTGAGTCAGTATGATTTTTAACGTTTTTGAAAAAAAAATTGGATTTAGATTCATCGGCCAATATATCGGTTAAATTTTCATATAGGTGCATCCCTAATTATTACTATTTAAAATAACTGTTTTGTATTATATATATAATATGTTTTATTGTAACATTTATATGCAAAGTGGTGAGAATAGAGTCCAGAGTGAATTTCTTGTGCACACAGGTGCTTCAGTTAGTAATCTGGGTGACACCGTTATGATCCTTCATGTTGCTTTTAATGATCCAAAACAGAAGGTGAGCAAACCAATCTTCACAGGATGCATGTAAACTCTAAATTGTTTCATGGTAAAATGTGACAGAATGTCATGCTTAATTTGCATGTACTAATGTAGTCTCTTTTCTCCAAGGGGGACCTGGTACTTCAGTGTGACCACCTGTTTGAAGCTTTGACCAAACTAGCTATGATTGCAAACAAGCAGAATAACATCAAGGTTGTTCAGGGAAGGTAAAAACACTAACATCACCTATTTTACAACCTGTAATCTTCATCTGGGAACAATGCGTTAACATCTGATCTTCTCGCAGCATAAAGTTTGAGATCCAGGCGGGAAAGGAGGGCGGTGTGGACTTCAGCACTGGCCAAGATCCTATGATTTATAAAGGCAAAAATGGTCATCTGATGGTGGTAAGTGATTATTTCTGCATTTCTGCTTAATTAGTGTGAATGCTTCAAGCATTCATACTATTGAAATCCAAATCTTTATTATTATTCCGTATTCTTCCGTGGTCGCTTTCAACTCCTCTCTACTTTGTGCTACAAAAACCATTCAAGTATCAAAATGTTCAGCTTTTCAAGGACTTGTGTGCTATTATTTTTCTTTTTTATACCTTTATTAATTTTTAAACTATTAAGCTTTTTGTGCATTTTTTTTAACATTTAAGTGCGGATGAGAGAGACTGTTCAGAGCTAGAGCATGTGATGTCATCCGCTAGAGTGAGCCAGCTTGAAAATTAATCGTAAAAAATAATTTTTAAATCGCTGGCCTGGCCACAATTTTAACTCTTCGGGCATGTAATTATACTTGAAACGTAGGTATTTTTGTTGTGGTTCCTCACGTGTGTTTAGTAAATCCCTCGGACTTACAGTTTTTCCTCTGTGTCCTTCCAAAGGACAAGAGTGACAGACAATCCTCCATTGGCAGCAATTATAAATTCACGTCAAACTTTAGTGATCAGAGCATTACGGACCAGTTTGTCAACTTGCCAAAGTGGTCCCTTTTTTCAACTCTATCCACACAAAAAATACATCACATCGTTCACAAAAGCCTTGTCTCGCTCACGGTCAGGTCATTTTGCCGATACAACCTATAGTTTTGTCTCTAGGGAGGTTTGTTTGAGGCCAAGTATCAGCGATTTTGGCCTCTGTCTAAATAGGAAAGCTGATTGCACAGGTGATGTTGATTAGACAAGATCAAAGGGAGACACACATAATTGCTCCTGTGTTCTGATTGGTGGACAGTCACTGAGCTCTTTTCTGAAGGAACTTTAATTACTACAGGTTTTTGTTGCATTTATGCTTCTGCTTCTCCTGTTCTCCCTCCCTCTTCCCTCCTCTTCTCCTCCTTCCATCCTCTACTCCTCCTGTCCTCCTCTTCTCCCCTCCTTTCCTAATCTCTTCTTCTCCTTTCTACTCCTCCTTTTATCCTCTTCTATCTATCTGCCTGTCTAACTATTTGGCTTTCTGTGTCCAAATTATCTATCTATCTATCTATCCCTCTGTCTTTCTCTACCTTTCTTTTTTTGTTCTCCTTTACTTCTCTACCTCTGTCTCTTTCTCTACCCCTTTATTTATTTACCTCTGTCTACTTCTCTACCTCTCTAATTAAACTCTTTAGTTTTCTACAATTTTTTTTATCTTTTTTGCATTTCAGCTTAGTAATGCATTTGAATTAAGCTTTTTTTGCATTTTTGCTCTGTTTTGCAGTTGTTTGTGCATCTCAGCTTGTTTAGCAATATTTTGCAGTTGTTTGTGCATTTCATTTAAGCATTTCAAGCATTCACACGCATGTTCTGCAGGAAATGCAATTTTTCTAGTTTAACATTATTGTTCATGTGATTAGACTCTTTCATTATCAAAGGTGGCTCCACGGATCAAGTCTCGATGATCTGAAGGAGGTCACCAAGTCTCTGTTTATTTCATGAGGTAAATCCTAATGAAAGAAGATATCTTTCTCCACCTCCCAAAATGTGACACACACACAACAGACCACAAGAGAGCAGTATATGGAGATTCAAAGCAGCAATTGATCACTGGAAGTACAAATGGAAAATTACAGCTATAGGAAAAAGAAAGCTATTTGTGTCCAAGTTGTTTAGATTACGGTTCCTGCAATGACATTTCTTGTAAATTAAATATTTTATTTGGTCATTTTCATGCTTTGTTGTTGAACAATGTTTATAATATTGTTTTATACCAATACATACAAACCAAAGAAATAAAAGATGAACAGAAAAAAAAGCAGTTTGGTCTACAAAATTTGTAGAAATCTTTATTTGTGATAACATGTATAAATAATTTGTATGTAAAACTTTTTTTTTTATTCATGTGCACGTCTGTACAAACTTCTCTACAGTATTACAGATTTCATAGTTTGCTTTTTTTTTAAATACACATTTGATAAAACTCATGAGCACAAACAATCTGTGATGCTACAACGCTGCAGCGAAAGAGAGCTCGTGCTCCTCTACTTCCTGAAGCTTCTTTGACATGGCTGAGTCTCTGATTACACTCTCATACTTGGTGTCCATTACTCAATTACAGATATATATCCGAACGCTTCTGACTACATCTCAGTTTCTTGTATGTGATCACTTACAAAACCCAGACGCGTAATTAACTTGATGAAATTTAATACAGTGCAGCAGAAAAGTATTTAAAAGCATAATCTGAGTTTCCTCTAGTAGTTTACTGATTGTAGCTCAAAGGGCATAGAAAACTTGCTGATTTCTGGGTTTGATCATCTAAAAGTGCCTCATGTACACGAGTGAAAGCACCATAACACTATACTGCCCTCTATTGACCAAACTCATACAGACCTCTCAAAAGTCCAGCACAGATAATCCGCTGAGATTAAGCGCAAATGACAGTTTGCACAAATATTTTTGCACAAGCATAATAAAATGAAAATTGAGAAATTAAGAATTTTTATGACACTCTCCTCTGAGTGTAAATATAGGGGAGCTCTGGATTGAAAATCCATAATAATAACGATAATATCCTCCGTCACTGAATTCACTGATCACTGGACTGTCAAACCACGGACACTTTCAGGGCCAGTGAAATTCCCTGGAACTCAAATCAAATCTCAGCACTGTCAAATGCTTGCTCCAACACTTCAATTCAAAGTGCCAAAGCAAACAAAAACAATGAATTGAGGATAAACTAAAACCACAAAAATCCAACATCTATGACAACACGCAAAACAAAAACACAGTATTAATCTATAAGGCACCAGGAACCCTACAGTCTTCAATCAAACAGAAAAAAAAAAAAGAAAATGGACAAGAATACTATGGCTAACAACTCAATTCTGATAATATTCATAAACTGCAAATCTACAAATGAAATGACAGTTTAGCTGATCAACTTGATATATTCATTGTAACTTGCTTTATGAATAGCAAATAGGGCCAAACATTAAGGGAATGTCATGAATGCAGTAAAACTACCCTTTCTGTTCACACTAACACCATCCCATAACTTTTTAGTAAGGTCCTCAAATGCACAACTGCCGTTTGAGGAGAGGTCAATGCTGCACTGCCCTACATGCTATATTTATATAACATTATCAATACTAACTAGTATTCCTTTGTCTCTCTAAGAAAGCAGACTCAGTATAAACTTAATTGACGTGTCCGTGTGCAAATACAGGAGCGTATCTGAAGCGCTGGTAGTTGTTAAGGCACTGAAATGTGGTGAAACTGCAGGGTCATTGGTGGTGGTGAGTGCGGTCATCGGGACGCTTGATATGGATCCTCCGCACTCTTTCAATGCGCTCCCTCTCTTCGTCCTCGTCGATGTGGTGGGAACGACCTGCAGCGCCCCCTGTGGCCTCCAGCAGTGCATTGTCTGGTCCTCGGCCATCTTGAGACTCATATAGCAAGATGTTGAGGGTCTCTTCATAGATGCGAGCCTCTGGGAACTCAACCTGTGATCGAGGGAAGCATTAAAAAAGGAGTGACCTAAACCAACAATATTTTAGATGCCAGTTCTGTTTCTGATCTTAAATAAAAACAGGTTTCTGCAGGTAAAACCTAGTAAAGAAAATTTACAGAATAAATTAAAGGGAACAATACGTCAATATGTTATATAAATGTCTAGGAAGCACACAATGAGTAGCAGCAACACTTCACTTCAATACCTCTACTACAAACCACTAGAATATGGAAATGACTTACTGTACTATGACCACACTGCAAAAAGTAATGTTCTTCCTCAGTATTTTTATCTTGTTTTCCAGAACAAATGTCTATTTATTTAAGAAGCAAAATGACATACGATATGTCTTGTTTTCTGAGAAATTAAGTGTTAATGATTAAAATGAGCAAATAGCTGCAAATGGGTTCAGAAAAATCAAGTTTTCATACTCCGCTGACAGATATCTGTATTAGAAAACAAGGCAAAAATACTAAGGAAGATAAACAATTTTGCAGTACATGCAACATTTAATGCCATGGCATCATTCATTTAAGAATTTCTGCTCTAATTTAAGCCCTTAATTTGTGGAAGGGCAAATTGAGACTTTTTAAAACCCGCAGAAACCCTGATGATAGACTGGACGGACTTATCACCCTTTACCTTTGTCTGCTTCTTCTCAGTAGCGTAGACTATTGAGGTGCAGCACACCTCTGCAATCTTCCTGCCCTGGCCGTAAAAAGACCAGCAACAAATCTCATCACCAATCACATCCTTGATGAAGAGCACTCGGCCATTGAACCTCAGAGACAGCTTGTCAAACAGCTCGATGTTCTTCAACATGTTGTCATCAGAGTTGCTACAAAGAGAAAGGGCAAATCGATCAGGTGAAAGCTCAACAGTAGGTGTCCCAGCAACCCAAACCTTGTAAGAAATTCAGCTAATTTTACCTTGTATATGAATATTTATTGTTGCTCCTGTTGTACAGCAGTTTAACTGTAGGCTGCAAACACACAAAAAGACAAGTCAAGGTTCTGTTGTGGGCATAAGCAAATAACATTTTTTAAGATCGACATGGTTGTAAAGCATTTGTACCTTATTAGCAGTGGCAATGAGCCTCTGTTCTTCCTTAGATGATGTCACCAGTGGAACTTTACAGAATGGTTCATACGCATCTTTGTTCTGAAAATGTTTTTAAATCCAAAATGTTATTAAAACAAAAAAATTACGGAATATGGAATATGTTAGTTCACCCAAAAATAAAAATTCGGTCATCATTTACTCACCCTCATGCCATTTCAAACCCATTAAACTTTCATTCATATTCAAAACAAAAATTAAGATATTTTTAATGAAACCTGAGAGATGCGTTTTCAATTACACCAAAAATGTTACACTTCAAAAAGAATTGAGTGGTTTAATCTTTTTAAAGTCTTTTTAAGAGACGTGATCGCTTTATATGATAAACAGATATAATTTAGGCTTTTATTCACATATAAACATCGACACACAGAGCAAATCAAATATAGTAAATGGACGCTAAAACGTGCTTGCGTGATATGCAAGAAACCAATGAAGTTCGTTCTCGCGTGTCACGTTTGAGCTTCCACAAGAACCAATGAGGATTGTTCCTTCGCATCAAGCATGCACGGTCGAACTTCTATTTACCTTATTTGATGAGTTCTTGGTGTGCTCACCTGTTTACGCTACCGGTCAAAAGATTGGAATTAAAAAAAATAAAAATAATGCTCTTAATGTTCACCAAGGCTGCAATTATTTAATATAAAACTAGAATAAAAACAGAAATATTCATTTCAAATTTAATATTAAATTAAAATATTAATTTGAAATTTAATTAATTTAAAATAACTTTTCTATTTGAATATATATTTAAATGTAATTTATTTTTGTGATGGCAAAACTGAATTTTAAGAAACCATTACTTCAGTGTCACATGATCCTTCCTAATGTTTTTAATATGCTGATTTGGTACTCAAGAAACATTTCTTATTATTATTATCAATGTAGAAAATGTAGATTTTGCTGCTTAATATTTTTGTGGAAACCGTGATAGACTACCACTCAAAAATTTGAGGCAAGTATGATTTATTTTAAAAAGAAAGAAAATAAATTAATACTTCTATTAAGCAAGGATACATACATTAATCAAAAGATACAGTAAAAGATTTCCATGTTAAATAAATACTGTTCTTTTTAACTTTCTATTCATCAAAGAAGCCTGAAAAAAAAATTATTACGCAGCAAGAACTGTTTTTAGCATTAATGATATTATTATATGGGTAAAACAGAAATCAGTTTTTTTTTTTAAATTGTAATGATAATTCAAAATGTTATTTTACTGTATTTTTTTATTTAAAAAAAAATGCAGCCTTGCTGAGCACAAGATACTTTTTTTTAATGAAAATTAAAAATCGTAACTATTCCAAAATTTTTAACAGTTAGTGTATATGTGAATAAATGGAGGAACACAAATCTCTCAGGTTTCTCTTGCCCTAATGCAGTCTCTCTATAGCATGTATACTCTACCTGTAATGCTGCCTGACACTCATCCACCAGACCCTGCACCAGGTAATACTTTGCCTCTGCCAGTAACTCCTCAGTCTCCCTCCGGCTCTCAGGTAACGGGACAACTCCATCCCTGAGGTAGTTCAGGATGGTCCCAAAGTGCTTACCACACCTGTCAATCAGAATCCAGCCTGGAGAAAGATCAGAGGTTAAAAAAAGTGAGACCTCCACACTGAAGAACCGAACTTTTGCATCCATATGCTTCATCATTCTACTTGAATACTTCTTCAGGCAGCTATAACAGTACAGCTACCTTCACTATCTGTGAGGACCTCCATACGGCCACTGAACATAGCCTTCAGCATGGTGTCCTGCTTGGTTAGAGTCTGCATGGTGGTGTAGTACAGCGCTCCCCCGACATTCAGCTTTACGTATTTGGAACTGGGACTAGACCCCTTGAAGGAGGTGGTCCGTGTTGTAGCTGCCGGCACAGCCGAGCTCACCACACTTTCTCCTGACATCTCTTCCTGAAAATCAGACAGGGATGGGAATGAATGGTGATGAAGGACACACAAACTAATATTCAGTTTCTTTCAGGGGATTAATGACATAGGAATCTATATTGCAACCCCCCAGACACACACACAGACACACACACAACTACAACTCTATCATTCTTGTGTTTATGAAATGTGTATGAACACAGTGAGGGACAATGTGAAATTTCTTTAGAAGATGAATTCAAACATGTAAATATCAAAGATAAAAAAAAACGTAAGGACGTTTTTAAAGTTTTAGGGGGTGGGGCAGTGCATATCACCTCACATATTCCCTTAACCTTAAATGTAACGCATGAACAAATTGATTAATTGTAAATCATTCAAGCATGTTAACTTCACACAATCATTCAATGAGAAACGAGGTTCATCGCACAATGGGACAGGATTTAATGACGTCACACCCAAACCTGCTGGGATTATTCACTTAAACAAAGTAGATTTAAGTCATGTAAATTCATTTATATATTTGTTTGTGTATAAACATGATTCGTATCTGAATGCGAAGAAAATAAATTTAATTTAAAGTTACTCATAGCAGACTGATGGCTACAGGAGCTAAAGAGCTAAACTAGCACACTAGCTTTACTAAAAACTAGCACACTCCATTTCTTTAAAGAAAACACGAAATTACTGGTAAAAAGCTAATAACTACACGCAAAAACAAATAGTTATTAAAATATACTCTGACAGAACCGGATAAATTTGATGAAATGTCAGACAAATATAATTACTTACCATAGAAATCCCCCCCGATTCTTTCGGGCCGCTTGGAACGGGTCTGGAATTAGATCACTTCCGGTTGCAGCCCAGACTCGTTCACGAGGCTGCAGGTCACGCGCTTAAAGGCACTACTAGGGGCAAATAAACGATCGCGCTTTTCAGGCTTTAGTGGGAAGTAACTCCACCTGTCCAGTGTCCTGTCATTTAATGTTCACACTTCCTGTGATTGTACCTGTACACTTATTTGTGAGTGTTGGGGTTTGTATATCTATTTAACAAAACAGATTTATACAAAGAACTGTGTCTCTTATACAAACACAAAGAACATTTAAAGCAACAGATCTGCTAAAGTTCACTTCACAGTAAAGAGCACATTTTAGATGCCATAGTACTACATTGTTTTTGGACATGTAGGCTAAAGGCTATAAAAGAAATGTGAGAAAAGAATATATATATATATATATATATATATATATTTCTTTAGAATAATGGGACACTAAAGACTGGAGTAATGATGCTAAAAATTCAGCTTTGCATCACAGAAAGTATAATTAAATTTATAATTTATAATTAAAGTATATTCAAATAGAAAACAGTTATTTTAAATTGTATTAATATTTCACGATAGTACTGTTTTTTTCTGTATTTTTGAAAATAGTAATGTTTCCAAACCTTTGACATTCTGATATATATATATATATATATATATATATATATATATATATATATATTAGGGATGTAACAATATATATATATATATATATATATATATATATATATATATATATATATGTATATATGTATATATATATATATATATATATATATATATATATATATATATATATATATATATATATATATATATATATATATATATATATATATATATGTATATATATATATATATATATATATGTATATATATATATATATATATATATATATATATATATATATATATATATATATATATATTAGGGGTGTAACAATATATCGTGTCCCAATATATCGCAATACAAAAATGCAACAATATGTATCGTGGATAGTTCACCCAAAATAAAAATTACCATGTGAGAAAAAATTCAAGTTTTCTGAGTCAGTACTACATTAAACTACAATATATAATGTTGAATATAATGTATAATAATGCAATGGGGGAATATTTGTGGGTCCTGATAATGCCAAAATGTCTTATGTTACCAGTAAAAAGTGGTAACATTATTTTAAATATATCTAGCCAGTGACAGAGACAGAGTGCAAGCATATTCGCCTAAAATAATTTTGTATTTTCAGCTTCAGAATCATGAATATTTTTATTCTGGTGTCACCATTGTCCAAGCCTATTCATTTACACCCACAATGTAATATCAAATTTAGGATTTAATCAAAAGAACATTTTTTGTTAACCTTTTATCATATTTCTTGGAGTATCGCAATAATATTGTATTGTGAGTTCAGTATTGTGATATGAATCGAATCGTGACATTCGGGTATCGTCACACCCCTAATATATATATATATATATGTGTGTGTGTGTGTGTGTGTATATATGTATATATATATATATATATATATATATATATATATATATATATATATATATATATATATATATATATATATATATATATATATACACACACACACACACAAGATTTTTTACAATAACTGATACTGATATTGTTTATGGAATGTGATACTGGTTGGAGATGGACAATATGATTTAAATTCTTATTTTATTTGGGAAATATCGTATACACAAGGCAAAATACAAGTCAGCTGTACCAAATGTAGACTGTTTTCCAAAGACTTTTTTCCACCAATTTTTTTAAATGTTTAATCTCGATAAAGAACAACCATAAAGTTGTTCATCTCTGTTATTGAAAGTGACTATAATCTTTTTTATTGAAAAAGATTATATTTGTCTGTTTCGGTTTATATGGATTTATCTTTTATGACTGTCTGCCTCGCCTGTTATTTCAATATAAACAAACTAACCAACTAACAAAACAATACATCAACATTTTTCAGCACGCAGTTTCACAAAGGGTTCCGCCAAATGTTTCACAAAGCGTTAGTATAAAAATATAGCTCCCTGCTGTTCTAATCCTCAGATTACTCGTTAAAACGTTTAAAATAGTAAACAGTAATATCGCCTTAATAACAAATTGATATCAATACACTACGACAAATAACAAGTATGATCCATATTTCTTGTGAAAGTGGATTGTCATGACAAAAATGTTCACCCGGAAGTATTACGATGTTACACCGTTAATGGATTAGATCTGCGGTGTCTGAGTCGCTCTTTTGTTTACATCACTTTCCCATTTATTCTCAAACGCTCAGGTAAATGAAATCTCTGTACATAAAGTAAAGACTTTCTTTACATTTCATTTGAAACACGTTTATCAAGTGACAACATTTCCCAAGCGTTGCCAGATCGCTGAATGTTGCAACTGTGTTGCTAGCTGGATAGCTAGTGTGAATGTTATTGTCTCTGTGTGTTCGTTAAATTCACTTGAACTGCGTTGTGTTTTTTGTTGTTGTTGTTAAAATCTTCTACTAATTTAAAGGTTTAGTGCTAATATTGTTTCCGTTGAGTGCTTATCCTGTCACCACTGTTTCGAGGACTCTCCTCAGTTTTGGTCTGATAATTCTGTCAGATACTCTTTGATTTTACTTTTTGCTTTGTGTAAAATCTCCCATTTGTTTATAACATATCATCTCCGGAGTAATTTTATGAATCAAAATCATGTTATTTTAATACCTCAACTCATGACTTAGCCTACAACTCAATATATATTTTGTACTTTAAAGTACTATTGATTTTCTTAAATAAAAGTTATCAACGCGAATTACTCTCCTGTTCTGTAGAGTCCAATGGATATGCAGAACAACACGCGTGGATATGTGATAGTATTCATGTGACCCGTGGAAGCAGAAGCATTACTAGTCATTGCATTAGGGCAAGGTAATTGTGTGTGTGTTTATGTAAGATAGAGGTCTTCAATTTTTTAAATTGTAAATGAGACATAGTTTTCTTTATAAATTGATCATGCTTTGAGTATAAATTAATCTAATTATACACTTCTGTACTTGCATACATAGCCTCTGACTTTGTTTTTGCTCTCAGCTGTGATGTACATTTTTGTTCCTGGCCATGACATTTTTAAATTTATCCCACAGTTAAGAGTGAAAACATGTTCACCGCTACCCAAACGTCCAAAACCCAGTTCCTGGATAAAGCCAGGATAGCACGGGAGGAACGGAAAGGTTATAAGGAGAAAGAGAGAGCTGCCACACAAATCCAGGCTCTGGTCAGAAGATTCCTCTGCCGTTGCAGGTTGCAAAGGGAAATCAGGTTAGGGCTGACATGAACCGTTCTTTACAATAGTCAAACATTCTAGACAGTCATATGTCTTTGTTGGCCTAAGATAAAAAAGTAAAAATGAGGAGTATAACCTCACAGAGTAAAATGAAAGGTGAAGAATTCTGTATTAATACTTTCTCTTATGCCTATAAGTTGTTTGAATGTTAATGTCTTGAATAATGTAAATACTAATTAAAAAAATAGCTAAGTTTTTTTGAGCCAGTGTTATTTGGGATTGTGAATATCCTATTATAGTTTTTATTCATTTATCAATTTCATTAATATTTGTATTTAATATTTATTTTTTGTTTAATTTTGTGGTTTTATCATATTTATTAGTTTTTGTTTTTTAATCTTTCTAAATATTTTTGATTTATTTTTATTTTAGTTTTACAAAGTTGCTGTTTGAGAATTTATACATATTATTTACATTACTTTCTGTTTCAGGAAAGAGGTTGATGATTTCATTGCAGTCAGCGATGCAGGTTCAACAAAAAGAAATGCATTATCCATCTTCAAAATTGCAAGAAAATTGTTATTTATATTGAGCAAGGATGACAAGTTGGTAAGCATCACATAATGGTACCCTTTTTAAATTAATTTAGATTAAGTTTAGTTAAGATTTGTTTAATAAGGTGAACAATAATTTTTTACACATTTTCTGAATATAATTACTGATGGCATTGTGTTTTTCTCTTACACAGAGATTTGAGAAGTTGTGTAGAATCATACTAAGTAGCATGGATGTTGAGAATGAATCTAAAGTAAGTCTTTAACCAAACAATGCATAAAACATAATTTTTTTATCCTAAGTAACATTAATTCCACATTTTTGCATTGTGGTGACAAGCTATTGTTTTTCTAGGTATGGTATGTATCTCTGGCCCTTTCAAAAGATCTCACCATCCCCTGGCTGAAACAGATCAAAGATGTTCTTTGGGTCTCCTGTGAATTTCTGAAAAAACTGAAGGTAATATTAGTGCTATATGATCAGTGCTTTATCTTTTTGAATTACTCCTCATTAACCCCCAGAAACCGACGGCATCGTCGACGACGCCACATGGCACCTCCGATAAATATTTATATTATTCGGTGACAGATTTATCGATTTTCTTACCGTTTTTTTCAGCAGAAAGCTAACGAGCTAGCCATCACGGGGGTGTCTTTGGTGTCTTTCTAGCCTTTACAGAAGGTTTTCTATCCAGCCTGGAACTTGTGCATCCTTTCGGAGTTTTTCAGCAATAAATCCAAACGCTTATATCCAAGTATGAGCCTCTTGATGTCCATAATTTATAAATATTCCGTCATTTTTCCTGCTAGCTCGATGCAAGCTGCCATTTTGGATATCACGTGATGTTTTCACGTGATGGTTGTTGACCAATTACAGGCTGATCCGTTGTAAACATTGGTGTGCGTCATCACGCACGAACCAAGCTCTGATATTGTGGAGAGAGAGACGCACGAAGAGACGCGCGTTTTACAGAGAAACACAAAGAAAAATGGATGTAAATCGAGCTCTGGCCTTTTTTGATGCCATGCAGGATGATGGATTTTCAGGAGAACAGAGCTTTTTGACAGATGAGGAACTAGATTACCAGGATAGACCCAGCTGAAGTGCCCTTTATTTATTTACTGTAAAAAAGTATTATCAAATACAAATGAGTATTATAAATGTAGTATAAAAGTATAAAAAGAATATAATAAATAAAAGAATAAATAAAATAGAAATGCAAAGCCTGTGATGTGGCCCTCTGTGTGATTGCTGATAGGAACTGTTTTGAGGCTTGGCACCAGTGAATTTCATGAGGCCCAAAACGCCTGGACTTCTTATGGAAAAATGTAAATAGTTTTGGTTCTGTACAAGTTATAATGTTTATTCCTGTGCTCCAGGACTCCAAAGACATGAACAAACTGTTTTCCAGAGGAAATTTGCTTAGCTTTTATTTATTTGTGTGTGATTTCAATAAATATTTGAGTGATTCAATTTCCGATTTATTTTTTCATTTGTCTTTGTGGTCCCATAACTTATTTTTTCATTCAGGTGACATCAATGCAACACAAATATGCTGAAAGTTCAATTTGTCCTGAAAAAAAAGAGGTGTGTCAATTGTCTGTGCAAAAAAGGGTTGATGTTTTACAAGCTTTTTTAGTGAATAACACCAGACGGAAAATTTATTGTAAAAATACCCTTAGGTCTCTGAGGGTTAAGTCATTAAGTGCTATAAACAGTCAATTCTGAGTCTGTCAGTTATCTGTCAGGAAGTGCTTCTTGATGAATCCTTATTTCCTGTTTTCCGTTTCTCTCTGCAGCCTGACATACTGCAAGATAATAAATTGGTGACGCTGTACCTGACAATGCTGATAACATTCACTGACACATCAACGTGGAAAATCATCCGAGGAAAGGGTCAGTGTCACATAATCAGAGCTCGTGAGATGATTTGCAGGCTAAAATACGTAAAACCCTACTAGAATTTCCTTCTTTTTTTAGGGGAGGCCCTCAAGCCTGCTTTAAACAGGATTTGTGAGAACATCATGGGACATCTCAATCAGAAGGGCTTCTACTCTGTTCTTCAGGTACTGCTCATCCAAACAGCCAATCAGAATCTTGTCACAGGCTGTCAGTAGTTTATTTAAATGAAGTTGAATGTGTGGTTTGCACTATTAACTAAGGCTGTCAATGTTAATTTAGTGCAGTTTATGTCTTTGAATTATCTTCATCTGGAAACGTTTCCCAGCAAATAACGATATAGACTTGTATTCAAAGATTTAGGGTCGCTAAATCTGTATTTTCATCAGCCATTACTCTATTCCTCAGTGTCATATAATCCTCCAGAAATCATTCTAATATGCTGATTTTGTCTGTAATAAACAATAAATGTCCAGGCCTGGTCCTCTCTTTTCCTTCACTGTCGTCGCTCCTCCGTGAGAAACTCGAGACTGGTGCGGTTCATTATCAGTCAAGTCACCGGCCTCGCCCCGTTCTCACGGCCCTCGCCCTCATCCTGCTTGCCCACACGGTTATACATTTTTTCCAGGATTTTTGAATGAATAGAAAGTAAAAAAAAAAGCTTTTATTTAAAATATAAATATTGTATTAAAATGTAAAAGTCCTTACTGTCATTTTTATTCAATTTAATGCATTCTTGCTGAATGAAAGTATTAATTTCATTACTGACCCCAAAATTTGAACAGAAGTGTATATGCAATTCATTCAAACAATTATTCATCAAATCATGTTATCTGATTAAAAGTTTTAACTGATTGAAGCGCTAGGTTGAACTTAGAGTTTGAGCTTCAAACATTTTTCACATAATAAGCATCTTTGCTGTTTGCAGATTCTACTTACAAATGGATTGGCAAGATCCAGACCTTCCCTTTCCAAAGGAACCCTCACGGCCATTTTTACGCTGTCACTCAGGTTGGTTGCCATGAGAACTGGGTTTGCTCTCCGAGACATCTCTCGGTCTGATTACATCAGTAGCTCTATTTCTGTGAAGTTGCCTATAATGTGATGAGTTTTTTGTCCTGGTGTATTTTAGGCCAGTTGTCGCTGCACATTTCTCAGACAACCTGTTAAGGTCTTTCCTCCTCCACATCATGTCTGTTCCAGGTTTCATCTCGCACCTCAACACTCTCACTCCAGATGTAAGAAACAAATGCATACGGAAGGATAATAAAACCTCATTTGCACACACATCTTAAAGATCTCAAATTAAGAATTGTGAGAATATGATTTCTTGTGTCTGAATTTGTGCTTCTTGCAGTGTATGGTCACCATCCAGACCCATGACCTCTTTCGCAAGTTTGTCTTGTTTTTAAGCCGAGAAGAGCAGTGTTTGGATATTTGTGTGTGTCTGGAGGGAAGCCATACTCTGTGCTTACTGGGTAAGCATGTGTGCTTTATACACACACTTTTTGGAGTGTGTATTAAATTTGGAGAACAAATCTGGGCTGGTGAATGGAGTGCTGAAAATCAATACTTAATATGTACTTGTACTACTGGGGCGTGGCCGCTCTTAGTTTGTCATTTATCTCATCATCTGTTTTATGTTATGTTTCCAGGTAACCTCATTCAGCTGGGATACTTTAATGTAAAAGTTCTAGAGCAGGAAGCGGGTCACTTTGTCAAGGATCTGACAGATATGTTGTCATACTGTCAGAGATATGTGTCTCAGAAGAAATCCAATCTCACACACTGGCACCCAGTGTTGGGCTGGTTCTCCCAGACTGTTGACTATGGGTATGTCATTGTTTTGTTGACAAAATAAAGCACATAGTTTCTGGATTTCTCAGTTGTGCTATCCTATTAAGCACTTTCTCTCTTTTGTTTTTTTCTCTCTCCAGGCTTAATGAGTCTATGCCGTTGGTAACAAAGCAGTTACAGTGTTTGTGGGGAGTTCCAGTGATCTGCACACTCTTCTGTGACGTTCTCAGCAAAAAGCTAGAAACTCAAGATCCCACCCCACCACCCTCTCTTCAGCAAAGCTCATTACAGAATAACGTGCCCGTCAAAAGTGAGAAACGCATCATTTCAAACTAAAAAGTTTTAAAATTATTTAATTTTTTTTAAACTAGACCCATGCAACATAAGTGATTTAGTAGTAGATGATTACACATGGACTATTGGTCTACACATAGAGTTTCTAATGATTATCATTAAAGCACACTTAAGGATGTTAACTAGGTATCAGAAGACCACTTATGCAAAATCTTCTGCCGTATTTCTGACCACTTTTTTAGTACTACCAACCCTAAAGACGTTGTCATCCACTGGGGCCAGTACCCACTAGGGGGCCTCAGCACACTTCCAAGGGGGTCACAAGATGGGTTAAAATTATTTAAGATTTGACAAAAGAAGGTTTAAAATCAGCTAAAAAAACTTAAAAATCCAAATGTAACCTGAAATCCTATTTCCTATTTTTAGTCATTCCCTTAAAAACTTAATTTCCTTAAAACATTTCAAGAACCAGGGTTCTCATGATCTTGGACAACCTGGATATACTGTATGATGTTATTTTAAATAGACACATTTATATAAATTGTCAAGCTCTATAATATGTTTGAGGGTACAAAAACTGCTTTGTGATTAAAAAAAAGGAATAAAAATAATTACAAACTTAAAAAGTACTGTAAATTAACTGGTAATAAAACATGTAAAGCATGAAGAACATTAATTTATTTTGATTATGGAAATTAATTTAATTCTTTTATTTATTTATTTTGATATATTCCCACTCCTAGTTTTTGCAAGAAGTTGAGCATCATAATAGAAGTATTGGAAATATCTTAGGGGCCTTCAAATATTGTCTTTGGAAATGGAGGTATAGGTTGGCCTATAGAAAGCCACACTGTCTCTGAGTCTGTTTTAAGTGCTGTTTAAACAAAGGATAAAAAGTACACAGTGTGATGCTAGTGTCATCAAGTCTGTAATCATCCTGTTTTCACTGAGGATCCCTTGTTAAACTCTCTGCACGGTTAGATCTGTTCAAGAGAGCATTCCAAAAGTCTGCGTCTGTGCGGAACATCCTGAAACCAGTCGGGGGGAAGTGGGTGGATTCAGCTGAGGTCCAGAAGGTGTGCAGTATTTGTGTGTTGTATCAGACGGCCCTCACCACACTCACACAAATTCGCCTGCAGATTCTCACAGGTATGTGCTTTTCATACGAAACCATTTAGGAAGTCATTTCTGTTTACACACCTATGAATGTACATTCACTCACGCCAACACTTCAGTAATGTTTTATCTCTTAGTGAAGTATTGTTTTTTGTTAGAGCCAGAGGTTAATGCACATGCTTTAAGAGTTACAGCTCACCTTGTTTTCAGATCCTGGAAAAACAGTTTATGCTTTTATCAGACACTTTTGCAGAATAATAGTTGTCTGTAGGGTAGGGTAGGTCCAAGATCACTGTAGTATTGGCCAGTGAAACAAAAAATTATTGGTCCTTTCAATATTTTATATCATAATAAATGAGGTTAATATTCTTGTTAATCTTGATTCTATGGTTTCTAATTGAACTGTTTCCAGGACTGACGTATCTGGATGAACTGCTGCCTAAGCTGTGGGCATTTATCTGTGAGCTTGGCCCTCAGGGGGGACTACGACTCTTCATGGAGTGTCTCAATAATGACTCGGAAGAGTCCAAACAGCTCCTGGCCATGCTTATGCTCTTCTGTGACTGTTCCAGACATCTCATCACGTAAGAGTTGTAAAGTTCACTGGTGACGGTGCTTCTATTTTGCATTAATTCTATTTATTTAAAAATGTTTTTATTTACAATTATTTTTACTACAAATATAAATAATATATATGTATATGTATATATGTATGTGTTTGCATGTTGTTCTGTGATTTATATTACAGAATCCTGGATGACATAGAGGTGTATGAGGAGCAGATTTCTTTTAAAATGGAAGAGCTTGTCACCATCTCCTCGTTCCTCAACACATTTGTGTTCAAGATGATTTGGGATGGTATTTTAGGTGAGCAGGTATTATTTAGCCCATATGTTTGGTTTTGCAATTAGGGACTTTTTTATGCATTTTTTTTGTCCAATCTTTTTCTCCAGTTATTTCTTGTGGTTTATATAAACCAGTTTTTTTTAGCCATCTCCATATGGAGCCAGTGATAATGTGCTTTCTGTGTGTGGTGACTATGGTCATTCATTTGTTTCAGAGAATACCAAAGGGGAGAAGCTGGATTTATTCCACAGTGTTCACGGCTGGCTGATGGTTCTGTATGAGCGGGATTGTCGCAGGAGATTCACGCCTGAAGATCACTGGCTCCGCAAGTGTGTCACTCTTACATATCACTGAGCCAAATTACTCTCTGGTTTTACTTTAGAGTTGGGATTATGGTCCATTCAAAAACAAATTACTGAGATTATATTCTCACATAAAGAAAAGATAAATGCACTGGCCAACAAAATAGGTCTTATTTGTTTTCTTTTTTTCTCCATGTCTAATACAGAGACCTGAAGCCCAGCCTGTTGTTCCAGGAGCTGGAGAAAGGCAAAAAAAGAGCACAGCTGCTACTTCAGTACATTCCTCATGTCATCCCACACAAAAATGTGAGAATCAAACTTAAAACAGGGAAATTATTAATGCTCATGAGGTGCCACATGAATGCTTCAGTTGCACAAAGATTCAATTTTAGATTGACCTAATAAAAAATGGTCTTCATTTTATTTTTAAACACAAAATGTGAAATTTACAGATGTAAATGTTTTTGTCGCAGAGGGTGCTGCTGTTCCGGAACATTGTGACAAAAGAGAAAGAGAGTCTTGGATTGGTGGAAACAAGCTCCGCCTCTCCACATGTGACTCATATAACCATTCGACGCTCACGCATGTTGGAGGTAATGATGCTTTGTCATTCATTTGATTGCTAAAAACATACACATGATTATTGTGATGATAATCACATGATTATTATGCCTATTAGCTTTCCTGTAGCTCAAACAGTAGAGCATGTCACCAAAGTCATGGGTTTGTTTCCCAGTGAACGGATGAACTTATACAATTTATACCTTGAATGCAATGTGAGTCACTTTGGATGAAAGTGTCTGCCAAATGTAAAAATGTGAATGTTGGGTAATAATGATAATAATAGTAATAATCTTTTTCTTTACCTTACTCTTCAAAGGATGGTTATGATCAGCTGCGGCGTCTACCTGTCAATTCCATTAAGGGAGTGATCCGTGTGAAGTTTGTGAATGATTTAGGAGTGGATGAGGCTGGAATTGACCAGGATGGTGTGTTTAAGGAGTTTTTAGAAGAGATCATCAAGAAGGTTTTCAACCCAGCACTCAATCTATTTAAGGTACACACTGCTCTCTTTTAGCTCAAATGGCTGGGATCAGTTCACCCAAACAATCCTCAATAGACCTTCCTTACTTCACCAATAAACGTTAACTTCATTTTTTTTCTCTCTGTTTCAGACCACCAGTGGGAATGAGAGATTATACCCCTCCCCAACATCCAGCATCCATGAGAACCACCTTCAGCTGTATGAATTTGTTGGAAAGATGCTGGGAAAGGCCATGTATGAAGGCATCGTGGTGGATGTGCCTTTTGCCTCTTTTTTCCTCAGTCAGGTTCTAGGTCACCATCACAGCACCTTCTATAGCTCCATAGATGAGCTGCCCTCCCTCGACTCAGAGTTCTACAAAAACCTCACCTCTATCAAGGTGAGTGCCAATGTGACTATCATAGCTTCTGACCAGTTTGGAAAATGCTTGATTTTAACCATTATGTTTTCAAGGTTTGAAATGTGCTTGGATTTTGAATATAGTCCTTGAAAATGCTTGATGCCCAGACAGTGTGATTAAAATAAAAGAAAAATGATTAATGAAAAAAAACCTTAAATATCAAATAGTGGATCCCTTGCGCATCATGAGTCTCATTGATTTAATGTTGTGCAAAGCACATGGAAGTGCATGTGATCGGTGTTCAAAAATCACATCGACACAATCACTTTAATGTTACCCAAATTTACTTTGGCGAACAGCTGCAGATAAACATCAGGGTAACTAAATCCTACAAGGCAGCAGTAGCGGTTACCAAAATCTGTTACCCTTAAAAACCGCTAATCTACCGTTAATAATATCGTATCTGTTATATAACTCCTTACTAATATTTGTTTTGCTCTTGGTGTAAAAGGAGCATTTGATGGAGATTCGTTAAGCTTTTTCGCCTTTGGTGTGAAAGGGCCTTTTGTAACATTTAATATTCTTAAAATTTTGCAATACATTATTAATTTGATACATATTTCTTCTGTAACTTCATAAATGAATGTATTAAAGTTTTTTTATAAAGTACATTTATATCTGTATTCTTTTGTGTTTGACTTTAAATGACAGAAAACTAGCCTTTTCTTACTGTAAGTGTAATAATATCCATCACTGTTTATTGATTTGATTTTCAGCGTTACGATGGGGACGTCAGTGATCTGGGTCTGACTTTATCCTACGATGAAGAGGTCATGGGGCAGGTAAGCAACTTTTGTGTTTGCTGAACCTACTTTGTTGATCTTGTGACACTATTGGCTAACCTTGTTCTCTATTATACTCTTTTCCTTTCTTTGTCTCGTCACAGTTAGTCTGTCATGAGCTAATTCCTGGTGGAAAGACTATGTCTGTCACTAATGAAAACAAGTGAGTCCATTTTGTGTTTTCAGTCAAGTGTAAATAAAATTTCTGTGGCAGAGCTGCCTCCTATTCACATTCAATACAATAAGGAGAAATGACCCGATGAAAAAACAAATTAGTATTGAAAGCAGAGTGATACAAAAAGCAAATGGGGATTTGCTACCACAGACAAATACTGACATTTGCTGTAAGCTTAAAATAGGACAGAATAAAAGAATGGTTTCCAGTTCATGTTTTGTCATTAACCCTCCTTCGGCCCTTCAGGATCAGCTACATCCACCTGATGGCCCACTTCCGCATGCACACCCAGATCAAGGAGCAGACGGCAGCATTCATCAGGGGCTTCCGCAGCATCATCAACCCAGAGTGGCTGCACATGTTCTCCACCCCTGAGGTCCAGAGGCTCATCTCTGGAGACAACGCTGAGATAGACCTGGATGATCTCAAGTAAACCTACAGTTCTTAACTCTGGCCTTGAAGGGTTTTGCTTATCAGTTTGTTGATTTGTAATACAATCTAAGAATGATGCAATACATTAAATCCAAATTGCTCTCTATAATCAACAAGGCTGGAAGCATCTAATGCATATATGCCTTCAGTGCACAGGCAATGAAATTGGGCTGTCACAATATCGGATTTTCACCACACAATTATTGTGGGAAAAATAATTTTGTCTTTTTGTTATTTATTTAATTGCAAGAATACATGAATGAGCTTGATTCAGTATTCATACACTGTCTGAGAAATGGATTTCTGGGTGAAAGTAACAAATAGAGTTCCCTTTTGCGTCTTCCTGTGCTTGAATATTTATATTGGCAAGGCTTAAACCTTAGCAACACTGTCCCGTCAACTGTCCCGAGGATTATTCATGTTTGTTCACGTTCATGTTCTCACAATTTAGCATTATTAGAATTCATAAAAATATTACCGGCCAACTGGCCTACTTACCAGCACCGATTTTTACTCGCATTTGGCACTTGGCGAGTGTTCATTTTAGGACCTGTTATATCCATTGTGCAGATCTTATCCAACAATCAGTGCAGAAGTTGCTAAGATGTCCATGTGTAGCCCTAATAATCACATGCTGTGAAGAATAGTCATTAAAAGGTCACTCATAGTGATGCATGTCATTTTCTCTGTCTCCCAGGAAGCACACTGTGTACTATGGAGGTTTCCATAGCAGCCACAGAGTCATTCTTTGGCTGTGGGACATTCTCTCCAGTGACTTCTCCCCTGAGGAGAGAGCCATGTTCCTGAAGGTAATACTTATCAAATCTTAAAGGAGTTATTTCAATGTTTATTGCCACTTGCGCCTACTAAGTGGCTGTTTCATCACAGTTTGTCACCAGCTGCTCAAGACCTCCTCTGCTCGGTTTTGCCTACCTCAAGCCCCCTTTCTCAATCCGCTGTGTGGAAGTATCTGACGATCAGGTTAGATCACTTCATCATCTTAATCCATACACTGTTCTGCAAAGATTTTGTTGTTTCATCTTTCTTTTTTGTTTGATTGTGTATGCAGGACACAGGTGACACTTTAGGAAGTGTTCTCCGTGGATTTTTCACCATCCGTAAGAAGGAGCCAGGCGGTCGCCTCCCTACATCCTCCACTTGTTTCAACCTGCTCAAGCTGCCCAACTACAGCAAGAAGAGCATCCTCAGAGACAAACTCCGCTACGCAATCAGCATGAACACTGGCTTTGAGCTTTCATAACCCATGCTGGTTTATTCTACATGTACAAACATCTATAAACATCTATAAACATGAACATCGGCAAGACTGGCGGTGACACACAGAGGTTGAAGTAGGAGACGTTACAAAATTACAATCTTGCTTTATTGGCATTGTGGCCTTCAATTAAGGCTCTTGACCTTGAGTTCCTCAAGTGCTCAAGCTCAATTTTTCCATCAATGGCTGCTCTGTCTTGTTCACCAAATGGAAAGTGAATAAAGAAATGAACTTCTTAAAATAGTAGAACTGAGCTAAACGTATCAAGTCAGATTTAGAGACTCTTTGAGGAGCTCAACCATAGAAGTATAGTAGAGTGTACAAACATTACCTTCAGAAAAGTTTTTGAACCACTTGAAGATCCATATTTAGTGTTATGTTCTTCTTTTTTAGCATTTGAAGCCAAAAGAGCTCCAAACGCCTTATACAATCAGTTTAAAACCAGCTCAATTTAATGTCTTCAAGTCAGGATTCATCTGACTCTTACTTCAGTGAAACCTGTCAATCGGAGACCGAGAAACTCAACTCAGTGTCAGCATGCAAAGTAACTCCAAAACTAAATCTGGTTTTGTCTTTATTGGCTTCTAAGCACTGTGGCCATTTGTTGATGAACACTCCTAAACCTCCTTTTAAAGTTACAGCAGATACAATGATGGATGTAAAGATGTAAGATCTGCAGAAAACTGTTCAGCTTTGTCTCTCAGGTCTCCGTGTCTCACTCCCCCAGGAAGGGAACAGGAAAGCAATACTAACGCAATGCAAGCCATGCAACTCAAGACACAAAGGAGGCTTTTGCCTGTTTGTATGGCAAATGCTTTCAAACCCATAGCGCACTACATTTCTGCTGGACTTGAGGACAGAGCGTTGAGAGGAAACCCAGCCCTGTTGATTGACTTCAGTGAGACAGAGCCAGCAGTATGTCAGATAAGAGATGTCCCTGCAGAGATGCACCTTTTCATTTCCTGCTTTCTCATGGTATACACTACAGGGCCCCGACCCAGAATGCATCATGGTGACATTTCGTTTTGCTCGTTATATTGTACTCATTATTCTGCTGATGCTTTTCATCTCTAACACTGTCTTAATGTCAAACTAATACAGCAAGAATGAAACCACTAAAAGGAATTTTACTCCAGCTTGGAAGTAACCAATCATCACATGACAAATTGCTCTCCCTGTCATCTACTAACTCTGGCCATTTTTGCGGTGTATACTGGAATTAAGCCATACGGTGAAGAAGACTAGCTATCAAACCAGCTCTTGTAGGGAGGTTTTTTTTCTTTCTTAAAGGGAGAGTGTTACAGTGACTTCCCTGAAAGGTCAATGGGCTCAATGGAATATCGTGAATTGTTATTCCAAGTGGACCAAAAAAAAAAAAAATCTCCCTTTGCATGATTTCACTGGACAATTCCATGTCTGTGTCAAACAGGTCAGAGCCTGCTGTTGACATTGTTGTGTTGTTTCTTTTCTTTTGCTTTTTCATAGAGAAGGTTAGGGTCAATCTGTTAAGAACCCCCCCCCCCCACACACACACACACAAAATCTAAAGGACAAACATTCAGAAAATGTGTTTTGCAAAAAGAAAGTGAAGCCTATTTTTTAGCTACATCAAGGTTTAAATTGCCCATCAAGAAACCAAATTTACATGCATTAAATATATATTATTAAAACAAATTATTAAATGATTAAAGATATATCATATTAAACAAATTATTTAAGTATATTATTTATATTAAAATTAAATTACAGTTTTAAGTATACATCATGGTAGTATTTGTTGTACTACATTAAATACATTTTTATTAAATCATTGTATCCAGATAATATTTTGGGATATAGTGCTTGTATTTAGTGAGGCTTTATTTTGTTAATGCAAAATATATGGTTTTCTTTTGATTTTGGTGTGAATTATGACCTGGACATTTCTTCATGTAATTTGCCCTTGGTTTCAGGTCTCTAAAAAGCTGTAAACGGCTGTAGTTATTCCAGAATATATATGCAAACCCTCTTCCCTTGTATGCAGTATATGCAAAATTATACAGTTAACCTACCATTATCTGTCTGCTCCCCCTCTCCCAGCTCTTTGTAAATCAAGGCATGAAAGTATCTTCTGATGTAGAGAGACATTTGTAGATGTGAAAAATGGCTTTAAGCTCATGTAACTTTCTTTTGTATGCATTTACTGTTAATGTTAAGTTATAAATGTATTGTCCTAATGCACAAGGGCTTAGGCTGTGTCCCATAGCAGAGTTTGGTAAGATGTCCCTTTGAAAGATGTTCAAGTTGGTGTTGTGGATGAGGAATGTGTTTGGCACAATGCTGTAAATGCAAAAATATTCAGATTAATGAAGAGTTTTGTATGGTGAAATGACTCACCTGAATTTCATGATGTCACAGAATCTTGCTCTCTCTCTTTCTTAGATAGGGATGCAACAACCTTTAAAGTGTCTGATCTCTTTTCCTTTGCCCGATGAAGAAGTGTCTTTTGAATTTGGTTGCACTACATGAACTGCAGGTTGTTATATACACAGTATATTACAAAAGCAATGGCATTGTAAAGTTATCCGTGTGTACAGTAAAATTTCCTCTGTAAAATGTAGACTTATTTGTCGATCAACCATGTAAACATTTGGATATCCAAATCTTAAAACTTTACTAAACAACAAACAATGTCTTCTGTCTTTTTTTTTTTTATTAGATTATGTGGTGAGATGCTAGTTAGGACTGGAATATATGAACTATATGACTTTGGCTCTGATTTTTGTCCTGATTTACAGTCAAAGCCAGTTGCCAAAAGTCAGAGACAGTCTGCAGACTTTGGGGCGATTGAAGTTGGCAGATCTAACAGAAAATACCACAGAGTATGATTGCCACAGGTTTTTTTTTTTTCCTTTCCTTCAGACTATGATTCCATCCAGTCTGAGGATATCAAACACGTTTTATATTTTGAGCCGATTTTAGAACACATTGTTTCCATTTGTCATGCGTCTTATAGCAACAAGGTGATCGTTTCTGCATGAGTTTGTGTTTGGACAATGTAAAAGTCTGGTAGTGTGTGATCCTCAGTCATTTAGTGTATGATATGCCCAGTTGTTTTTTTGTAACCATTTACAACCTTTAATCTAAAAGTCATGTAGTGTGTTCCAGCCTTTAGAACATTGTCATATTGCAGCTATAAGATCTTATCCAGAACAGAGTTGGTGTTTTGGTCTTCAACTTGAAACCTCTCAAAATTGTATAAATATGCTGTTGGTCTGGATCTTATTTCTCAGTATATGGGTCTGAGTCTCAGCTTAGGTAAAGACTACAGTCAGTTTCCAATGTACTAAATGTGGAGAATTCCTTGGGAGAATTTCATGGCTTTGTAAAGCCTCTTTGTCAAAGTACCTCAGTGTTTTAAAATAAACTGCAATAAATCCAGCATAAATAAATTTATGTCTGGTTCTTTGACCATCCTGATCCGGATCTTGAGGAATCAGCTCTTGGAGGGTCTGTTCTTGACTCTAACTCTGCTCCATATGAAATAAGTAAAGGAAACGTATGATGTATACTCAATGTTGTAACAACAGACAATGATACTGCATAATGCAATGTATGAAACTGAGTCCATGAAGTAAACGTGACAGTCACATGCTTACAGTGAGTGTTGAAGGTAAATCTGTTTATATAACACTCCCAGTTCTAAGCTCTTTTGCATTAACTTATGGTGCCTTTCAGATCATTTTCTCTCAGTCTGTGTGCTGAGCACTGCCAGAGCCTGAAGTTCTTGGTGCACTGCTGGATGTGATGTGCTGATATTTGAGCTGTTTTTAAAACTGAAGAACCATGAGCTCCCCACCAAGTCCTTCTCCAACCAGGTGGTTTAAAGCCCTGCGGAGGTCAGTATGACCACAAATATTGTTGTAGTAATATAGTATTGTTTTTTTTTAATTGATTAGTTTCAAATAAAAAGAATGCTGGTGTCATCTAGCTTTTTAAACATATTGATTAGCTTGTTCGGGTGTGTTTGATTAGGGTTGGAACTGAACTCTGCAGGACAGTGACTCTTTAAGACCCAAGTTGCCCATTCCTGATATAGATGATAGTGTAACTCATGGTTGTATTCCAGGACAAGGATAGAGGATGTGTGTCTGAAGAGTGGAGCAGCAGCATGTGCAGAGGTCCTGAAGAGAGCCAGAGCAGCTTTCAGGGCCAGACGAACAGCCCAGGACAGCTTCAGACTGGCCCAGCTAGAGGCTTTGGTGCGCATGTTGATGGATCACGAGTGTGACTTTGTAGATGCTCTTGGAAGGGATGTGCATAAGGTAATAAGAGTTAAATAAGTCTGATGAGCTAATTATTAAATGATTTATATGACTATAGTTTTTGTATTGTAGCCTGGTTGTGGTGTAGATAGTAACCACAGGTAAAACCATGATGGATCCTCATTACTTTGGTTTTTGTCATTACTGTCACTTTTGATCAATTTAATCCATTCTATATATATATATATATATATATATATATATATATATATATATATATATATACCCTGTGGTAGCTAAGGCTTATTTTGGTGGAATAAAACATTCTTTGTGATCTTTTTCATATAGCCTCGCTTTGAAACGGTGATGTCTGAGCTGATGATAGTCAAAAGTGAGGCTCTTCACACCATCAGCAACTTGAAGAAATGGATGGAGGTGCAACATATAGAACGCAACTGGGTATATACTGAGAAAAGTGACAAATAGCAGCAGAGAAATATAGTTGTTTTTTGTTATGTCTCATTTTTTTGCATGGGTTGTGTACAAAGCAGACACTTGCCAAAGAAACGTGTTCATGCCCTGAGACACAAAGCCTCACATTGTGTTTTCTCTCAGCTTGCCAAAGTAGCTTATGACGAAAACCATAGCCAATGTTCTCTGTCACAAGATTAGCAAGCTATTAGTATTTGCCTTTATAAATGTGCCAAGCAGTCAAATGATGATGACTGTAAAACCTGCTGATGCTTTTATATGCTGTATGATGAACAAGGTGAAACTGCAAAATGCACTCTTAAAAATTAAATTTCCAAAATGGGATTTTTCAGCAATGCCTAAGAAGAACCATTTTTGGTTACTCGTTCCTTTCATTGATCAGTTCTTAAAAGAACAATTTTTTTTTTCACCCTAACTGAACCCTAAATTCAAATTATTTGTTAAAAATGTTGTTTCAAGGTCAAAAAGGATGTTGATGCAGATTTGTTTGCCTTGTGGTAAAATGGCACTATTTCTTTTATAGTGTTTTAAAGTGAATTTAATACTATTATTTCTACAAGGCTTTAGTTTTTTTATGATATTAGAGCAGTGTTTCTCAAACAGGGGGCCTGAAGGGTTAAATTTTTTTTAAAAATAAGCAGCTTTATCATAATTACAGCAGAACATACCGGAGGAATATTAGAGCATATGAGGACATTGGATATTGCATTGGACAATATTTTGAAAGCCCAAAAGTTTGAGAACCTCTGTATTAGTGTTTTTCTGAAGATTACAGATATATTTTTTTGCATTTTCTATTGAGAGTTCAAATCTGTCTGTTTCATTCCTAGGCGGCAGCATTTGATGAATGCTTATTGGTAAATGAGCCGCTGGGTGTGGTATTGATCATTGGGAATTGGACCAGTCCTCTCCAGCTCTGTCTGGTACCTTTAGTAGGTGCCATTGCAGCTGGTAAGTTTTGTTGGTGCGGTCAAATTGATTAATCACATCTAACCTAAAAGCTTTTGTTTATGTAATATTTTTGAGATTTTGAATAATATGAATATGTCAACCAATCAGGTTGATTGGCAACATTTACAGACTTTCAGTTGTTTGCAATGAATACATCAAACAAGAGTAATTGAAATAGCTCAACACAACAAATGTTTAAAGTGATTTTCCCAAATTCAACTGAAAATGCAACTTTTCATGACTTCCACAGTCTCAAAATTATTCAACTGCCTGAATAGAATCCCTCACAACAGCACAAATCTGCAAAACAGATCTCAAGCACACCTGATGCAACTAACACATGAAATGTCTGAACTGACTAGGTTTGTTGAGTGTTACGTTTGACTGCATGTTAGAAATATGGCTAAGTCGAAAGAATGGTCAAAAAAGTTAAGAGAAGATTTCATCGCCCTTCACAAACAAGGAACAGGATACAAAAAGATAGCGAAGGCACTAAGTGTTTCTAGAGACACCGTTGGAAGCATAGTTCGCAAGTTCAAAGTTAAAGGAACAGTTGTTACACTACCTGGACGTGTCAGAAAAAGGAAGCTATCAATGGCTGCAACCAGATTTCTGAGAAGGCAGGTTCAGAAAAACCCAGAGTGACTGCAAAAGACCTGCAGCAAGACTTGGTGGCAACAGGCACTGAGGTTTCAGCTGCACAGTAAGTCGCGTACTAAATGCATGACAGAACTCCAAAATGTACACCACTACTGACCCAAAAGCACAAGAAAAGTGCACAAAATCATATAAATAAACCACAGAAGTTTTGGGATTCTGTTCTGTGGAGCGATGAAACAAAACTGGAACATTTCAGCCCTATGGATCAATGGAATGTCTGGAGGAAGAAGATTGAAGCATATGCTGAAAAGAACCTCTGCCTATAAGCATGGTGGGGCTCGGTGATGCTCTGCGGCTGATTTGCATCCTCTGGCAATGGAAACCTGCAGCATGTGGAAGACAAGATGGATTCATTGAAGTATCAGGAAATCCTATGAGAAAACGTCATGCCGTCAATGAAGAAGCTGAAGCTTGGGTGTCATTGGACCTTCCAACAGGACGATAATCCCAAGCATACCTCAAATTCCACCAAGGCTTGGTTTCAGATTAAGTCCTGGAAGATTCTACAGTGGCCTTTACAGTCATCTGACTTGAACCCCATAGAAAATTTCTGGTGGGATCTGAAGGCGGCGGTTGCAGCACGCAAACCCAAGAATATTACTGAACTGAAGGCCATTGCTCATGAAGACTGGGCTAAGATTTCTCAGAAACGCTGCCAGAAGCTGGTGTCTGGTTATACATCTTGTTTGCAGCAGGTCATAACAGCAAAAGGGTGTTCTACTTAGTACTAAAGATGCTTGCCATGAAGGGGTTGAATAATTTTGAGACTGCAGAAGTCATTGAAAGTTGAATTTGGGGAAACCACTTTAAACATTTGTTGTATTGAGCTATTTCAATTACTTTTGTGTGATTTGTTCATTGCAAGCAGCTGAAAGTCAATAAAAGCCAATAAACCTCGTTTGCAATGGGGGGTTGAATAATTTCGATTACGACTGCATGTCACACACACACATTAATTGATATGACAGCACTAATATATATATATATATTCATAATTTATTTATTATTTTAATTTTGTTTAAGGTAACTGTGTGATTATAAGCCCATCAGAAACCTGCACTCATACTGCTGAGCTTCTGCACAGACTCATACCAGCTTACCTGGATAATGTGAGTAAAACAGCATTACTACTTTGAATCCGTCAGCAGCACAGCAGTTTATTAGATCCTGGTTCTTTCTAATTGTTTCATGTGCTTCATTTTTCAGGAATGCTTTCACTCTGTTGTTGCAGCAGCACACGAAATTCCAGAAATGATAGACCTTAAATTTGATCATGTATTCTTCTTCGGTAAGGCCTAGCTGATCCCAGAGTATTTTAAGATGCTATGATGTCACATGGGCTATCAGATAATAGTACCAGTGAGGGCTCTACTAAAGTCCGCTTTTAGGACACATTTTTTACACAAGTTTATACGGTAGTGTATACAGTATAAAATATGTGTATGCATTTTAAATGAATATCTGTTAAAATATTGAGCAAATTTTAGGATTACAGTATTATTGATGTCCTCAAAACCAAAAGCCACAAAACTTTAACTGTGATGATTTTTAAAGCCTTTAACAGTCTTTAATTTTATACCTCAAACAGGGGTCAAAGTGTTGCAGCTTTATGGATTTATGTATTTGTGAGATTTCCGTGTACTACTAACAGCTTTAATTCTGTTTTCTTTCAGGCGATAAAGAGAATGGGATTAAAGTAGCTCAAGCTGCTGCTCGGACACTGGCTCGTGTGACTCTGGTACTGAGTGGTAAAAACCCTTGTTATGTTGACAGTCAATGTGACATCAACACTACGGCTCGTCGCATTACCTGGGCACGATTCCATAATGCTGGCCAAAGTGCTGTGGCACCCGACTACATCCTGTGCCATGTAGATGCCAAAGATAACCTCCTACAGGCCCTCCGATGCGCGCTCCTGCAGTTCTACGGGACCGACCCACGCGAGTCCAGGAGCTTCGGTAGGATGGTGAATGAGGAGATCTTCAACAAGGCCAAAGACCAGCTGTGGCGATCTGGAAAGGCGTTTATAGGAGGTCAGGTGAATGATATGGAGAGGTACATTGGTGAGTGGAAGCAGTGTTGCATTGCCAGAGATTTTTTATTAAAATGTTAATTAAATCCAGTGTGTTAATGGTAATGAGTTATATATGTGTTTTTCTTTAACTACAGGCACTTGTATGTCCCAGGGTTTGTTTGTTTGTTGATAGATTTTAGACTTTTTTTTTTAGTTATGTCACATTAAAACTCTTTTTTTCAAATGATGTCTTTATTTATATTTGCTCTTTATGTAATTAATTGTTTTACCCTTAAAAAAAGTGAAGATAAATTATTAAAACTTAGTATAATCACAAATACTGGTTTTTACTGTAATAATCATAAACCATTTTATTATTTACATTCATCATTTTTCTGTCTCTTTTTTTTTTTTGTTGTAATGTCCAACACCGCAAACAGTTTTGGCCCAAAAAAGTTTTTATTTTTTTTATTTATTTTAAAGTTAATGTACATGTTTACCAAGAAGACAGCAGGGTCAGTAAGAGCATGCTTGATATGAAATATAAGACTTAAGACTTAATACTGTGTGAAGAAAACTAGTTAGATTTCAAATATTACATTTTTATTTTTGCGTAATTTCCAATTTAGCTGTACTTAATTATGCAAAAAACCCTCCACACATCACCAAATTCAGAAAAAAATTCTATTGTATTTTCTGATATTTCAAACTGAAGCACCAACTGTTCTGACGGAGGTCGTGGAGTCTGATCCAATCATGCAGCAGGATGTTTTTGGACCCATCCTTCCCATACTGACGGTCCAGGATGCAGATGAGGCTGTGGCTTTCATCAATTCCAGAGAGAAACCACTATGTGTGTATGCTTACTCCAGTAACAACAAGGTAAATACTTCCCCTGCTACAACCTGTGGGCATAGCTACATTTAAAATGATGTATATAGCACTCATAAACACATGCATTTATTCTAAGGTGATTTCCAAGATAATGAATGAAACATCCAGTGGAAGTTTCTGTTTGAATGACAGCGTCTTACAGAGCGTGATGGTGGGAATGCCATTCGGAGGAGTTGGTGAGGCACTTTTTTTTTTTTCTCAACTTATTACAGCATGTAAAGAAATCAGGCAAAGCAAACACTATTTGCTTAAGAGTTTAATCATCAAAAGAGTTAAATCCAGTGGATTTCATTGACAGGTGCAAGTGGAATGGGCTCCTATCATGGTCGCTACAGTTTTGATGCATTCTCTCATAAGAAGTCCTGCCTTCTGCGAACCACCCGGATTGAGTGCATGACATACTTGCGTTATCCCCCTTATGAGGACCGCAACCTGTCCTTGGTCAGCCTGGCCAGCTCTCTGAATCTGAGGAGTCAGGGTTGGTGCACTATTCTGTGAGAGCCACTACTGCACAAATCAAATGCCTTTTTACCCTCACTGTGCACGGGAAAGTCTCTTTAATCCTTTGATGTAAAACCATGATACATAAACCAAACGTATGTATTAAATCATGGGAATTTTCTTTGATTCTGTACTGTAGAACTTTTCTGTACAACTATACAGAATGTTACAACTCTACACTATCTGCAGGGACAGTCCTCTTGGAGTAAACGACACATTTATGTTTCCATTTATTATTTTAGCAGATACTTTTCAAGGGAGAAAACAACACTAGCGCTATTTGTAATGGAAATGTGAAATTACAAACATGCACTACCGTTCAAAAGTTTGGTCTCAGTAATATATATATTTTTTTTTTTTGAAAGAAATTAAGTTTTATTAATCAAGGATGCATTAAATTGATCAAAAGTGGCAGTAGTCATTTACAATGTTAGATTTCTTTCTCAAATAAATGCTGTTCTTCTGAACATTCTATTCATCGAAATGTATCAGTTTCCACAAAAATATTCATTGCAAACTCAACATTGATGTTAATAAGAAATTATTCTTGAGCACCAAATCAGCATATTAGAATTTCTGAAGGGTCATGTGACACTGAAGACTGGAGTAATGATGCTGAAAATAAATTAAATTTATCATTTTAATTAAATTCAAATTAAAAAATTAAATTTAAAAATATATTAAAATAAAATTGTAATAGTTCACAATATTGCTGTTTTCACTGTATTTAATCAACCAAAGGCATCTTTGGTGAGCTTAAAAGACTCTCTCAAAAACATTATAAAAATCTTACTGACCTTAAACTTTTGAAAGCAACTGTATATGCATGAAAAATGTAGTAAAATGCAAGGCTGATTCATATTAAATTTTGATGTATTTATATCGTAAAATCAACATCATTTTCAGGGTACAAATGGTAAAATTAAAACAATTTTACCACAGTAGTTTAAGTAATCCATACAGTAAATATATAAAAATGACCAATTTAATTTTACATGAAGGTGAACTATGGATGACTATAGTACAAACTACATCAGAATATGATAGCAGAGTTTTGATTGAGTTTTGTTTATGATTGCAGAGTTTATTGTTAGGCTTCTAAAAAACTTTATACAGTAAACTCTGGGACAAAATGCCAGATCAATGTTTTTGTATTAATATATATATATATATATATATATTGGAGACAAGAGGAACATGGTTGAAATTTTAGATGAGACACTGAGATGTTTTCTTCCTCCCCTATTCAGGTCTTTTGTAGATTGTTTCTGCATTGCCCTCTTTCATTGCAGCATATCTAGCCACCGTGAACAAGTAGTCACTCAATCTGTGGAAGCAAAAAGTCTTCACTGATATGACTTAAATCACAATAAAATGTATGTATAATGACAAGAATAATATAATAAGTTCATACCTGTTCAGATATCTGGCAACTTCAGGATCTGTCTCACCCGAACGGACAACAGGGGCAACACTGTAATAGATAACATTTGATAAGTTAAGGTAACACAAGTGGAACTGAGAATATGTTTGTGTGCACGTGTATGTCATACTGACCAGCGTTCAGCCCGTCGACACACTCCTCTGGCCACATGTAAAGCTGCGCTGCTTTTCCCTCCTGACTGCAAATCAAGTATGAGATTAAATGACTTTCCTTCAGTAATCACCTTACTTACAATATTAATTGTCATCAACATATCAATAAAGTCGGCCTAAAACAGAGGCTGCGATAGTCTTTTCTTCCCTATGGTGACGTATATCCGAGTGAAACGGCTTCTTGAACACTTGATTTTGTCCATCGGGAATTGATTGGATCATTATAGTTTGCTACTGCTGTGATCTCTTGTGAGTGACAGGTTGTCCTGGCCTCACGTCAGTAAACATGTCATCAGAGAAGAGATGTTGCATGAGGGATGGGAAGTCATTTTGATTATAGATTAGGAGGGCACTTGAATTACATACAAATATAAGTTGTCAATTTTGATTTCATGGTGACTTTAACAACCCAAATCATAAAACAGTTGCAACTCCCCATCTAGGGTCTAATTGCCATTAAACTCAAGATTATGAAGCATACATATTTCTGGAACATACATACAGGAAGTATGAAGTTGGTGAGTGGAGGCAGCTCCTCTGTCAACGAATCAATCCACCGCTCCAGCTCAATCACAGCTTGAGAGGTGAACTTTGTCTTCTCTATTTGGAACAGGAACATCAGAATGAGGCTCATATTTTACTGCTAATCTATATAGTTAAATATTTGAATGCATTTGTATATTGAAAACGTCCTTTGATTCTGCTTAGAGCTTACGGATGTGACTGTCTCTAGCTGATGACCGTGGAGTGGCAATATTTGATCCTACGTCCTGTAGTACACACTGGATCTGTACAGACAAGAGAAGTATGTGGACACTTATGCCATGCAAAAATATGTAAACCATGAGCCATTTATTTGAAAACATTTCAAATCTGAGGTCAACTGACTGAAATCAACTTGATTCTTTTATTAGAATTGAATTCTGTGGAAAGGCTTACCAAAATCTATTTGCAAATGGCTTTTTGTATATAAAGCAATTCAACTCATTTAAAGAATGCATTTAAAGAATGCCTTAAGTGTCCAAATAATTTCAGGTCCACTGTAGATAAAATCATTCATTGCTTCTCATCAAACATCAGAGAGAAACAGACCTTGTCCAGCTGATCTGTGAATGGATGGCCACTGTCAATGCAAAATTCTCTTGCTAACCTGAAAAGGGGAATCAGGCGTTTTATTGTTGGAAAGCATTTTAGAGTCATGTGACCCACACATTACGCTACATTACCCAATTGCAGATGATAATTCATCTGTTGTTCCCAAAGCATCAAATATATGATCCTCCTTTGGTCTCCTCTCACCTGTGAAGGTACTGGAAAAACCTAATGAGGTGAGACAATGAAAACAAGACAATGTTTACACAAACCTAACACTTTCAGTTTGACATGCAACTCTAGTACCCAGTAACATAAATTCCAAATTTTTTGTAAATATATAATGTTGATCATTTCAAAATCCCAATATATAGGCTGCCAGCACAAATAAGCATATAGTATAAAATTAAATAACCTTTATCTCCAGTTTTTGTGTATATCTTGGGAATTCTTCTGTTTTCTTCAGATGTGCTGGCATACCTTGGAAAAGTAAGAAAACTTTAGTAACATTCAAAGTATTTAAGCTGATACATTTGTAGTTCACTGGCTACATTAGCCTGAAACACATGTGATATGGGCTTCAAAGCTACAACAGTCCTTTTACCTTTTTTTATCCCAACACACAGCCTGCATCTGCTTTATGCTTATACATGTCCCTAAACGAAGGGCACGGTGAAGACCCGTGGACCTGGTCACGAAAGATAACATCGTAAACGCTAAAACATTTCCAAACGCGCTTCTGTGTTTACTGTTGACGTTTTGACAGCTTCTGCTGCCCGTAGACGGGCGTTCTAGGTTCTATCACGCAACTATGACACGAGGTGGTGCGAATTGCGATTGGTGTTTTGAGAGTTGGTGACAATGAGAGCTTCATTGTGATAGGCGGGTTTAGAGTCAGCGATGTGAGAGCTCAATCCTGATTGGGTCAGACTACAGCGAAGGTTCACGTGTTTGGCAATAGACAAGCCGAAGCGATGCGTTACTGTGTATGACGCTGTACTTCAGGATTTCTCGATTATTTAGCTAAACTGTTATTTTTATCTGCTACAAGAATAGTGCGCTGAATTAAGCGCAGTGGATGACCTCAAATATGAGATTTTAGCAAGGTTTTATTGCTTTGGTCAGCATATACTGATACATTTTGTGGGAAATATCTTGCAAATTCAGAAGTTTGACCAAGCTCTAATATTCAGGATGCAAACAAGAGAGTTCTTGGTTTCAGCACCAGGGAAAGTAATTCTCCACGGTGAGCATTCTGTCGTGCACGGAAAGGTGGGTGTTTAAATCATCAGAGACCCCAACATTGACGTATTTTAATTGATGAGTTTGCACTTTTCCTTCATTAAAGTGTTTTAGAAAAATCATAGTTTTGAAGGATATTTCGTTTAGGATAAAAAAAATTGTGTTTGGGTTTCATTTGTGTGAATAATTTAAAAATTGTATGTTTTTATATGTAATTTTTATGTAGTATATAGTTTTAATATTTATAGTTATTCCATTTTGATACAAAAATGTGTATTATCACTAAAAATACGGCATACAATGTTGGTATTACAGATCAAATGCTAACTTGAAAATTTACTAAGTTTGACATTTTCCTTTAACACAAAGTGCTAAGTTGGCAGTTATTGTGATTTTTAGCAAGCTGTAACATTTAATGTTATGTAGAGTATCAGCTACTGCTATGTTTTTTTTTTACCAATATTTATTTAGAAGGTATTATTTGCTTATTATTTAATAACATCTCTTTCAGGGTTGATTTTAGGGTTAATCATATTCATAGTCAAAGATGAGATGATTGAGATCATTCATGTTAATTATGTCCAATGTACTTTTGGAAAACTGAAATTAAAGGGATAGTTCACATAAAAATTTAAATTTTGTCATCACTTACTCACCCTTAAGTTGTTCCAAACCTGTATGAGTTTCTTTCTTCTGTTAAACATAAATAAGGTATTTTGAAGAATTTTGGTAACCAGACAATTGACGGTAGCCATAGACTTCCATTGTATTTTTTTTTCCTACTATGGAAGTCAATGGCTAACATCGGCTAACCATCGACTGTCTGGTTACCAAAATTCTTCAAAATACCTTATTTATGTTTAACAGAAGAAAGAAACTCATTCAGGTTTGGAATAATATGAGGGTGAGTCAGTGATGACCAAATTAAATTTCTTTAATTTTTCACTTTCCCTTTAAAGTCCCTCTTCTGTTCGTTATCGATCTTAAACAGGTTGCTTTGGCTGTGAGTTTGAATTTGCGCACATACCTGCGGCTGCAGTCCACAGCATCTGGTGAAGTGCGCATTAACCTCCCCAATATTGACACTTTTTTGGCCTGGGAAATAACAGCACTGCAGCCTCTTCTGGCTGGGTGTAAAGGTGAGAGAAGATGGATATTTTTTTTTTATTAAAAGAATAGTTCACCCAAAAATGAAAACTCTGTCATTATTTACCCCTGTATATTAATTGAAGTTGAAATAATGCAGCGTCGGAAAGCAATCATCTTGTTTCTTTGACTGTTCATTGTTTCAGCAGATCAGGGTGACCTGAAGGAACTTGACGCAGATCTTTTGAAGAGACTACGTGAATTCACAGGCATTTTAGATGATTCCACAGACACAAGAAGCATGGCAGTGCTGGCTTTCCTCTACATGTACCTGACTGTTTTTGCAGAGTAAGAACACTGTTCAACTCATTTATCAAAGTGCCCTATTATGCTTTTTCAGATATTACCTTTCATGTGATGTGTAATATAGCTGTTTGTGGATATAAAGGTCTGCAAAGTTTCAAAGATCAAAGTGCAAGACAAATGTAGTTATTGTCTCTCGAAAGAAAGAACAGATTCTGAACTGCCTATTTATAGGTTTGTAAAAAATTTGCATTAACCTTGTGTGTTTGCGCACACATAGCGAATAAATCTGATTCTAATACTCAACTATGGTCTTCATTGGCTGCCTGCGAACAATATCAACTTTAAACCACCCTCAAGCACTGTAGTTGTGGCTGAGGCCTGGAAGAGTTTGGTTCGTGTTATCAACATGGTGAGAAAACACTCTTCTCTCTGCTGCGAAAGCACATCCAGAATGGTAAAACCGACGCCATCGCTGCTGTTCGTATCACTGTGTGTACAAGTGCTGAGGAAGCCTCTGTTATTCAGTTATGGTAATGGTTATTTCGTTTCTGACATGCACTGTAAGTGGTAGACCAATCACAACAGACTAGGCCATCTGACCAATCAGAGCAGAGTAAGCTCAGAGAGACTGAATCCTTGATCAAACCATTTCCAACACTGTGAAAAAAGAGGTGAAGCTATAATTGTATATTATGATGAAATTAAAGTGTTTTTTGACCTTGGATGCTTGTAAACCTATTGTGGGAGACCTCCAAAGCAAAATTAGGAAACTTTAAAATAGCAAAATAGGGGCACTTTAAATCTGCATATATTTGAAAGCTTCATAAGAACATTGTTGTATTTTGGGCTTTTGATATTTGCTGCTGTTTTTTTCAGAGCTCTGGCCAGTATCACAGTGTCTGTGTGGTCAGAGTTGCCCACAGGAGCTGGTTTAGGCTCCAGTGCCGCCTATAATGTTTGTCTGTCTGCCGCTCTGCTGTCTGCCAGAGGCACCATATCGTCTCCTCTTACGCCACAGCAGGAGTCAGCCAGGTAACACTTCACAATGGATTATGGGGCTTTTATATGTAGATAATGTAGGTAAGGATCGTTTTATTTACTTTTTTACAGGGAGAGTCCCCCTTAAACAACCTGCAACCTTTTGTTTACCAGACCAGATTATTAGTGATAAGGCTACACCAGCCTTTTAATAGATACATCTGATCATCTAAAATCAAATGATGAATTAAGCAAGTGGGGAGCAGAGATATTCATTTAGAATTCCAAAGACATTGACATTCCTCTGTCCTCTCAAAAATCCATCCAGGTTTTTGAAAATGTGTGGTTTGAAATACAGGATAAAAATATAAAAGGGGTCAAATTTAGAATTGGTCATGCTCATTCACATTTAGCTGCAGTGCTTATGCAGATGATCACCCCGATACTTTTTCCTTTCCTCTTCCTATTTTTAATATTAATTTTAATGTATTTTTAAAAATGCAATTCAGCAGCCATTAGTTGTGAAAATGTTCTGTTTGTGTTGTAGATGGTGTAAAGATGAGATGGAGCTGATTAACAGGTGGGCGTTCATGGGCGAGAAGATCATCCATGGGAACCCTTCAGGGGTGGATAATGCTGTGGGCACATGGGGTATGACTGCCGTCTTGTGCATTCATGATGCTTCTTCATTTGATGTATTTTTTTTTTGTAATACAGCACTTTATGCTTTCTATAACAGGTGGCTTTTTAAGATACCATGCTGGGAATATAACTACACTAAGCTGGTAAAATTTTACTCCGCAAAAACGATTTTCACAATATATTTTTTAAGTTACTGTTCCAATTTATCAGTAAAGTACACTGCCTGGCAAAAAAAAAGTCGCTGTTTGGATTTAAAAAGGCAAATACTTTATAGGTTATGACTGGATCATTATTGCAGTTATTATTGTGATTCTAGCATGTTATATGTTTGGCAACAATTTGCTAACCCTAATTGACGAAGTGTGTAGTTTTCATTTCTTAAACAACCATGTAGGAAGATGCATCATGGCCATATTCCAGGATGATAATGTCAAGATTCATCAGGCTCAAATTGTGAAATGGTTGGGAGGGAGCATAAATAATCATTTTCACACATGAATTGGCACCTCTGAGTCTAAATTCATTGAAAGTCTTTGGGATGTGCTGGAGGAGACTTTACAGAGTGCTGGACAATACAAGATCTTGACCAAAAATGTATGCACCTCTTGATGGAAATAAATGTTGTGGTTCCATTTTTTTGGTCAAGGTCTTGTATTGACAATGCAATATTCAAGCACTCTGTAAAGTCTACTCCAGCACATCCCAAACACTTTTGTATACATATAGAAGTATTAGCCTATTCAACTCCAAACAGCAACTTTTTTTTGTCCAGGCAGTGTTTATAAAAAATGATTTCAGTGAAATTACAGAACCAACATAATTTTCTAAGAGTGTTATTGGGTTCATTTTATCCCCAGGGTCCCCATTCTGAGGATCCTTCTCACTAACACCAAAGTACCACGTAGCACCAAAGTGCTTGTTTCTGGAGTGAAGGACAAAATTAACAAGGTAGTAAATGGCTCCTCCCCACCCTCTTCCATATTTTTATTCCTGTGCCCTTCAATTAGCATAATGGCCGGTGTTGTGTGAGGGAGGAACACTCCAGGGGCCCAGTGCTGAGTGCCTTTTAGAAGAGCTCCAAATGAAACACTCTGCCAACGATCCTGAGCTCTGTTACCCTGACAACGGCAGCAGGTAACCTCACTGCTGGCACATCCCGATTGGCCAAGTGGAATTCCGGTATTATTGGGGTGGAAAAGAGTAAAGAGTCAGGTCAGACTTGAAAGGAGTCATATTCTACACTTTTGTGGCATTATTAGTCAAAGGAATAAGCCGTGAACAAGTGCAATTTAGTTTTACTCAGCCATTTCCACCCTCTTTTAGAATTTGTTTTAAAGGTATGGTTGACCCAAAAATGGTTAATCTTGACCCACCCTCATGTTATTCCAAACCGCATGGCTTACTTTCTTCTGCAGAACACAAAAGAAGATAGTTTGTAGAATATCTGGTTGTTGGGCCGAGATGGCAGCATGAGAGGTGAACTCTTTTGCTAATGCTCCTGCCTCACTTAATATGGAATTCCTCATTCGATCAGTTGAATATCTGATTTATTGAATTGAGCACAATGGCAGTACATCATGCTTCAACTTCACACTTAGTAGTGGCACCAAAGAGCAGATGCCATTGATTTTTTTGTGCGCCAGCCAGTACTTCACACTCCAGCCTACTAGGTGGCATACATACACTATTATTCATCTTCGTCTGCTAATTTAATGGCAGCTGGCAAAAGTGCATGATATTTTTAACCCCAAACCAGTTAAGTGCAAACCTCAACCTGCAGCTGATTTCATTGGTCAACTAATCGCAAATTCATCAGTTATCAGAGAATGTCAACGACATAGTACAGTCAAACCAAAAATTATTCAGACACCAGATATTATTTGTTATATATTTTTTACAAGTGGGTGCAGAACACTATAGTTCATTTATGTAAGTGAAGATAGCAAAATAAAGTAAACTGTGACATATTATACCAAAAATTCTTTGGAACACTTTGACTTTGACCTGATCATGTGTTGCTTTTATTTTTTGCTTTAATTGCTAATGTGACCTTTTTACATCACAGACTGAACAAAATTTAGCATTGCTTGTTAATTGGTATTATCTAATTGTGTACTTAAATTTAAGTCCGCTATTCAACCTAATTCATTTGTGAGACAATCTAACAGAAGAATGGCCAAAACCAGTGAAATATCAACTGATTTGAGAACTCTGAGTTCTTGTCATATTTTATTACCATTTTCTAAACTATAGCAAATAAACTTTGATAATGTGAGAAATGTTGAATGTGTCTGAATTTTTTTTGGGTTTGACTGTACATTGGACTGTTATTTCCAAATGGCAAGAGTTTGATTTGCAGTGTATGGTGATATTCTGCTTGACTTAAGGGTTGACAATTATAATTATTTTTTACTGTGACAAGCTTAAGCTGATTTTTCTTGATGAATGATGTTGTTCCCTCAGCTGTTTGTACAGCACTTTTAGTCCTCTGCACTGTGTTGTTTTGCAGTTTTCCTCCGTAATGAAGCCAGTTCTGGAGTCCGTCAGCGCCGTGTCCTGCACCTGTGAACAGACTCTTACAGAGATGGCCAAACACGGGCCTTCAGCTGAGCACTACAACATACTGGAGGTACAATCACATAGCTTTTTCTCCATAAACAAGATGTATATTATTATTTGTGCCAGACACCTTTTTTTTCATTTTTGACACATTTTTTCTGTCTGAAACAAATTTGGGGAATCGTAAAGATTTCTTTCTTGGAATCAGCAGTTGCTTTTGCTATTTAATACAGTTAAAACATTTGGGATTGGTAAGTTTCTTTTTTTTTATGATTTGGTGCTCAAAAACATTTCGCATTGTTAGAGCTGAAACCAGTTGTTGCGTGTAATATTTTTTGTGGAAAACTGGATTTTATTTAGGATTCTTTGATGAATAGAAAGGTCAAAAGAACAGCATTTATTTGAAATATAAATTTTTGTGTAACAATTTGAATGTCTTTTGTCACTTTTGTTCAATTTAATGAATCCTTGCTAAATAAACGTTTCTTTATTTAAAAAACTTTTGAATGGTACAGTATTTTAGATTTATTTTTGGGTTATAAAGTGTTATTTTCCGGGTTTTAAAATGTTATTTTTTGGGTTTTAAAGTGTTATTTTCCGGGTAAAACATTACTAACATTAATAAAATTAGTTGCTTTGGTTTGTGTGTCATCGTTCAATTTGTGCATGTAAAAGAGTAGGTCTGAATAGACTTGGGCTGGTGACTTAAAATTCCCAGTCAGTGGTATCAATTGTGACCAATTATTAGTCTGACATAATTGAAAGTGGATGTCTGCCTTTTTTTAACCCAAGATGTTTCTAGGGTCATATATTAATATCTTTCACATTTGCAACAAACAGAAAACGTTGTGTAGTGAACAACCAGTATAACGTTATACAAGAGCTGTTGTTGGACACATGGCCCAGCAGTTTGCTCATTACACATTGATTTGTGTTGGGCAGAAGAGCGATGCAAGTTTGAAAGTTTGGCAAACGACCAAAGAAATTATCAATATTTATATTCAAAGAAAGCCCTGATGGCTGGATGGATGGATTTTATTTATCCTTTTTAGACTTTTCTCTGTGTCATTTGTCATCAGGAGCTGATTGATATAAACCAGCACCATCTGAATGTGATGGGTGTGGGTCACTCCTCTTTGGACACACTGTGTAGGGTCACTCTGGCCAGAGGGCTGCACAGCAAACTGACGGGGGCAGGAGGAGGAGGCTGTGGAATCACTCTCCTACGACCAGGTACCAATATACACACCAGAAATCACCAGAATGATTCAAAAATCAATGCATTTATGTTAGAATGTTATAAGTGGTTGCTAGGACTCAGTGTTGGGGAAAGTTACTTTTAAAAGTAATGCATTACAATATTGCGTTACTCCCTAAAAAGGTAACTAATTGTGTTACTTATAATAATTAGGTATCTAATTAGTGTTACTCTAACAAACCTTTCAGCTGTGCTGCCATTCTGGATTGCAGAAGAATAGGATGCAGGAGAAGAAAGTTAAACACTCTTAAAGTTTTAGCTTTTAGTATGAACATGTTAGCCTTAAGGTTATGAACAAGCTGGTGTGTTCCAAAACAATGAAAAAATTTGCATTTAGGAGATTAAAGCATTCAAAACTAACAGTCTCTCACTTCCGCTAAAATGGATCACGGATTTTTATGACACCGCGGACTTCAGCTTCTCGTCACATTTTCTGTCCTGTCTAAAGCGTCCCGCCCCGTTACTTGGCTCAAACTGATACGGTCTGACTCCAAAGACGGTTCATTTTCGTCCTCGTCATCGGTAGACGATTCTGCTAAGTCTGTTGGTGAAGGAGAAGTGGCGGAGAAAAATCCTTTACTATTGAATCCAACGTGTCATTAGCGCTCAGATTTGCTTCCATGGTGCTGTCAAGTACTACTTGCAATCTGTGAGGTAAACTAAACTCTATTGGCTATTTGAAAAGAGGGAGGAGCCATTCAATGTCCCTCCTTATCTTCCTCATTCAGTGGAAATTACGTCAAGGCATCATACAAAACTGCTCGTTCCAAGGCACTTCAGTGGGACTGTAAATAAATAAAAAATAGCAAAAAATTTGATGTTTATTTATCTAATTTTTTTTATTTTTTTAAATTTTTTTTTAGCTTGTTCGTATGGTTGGACCATCAAAGGTCATCAGCAAAGACATTGGTTAATAAAGTGAGATTAAATACATAAAGTATATTTGTGTTAACTAACATATTTAGATATTGCAGGTTTTGTGTAATATTCTGAGTTTGCATTTCATTGTTTTTATTCATGTTGTGGAATACTGAATCTGTTTTTGTGAAAGTGAGATGAGTAAATGCCTGCTCACATTTAGTCTAGAACTACAATAACCATCATGTTTACACAGCGCACACAACGCCTCTGCACTTACAGTACTTCTGATTTCTATAAACGTGGACAGGAGAGGTGTCAGTCGATAAATGGGAAAACAAAGTAATTTGCATTACTTATTTAAAAAAAGTGACTCGGATATTTTGCTGTAAATTTAAGAGTAATGTGTTACTTTACTTGTTACTTCGTTACACCCAATATTGCTAGGGCTTTGTAATGCATTTGTGTAGACTACTAGACAATCTTCTGTCAATTCTGACACCTGATTTATTATAATTGTACCAATCATTATTGTTTTTGTATGAAATGTCTTCATGGAACCCTACGGAGTATATTTTTTATATGCTTCCTGTGGTTAATCAGTCTGATTGCTGCGTATTGTTTGAAAAGTCTCCATAAGGGGGGCACCCTGCAGACTGCGTGACTGTTTAATGTGATTTGTGAGGTAAATCTTGCTTGTCACTCTTGTCTGACAAAGCTAACAACTTGATGCAGAAGCTGTCAGTCAGGGCCACACTCTTTGTTTATGCCTGAAGCCACTAAAGCATTGAATTTTAATCAGGATCTTAGAACCCTCAAAAACAGCCTCCGATAAAGAGGAAACACAATGCAGGAAGAAGCCGGGCAACGTTTATGGTGTGATGTTGTTAGCCTAGCAGCTTGAGTATGTGACATTGTCATTTCTAGGCATGCCTTGTTAAGGCTGAATTGAGACTTCTGAGGTAAAGTCCTTTTCTTTATTTGATTTGCTGACAGGATTGGTCTTTCTCAGCTGTTGTGTGTCTTGTTGCTCCTTTAAATCAGGTTGTTTGCCATCTCAGCGTTATTTAAAGGTCCCCATAATGCTTTTCGGGTATTACCTTTCATGTAGTGTGTTATATAGCTGTTCATTGTCTCCCAAAAGAAAGAACTGATTCTGAACCGCCTTTAAACAGGTTGTCAGTAATTCCATTGTTACTTCCTGCACAAACCTACGTAGGTTTGGAACAAGTGATAAATGTGCATCCAATCCTCCCTAATATAATATAATATAATATAATATAATATAATATAATATAATATAATGGTGCACACTGTACACAAAGGTTGCATTTATTTGATCAAAAATACAGTAAAAGCAGTAGTATTGTTAAATATTATTACAATTTAAAATAACTGTTTTCTTTTTTAATATATTTAAATGTAATTTAAGCAGAATTTTAGCATTATTATTCCAGTCTTCAGTGTCACATGATCCTACAGAAATCATTCCAATAAGAACAGCATTTCTTTTATAGCAGTATTAATGTCTCTACTGTCACTTTTGATCAATTCAATCCATCCTTGCTGAATAAAAGTATGATTTAAAATTATTGAATGCAATTTTGCAATTTGGTTCAGTGATGCAGGAATTCCACATTTACACATTTAGCTTATACTCCATGGAGCTTTTGTTATGTATAGAGTAATTTGTCTAGGACTTGGTTTTAATGGGTACGTTTTTGTCCCTTTTGCTTGCAGAGACCGATGCATCAGTGATTCAGAGCACCTTTGAGGAGTTAAAGTCTTGTGGGTTTGACTGCTGGGAGACCAGTATTGGAGCTCCTGGGGTACAGCAGCACTCATCTGCTGCGCTCAGTCAGGACATACTGAAGATCCTCAACAGCTACTGACACTCAAAGCAAACAACGTACTTTACGAATGCTCGTTGCTGCTGTTACTTTGGATCTTGGTTCGACAAATGTAGTTCATAATCATTCTTGGAAAATTGGAAAATGATATAAAACATGAGCTAAGAGTTGTTTATGCACTGTAAATGTTTTTTTTTTTTGTTTGTTTTTTTTTCACACACAGCAATGTCACTAGATGGCAGCAGAGTGTAACACATGGATTTAATACTGTCAATTTTAGACAGTGTGTGAATGCAAATAATAGATATTTTAAATGCATATGAATTAATTTAAAATCATATTTAATAAATTCCGATCATCTTTTTCATTAAAAGCTATGTTGCACAATATTATTATTTCCTGTTCTGTCTCTGTATTTCTAGCAAATGTAGGACGATCTCATTTGCCAAAATGTTTCTCAACACGGATCACATTCCCGACCAGAACTAGCACAGCTTGGAGCATTTTGGATTGAGTACAGCCGTTGTATTACTGTCACTAAACCCAAAGTAATTACTTTTCAGTTCTTTGCTCTTTGTCAGAATATTTTGCACCATAACGGATTTGAAGCCAAGTAGTGGATGCAAGGATGCATTTGGCTGTCGACCAGACGCAGGCAGACCAAGCTGATCTGTGAAGCGCAGTGATGAAATAAACGCTTTGCACTTTTCCCCACAGTCCCAGGAGAGGGGTGTAATTTTAGTGGTGTTTGTGAGGAACAGATAAAGAGGGCTATCTTCAGTACGCAAGACCTGGAGCTAGAGAAAAGGAAATGGATTTGCACTGAGATTAATGTGTTCCTGTAAACCGAAGGCCGGCAGAAGGACAGAGCCTCTTATGCTTGAACAAGTCAATTTGAGAAGATCTAGGGAGGTCAGAGACGCCTTTGAAAGTGAGTTCTGCCAGTTTTGTAAATGTGAAGCCGTCAGCGTGCTTTCCGGAAGTGAGGGGACAACGAACGTAGGCTAATGCAGCGTAAGACCTGGTCGGTTGCAAAAACTGCTTAGGCTGGTCTTACAAGTTATTCATCTTATTCATTTTTTTTACCTTAAAGAATGGTCATAACTTTTCAATCAGTTACATAAAAAAGTAGATTGGTCTAATTTGATTACGAAAAGTAAGACTGATGATAGCCCTAACGAATTGACGATACAGTCTTAATTTAGCGGCTATGTTTATATAACAGGTTTTCCTGGCAAGTGTTATTTTCTTCCTCTTTTGTATTAATTGTATTTTTAGCATATTTGTTTTGTATTAGGCTATTTATGTTTTGTGCAGAAAACGAAATTCTGTTTTTGTCCATATAATGCACATCAAGTGGAGATGAAAAACAACATTGGACCCCATTGACATTCAATGGACATTTTTGGTTGAACTATAAAGAGCTTGAACAGTGACTTTTAATGACAACATACACACGTTCCTTTTGAAAAAGTGTTATTATTTTGTATTCTGCTTATACTCTATACATTTCTTTAAAAAAAAAGAAAAATCTTACTGACCCCAAAACTTTAAAATGGTAGTTTTTTCAGCAAGGATGCATTAAATTGATCATTAAGTGACAGTAAAGATATTTATAATGTTACAAAAATTTTATTTTTAACAAATGCAGTTTTTGAAAACTTTCTATTCATCAAAGAATCCTGAGAATCTCAAAAACATTACACACCAAACTGTTTTCAAGTTCAACATTGATAAGAATTGACTTGAGCTTCAAATCAGCATATTAAAATGATTTCTGAAGGATCTTGCAACACTGAAGCTGCTGAAAATGTTTGTTCGCCGCCACAAGAATAAAAAATAATTAAAAAATAGTATAGAACAGTTATTTTAAATTGTAACAGCACTATTACTGTTATAATATTATTGTGTTTGCTGTATTCGTGAGCAAATGAATGCAGCCTTGGTGAGAAAATCTTAACGACCCTAAACTTTTGAGGCGAAGTGTACCTTTTTTTACTTGCATAAATCAGGATTACACCTCTGGAGTACATTGATGTTTAAGAATGTGACTCAACGGAACAACCGCAGCGCTCCGAGGAAGTGACCTCAGACCCCAGAAGTGAGCCGTTGTCCTCTTGTCAATCATGGCATTTGGCATTTACCCACAAACTGGCCACCAACCTATTCATACACACTCTGAATATTTCTTTATCTGATGCCATCAGCTTTAAAGGGTAAAAATCAGTCGCATCATCTTCCTTTCCCATTTTCTCCCTGCTGCCACATCCACTTTAGCCCGATCCAATTTGGATCTCATCCTCAGACAGATTGAGGAATCGCTTTTCAATCTTTGATCTGCTGTAATGAAAAGAGAGAGGGTACTGCCTGTGAATGCAGTAACTGGATTAGCGGAGGGAGGAGAAGGCGACATCGGCCGTTTCGAGGGGGAACAGATGAATGAGTAAAGCTGGCTTTAACCAGAAGAGGGGGGCCCAGGACCGGCCCACGCCACCCAAATCCCCCTGACCTGCTGCTAGTCATGTGCCTCGTGTTTGTGCTGACAAACAATTTCACAAAATTGGATCCCCCAAATCGTTATCGACTTTTCCTCTTCCCTTCCCTCCTGCTCTCGGACATGAGAGCCCTTGATAGGGCCGGCTATGAGTTAAACACTATTGGCAGTTTTGAAGTCTGTCCAACAAACAACTGGCTGAGGATGTTGGATAGAAAAGGTCAGTTTGTGGAGGGGGAAAAAATCTGGAATAATTGATTTTTTTTCTTCTTTCTTTCCCTCTCTCTGTTTTTTTTATTCATTTCTTTAAATGTCAGAAGGCTTTTGTGTGGCATAGGCAGACAGGTTGTATAAATGAATGAATGGGAACTGGCTGGCTGAGGCTGCCTTTCGTGAACCTTGACCCTCTGTGTGGCGTCCTCTCTGCGCATTCTCTCTTGTGTCAAATCCGTGTCTTCGGCCCCCGCCGTAACCCCAGCTTGAATTTAATTACCACTGAGCTCTTCAATTTAAATTGCATTGATGAAGAGCAATGAGGAGGAGGAGGAGGGGTGAGCCGTACCTCTCTGTCTCTTCTCCCTGCGAGGCACAGATGGTATTTTTTTATCAATGTCAGCGGCAGCTTCTTTCTGCACTGATGAATAGATTGTAAGGATGGCCTGACATTATTTCAGATATCAGAGGCTGCTAAGAAAAGGGGTCAAGGATGGAGAGGAACGACAGAGCCATTGAAATATAATAAAACCAAGTATTCAGGACTCAACCCAGCCCCGCTTTATTCTGTTTGTCTCTTGCATGTTGCGCTGCATAAAGAAATGTCAGCTGAAATGATTTCCCTTTCATGTGTTCGTTTAACCAAAGTTCAAGAGTGACGGGAGTAAATGTGAAGACATGATGTGTTTTTATTCCTGTGTTTGACTCGGTCTCTGCAGGGATGTGACACTGTGTGTGATAGATATGAACTCTGAGTTTGTCTGTGTGACGCTCTTGTAAACAGATCATAGCAGAAGAGCACGCTGGCAGCATGTCCTTTTTGTCAGAGTCGCACGGATAAAAATCAGCATCTGACCAACTCTGTGTGTCGGTATTTTTTAATCTTCTCCACAGGCTGTGCCTTTGATACCATTTTTACTTGGAAAGTAACATTTATCATCCTTCTTTCCTTTACTGTCCTTTCCCTTTCCTCTCCTGTTATCTATCCTGTCGTTGTCATCTTGCCTTTTCTTTTTTCCTGTCCTGTTATTTATATCCTTGCTTTGCACTTCCTTTTCCTGATTTTTGTCTTTCCCTTTCCTGTTATCTGTCCTTTTCCTCTTTCTTTTTTATCCTTCTAACATTTTTGCCTTTCCTTTTTCCTGCCGTGTTATTTTCCCCTTTCCTTTTCTTGTTTTGCCATTACTTTTTCCTCTCCTGTTATTTTACTCTTTCCATTTCCTTTTCCTTTATCTGACCTTTCCTCTTTACTTTCCTTTTCCTCTCCTCCCTTTTCTTGTCATGTTGTTTCCCCTTTCCTTTTCATGTTTTATCATTTTCTTTTTTCCCTCTCCTATCCTTTCCCCCTCATTTCCTGTCCTTTCCTCTGATTCTTTCCTTTCTATTTCCATTGTCTTGTCCTTTTCATCTTTCCCTTTTCTTGTTCTGTAATTTTCTCTTTCCTCTTCCCCTTTTCATATTCTGCTATTTCCTTTTCATGTTTTGTCACTTCTCTCTCCCCTCCTCTTCTTCCTATTCTATTCTTTCCCTTTCCATTTCCTTTTTTCAGTCCTTTTCCCTGTTCTGTAATTTCCCTTCCTTACCATTTCCTCTCACCTGAAATTTTTCTTGTTGCTTTCCTTTTCCTCTCCTATCCTCTCTAGTTCATTAGACGTATTGATTTTTAACCCTAGCAACTGTAGGGAAATCGAGACTGTAGTGATATTTCATGGGTAAAGCGTGGTGCAATTCCAACACTGTAAAATCCAATTTGTAAACCTTACTTAAAAAAAGCATGCAAACCGATTGCCTTGAAAAAACCGAGTAAAGTGAAACAGGAATAGTCTGTAGTACTAACAAGTGTCTGTCTAGTATTGTACACTTACAAGAGAGTTCTAGTAACTTAAAACAAATTTGTATAGTATACTTGATACTTTACTTTAGATGTACTTTTCTTAATATAGACTACTCAGAATTACTATTTTTAACAACTAAATAATTTCAAGTAAAATATACTTTGTGATTATTCCTAACTACTAATTTATGCTAGTTGTGTTAACTCTGATGTTTTCTGCATACAACTTGGAATTACTGAGTTTACTTTACTTCAAAAGCAATTCAGTTTACTTGTTAAAACCATGCAAACCGATTGCCTTAAAAATAACAAGTAAGCTTTACTCCAATAACTTAAGTATAGATTAATAGATCTATTGTCTATTATAAATCATTGAGAATAGGTACACAATTTTACAAAGATAACATTTAAAGCTGGACAAATAAATTTAAGGCAATGATACAGTTCAAAGGTACATTTATTATATTTGTTTTATTAACAACTGACAGGGGTGGTCCATAAAACTTTCTTTGGGGTATAAATATTTAAGTCACTTTCTGTTTTTTTTTTTTTTTTTTTTTTATAAAAACCTTTTACAGTACAGCTTTACCAATTCAATAAATGGCAATAACTCACTTTTATCAATAACACTTTGGAGTAAAACTAGCTATAGGCTAACAAGTGCACAAAGTGGCTAAATTCATTAAACAATGAAAAAGAAATGTCTCTGACACACATGCACTTTAAAAATTAATACACTGGCAGCCTCTAAATTTGCTTATAAACCTTACTTAACTTGCTTAAAAACCTTGCTTAACTTGCTTATAAATCAATTAATCTATTTCCACTTTCATAAAAAAATCAAATGCCAAACATCATTACTCATTTGATTACGATTACATTCTAACTCATCAGGAGATTTTTAAGAGATTGTAGTTTTGGTGGGAGTTTGCTCTGTCCCAGACCAAGCATCACTTTTTGAATAAAATTAAGAGTGTTTTTCATGTCTTTTGGGTAGTCCAAATTCAAAGCATAAGACAGCCCAAACAAGACGCAAATGGCCTGAGGCCGGTTCTGCAAGTTATCCATCACGATACCTCCCTCCAGAATAATTGCAGTAAACACTGGGCAAAGGTATAGCTTATTTGGAGAAAGAGCTTCTTCATCCATGACAGTCAGCAGCCCAACTGATACGTGTGCCCAGGCTTCATCGGCATCACATACCTGAATGAAACCAAACAATAAAAATATTACAACAGGGAAATGTGCCAAGGCATGATTAATTGTCAGTTATCTGTTACAGTTACCTGCCTTTAATACATGTCCCATTAAGTATTTATCATTTATATTCTTTGTTTTATCCCCGACACTTAAATATTCATGGTATATTAATTAAATTGTATAAGAACTGAACAGAACTAGGAGATAACATCACTGTTTTCACAAATTATGGTCTTTACAATGATGTGATGAAGTCAACACTGAACTAATGAGTTGTAATATTACACCATTTTCTTTGGACAAAAGTTTGCATCACCGAATCATTTTCCTCTTGACCAATAGAAAGCAGCTTTGAAAACCGGTATTGTATAAAAAATTGAAAAAAATAATAATAATTAAGTTCTGCTTTGCAAGATTAAAGACACATTCCTTGATATGCATGTTCTTCAAGCATTACAGAAAACATACCTTTAGTCTCCCAAAAAAATATAAAGTGCAGCGACGTAAACACTGTCTGTTACACACTGATCTATTATGACTTCTTTAAAGGAAAAGTCCTTACCGGTGTATCGAGACCTGTGCTTTGAACGCCACTCAGGAGGCAAGCTGCCAGAAGTACTTCTAAAAAAAAAATAATAATAATAATTAAGTTCTGCTTTGCAAGATTACAGACTATAGAAGCTTGTTTCCGCCACAGAATGAAAAATTAAAAAGGTAATTGCGACTTTTTATCTCACAATTCTGACTTTTTTTCTCACAATTGCGAGTTTACATATAATAATAATAATAATAAAACCTTTATTTAACCAGGTGAGCACATTGAGAACATTTTCTCATTTACAATGGCGACCTGGCCAAAAAAGCATCGAGGTACAAAAACATAAGTTACACATATAATTACAAGACAAATTAGTACTCAATTAACATAGAATAAGATTAATATACAGATCCATAGAGCAAGTACACAGATCAGGTTAGCATGTACAATGGTCCGACAATAAATTTGCTAACAATAATTTAAAAGTGGTTAACGGGACAATGGATTCAAGTTTCAAAGATTTTTGGAGTGTATTCCAATCATTAGCAGCAGAGAACTGGAAGGAAAGGCGTCCAAAAGAAGTACGATCTTTATTAGCCACCAGGGTGATATACCTGCTTGAACGAAGGTTCATAGAGGGGATTGCTCTAGAAATTAATGATCGTAGATAAGGTGGGGTGTTACACAGTAAGCATTTATAAATAAAAAGATACCAATGTTTTTGACGCCGGGTATGTAATGAAGGCCAGCCTATTAAGCTGTAAAGATTGCAATGGTGAGTGTTATATGGAGCATTGGTGACAAAACGGATGACACTCTGATATACAACATCCAATTTCCTAAGGAGAGAATTTGAAGCGATTCTGTAAATAAAAAATACCAACTTTGTGGTATTTTTCTCGCAATTCTTACCTAATTTCTCAGAATCGCGTGTTATAAAGTCAGAATTACGAGATATAAAGTCAGAATTGTGAGATATAAAGTAAGAATTGTGAGATTTAAACTATTCTGAGGGAGAAAAAAAAGTTGGTATTTTTTTCCCCTTAAAATTGGCCTGATAACTCGCAATTGCGAGTTTATATCTCACAATTCTGAGAAAAGATGTCAGAATTTCGACATATAAACTCGCAATTATGTGTTGTAAAGTCAGAATTGCGAGATGTAAACTCGCAATTGTGAGAAAAAGAGTCAGAATTGTGAGATAAAAAGTCGCACTTCTGTCTTTGTTCTCAGAATTGCGACTTTATATGACGCAATTCTGACTTTATATCTCGCAATTCTGACTTTATAACACGCAATTGCGACTTTATTTCTCACAATTCTGACTTCATATTGTCAATTGTGAGATAAAAAAAGTCGCAATTATTTTATTTTTTATTCAGCGGCGGAAACGCTTCCATAACAGACACATTCCTTGATATGCATGTTCTTCAAGCATTACAGAAAATATAACGTTACCTTTAAATAGGTAACTCAGTACAGACAAAAACAGTGTTTCCACTGATTAACGTTACTTTCAGTAATGGTGTGCAAATAAAAAAATAAAAACGTTAATTTGATATTACCATTACTCAGTTTAACTTCACTTACGATTACTAAGTTTGTCATCTTGTTAAAATATGGCTCATTAAATAAGCAGTGAAATAAGGCAGTTGTGATTGAGTAAAAAAAAAAAAGAAACCTTTACAGTGCTTGCATTACATTCTGAATTTCAATAATAGTATAGTACTAATGCTGTTGTGAAGTCACAAATACTGACAAATATCATAAAATTCGTCTCTGCATAAGCTGCGGGTTAACGTACCTAAGTTACTGTAAATGTGCGCCATTTCAACATATTAGTAACGTTAATAAATGGTAAGCCAATTCAGACAGAGGAGAATGCATCAGGGAAACAGTAAAATAGAAAATCATAATTCCTAATACTTTTTGGACAATTTAAATCCAGGAACCGTTGTGGTAAATTAACGTTACCTGATCGTTTTACAAAAAAAAAACAGGTCGAACCACAATCTGTAAGCTCCGAATAATATCAAAATAATTTGGTACACATTAAGATTAAAAGCAAAAATAAGCGACAGACAGTAAAAAAATAATAATTCACACACAAGTTTAAAGTTACTTACCTTATTGTTGTTCCAAAAACAAAATTAAGCTCCAGATAAACGCAGTCTCTCAACGTCTTTCCAGTTTCCTCAGCAGCAAAATTGGCGCCGAAATGCCGAATAGGCAGACTCTATCGCGCATGCGCTCTCACAAGGCCGCTTCTTCTTCTTTATTTTTTTCTGCACATTAGGCACGCTTTAATGCACTGCTGCCTCTCACTGGTTTGGTAACGTCATTGCATTATTTTTTTGCTACTTGGTTTTTTCAAGTAAGCTTCAATTAAACATTTGAGTAAATTGTTATTTTCACACTGCAATTTACTATAACTCAAAAAAACCTTGTAAGAAGTATGTATTTTATATTAGTGAGTAAAGTTAACTAAGTAAATGTGAGTCAGGAAAGCTATTACATTTTACAGTGAATCCGTGAGAAGGCTTTCGTCTTGCCCACCTGTAACCTCCTGTGACCTCTCACCTTCTTCAAGAGCTTGTGGCTCTGTGGCTGAGCTTGGGCTCTTTTCTCGGCTCCTCTTGAGAAGATGCTGCAAGGGTCAGGGTCAAGGTGGTGTAAAATGAGAGTATGTATGGGAGTTTGTGTGTCTTTCAGAGTGGAGAAAGGCATTCCCCTTCTGCCTGGCCCTGGTGAGAAGTGAGAGCAGAGGTCAGCTGACCCCATTAAGGCTGTCGGCTGCAGAAGAATCTGGCACAGACCTGCACATGTCGAAAGGCTGAAGCATTTGTGTGCGTAGGAGAGAGAAAAGAAGTCCTTGTGTGAGCGCTTGAATAGGTGGGATGAATCCGTGAGAACAGTAGACTGCAACGTCTTATAGACACTTCAGGTTGATGAATTCACTTAAGGTCTTGTCTTGATTAATGATCACTTTTGATCCAATATCATTGTTATTCACAGTCTCAGTGAAAGCATATCAGTTCAGTGATAAATGATTCTGTTGTAGTATGTAAATAGCTCTTGAAGTTCTGATTTCACAAACAAATAATGTACCATGTTATTAAATCATAATAATTCCATGGTATTCTTTGTAGTACCATGAAAATACCATAGTATATAATATGAAACAGTAATCAAACAGTATACCAAGTTTTATAGGTAGTTGGGAATACTACTTTAAACAGCATTTTAATCATTTTTCATATTAATTTAAAGACTGGAGAACCTTTTTACAACCCTTTAACAAATTTAGATTTTTCATTAAAAAGTCTTTGAAAATATGATGTGTCATCATAACCTATTATATGTACCATTAAATGGTACTTCGAGAATACCATGATACTACCCATATATCAGAGTACCATATTTCCATCTGACTCCCCCACACCATGGTCCTTTTTTTCTAAGGATTTATAGCAGAGAAATAGCATAACATTCTTTATTGTGCCAGTGTTACTGTATATATACCATATTGATTTTACAATATTAAATATCTGAACTGTACTAAGTGTAGTGTTTAGGTGCTCAAGTCTACAGATCTAATTGCAGAGTAATGCTTTTGTTGTGCTGTAGGTTTTGAAGAGCTTCATTGATTTTTTTTTTAGCAGTGCTCATCTCTGCTTGGCTAACGCTCAGATCATGAAGCCTGTCAGACTATTCTCAGAAAATCTCTCAGAGCAAATCCAAGCAGTTCAGAGTGGAGGGTGTTGGGGAAGGGCACCTTTACCTGCTCTAAACACACAACACACACACACACACACACACACACACACACACACACACACACACACATGTTGTGTATTCATGGTATTCATGTTTTATGGGGACTTTCCATAGACAAAATGATTTTTATACTGTACAGACTGTAGGCTTATACTGTGTCCCCTTACACTAAACCTACCACTCAAACCTACCCATCACAGAAAAATGTCTGCGTTTTTTATTTTTTTTAATTATTTTTTTTGCATCACTTAAGGCTGATTTACTTCTGCGTCGGACCTACGCTGGAGCCTCTACGCTATACACTATGCCTTGGTTTTCATTTATACTTCTGCGTCGTTGTCCGCGTTGACGCGCAATTACACATGCAGAGGGAGCATGAAAACCGAGGGAGGGGTTCTAGCAGACCAGCTTGACGCGTTGTTACATTTTTGGAGAGGTGCACGTCAGGGTACGCCGAAGGGTACGCGCGCTACACACAGCCTACGACGTAGCTACGGCGTGAGTTCGACGCAGAAGTATAAATTGGACTTTAGTATGACTTATAAGCTGTTTTTTTCATGGGGACCACAAAATGTCCCCACAAGGACAAGAATTTTCACACACACACACACACACACACACACACACACACACACACACACACACACACACACACACACACACACACACACACACATACAGACACAGACACAGACAGTAAAGAACGTTAACAAAACATGAAGCTCTGTTCCAATAACTAGTGAGCTGTCCTGCACAGCAACATACTAGGTGGAATGAAACTTTATATGTGACTGATCTGGACACTTTACAAAGGCAGTAACTCTGTGTGGAATACAAGAACTCAGTTTCTGGAAATAAATTTCCCATTCATTTCTACGTAGGGGAATTTATTTTTAACAATAGCTTATAAACCGGCATAGCTATTGTAAGCCACAAGGTATTCGGTGAAGCCGTTTGTCCACATTTTTTCGACTTATTTTTTGTAATAATCATATTTAAACGTGGAATTCCTGGTAAAAACATTACTGATGATTCTGCAAAGAAATATGCACCAGTCAGATAATCGAAACAAACTCTGGCACCGCCCACTACCATAAATCACTGAATTATTGTGTATATAGTATATATATATGAGTATATATACCCAATCAACATCTTTAAATCAATAGTATTGTATTTCTGTCATTTTTAACTCAACTACCTCATTTTCAATGCTTCTCAACGGGTCTGTTTTCAGGCCTTCCAGCTTGGGTCTCTCAAGCAATGGAAAACTTTTCAACGTGGCTCCTAAAGCTCTTGGCTGATCATAACCCTTTTTTCCCCAGTGATGTTCCTCTGACCTTTTATCATTTGTAATGTCTCTCAGCCATCTCTCTTTTTTCAAATCCCCCCTTTTTTGGAGATGGTTCTCACTGCGGAACATGAAATCCACGGGGAGGAGTCGGATCCAGATCCGACTCCTCCCACCTTACATACACCTAAACCTACCCAACTCCGCCCCCTGATCCCTAAACCCACCCCTAATCCCTAAACCCAACCCTAATCCTACCCATCTCCACCCCATGGATCTTGATCCGACTCCTCCCCGTGGATCTCATGTACTGCATTGAGGTGCTACTGCTTTTTTGCTCCCTCTCTTTCTCCACCCCCATCATGAGTGTATACACCCTTTTCTGTTGATTGGCCTGTTATGATACTCGGTCCGGTCCACTTTCAACAGTGTTTCACAGAAATATTTCACAATGCACCTTGAAGTACACAGCCTTGTTCCTTTGTCTTTTGTCAGATTTTCAACTAATTTTTTGCATCAAATCAAAGTTTGTAATGTTGTGATTTACCTTGTAGCTAGTTGGTTTGGTTCATGCCTTGTAACTCTTTTATGAAGGCATTTTAAAAATCCGTATTTAATTCCCAAAATGGGAAACTTGAATGGGAAAAACACTTTCGGAACCAGGAAAAGCATTATATAGCGCTCCTCACAATTGATTGCTATAGAGTTTGCCTTTAGCATGTTGCAACGCTAGGGCTGTGATGCTATGTGAATAAAAATACATAGCACAGTATTGAATGAAAGTTTGTTTATAATGAACATTTCTCAGGTCTTATCCAGAATTCTGGGGTTGCTTTCTTTGAACATCGACACATGCATTAATTCCTTAAACCTTTATTATTCCTTATACCTTTGCGTTGATAAAAGGAACAGCGTTTGAGGCTCCTGCTTTTATCCACATTGGCAGGGGCGTCGGACTAGGGGTAAAACCAGTACTGATTACCAGGGCCCCAAGGGGAGAGAGGGCCCTTGAAAAGTCTGGAATATATTTTATTTGGAACATGGGGGCCCATCAGGACTGCCTATACATAGGGCCGAGGATCTTGTGCTACACCCCTGCACATTGGCCTAATATGCAATAACTCATACTCATTGCAATGTCAAACCAAATTTCCTGAGCTTTCATATCTTCACTGTGAATGACAGCTGATTGCACGGTGGATTTTCAGGTGTCTAAATGAGGCCTTTGTGGATGGACCGGACACGGCCGCATGTCGGAAATTAATTAGAGTTTAGTTAATTCCGTCATCCCATATTGCGCTCAATTCTCTCTCTCCTTTTAAAATGCAGATGTTCATTTGATAAGACAGCATCCTCTGTCCGCAGAGATAAGCGTAATTTAATCCAATGCAAATGCAATTGCTTTGGCGCTTAATGGAGAATATAACATCCCGCTCTGATTTTGGGGGCGCATTTAAATAAAAATTGAAACAAGCAGCATCCGTGCCAAGTCCAATCCCATCTCATGCAGATCAACCGATTTGAACTGCATTTGAATAAATTAAAATTGAAGACATACCATCTTGATGTATGAGAAATCATCCATGATACTGATTGAACCATTTCATCTCCAGCTATCAGTTTCACCCGTGGACATATACATGCTAATTCTGTGGTTTCATTTTCCATCTATTATGACTCGGACCTGGAGCTTGGATTTGTCCTGCGGTCACCTTGGCTTTAAATTATGTGCGCAAATGACCTGCGGTGGGCCCTGACCGTGCCAGTGCTTTGCCTTCCTGTCTGCCCACTCGGCTGCTGTAATTAGAGATGTGCAGGTAAGAGTGTTCAGATTTCATCTGCTGAATTCCTGATAATATCTAATAATCTGAAAGCGTTTTAAAATTGGTCTCTCGTGCTCATGCATTATGCATGAGCTGCTGATTGCTTTTTTGCATAGATTAGCAATCATTTTACAGATATATTTTAAGAGGGAAAAGCTCTCTGTGAAACGTTCATAAGGACGTAGAGACTTTAGGTTTTGCATTGGCTTGCATTTGAGATGCTAGTTACAGGTAATTTAGGTCCCTCTCTCGCTCTCTCTTTCTCGGCTCCTGATTTCTGCCTCCATGCACATCATCAGCAGAGGAATGTCTCTAATTTCTTGTCCTCTTTTCTCTTGATTACTCACTTGTTGAGCATCGAGGCATCTGTGCAGCTCGCCGCGTCCTGCGCTGTGGCTCAGAGTTCAAGTGCTGTTGAGCAATCAGCACACATTAGTCATCAGGAGGCACCATCATCTGCATATATGTGAGGCTCATTTCGCCGTCAAATAGCCTACTTAAGAAGAGTGACCTCTCCCTATGCCCAGCATGGATCGGCATGAAACAGAAGGTACGGGAATAGTCTATTGAGCGGGAAAACGAAGCCGTAACCTGGCCTCCACCATTTGTCCCAGGTGAGCTGTACTGCCTCCTTCTCCCCAGCAGCCGTTTGACCTGCTCGCCGTTGGGTGCATTCATCTATATTAATGCTTGAGGTGTTAAATGCTCTGAGTCACCTTGGACTTCAATTGCTGTCAGAAGGAAAGGTGCTGTGACATGACAGTAATATTCTGTAATGAGAAAAGATGTTCCACGGAGCTTTCATGTGGATTTAAGAACGTTTCTTGATGCAATGTGTCACAATATAAGTGACGTGCAGTGAGCCGCACAAGAACTGAAACCACAGCACAATACAGACTCTTACAGGAGCACGCCGTCTTTTTTACACTTCAAAACAAGAGAAATCCATATGATTTTTGACTAATATGGCCCTGTCCCAAATGGCACCCTAAGCACTCGTAGTCTTCCTCTTAGTCTGCACTTTCGTGACGTAACGCCGCTTTGACTGTCGGGAAGAAGTCTGCTGCGGAGCTCGCAACAGTGCGGGCTCGGCAAAAGTGTGCATCGAGGGCGCAAATTGACTGCGGAGGGGGCGCTCGCGAACACCTAAAATGACAAATGGGACACCCTACAGTCTCATGGACTTAACGGACACGCGTACGCGGCAGCCATTGTAAGTCCACAAAACCGAGAGTGCTTATGAAGTGTGCCATTTGGGACAGGGGCTATGTTTAAAATGTTGAGATCACATGACCAGCTGAAAAATACTCACTTTATTTTGATAGCCCCCTTGTTACTGGACACTTTTAGAATTACTTAATTTTTACTTTTGTTATACATTTACTTAAAATGTTTTTGCCTGTAAATTGAGTTTTTTCGTGAGATGCTGCAGTTAAATTGCAAACAGAAAGCAACAGCATATGAAATCAAGCTTGCGTAGCTAGAAGCATCTGCGTTCACATGCTTGTGTTGTGTATATTTCGGGTCTGAAGGAACTCTGGCTGTGTCCCAGTTCACATAAAGGGGTTTCGCACCTGAGGAACTTTTTCATAGGTCTTATAACTATGGGTGGAAATATACTTTTTGGTGTGTTTGCACCGCAGGAACTGGAAACAATTTTAGGAATTCCTTTTTGAGGGACTGAGGGTAGGTTACACGACAACTTTATGCTTAAAACGGAGAAGTTTTTCCTTTGAGTTTTCCACTTACCAATGACGCCATTGTCAAAACGATCCCCAATTCACACGGATCAGTGAAAACGACTAAAAATGCTGTATTCTGCTCCCAGGCCATTAGATAGCGATGAAACACTACAGACTGAACATGTAATACACATGTACATGACGTCATCGTTTTCACATATTCTCGTTTTTGTTTTTTACACAGAGACCGTTTTCAAAAAAGTTTTTACTTTTTAAAAGAAACTTCAGAGTAGGTTCTAACTCAGCACAATAGGAACTACCAGTGACGTAAGTGTATGTTGATTGGCCAAACATCATATAAAACACCAGCACCTACCATTTTTCAAAAGGCGTGTAAACACACAGTTTACATATGGGCCTACTTACTCCATGAACATGGAAAATAGCGATAAGACGTACATATACAGAAAGCTTATGTTAATGGCATTTACCTGTCGCCTTTGTCTGCAGGATGCTGACTTTGCTGGAGATGTAAAAGTAAATTATAATGCCATAAAGTCATCCCAGTCTTATTGATAAAAAGTTCCTTTGGTGACATTTCTGCAAAATTTTATTACTTTGCTTCAAAGTGAAATGTCCAGTGAGCAGTGCTAAAAGTGTGTTCAGTTTTATCCAAAATAGATGAAGGTGAATCTGGCAAAATGTTATTATGTTGGTTGTTGAATGTAATGTGGCAGTTTGGAAATGAAATGTATGGTGAGTGTCGCTAAAAGATGAATGCTCTTTCACATTTGAAATAACGTACCACCTACACCTAACCCTACCCTAAACCTAACCAATAGTGTTAACAAAAGCTAAATTTGAGATAAAAATTAGTTTAGTGTCGTGACTCGTGTTTCATGGGGCTCGTAGCCATTGTAAGTGCAATTCTGTGTCAGTTGAGCTACCGAGCAAGTTTACTGTGACAGAAAAGCCATACATATGGAGCTTATGTGACCAAAACGAGAAAATGATCTAGTTTACAAATCATGCACAATTAAAACTGTTAAAAATGCCATAACATAGTATTGTGAAAGGAACCGAGCGAAAATAAATCTTTATTAATCAATATTCTGCCCTTGTAATCATAATTTGTTTAACTGTTTTACTGTTACTATAGTGTTTGTTTCCGCTGAAAACGGTTGTAAATTGCATCTATGTTATTGGAGTTTTGCAAAAGCGTTGGAAGAAGAACTTTTTTTTCCATTGAGCCTATGTTGCATAAAATTGTCATACTACGGATCCTCCTTAATGTCTGCATTTACATGTATGCCTTAGCATCTAGCTAAGGGCATTGCCTAAAAAATGCATTATTACTTACAGCAATAAAAATTGCTGTGCAGCATAAATATATCTGATCAAAGCGTGTCAGCTGTTGTAAGCAATATTTGCTAATAAACTGTGCTCAGATGCATGGGGGAAAGTATATTCAGGTACCTTTGGAGTACTATTTTAGGTGTACTGTGATTTGGGACAAACTAATTTTAATATGATAATGTCACATACTGTTTAAGATGCATAATATGTGAATTGGGATGCAGGGTCTGTCTCACTGAAACCGTTTAGTGTAATTCCCGTCAAATGAAGAGTCTGCTCTTTCCGCCAAATGATCATCACAGCCTCACCTTTACCCTCAGGCACAACTCGCTCTCATCTATTGCGTCCTCTGTCTTCTTTGGACTCATGGCTATCTGGGGTGCGACCCTGTGGAAGTCACTGCCCTCTCCCTGACAGTCCATCACTGCACGGTGCCGCCAGAGCAGGATTCTACCCGCCGGAGACAGAGTGTGATTGGGAGCAGTGTGAGAATGGCCCTGTCACACTCGATAAGCCGGCAGGACACCCTGAGATGGGGACATATGGCATGTTTGACAGGGAAAGAGAGGGTGTGAATGGCACAGAATGATAAAATGGTGTTTTTCCCCCTTTGGCAATGTCATGCTTTCAGGGAAGAGAAGCGTGCAGAGGGGCTGACCGCTATTCAGCCAGGCGCAAGACCGACTCAAGCCCTCAACTGACATCTCCTTCAAGGTCCTGAGGTTCCCTCTCCTCTTTTTTATCTCTCTCTCTCTCTTTCTGTCTTCTTCTTTCTCTCCGTCTCCCCCACTGACTGGTGGATTTGAATGGCACACATCACTCAAGATCCCATCAAACCCTGAACTCTCCTCATTGTCACTGGCTGTCGGGTTCTATTATTTCATATCAGGTTAGTGTTAGAATAAAACTGGATAAATTTATAAGATCATTGTGATTTTTTTTGGCTGTTTTACCCTGACTGTTCTGTTGATATTGACTTTGACTTGTCTTAATTTGACCTCAGTAAAAAACAAAACAAACAAAAAACACACTACAAAACAAACCAGCTATATGGACAGATATATATTATCTTAACATGTTTTTATTTTCATTTTAGTTGGAAGGAAGGAAGATAAGCTTTTTCATGTAGGACTTTTAAAATATTTGTTCATAAATAGTTATTATAAGATTAGGAATAACCTGGTACCTTCAATGACAATTATGTCTATTAAACTATTAAAAAGCTTTGGGGCTTCTCAGGCCTCAAACAGAGCATCAGGTTTAAACATCATAGATTAATCTGTTGACCTCAGTTTATTCCAAAGGCATATAAATAAAACAAGATTATTTCAGGACTGCATATGTTTAATCGGTCTGCCACAGTTCCTGCTGCCAGTGTCAGTGAGCTCTTGATTTTCACTCAGGCAGTGGCTTAGACCACTATCCTTGTAAGATGTCAAAGAGTATATGTGTCAAACCAGAGCGCCACTGCTCCTTTAGCTTTCACTCAGCATTATTCCCCACACACACACACACACACGCACGCACGCACGCACACACGCACGCACGCACGCACGCACGCACGCACACACACACTGTGTTAATAAAAAAACAGTGTAGAAAATTGCTTGGGGACTATTTGAGAACAGTGCTCTCCAGTTATGCTGGTTAAGACTTCACGTTTAAGGTGCAAACCCTTACCTTGACTTTAAAGTAATGAAATTGTTGTCATTTACTTCTTATATTCCATCTTTTACTCACAAGCTATTTGTAACACAAATACAAGCTTGGTGCATCGTCATGATTGGACACACGCGACAACCAATGGTTGTCTCTCTCACACAAAGAAAGCTAGAGTATGTTATTCAGAAGATCTGCACATAAGTTGAATTTTCTACGTTTATGATGCTTTTCTTTTTGTAGCTTAGAGCTTGGAGACTATGCTTTCATGAAATGAAAAAGAGCAGTGTGAACATTCCTTAAAATGCTGTCTTTTTTGTTGCATGGAAGAAAGAAAGTCAAATGGGTCTGGAATGATATCTGTGTGAGTAAATGATGACAGAATTTTAATTTTATGGGTGAACTATTACTTTCATGTGTCAGACCTCAGATTCAGAATGCTTTAGTGGTGCATTTATGCAGAAGAATGTGCATAAGGTCTCAGTAATGTTGAAGGGAAGATCACAATATTAGTCTCTTTCATGTTAACTCTTTGGTAGGCAACCAAGAATGATCAGGAAAGTGTTGTTGATTCTCTTTGCTCTCTGAATAAGGCACTTATTCAAAGCAAAAAGTTACTCGAGGGGCATTTCAGCATGGTGCCTCTGCTCTCAGCAGGACAGCTGCTTCAGTTTAGTGTTTTGATGAAAAGGAGGCCGTGAAACAGACTAATATCAGTTAGTGGGATTTTGTGACGTTAAATCTACATTATGCAATTTGGTTCCATTTTGTTTACCAACTGCCTGTATGAGGGTTTGCATTGTTGTCCAAAGGTTTTTAGAGCTCATTAATAGATGTCATTTCATTTATAATGCCTGGCTTAGCAAGTTAGTTCAGATTTTAGTTATGGTTCTGGTTTTACTGGTTTTATTAGTTCTACTTGGTTCTACGTTCAAAAATCTGATCATTCTGTTTTCATGCATTTCTGCTAATTTACTGTTGATTCTTGCATGTTTTGCAAAGATTTCAAAGGGAAATGTCTAGCGAGTGGCGTATTTATGTTTATCCAAAACAGATGAATGTGAATCCGGCACTAAACCCGGACTAACAACCCGCTGACTGATTAATTCATACGTTTTTCCAGTGAGCCTGGGTTGAGTTTTTTGGTGCAGTGAGAAATATAGAATGCATTTTTTGTGTGTGAGTGAGACATGTAAAAAGCATGTTTATTGCATACTGCAACAAAGTTTATTTTTTCTGCTTTGCGAATTGAAAAAGTTATTCCTTTTTCTTTGATGTAGAGGGGAACATCTCACAGGTCAGCTGGGTTCCCCAAGTGACAGAGTGCTCACCAAATATAACTCTCCTACACCAAAACGTCAAACACATTGCAATTTACTTCACAACAATGGCTTTGCCAAAGAGCATCGGCTGCTCGGGTCCATGTCAGATGTAAATGAAGGTTAGAAAAAAACAAAAAAACTCTAGGTTGTGATTGACAGTCCTTCTGCTCCTTAGAACCAGGGCTCGGATTCTTGAAAACACAGTCAAAAGCATTTTATGACAGCACTGCCTCACGGATAAGACGCTCCTGCGCGCCGCTGTTCTGAGATGTACTCACAAAGTCTGTCCTTCACCGAGCACAAAACATGAAAGAGTCTGCCTGATATTCCTCTCACTAAGAAAAACATCCTCTTAACCGCGAGTGGCATTCAGAGACCTGGGAAGTGAAAGAAGCCTCTTTTATCTGTATTCAACTGAACAGTCTAAAGCCACTAAGACACATTACTGTGTTCAGTCATAATGGTTATATTTCCTCACGCTGTTCGACATGATATAGAGATGGATTATATGTGATAGAACTGAACGTGAGTGAGATATTATAAATGTAAAGCTGCAGCGAGTGTGCCGAGCTGCACCATACGTGTTATTATGCCTCCTGTCCCTAATTGCCAGGCCCTCTGGGTGCTGTTCCCTCTGTTTGCCTCGGGCAATTACAGGAAGTTGTTTTGCATCCAAATTCTCAAACATGATTTCTTGCATGGCATTAGCTGTCTGAATAGTCATCATTAGGTGCACATGAGGCATTTGATCACACTGATGGCTGCTGGACTTATCATGCAAAGTGTAGATTTACCATAATGTAGGCCTGGAAGACTTGATTCTAATTGGTCAATGGCAGCATTCAGCTGCCAGATATTTCCTAATGTTCACTGTCGTCCATGGCAACACTGTGTATCAAACTGCTTCATGTATCTTGTATCACAGTGGACTCGCGGTCTCTTGTTTGATATATAAACACAACTTGCATGCATTTTTTTGTGTTAAAAAATACGTCCGGATCGAATTCAGAACGATGATCAAAATATATATGAAGCAGATCGCTTCCATCAACAACCCCAAAACTTCACAGTTGTTAACCCTTCCTAGGTTTGACATTTCATTCAGTAATATTAGGCAGTTTTGATTTATATGCTGTTTAATGTTTGATGATTGCATTAGCTTATATGAGTTTCTGCTGATTCTGCTGATTCTTCACCCAGAGCTTCTGTAATATTTTAGAAGATGTGTAATTGCGTCCCCCTACCGTATAACAGTGAAAACATGCATGGATTGCTGGAAAATGACATCATGTGTCATAAATGATTGAAAATTCCTTCATAAGTTCATATGGTCGGTTGCAGTGTTCATGTTGTTGCTATAATAGGCCAATAGTTTTTCCTCAGCGGAAGCTTTAAGATTATATACATGTTAAATTATATACACTACTATTTGATTAAAAATTGTGTGTATATTATAACATATTTTAGTGCGTTTTAAAATGTAATTTATTCCTGTGATGGCAAAGCTGAACTTACAGCAGTTTTAGTGTCACATAATTATTCTGAAATTATTTTTTATGCTGATTTGGTACTCAAGAAACATTTATATAATCAATTTGAATGATATTTATCACTGACCTCAAACTTTTGAACGGCAGTGTAATAATTTCTACTCAAATCAATATTTCATGTCCATTTATTATTATTATTATTATTTATTTATTAATTTTATTTTTTTAAATAATAATTCATAGTCATTTTTAATGTTAGATTTTGCCTGTGGGTGGCATTTGTCTGGTGTGTGTGTATGTGTGTTTATGTGCACATCAGTGTGCACAAGAACAGTTTAGATTATTTGTTATCAATGTGGCAGCTGCACAGACTGTGCAACAAATTTTACTCAGATAGCGACACGTAAATTGACACATTGTGCAGAGCACCTCCATAAACCGCTCCCGCTGGGCCCCTCCCGCGTCCTACCTCTGTAATTAAGAGAAACATTCTGTAGTAGATTACAGACGGGCTCAGAATGCCTTTGTGCTGGTCTGGATGATTAATAAAAGGCCACTAATTTCAGTTGAGGAAAGGCTATGTGCTCCAAAACACCACCTAATTACAGATTAGGGGTATGAAAGGCCTTATAGCACTTCTGAATGCTGGTGTGCCCACACCCACACTAATTCCTGATCAGCCACTTCCAACAATAGAATGAGTGTGTAAGATGGAGATATGGCGTAATGTGTTAGACACTGATGCTACTGACAATTTCCCCCCCAACCAAATGGAGTAAATTAGGCATAAACTACAAATTAATCACAGTTTGAGTTTTTTTTAGGAGGCATTTGCAGAGTGCATGCAAATGTACAGGGCTTTCTCTGTCCAATTGCTACCTGTTTTACTTGCATTATGCATTATATTACGGTTTTAATATATTATATTATATTATATTATATTGTTAACTATTTGGATTATATATATATTTTGGATTATAGATATAAATTTTTAACAGATCTTTACTCTCTGTACTCTCATTGGTGGCATCCAAGTCAATGCCAGTGTATTATTTACTAATATAGTACTATAGTATTGATGAATGAATTATCTGTTATTTTTACTTTTTATATTTTCAGTTTTAATTTTAATTTCAATTTATAAGTTTGTCATTATGTATTTTTGTCATTTTTATTAATTTTTATCATTATTTTTTATATAGCTTTAATTTATATTATTATTTTTAATCATTTACTTCAACTACTTATTTCAGTTAGGTGCCAAGGCAACATTTTTTAATTTGATTGTTTAATTTTTGTCATCTAATATTTATATTTTATTTTATTTTAATTTATTTTAGCTTACGAAAATAATCAGTAACATCACTGGATGCTGCTCATTTTGCATAAAATTGAACTCTGATTTCCAATGGCCACTTTCTCACATGCCACCTCAAATCTCCATCTCTTGATGGAATCTTCATCTTAAATGAAAATGAGAAATGTTGTCTTGGCAACTAACTGAAAGTTTAAGTAAATTATTAAAACAAAAAAAAAACATGAAGCCTGTGAAGTCGCCTGGTCCACTTTTCAGATATTTATCTTTTTGTTGGAGCAATTAACACTTTCCACACAGATCCTGAGCATTGTAGATGATGTTTAGGAATTTGAGCCATGCACCGCAGCGCATTTGCATCAGAGCATTATTGCGTTTGTAAGGCGGGGGCGATGGCAACAGCTGCAGAGGAGAGCCGAGTCCCCTAAATTACAACGATTGGAAGCTGCTGGATAGGTGACGGGAAAAAGCAGGTTTTTATGGAAAGCTGCCGTCATTATCGGAATCAAGCCGGCTCTTTTTAGACCTGCAGTCCTGTGTCTTGCATCCTGTTGAAACGCATCTTTTGCTGTTTCTCTGTACAGTGCCGGGGTGTGTACTTTGTCGAATCTGGTAGCTTGCTCAGTTCTGGGTGGAGGGGCGAGATTTAGGAGGGTTGACTGACTCTCAGTGCTCGGACTCCGCCAGATGTGATGATTGAATCAGACACCCTGTCAAAGCTGATGCCAAGCCTGTGATGTCGTCTGGTCCTCGGGCTGCAGGTGTATCTCTGCACACCTGCAGACCTCCGGGGTCACGAGAAGGGTAGAGAAATAGACGAGTGCAGAAAGAGGGATGAATTGGGAAGCGCTAAAGAAAAATGAGAAGTCGAGAGGGTTAGGGGTGTCTTAACCACGCTGGGTCTGGCTTCTCTCTCTCTCTCTCTCTCTTACTTTCTCTCTCTCTCTGCCTTTCATCCATCACAAAGACATGACAGCAGAAAAGTCATACTCCAAAGAGAGAGCAGAAAGCGGAAGATAATCCCTTTTTTCCAGGCACTGATAGACTGTGTTCAGGGTCTCTGGTCGTTGAGAAATTAGGTTAAAACTGTTGGGGGGAGAGCAGATAATTGCCCCATGTCTGTCACTGGGACCAGTCACTCACACAGCCAATGACATTTGTTTCCCCTGTTCTCAGCCACAGTTTTGTGGTTTTTGTCAACTGAAGCCTCACAGTCTTCCCCAGGCAATATTGTAGATGGTATTAAACCTCTCTGGCTGACTAAAACACAGAAGTACTAGAAAGTATTCTGGCTAATCCCATAGTGAAAATGTTTAGTACAATATATTTGCCATGGTTATACTTTTAATGACATTTGGTGCCACAATACAGTGCAGTGCCATCGTTACACACAGCATATGTATCATTTAATTCAGTGGTTCTCAACTGGTTTGACCATGGGACCCACATTTTCCCAGGGTCATTAAGCCATGACCAATTTTTGGGGGGGAATTTGACCTAATTCCAAAAAACATAAAAATCTCTGAAATGTGCAGGCAAAGTCCTCATGGTTTAATATATATATATATATATATATATATATATATATATATATATATATATATTAAACCATGAGGACTTTGCCTGCACATTTCAGAGATTTTTATGTTTAATGTATTAATGTAAGGTGTATATAGCTACAGCGTCTTTCTGTGGCTGTGTGTGCTTGCTTATACAGTAGATGCATCAGTATAGATGTACATATATATATATATATATATATATATATATATATGTACATCTATACTGATGCATCTACTGTATAAGCAAGCACACACAGCCACAGAAAGACGCTGTAGCTATATACACCTTACCAGACCTTATATATCACATACGTAGTGACGCAATGGCATTTTGTGTAGTTAAATATCAGTCAAGTTTTTTTTAAGCATATAAAATACATTAATAGTTCTATAACGACGCTGGAGTATTTACAAGCCGTTCTACAAAATAATCACATTTGAAGTACATTGTTGTTCATTTGTATTATTCAGTACTTGATGAGCCTCTGTCTCGCTGTCATTATTTCCTTGCTCTCTGTGATTGAAAGTCTTGCATCATTTGGTACTTTTCACACTTTTCTTTTGTTTAAGTTCAGTACGCTTTTGTTCTGAAAGGTTTGTTAGTACAGACGCCCACATGTGTTTGCATAAAGAGCTTGGTCAGCAGGAAAGTGCAGCCCTCCACGCACAATTCAGCAAAATCCTCATCAAAAAAGAGCTTTCATCAACATATTGTTCTTTAATTACATCTGATTGTGAGATTGAATCTCATGGCAGTTCAAAGTGAGTCATTACGCTGATGAATCCATTAGAGCAGAGCCTCTCAAACTTCACCAAACACAACTTTCCTTTTCAGCTCTGGACACAAACTCCTTTTCAAAATTTCAGCATCACTGTCTACTTGTCAACATTGACAGCCAAAAATGAAAATTCTTGCTATTTTGTCATTCCAAACCTGTTTGACAGAACACACACACACACACACACACACACACACACACACACCAAAAAAAACGTATTTTGAAGAATGTTGGGGTCCAAACAAGCCCCATTTTGTGTCCGCGCGGACAGTGTGTGTAATGTGCGCGTACAACAGTGACTTGGGCGCTTGAATAAAAAGTCCACTAGATAGTGCACATGTGCCGAACGCGTCTTTCTGTGCTCACGGCCAAAGGAGTATACTTTGAAAGGGCTGGAGACGAGTGGAACAAAGAAAATGAAGTAAAGCCCAAAGTATTCTTCTGCCGTCCATGTTCCACGATGTTCCGGGCACTGTCCACATTATGGCTGAATCTGAAATCGCCCCCTAAACCCTCATTCACTATTCCCTATCCCTACGTTAGTTCACTAATACTGTTCACTTGAAGGAGTGAACGAAAATGAGTGAGCGAATTCCGACAGCCGTTGAGTGTAGGCTACATCTGTTGTACACTCGTTATTGCGGTGCAATGTGGGATTGAATAAGTGCACTCAATAACGTCCACGTGGTTTCGGACACCACTACAAATGGCTGTCCCCTCAAATAGCGCCCTATTTGAGGGTATAGGGGGCGATTTCGGATTCAGAATTTTCGTCATCAGGAGGGTCCGCGAACTTCAGCAGCGTACAACAGCATTTACTGGTGAATGCAAGACCAGTAAACAAAGCAGTATATCATTCTCCATTGTTTTTGTTTTGATTCTTGTTCCATACTTTGCATGCAATGGCGGATCCGATACTTTTCTGCTTTTATCTTTCCAATCGAATGTCCTGTATATAACACGACTCAGTACTGCCCTCTTGACATCGTGTGTAGAGTATAAGAAAAAGAAATTGTACTGCATATGTTGAACTCGTCCATCCACGCTCATCTGTGGTTGAGTTTTGAACGCTGTGCTGACACAACTGTACATGAGACAGAGTGAAACAATGATGATTTTTGGTTAAACTATCCCTTTAAGGCAGAATCCTAACCATAATGGAATCGCATAACAGACCATTTGACATGAGCAGCAATTTTCATAGTCCCATGCAGGGTCGGCGCTATGGTGGGGCATTCGAGGGCCGTGCCCCCCCCAGCGCTCATTGATGCCCCTCCTACCAGAGTTTCTAATACAATGCTAAATCATAAATCAGATGTAGGCTATACAACACCAAATGTCCAGCAATCTATTTAAATAGTACATTGTGTTTAATTTGTTGTCTAATGAGATCTAATATGTGTTAGTGCCAAGAATTTTCACGTGAAGAAATAACGTTAGATATATTCAATCCGACTTTTAATTTGTAAGTGCTCGAATGGTCCAGTAGTGGAATTTTAGATTAGCGTGCAAGAGATTCTGGGTTCTAACCCACACTCGCATAATTATTATGATTTTTTTCCCTCATTAAAACCGATTATGTTTATCAGTGGTTGTCAGGGACATGTTTGAGTGCATTTTACTTTGTGATTTCACCGGTACGAATAGAGATTTCTCCGCAACCGATCAAGCGCGCGTCCTGTGAAGATGTTTCTTGTGGCAGCGCGAGCCACAAGAGAACACTATCAGCACCACAGATCGCAGTCAACGAGCACTTTGAATGGCGTGTCCCAAAAAAATATCCCTTTTAGTTATTTTTTTCAATATTAAATGTACAAATTTTAACTTAAATGAAATAATGGCTTGGTTGAATTCTAATGTATAATTTCTTGATAACAGACCGCTGCTAAGTATAGCACACCGTTGCCATTAAAAACAGAGCATTGCCATGGACACAGTTATGTTCACGCGGAAGCAATACAATCGTTTTTAAATCAAACTTCTATAAATTAATATTTTTTTGTGTGTAAAATTATTTATTTGTAAAGTAGCCACAAATTCGCCATTAACAAATAATAATAATAAATAAAAAACGTGTTTCGTTTTTTAAAGCATTTCTGCTGTGTTAGCAGAAAAAAAAATTCTCAAACGGCAGTGCCCCCCCGCGGATGACCCAATGCCCCATCCAGTAGATCTGCTCTGGCGCCGACTCTGGTCCCATGGCATAACTAGAGGCTCTAACATTATTGGCAGGCTGCATAATTGGCCATAGGTTTTGAAAATCTGGTCATAAATATGCCGGTAAAATATTCTATTTTTGACATGAAATCCGTTTTCTTGCTGCCAAAAGTGAACATTCTGGAGGTAAAATTTATATTACAGCTGTGCATAATATATCATATCATGAACATGATAAATGCTAATGCATCATTTGTGTTATATCACCATATGTGTGCAGAACAGTATCACACAAATAGCTATTTACACAAAGCACATGAGAGAATCGACACTATTGTCAATTTCAACTGAATTTGGTATAGCATGTGTTGCTAAACTTAGCATATACTTTAATTAGCAGGATAAATATCTCACACAAATAATGGATGAAATAGACCATTTTAATTAGAGCGATTTTTACTGTTATTTTTTCTATATTTTTATCAGTAATTGTTCACACTTATACTTTAGAACAAGGTTCAGTTGAGGTTTTAGAACAAGGTTCGGTCTCTACGGTTTAGAACAGTGTGATATTTTAACAAACTGTGTTTTGGCAGTGCAATACAACTACCAGCTGAGTTATTTTGAGCTGTTTGTGTGTAGAATCCCCATTCACATATGCCTAGTTTTCATCTGCAACATGGCAGAATTTTCCTCGTACCTGCAAGGCAGTTAATTCTTCACATAATACGTCTTGTTGTGTTCGAAAGGGCGGCCCAGGAGAGAAAGGCAGCGAAAGAAGAGAGACGAAAGACCTCGTTTTTCTTCATCCCCACCTCCGCAGAATGCCGCTCGGCCGCCCTGCTCGCCGCGATCCCCCCGCTGGTACCCCGGGCGGCCCAGCCAGCTGGTGTGTCCTGCACCAATGACCAGCCATTCATTTCCCCTGCCTGTGATTTATGGATTGCTGTGTTGGTGTAGCCGCACGTGTGTACGTGTATGTGTGTTTGGCGGCACCGAGCTCTTCTCCCGCTTGAGTTAGTGCACTGTCCGGCCTCGTCATGCTTTGCCACACAATGGGCTGGAGCAGCTAATTTACACGGGCAGACAGTCACATATTTCAGCCTCTCGCCCGCTGGATGAAGATGGGTGGCTTTCATGAGGGATTGTGTATACAAATTGATTTTCACTGGAGCCTTCAGCCCTGGACTAAGGCGTATTTTGTCTTTCTTTCTATTTTTCCCTTAATCCCCGTCCTCCCCCCTTTGCTTTCCATTTCTCATTCTCTATTTCCCTTATCTCAGTGGGTTTCTGTGCCTCTCTCTCCCTCTCTCTCTCTCTCGATCCATCTCTCTTGTTATGTGAGTGTGTATGTGAATGTAATGTGATGTGACTGGGGTGAAGGTGCACCGCTCCAGTGTTTCCTGTATGTGCGCTAGACTCTGGCCTCTTGCTGGGGGCAGAAGAGAGGAAGGTCAGGTCAGGGCAGGGTAAGACTGGCAGCCTGCAGTCTGGGAGTATTAATGCTTCTCACTGACCCCTGTGCTCAGAGAGAAGCGGACAGAAGTGCATGTTTGATTCATGAGAGCCCTGCAGAGGTGCTTTTGGGCTTTTGGCTGCACTGTCCTTTTAGCAGCAAGTGAAGAGGACCACCCCCGAGTTCTACGGAGGATCCGTCGGTTGTGGGGAGGTGGGCGAGTGGTTTCTCTGCCCTGGGGTAAGAGAAGTTCTCACTTTACAGTAGCGAGTAAAGACAGGAAGTTTAACCCGGCATAATCCATCCCTACAGAAATCGTACAGCTGCATCGTAATGTTTGTAGATTGGTGTCGCACCGGTTTTGTGTTTTTAAAGAGTGGGCGGCCCAGCGGGGAAGGTCATGAATAAGACTGTAACCAATCTGCTTTCTCTACAGCGTAGCTTGTATTGATGTTAGGGCTGTGTTACACACTACCGTTCAAAAGTTTGGGGCCAGTAAGATGTTTTTGTTTTTGAATGAAGTCTTTTATGTCTCTTATGTTCATCAAAAATACAGTAAAAACAGTAATATAGTGAAATATTAATACAATTTAAAATAGCTGTTTTCTATTTTAATATATTTTAAAATGTAATTTGTTCCTTTGATGGTAGAGCTACTTTATTTTAGCAGTCATTAGTGTCACATGATCCTCAAGAAATATTTCTTATTATTATTACTATTGAAAACAGTTGTGCTGCTTAATATTTTTGTGGAAACCATGATGCATGTATTTCAGGATTCTTTGCTGAATAGAAAGTTCAAAAGAACGGCATTTATTTTAAATTGTATTTTTTTTGTAACAAATGTAAAAGGTTTTACTGTCACTGGATTGCAATGGACAGGTTGAAGTGATTCATAGAAATCATGGAACTTTCAAACTCTAACATCTGTTTTTCTAAAGCTCTAATGCTCTCATATTTGCAAGTTGCAAGAGAGAGACATCAATGGCCATGTAAAAAGCACATTAAAGTGATTGCAGTATTCAGATTAATTCTTAATATTGCTTAATTTTATATCCCTCGCAAATTATTGTGAATATATTGTGAATTTTTGTATTTCCCTGTCTTAACTGTCTTTCAAATACTATTAACATGCATGCTCAGAAGGGTCACCCAAAGTTTGGTTCAGGGCTGAATCGCTCTGTTTCTTTCTCTCCGGCACCCAGAGAGGGATTAGAGTCCTAATCCTGACAAATGCTAGTTTTAAATTCAACCTCAGCTAACAGAGGGGCTGGAGCAACCCAGCTGCTCGAGGAAAGATATGTTTGCATATGCACATATGTAATTTATTTGGAATATATGCCTGCAATATTTCTTCTTTGACTAAAACAGGCTTAGACTTTCCATTAGAGGTGGAGGACTCTGTGGAACAAAAAGCATTTACATCTATAAAAGGTGCTGTAATGAGCAATAAATAGTAGAAAACACTATTTACCTTTAGCAGGACAGAGAGTAGCAATACTTAATGTTCATTTAAAGCAATAGTCCCATTGATGACGATTTTGTCATTTGCTCATCCTCATGTCTTTCTAAACTATTCACTGATGTCAATCCAGTTTAGTCCTGTTTTTTAGTGGTCATGTTATATTTATGCTTCCAAAACACATCTAGCATTTTAATACAAATCTCAAATTCCTTTTAACCTTCATTTCCTGCCTCTGTAATACCTTTTTTTTCCAGAGGCTCAGGCTTCTTTTGGACTGAGAGTGCCTTTAGTTTGTTAATGTCGGTGTTTATTCATCTTGTGTTTTGGCCAAGATTAGGATTAAAGTGAAAATAATCTCTTTTTTTACTTTTGGTTTTGACCTCGTTGATAAGCGATATGTTGATTTCTCTTTCTCATTTCACACAGACTTGGCTAAAATCAAGCTAAGGAAAGGGGCGGTGTATGTTTCAATTTTTAATATGTATGTAACTTAATTGAATTTAAGCTTGGCCTTGCTCTTGAGGAACGCTTTAAATACCAGTGCGTTTGATTTATTAAGTTCTTCAGCGGATCTGTCTGCGGGTACGTTATCAACTAATAGGATCTCCCCCTCCCTTTCCCTCCCTCTTGCTCTGTCAGATGGTCGACTAATACTGATATTAATGAATTCATTGCTTTAGTCAGAAAATCAATACACACTTCTAAAGCGTCTGCGGATCTGAGCGTGCCCAGATACTGACCCAGTTCCCATGTAAAGCAATAGTCATAATACATCCTGCGGTTTGTTTACCCATGCAGAGGATGTGTCTCGCCATAGTTCATAAATTAGTACATATTATGCTAGGGGTGTGTTGCGTGGTATGACCAAAATCATACGCTTTTTATGATGTTAACAGTCACAATTTAGATTTTTTTTTAAATCTAACAATCTATAAAATCTATAACAATCCAACCATTTGAATGTTTAAAAAAAATTTTTTTAAACTTGACATGTTTGGGATATGTCCCATCTTATATTTTTGCATTACTTTAATGTACTTTAATGTGTAAATACCGTAAAAATGCTCCTGCCCCTTTGTAGATAGCACAACGATTAGGGATGCACAATATGATAATTTAATTTGAGAATTTTCGATTGATATTTAATTGTGCATGCTAATTTATGTTTTTAAATTTAATTTACATTTGCTGTCATCTATCACTTACTTAAAGGTTAATATTTAAAAACATTAATAAATTAATAACACTGTTAAATGTAATATTTAGCAAATCTCAAAACGAATATACATTTTTTCATACTGTAAATTATAATGTTGTGATGCCTAAATTCACTTGTAGCATATAAATAATTTAGTGTTTTGTTTTTATGTAGGCTATTCAAAATAATATAGAATTTTATTATTGGTTATTTATCAGTGATTGGCCATAACATGATATATATTATCTGCTTTTTGAATTATCGGCCACAATTTGAATATGCATCCCTAACAAATATCTCAACTGTGGTATTAACAGTATTGCAAAATCTGTTTGACACATTTCTGCCATTGCACATAGCCTATCTTTAGCTCCTTAACACTCGTGGCAATAACAACATCTGCCGCCAATATTAAACACATAGAAATGAATTGGTGGGGAAAATCTGGGACATTCATAATGTTTTTGCTGTGTCGAAGACACTCTAGAAATGTGCTTGGGCATATCCCCAAACATTATGAATCTGACTGAAGAGAGAGAATGAGAGTGTGAGAGAGAAATTTCTTCTGGTTAACTGGCTGTAAGATGTCAGATAAGACAGATCGCCCGTTGATGTTGGTTTGGTAAGGGAAGCAGACCTTTGTGCATGACTGCTGTGTGAGTGTGTTAAAGGTCAAGCAGCAGGGACGGACGAAGGCTGGCCAGAGGTAAAACTCTCTGGGTCATTTACATACGGATCAGAGAGATGAGAACAAAACAGTGGAGAAAGAGCAAAGGAAGCACAAAAAGAGTTGGAAGTATATGTAAAGCAGTGGCTAGCATACATTCTCCTGACATGTTGAGTGGTGTTGTTTATGTAAGTGATACAGGTTCGAGTTCATCTTGATTCGAGGCTGAAATGTTGATCACTCACAGCATGCTGTGCAAGATTCGTAATTTAAATCTTCAGCTCGGGTATCCTCACTCAGGACTGTAGAACAGATGTGTGTGCTCCGAAATTGCGCCACAATCTGGGAGCATCTTCCTCAAGGAAGATACTAATTGGTTTCTCCTCTATCCCAAACAAACACTCTAATTCTATATAGTCTCTCTGTGAGATTAGAGAGCCACAGAAATCAAAAGTTATGACAGTATCAGAGTGTGATTAAAGAGTAGTATGGCCGGATTATAGCTGTGTTCTCTCAATCTCAGCAGTATTTGTGGGATTATTGTCCTCAAATTGATGGGCTGCTGTGAGGAAACACTGGATTATGAAAGAACAGAGCCATTTAGCCACCCTGCACAGATATTTTTAGGGCCTTATCTGGGGATAAGTCATTAAATTATTCTTTAATTTAATGCATGTCATTAATAAAGTGGTTCAGGCAGAGAATTAAAGTGCTCTGTGTGAGGTTTATATTGTGGAATGAATTTAAATGTAAATGGATGTGATCATTATTGAAAATAACTTATTTAATTAAAATTTTTAATTTTAATTAAAACAATTACTCTTTAAAATGAAAGAATACAATGCTCAACCTGACAATGAAAATTCTGTTAATATTTATTAGACTATGTATATATACACTATGGGGCTCTTGAATGCTTGAATCTGATTGGCTGACGAATGTTCAATTATTGTCTGGGAAATGCACAGCTGAAGTAGTTCCAGACGGGTCTTGACCGCATTACATGTCCATTTCACTTTTCCAAATGATTTCAGTTATTTCAAAGGTCCTTACAGCATATACAGCAAAAGAACCAAAACCCACAACGACACTGACCAAGCAGATCTATATAGCAAACAATATAATAAAAATGTTTTTTGTGACAAAATTACGTATATTATGTACGAAAAACACATATATTTCTACCGCTCTCTCTCCCATTCAAACAAACTTGCACAGAAACGTGTTTTCAGCACAGCTCTGACGATTTTATCAGTAAGATAGTTTATCAACTTAAAATCTACATGACATTTCTCACTAGCGAGATAATAACGGTGCTGTTCTTGGACCCGATAAACTTACAGTAGAGATGCTGCTGTCGAACACTGTTGAGAGACACATAGACTAATTCACATACGCTTAATCTCTCTCTCTAATAACTGGATTAGACTGCTATCAGTGGCTGAAGCCTTCATTACTAGCTCTAAAATGACGTTTTGGAATTAGCAATGGAGGCGTGAGATGAGATGCGTAAGAAATTAGTCCTACATACAAGAACATGACGTATGTCTTGAAATACATCATCTGAACAATGTTTTGAGGTGTGGTAACCATAGTATATTCACCTCGGGTGTGCATTATTTTTCTAATAATTCAACGACCCATCGTCAATTATTTCTTACATATATATAGCCTACTTTAAGCTCATCAATGGTTTATTTCAATGTGTGTACTAGATCTGTATGTTTATTGAAAAAAAAAACTGGCTCAAAATAATGGTTTGTTCGACTCACTGACTCAATAATTTGATCAAAGCACTACTGAAATAAATAGCTGATGAAAAGCTATAATGTAGATATTGATGTGGTTGCTATGAACTATTGTTTTATGGAAAATATATGTGTGGAGATAATTAAAAAATAACAGCATGCTAGTTTGGAACAGCATGTGTGGGTGAGTAAATAATGACAGAATTTTATTTTTGGACTTTTTTATTCTTTTATTATTATTCATTTTAATAGGGTTGTGTATGTATTTATGTTCTGGGTTGCATATGTGAAGGATATTGAGTTTGGACTGAATCAAGTTGAATTGTGCAATCCTTCACAACAACATTGCAAAGTTGACATCAACATCAAATACATTGCCTTCCCCTGCCTCTTCTTTGTCTCCAGTTGAGCATTCATCTCTTTTTCTTGACTTGACTTTCTGTTGTAAATGCTCTTGCATGCCTTCTTAGCATTCAGCTGTGTGGCCATGTGTATCCTGGTATGTCTTTCACACCAGTGGAGGGCGTTCCACAGCACTAGAGCCTTTTCACAGGCCGGTGTGACCTCCTGACCCCTGCTGAGAGGCGTCTCTTCTGTGTCTGCCACAGCTCTGTCCCCTTCACCCTAAGTCTGAAGGTCAGTGTCCTGCTCTCGCTACAAAGGAAATAATGGAGATGCAAGATCATCCAGATGTTTCTCTAGTCAGATGAGAGAGACTTTCACAATATGATACTGTTTTAACATGAAAATCAACATCCTTTACATATTTTGTATGATTCACATTTTTTTAGTAAAATGGTGCTTCAAAAGTTGTTTTAAAAGATTGTGCTGGTTTACAGCAATTTGCCACATAATGCCTAATAACATCCCTTAACTGATATAAAATTATAGTAAAAGCTTGCTTATTATTGGCTTTTTGTGTTCAGCAATCAGTATATGTTTGTCAGATTTTCACAAAGGCTGCTTTTATTTGATGATGAAAAATATGGTAAAAACAGTAATATTATCTAATAATTAGCCTATATAATTTAAAATGACTGTTTTCTATTTTAATGTATTTTGAAATGTAATTTATTCCTGCGATGGCAAAGCTACATTTTCAGCATCATTGCGCCAGTCTTCCGTGTCAGATGATCCTTCAGAAATCATTCTAATATGCTGATTTGGTGCTCAAGAAACATTTCCTATTATTATCAATGTTGAAACAGTTGTGCTGCTTAATAACTACAACAAAAATTGTTTGCTCTTTCAGAAGAAAATTTAAAGGGGTGGTATAATGCCCCTGTTTACAAGATGTAAAATAAGTCTCTGATGTCCCCAGTGTGTTTAGCTCAAAATTTGTTACAGCATGTTAAAATTGTCCCTTTTTGAGGGTGTGTCCCTTTAAATGCAAATGAGCTCCCGACACAGAGGGCGGAGCTTCAAGAGCTCTTATGTGTTAGCTGCTCCGATTACCCAGATTAGCTCAAGCAGACTAGCAGTAAAATGTCAGAAACTGTTCTTCCCCTTTTATGTTTAAATTGCAGTCGGACAATCATGGAGAGACCCAAGAAGTGACAACATACAGTAGAATGCAACAGGACGTATCTGAATGGTTGGTACGTTGATGAATGTATGTTGCTGATGTGGAGTTAACTATCTTCAAGTCTTTGATTAGCATATTCTGTCATGATAATCAATCAAATCGCTTATGTGGGAACTGTTGTAAGATTACAACAACATTACACACTAACTAAAGTTTGAAAAGTGAAATCATAATCAACCACCCCTTTAAATTGTGTTAGGGCATTATGTGTGGTTGCCAGGGTGTTGCTATGCAGGTTTTCTGAGTGTTTGGTTGCTTGTTGTTAGATTAATTGGTTGCTAGTGTGTTCTGGGTGGTTGGTATAGTTAGTATACGCTTATTTCACGCAGCCGTTATTTTGAAATCGAAAGCAAGGCTCCGGTGGGAAGAAAACCGGAAGTGTCGCCTTTAATCATAGGAGAGTCGCGAATGCGATGGCGTATTGTTGTGTTTAATTTAGAAATTAGTTATTCTAAAAATGTACATACATTTCTTTCATACTTTAGACTATATACAGTGAAATTCATTTATAATTTTTTTTTTCAGAAAGTAAAAAAAGAAGCAGGAACGAACTATATCTACATATCCTATATTGGATATTAACATCCAATAGTGTAAATCGCGGCAGCAGCTTCAGGTTGGTAGTCCAAGGCATTGTTGTTTATCTGTACTTCCGGGGTTCTTCCCACCGCAGCCTCGCTTTCGAATTTAAAATAACGGCTGCGTGAAATAAGCGTATAGATATTTTTGATCAGTTGCTAGGTGATTGCTTTCTGGCCCTATAAATAAGCTCACCACCTAGTTTCTTTGATCTTATCATCCCTATAATAATTTAATGGTAGCCTATTTTATCATTAGCAGGTAAAAATAGTATGTTTGATTGCTTAGAAAAGTACTTCAACAAACCACATGATCTGAAAAATAATTCACAATAGCTCAAACAATGCAGGACGTTATGCACTGACATTTAATATTTAAGATCAAGTGTTCATTCAAATCCCTAAAGTATAAGCAATAATGATAGTGATGAATGCATTAGCCAGCACTGTTGGCAATTCCAAGTTTTTCAAGTAAATTGTGGGCATGTGTGGTTTCAAACAGTGATGAAATGTGTTGTCAGTGACTGGTCAGATGGACGGTGCTGTGGAGGTCAGGACACAGAACATTTGCTGTGTAAATGAGTGAGCGCCGTTTCCCCAGTGTGAGCGAACCGCAGGTCAAGCAGATGCAGCTGATGGAACTAAGTGTGTGGCTGAATCAGGTCTTATAAGAAAGGGGCCGCAATCCATTTACTGCATTGCAGGACTGTGTCCCCTGGGAGCCAATGGAAATTTATGAGCAGCGATTATATAATTCATAAAGAATGTGGATCAAATGTACTTATAAATGTGTAAATATATAAATGTGTATATAAATGTTGAGAAACTTGAGATCCAGTTGGTTTCAAAATAGCCACTGTAATTTGCCCAGGATTTTACCCCGACGGGGGTAAAAAACTCAGAGAGGAGCAGGGAAGAGTCCATCTTTTCCTCTGTCAATCCCCATCGTGCCTGCCAGGCTTCATTTGAATCCATCAGTTCTGTTGCTTCATTCATCCTGTCATTATGCTGTCCTTCACTCATTCATCCTGTCACCATTCATCCTGTCATCTCAGACAATATGTATCACAGTCGCTGTCACTTATCAAGGGCCCTTTCATCCTCTGTCTCTCACTCTGTCTTTGGACTGATGTTCATCTTTGTGGATTGCTGGTTTCTCTATGGATTGCAGGTTTGAAATGAAATGAGGATGAGTAAATGACGACAGAATTTTCATTTTTAGGGGAACTATTACTTTAATATGGCAATGGTTTATTTATTTTAGCTTTTTATTTTACAGTCTCTGTTGTAACGATGCTAGCGCCTCTTGGTGAAGAAAAATCTTGGGCGAAAACAGCTCTAAACAGCTCTAATTCAGCCTCACAATGTAAGAGTAATTACAGCGCAATTTCTTATTCATCATTTCTGCCAAATTCTGCCAATAGTCATGTGGTAGCGGCCCTCGCAGATGAGACCGAGCTCGGGTGCATGCGAATGCTCTGTTCCAAATTGGAGCCGGCCTGGCCCCGAGGGCTCGGAAACATAGGAAGAAAAAGTCAGAGTACGCTTTACGACGGACTCTAGAGCTTCTCCTTCAGTAAAGTAATTAGGTCTTATTCTCTAGCGCACAATGCAGGCTTTTCTGTACAGCGGGAGGTGGGTAACAATTGCAGGTTGGATCCGGCCTCTTTTTTTTTTTTTTTCAGAGATCTACGGTTTCTCTGCATAGATGCATCAGTCCAGGAAGTGTGTATTTAGTGTGTATTCAGGGGTCGGTCCGGTGCACAATAAAACTGAAATTAGAGAGGCAGAAAGAGAGCCAGCTGTGACACAGGTCGCCTTGTTCAGACACATGTGCATAATGGATCGCTTTCATTCCACGGCCGTCGCATTTGCACACGCGGAAAAAGGGGGGAGAGAGAGTGCGCGAGCGAGGGGAGAACAAATGGGCATGGCTGTTAAATTAAGTGTGGAATGAATGCATTATGAGCTATTAGGGCAAAGAAAAGGAGTGTCCTGAAAAAACACAGGGCATAATTGTGAATTCTGATGCTGGAGAGCGTTCAGAGCTCCCGCGGGCTACCTTCAGGACTCAAAATCCCCCCCGAGTGCTCCAGGCCTGGATTTGGAACAAAATAGGGGTTGTTGGGATGATGGCTTTGTACAGTAAGGGTGGAAGGGTGGCATAAGCTCTCTCTTTTTTCCCCCGTTTCCAGCATTTAGGTCAAACTTTACCTCTGGTCTTCACTCCATCTGGCCCTGCTGCTTGAGCGAAGGTGCCCAAAGCCACAGGGCGGCATTCTGGCATTTTCTAGAATCACATACCCTGTCGAGCAGAGATCAGCCCAGCGTGAGATTTCCTTAGCGTGGGCTTCTTTAATGCAGTGTTGCCTCTCAGCATGCCTGTTTCCCACCTTAATAGGTAAGCAACCCACTCTCGCATCTGAGTTTCAGGTGTTTTCTCTGTTTAGCAGTGTTCTCTGGGGAGCCGCAGCCTGAATGGATTAGGCCACGTTTAGACGGATGACTGCTGGCGACCAAAGCTTTAAATGTATTAATCCCCCTCTTATCAAGCAGGAAATGATGAATCGCCTGAGCCTGCTCCAGGCTAACCTCTGCTGTCGTTTGAACAGAATCAAAGCTTTAAATCACACACTGCAGCACCTGGCGATGTGTATACGTGTGTGTGTGTGTGTATGTACTGTGCCCTGTTTTAAAGTGATTTAGTGACGCTTTGATGGGGTGAGGTAGGTTAGAAAATGAGTATGAAAAGTAAATTAAGAATTCTACATGGGCTTTGATAAATAGAATTGCTGACTAGGGAAACTTGTGCGGCTGTTGTCATGTTTCATCCAATCTGATAAATTCCACCCATGGCTGCAAACCAGGAGCAGCAGTCAATCAATGCCTTTACAGCCTCTTTTTAATGTGAATTATGTGCTTTATGGCCCTATCTGGCACCTGTACTCTATTTCTCAATGCCCTTGCCCTGTACCTCCGTGTGTACATTCAAAAAAAGGGGAACATCAGCACTACGATTGCTCCCTGCGACATTTGAAATTCTGCCATTCCTCTCGTTTATCATTTATAGCTTTAGGTTAATATCCCATCTGTGCAATGCACCAAAACCATTTCCACATGGCATTACAAGTGCATGTTAGGCTTTGGTAAACTATATGAAAGGTTCATAAGTATCAAAACAAAATCAAAGGCTTGTTTGTGATTTGATGGATCCTTCATTATTTGTTATTTTCTCCTTGAAAAATTATGGCCATTTATGGTGTAAATGGTGTTTGATCTATATGTTATCTCCATTTTATTTTCCGATCCAATCTGTGAATATACACAGATGAGCCAAAACATTATGACTTCCTGCCTACCATGACTACCATTCACTGTTGGTAAATTCTATTCTATTCAGCTGTATATAGCACACTTGTACATACAATTTATATATAACATATAAAACATATATATAAAACAAATTACTTGTATGTGCAAACATACTTGGGAATAAAGCTCTTTCTGATTCTGATTCTGATATGCTGTTGGTTCTCAGCGCGCTGCCAAAAAAGCACTGACCCGCCGAGGCATGGACTCTTCAAGAACCCTGAAGTTGTTCTGTGGTTTCTGGCAACAAGACGTCAGCAGTAGATTATTTAAGTCCTGCAGGTTTTGAGGTGAAGTCGCCATGGATCGATCTTGTTGGTCCAGCACATCCCATAGATGCTCAATTTAATTGAGATCTGGGGAGTTTGGAGGCCAGGGCAACACCTTGTGTGCAGTGTGGCAGGGTGCATTATCCTGCTGAAAGAGGCCACTTCCATCAAGTAAAACCATTGTCATGAAGGGGTGTACCTGGTCTGCAACAATGTTTAAGTAGGTGGCACGTGTCAAATTGACATCCACATGAAAGGCCAGACCCAGGGTTTCCCAGCAGAACATTGCCAGTGGAAGGTCACCTTCCTGAACACAGGAAGGTGACCTTCCACTGCTCCAGGTCCAGTTCTGATGCTCACGTGCCTAGTAGGTGCTTTCGACAGTGGACAGGGGTCACCATTGGCACTCTGATTGTTCTGCGGCTATGCAGCCCTCATACGCAGCAGAGTGTGATGTACTGTGTGTTCTGACACATTTCTCCCATATCCGTCAATAAAAGTTAGCTTGACTTGTGCCACAGTAGACCTTCTTGTTGGCTTGATTTTTGGCTTGCTTAGTTGGGGACATTTAATATTCGACAATATTATTGATCTGCCTTACTTAAGGTGGACGATGACGCAATTTTCTTCTAGAAACAAACTTTGTTGTATTATTTTCATGTTATCACTGTGAAGCTTCTTTGATACAATCTGTATTGTAAAAAGCGCTATTTAAATAGAGGTGACTTGACTTGATTTGACTTGGACCAGACGGGATAGCCTTCCTTGCCCTTGTGCATCAATGAGCCTGTTGATGGTTTGTCCTTCCCAACACCTTGTAGACTGTTTGTGGTTTATTCTTCCTCGGACCACTGTTGGTAAATTCTCACCACTGCTGACCGGGAGCAAACCAACAAACCCTGCTGTTTCAGAGATACTCTGACCCAGTCGCCTTGCCAATATAATTTGGCCCTTGTCAAAGTTGCTCAGATCTTTATTTCTGCCCATTTCTGCTGCATCCAACACGTCGATTACAAGAACTGATTACTTACCAACTGTTTGCTTACACCTACCCAGACCTTAATGTGTGGTCTTGTTAGATGTTATATATGTACATTCGCAGCAAAAAACGAAACGTCCCCTTTTCAGGATACTGCATTTTTTGGGTATTTTAAAGATAATTTTGTAAAAATCCAAATAAGTTTTATAAAGCTTTATTGCGTTTTCAATGTGCCATAAACAATTAATCCACTTCCACCTGTGGATCAGTTTACAAGCCATAGACAATTAAGGTCACAGTTAGAATAACACTAAAGAGACATTTCTACTGACTGAAAAACATCAGATGAATCAGAATTCACCTGCGTGTATCTTTGCCATAGTCCTGCTGCAGGGAAGCATGAGGACTGCAGATGTGTTCAGAACAATAAACTGCAATGTCCGTAATGTAACAGGCCTTTCACACAATTAAGAGACACGAATGTACATCGCAATGACACTCTTGAATTAAAACAATAGATTGCAGTGTAACAAAGCAAGATTTTTTTTCCGGCCAGTGTCGAGATTTTTTTTTTCCCGTCACCCCGATTTGAGCTTACCCAAGCCGCTGCTGTTGCACAAAAGTGTGAAAGGTGGCACTGTTTTGAAAACCTGTTTTGAAAACACACAAGAAAAGTAATCTGGAAGAGGGAAGAGAATGGATGTTTGTTATCATTGGTGTTGAGAACAGATTTTTTCTTACATGTTCTTTATACAGATTATCATTTCTATCTATCTTCCACTGAATTATGGGATCTGAAGAGCTTGAAACAGTATACAGAGCGATGTTGTCTTCTGTGCGTGTCTGTTATGAGTCAGAGAGCTCATTTGCTCTAGAGCTGTCCAATCATATTATGTGATCATAACTCCTGCCTTTCCGAATGACTACGTTGTGTTCATTTCCTCGTTCTGAGTTCGCCAAACGTAAAGCCAAAAAAAATATGATTACGATGATATATGTTCTGTATGTGTTTTTCGCAGTCGGAAGTAATTACATGCACTCGATGATGGTTTCTGTGTAGTACCAAACTTTATTTGTCTTAATTTACTGTTGTATGTTGTGCAGCGGACGAGGTTAAAGCCAAATGGGAAACCTACGAGATACATAAATGAGGGAAATTGTATTTTCGGTCAGCGTGAATTCACTGAAGACAATCATTTCGCGTTCAGTATGAAGTTCCATTCTTCAGCAATTTGCTTAGCTTTAGTGCGTTACGCTCAGTGTGAAAGGGCCTTAAGATGCATCATTGTCAAACCACGTGGAACCATATGTCCCAGACGTGTTTAAAGACTTGCTATTGCCTTGTGGAAGAGTCTCACAGCAAGAACTGGTAAATCTGGTGCAGTTCATGATATATACAGTAGCCTACGTGTCAAAATTGATCACAAAAAAAACTCAAATAGAAACATAAAATTGTCTTAAAAGACATTTGGCCTGAGTTCTCTGATCTAGCCACATCAGAGGGGATCTTGGGGATTTTTTTTAATTGAAGTGTGTCCTCAATCTTTTGATATTTAGAACCTAAAAGCCACATATGGGGGGAGACATTGGACATCATTACTAAACGTACCAGATCCGGGTTTTATTTGTATTTCACCGTGCCTGTCGGATAAGCATTATGTAATTTAAACCTTTCAAAATACACCCATGCTCATCTGTTAAACTGCCCGTTGTGGCATTTAGAAGTGATGGTTTGATGATTTTCTTCACAAAGCATCAATCAAATTTAAATGTCAAGTTTACGTGGTGAAATTCAATGTTCCTTTATTTCATTTCATAAAGTTAGCAGTCCTTCTGTAATTTGTGAGCGCCAGAACTTTCCTCTTGATGGCTTAAACGTGCCTGTGGATGCATTATTGAATTCGCACATTAAATCATATTTACACGGCATTAATCAAATGCCATTTCGATTCATTTTCATACCCACACGAAAGAAGCATAAAGTGTATTTAGGACAATCAATATGTTTGAATGACTCACAGAAGCTGCTTTAGCTGTAAACAGAAAACTTTGTGTGAAAGTAAAAGGGCTCTAATAATCATTTTATAATATACAATAATGCATCTTTTATTTTTTTGTTTTATACAACAGTTAGTTTCGGTGCTCGAATTAGTGGCGTTCCAAGAGCTGATACAGAGTATTAGGAAGTTTTACTGATTGTTGTTGATCCGCTCCTCTCATATACGTTGTACCAGACTGTCTTTCATGCCCAATGTTTTATCTTTTTTGTGAGTGTGTTTTTACAATTTTTTTTGTGTGAAATGTGAATTATTAGATATTAACTTCTTATTTTTTGGACAGTTGTACTCACAATCATGATTTTCAGTACAGTAGCATTCTTGCTTTTGTGACATTGGTTCATTAATTTGATGTATTCGTTCATTAATAGTTTTTCAAATGTACGGTTTTAAGATCAAAAGAGCCTTTTTTAATTTGAAAAAGATTAGAAGGAAAAACAAAAAGATGAAAACCATACCAAAAGAGCCTTTCTAGATTCTCTTTTAACAGCAAAAAAGGACAACAATTTATTTTATTCAACATTAAAGGATTAATCATTTCTCCGTGACATTTTCTCTCAGCTGAAGGTGAATGTTTGAGTCTGTGTTTTTAATATAATCTCTTTATCTGTCTTGTTATTTTGTATTTGTCACAGTTCTGCTCTGTGTCTCTTACATTTGAATGATTAGTTGGGATTTATGAAACATTAATTAAATCATTGCTTGATTCCCCCACTCTCGGATCAATAAATCACCTGTCAATCTATATCAATCTATAAGCTAGATTTTCTCAGAGTTTCACTCACAAATCCTAAACGAACGATTTTCATTGATGGCGAGGCGGCATAAAATATGGAGTGGTATTGACTGCTGGGCTGCAGTGAATTTTAATATGTCCCCATCTGCATGAAGCTCTGGGGTTTGTGGGTAAACTTGCGGACACCCGAGACAGCACCGAAACAAGAACTCCATTTGAATGTGTGGAGGTCACAGGAAACATTTGCAAATTATCTCTCTGATGCGTCTTCTGATCTCCACACAGATACTGGAAAACCAATCTGGCCTACTGATTGGTATCTTATCTGACTGTGCTTGGAAAAATGTTCACAGTTTGGTGCAGGGACAAAAAAAAAATATCTCTCTCTTCTCTAAATAACATTGAGAATGGCAAACAATTGAGCTTTTAATTAATTTTTAGCCATACAATTTGGAAGTTATGAAACCATTTCAACACTGTCAACCAGGGGAATGTGAGGGGAAAAAAATAAGAAACATACTGTGTTTTGACAACATGTCTTTGATATAGCGTATGAGAGATATAAGTCACTATATAGCGAATGCCTGTACGTCAAATAAATTCATGTGGTCTGAAAGACGTTTCCCCAGTTCAGCTCTTTTCTCTCTGTTTACACTCCGTAGCCTCATGTGCGGTTCTTTTTCTCAGTCAAACTGAATCTCACCCTGAACAAACTTGACTTAAATTTCTTGGAGATGAAGTATTTACATGCTTTGTTCTTCCAAGTGGGTTGCTGTGCAGACAGACTGTGGGCAGTGTTGACTTTGTTCCTGTTATCCTTTTGATGAATGCTGCTGCCGCTGTGGGCATTACCTCCCTTCGTGCGGGGCCTATTGATCAGGGCCATTGCAATCTAGTACCTGCACAGGATTACTGTCTCCACCGTTAGTCACAATCAATGACTCTGAGACAGCCGTGGCTAAAATGTCCTCGCAGGAGACAGAGTAGCTCCACTTTTTGTTTATTGAAGATGACGCACATGTGGAGAACAATAGGAGAAGTCTGATATTTGGCAGACTTTACTCTGATAAACTGCCTGTGTGAGTTCTTGTCAAAGTTGATATAAATTTCAGAAAGCTCTGCTTTGGAAGGTCCTCTATACCGATTCGTCCAGCCTTCTGGCTTGGGATAGATATAGCTTTGCCAGCAGAAGTTAAAGGGATAGTTCACCCAAAAATGAAGCTTCTGTCATCAATCACTCACCCTTGAATTGTTCCAAATTTTTTCATGAGTTTCTTTCCTCTGTTGAGCACAAAAAAAGATATTTAGAAGAATGTTGGTAACCAGACAGTTAATGGTAGCCATTGACTTCCATAGTAGGAAAAAATTATATGGAAAATCAATGGGTGCCATCAACTGTCTGGTTACCTATATTTTTCAAAATATCTTTTGTGTTAAACAGAAGAAAGAAACTCATGCAGGTGTGTGTTTCCCGAAAGCATCTTTAGCCAACTAGGGTCGCAAGTTCTGTCGTTACCAATGATTTGGCATTTCCTGAGACCATAGTTCCAACCAACATTCGCAAACGGCATCGCAAACTTACATTGGAACTACAGCTCTCAAGCTGTGGTGAGAAGCATAGTTTCTCGTTAAGTGACATGTGGACTTAAATAGATCTTACTCTTGGGCACAATAAGCAAACTAACATTCAATACATACTGTATCTTTTATTCTAATCAGCTCCATTTTATAAGAGTGCACACCGGAACACTGAAGTATGGCGTATGAGGGAACCCGCTATGAATAAAGCAAAATGATGTGGAACAAAAACGGTGAAGTAGTCATTAAGTGCCATGTTCGTTAAAACAGCATCTCGGAGATCTCAAAAAGATGAATTAGCATTACTTAATTAAGTTATTACTCCTCCACCTGCGCTTGAAGTCATATATTGTTGAAACAATGTGGTTCAAACGACAGAGGTGCGACAATGTTATGGTTTCGGGAAACATTTGTCACTAGTTGTTTAGTTTCTCCAACGATACATCTTATTATGGTAGTTTATCAGAGAGTTACATTGTTGTATGGGAAAATTGAGTAAATGATGACAGAATTTTCATTTGGGGGTGAACTATCCCTTTAAAGTGGGTTTGGGGTTGATTCAATATTATTTCAGAAAACACAGCCATATAGTTTAAAAGAAAAACTTTGTAAATGCTTTCTGATTAACAATTTGTACAAGCTAAAAAAAGTGAATCATGAACTTATCAGTTATCTTTAGAACAGATACATTTAATTATTTTATACAGCAAGGACACCTTATATTGATCTAAAGTGACAGTGAGGAAATTTATAATGTTACAAAAGATTTCTATTTCAAAGAAATGCCATTCGTTGAACTTTCTATTCATCAAATAATTTTTTGATCAGTTTCGACAAAAACAGTACGCAGCAAAAACTGTTTTCAACATTATACTTATAAGAACCATTATAGTAATTGAGCACCAGTAATAATTGATAATAATTGAGCACCAAACCAGCATATCAGAATGATTTGTATAGTTCCTCATGTTGTATAGTTTTTAATTACTTCATAATTTAATAATTTTGTGACCCAAGGAAGGAAAGTGTCTTTAGAGATAATATAGGCTCTTCCTCAAAGTTTATGAATGTGGTAACTGACGGATTGAAAGTAAAGGAACAATAGTACAGTATGTAAAAAATAGGAATTATAGATCAGTAGTTGAAGAATATTTACCCTCACTTTATTAGCATCTCAAGTTATACTTCTTTTCCCTCACAAAAATGATACGTGACTGTGACCTATCATCTTTCCTGTTACACACTTTTGAACATTACCTATGCCTTTTCTCCTCAAAGATTTCCAAAGTCCAATCTGAATGATTGTCAGTTTTGAAATATAGCCAACAGAAACAGCCTACAATACAGGGCAGCATACAGTGCCAACTATTCTTCAAATCGTATATCCACACCCCACAATAATCACTCCTGATGAATCAGAAACCACACGTTTGGATGAATGCATAATGAAAAGTGACAGTTTATGTTGTGTTTTGAATTCTCCTCCTGATCTCCTGAGCAGAAAGGCAGCCAATGCGGTTCAGCCTGACCCTCTTCAACCTTATTTTAAATGCAAATACTGAGTGTTTATCTGAGCTCTTTTGCCTGCTTTGTGGCAGTGAGCTGTTGACCTTAAGGAAATGGAAATTTGCCATCAGTGAAGCAGCAGCCATCTGCCCTCCATCTGCAAAACAGAGGGAGAGATATCCCTTACCCTGAGAGAGATGGACAGAGAGATTATACTTGTCTAATCAGAATAATGATATTAGACTGTAATTTTGTTAGACTGATAACCCTTGTTGGCTTCTAGACGCACTATTAGAGGAAAGCGCAGAACAATTTTGACTTGGAGCATTGAGTCCAAAGCCATATTCTGACACGCAGAGGAGATGAAGTGAAAACCGACCCATATAGCAATATTAAGGCCAGCAGCCATATCACCCTGTAGCCCAAGACTGGTTGCCCACTGAAGCTAAGCAGGGCTGAGCCTGGTTAGTATCTGGATGGGTGACCTTCTGAGAAAACCAGGTTGCTGCTGGAAGAGGTGTTAGTAAGGTCAGTAGGGGGTGTTCACCCTGTGGTCTGTGTGGGTCCTAACGCCACGGGGACACTATACTGTCAAAGAGCACCGTCCTTCGGATGAGACGTTAAACCGAGGTCTTGACTCTCTGTGGTCATTAAAAATCCCAGGATGTCCTTCGAGAAAGAGTAGGGGTGTAACCCTGGCATCCTGGCCAAATTTGCCCTATGGCCTCCTAATCATCACCATATACTGATTGGCTTCATCACTGTCTCCTCTCCACCAGTAAGCTGGTGTGTGGTGGGCGTTCTGGCGCAATATGGCTGCCATCGCATCATCCAGGTGGATGCTGCACATTGGTGGTGGTTGAGGAGATTCCCCCTTCCATGTAAAGCGCTTTGAGTACCCAGAAAAGTGCTATATGAATGTAACGAATTATTATTATTATTTAAATTCCAGAGCTCTCAAGTTGAAAATCAGCTGCTTGTTGACTAGATTGATTAAATTCCTGTGATCCTCTTGACCTCTCTGTCTCAGCTTTAGAATGATTGATCAAATTTTTGTCCTCGGTTAATCTAAACAAACTAGAAGACAAAAAAGTGTCTGATCCCATTGTGTGAGCTCTCCTTCTCAGTCAATGAGTGAGTCTTTCTAAATATTTAGCTAATGTCGGTGTTGCGGCCCATTCAATTCCCATTGATTGAGGAGTCTGCTGGGATATATATATACAGGTCCTTCTCAAAAAATTAGCATATTGTGATAAAGTTAATTATTTTCCATAATGTAATGATAAAAATTAAACTTTCATATATTTTAGATTCATTGCACACCAACTGAAATATTTCAGGTCTTTTATTGTTTTAATACTGATGATTTTGGCATACAGCTCATGAAAACCCAAAATTCCTATCTCAAAAAATGAGCATATCATGAAAAGGTTCTCTAAATGAGCTATTAACCTAATCATCTGAATCAACTAATTAACTCTAAACACCTCAAAAGACCTGAAATATTTCAGTTGGTGTGCAATGAATCTAAAATTTATGAAAGTTTAATTTTTATCATTACATTATGGAAAATAATTAACTTTATCACAATATGCTATTTTTTTGAGAAGGACCTGTATATATATATATTTTTATTATTTCACCTTGATGTAAAAGACCGTAAATCAGGGTCTGTAGACAATGAGACACATTGATTGACTGGAAGCTGAAATAAACTGGAGTCGTTTGTTTGTCCGTTCACAGCTGCAGGCTATAATTGGATCTGGAGTGAGTGACACTTAGATTCTAAAAGATACATCTGGCCAGCTGTCAGCATCTGTGACTCCATCTTCATTCTGTGGACATTACTCATAAATTAGCCACCAGAAGTGGAAGGAAGCTCTTCAGTTTGGTAGTCTTAAAGGGATAGCTCACTCCAAAAAATACAATTTTTTGTGTGTGTTTGTGTACACCTAACCTTAAACTTGGTTAGGCTACATGTCATTTTTGCCAAAATAACTTGCGAGATGTATGATATTCCATCATGTAAGCAAAGTCAACTGTGATTACAAGGTGTTTGGTTTCATTTCTTTGACATGTTCTATGCATAGCCTGTGTGTCTATTCTTGAGCTATGGTTAGACGTCTGTTAAATTTTTACTGACAGCCAAAATTTTGCCTTGTTTTAGCTTAGATGTCAGGGCAGTGTTTGGGCGGCTATTTGACGTCTTAAATGCAAAATTGCTTGCTGGGTACATACTTAAAGCAAATCTTTTTTTTTTTTTTTTGGTTGTAGATTTAAGGTGTAGGATAAAGTTAGTCCATAGTTACAGTATATAATTAGCTTTACATAAAATCAGTAGATATCTATGGTATATGCCTGTATAGATAGCAAAGTAATTGTCTGTGTTTGCTGATCTATATTTGTAGATATTAGGGAGGTCTGCAGGTTCAGCATGTCTCTCTCCTGCTGCTCCTCTCTGGCAGGAAGTGAAGTTCCCGGCGAAGGGGTGTACGGCCAGCATCAGAGGCATATGGGTAAACTGAGCTGCACAGCTGGAGCTCCCTGCTGCGTCCTCATTGGCCCCTGCAGCCCGTTGCCAAGGTACCAAATGCCCAACCATGAAATATGGATTTAGATCAGCCAGCATGTTGTCATGATAGAAAATAAACCCAAACCTGAGAAAACACTGAACTCGACACAACTTCAGAGGGCATTGTACAACAATAATCCTCCCTACGCAGTAAACTTTTATTTTCCCTATTCCACTGCCTGACCTCGTTGCTCTATCAGTATGTGCATCACACGCCATCTATGTTCCACCATATCATAACTGCTGGCGATGATCTCTTTTAGTTCTGCTACGGGCTGCTTTAAATTCGCTGTCAGTTTGCCAGGTGTAAATTAGCCATGATAAGCTCTGTCCTTCACCGCCGTATTTTTGCTGTTATGCCAAAGTCCGCCAGTCAAAGCATGCTTCAGATCAAACAAAGAAAACACTCTGTTTGTTCTGTAGCACACAGGAGAGGTTATAAGTGTGTGTGTGTGTGTGTGTGTGTGTGTGTGTGTGTGTGTGTGTGTGTGTGAGTGTGTGAGAATGTTTATTTCAATCTTACCTTCAATCCCTATATTTGGCAGTTCTAGTCGGAGAGCTGTATACACACATGCTGCTCTCTCAAAGCAGCTGTATTATCTTTACTATGCTTCATGTCACATTGAATTTCCCCTCCATTTGTGCGTTTCAGCAATTAGCCATGGGGCCCAGAGCAGCTCTTCCTATAATGCCCCCCCCCCCCCCCCCCCCCCCCCCCCCCTCCCATGTGGCTTGCCTTTAGCTTTGATTACCAAATGCCTCAGCAAGTACTTTCTATTTAGTGATATTAAACCAAATTCAAAGGTGACCAGTATCAACGCTCTATCCTTAAGAGTGAGAGGTGTCCCACAGGGAGAGTTAGAGCCATGCTTAAGTTTCATGCTTCATGAATCTGGGAATTGGTGCAGAGCCGTCGCAAGGCTGATGCTAAAAAGATGAATGTCCTTCCAAATAAATTGAGAATTTCATACAACTTGTCTAAAATGTCACTGATATTTAACAGACATGCTATTAGGAAAATTGTCTTGAAATGGCAGCAATATCCATCTGATTACTTTACTGGTTTTGACTTTAGTGTGCTCCATTTTGATATAGACCATTTGGGAGCAAGAGTCACAGTTACATCATTGCAGTTGCACACAAAGACTTTAGATATACAAAGATGGTGCACTTATATTTCTTATGAATGTGAGAAAGTGCAATGGGCAATAAGGTGGAATAACCCCTGCCTTCTAAATAAAATAACCAATCACCAATTGATAAAGTCATTGGGTCATGCATACTGGCTCACCCAGCCTGAAATATAAGGTTTTTAACGCTATTTGAGCATAATCAACAACATTTCTGAGACCGTTTATGTGAGATTTTGTTGCTGATGTGAAATATATTTAAGTGAACAGACTTTCCTTGAAAGGGACTTTGCATGCACGTTGTAGTGGCGGAAAGGCAGTGGAGGAAAACGTGCGAGTTCTACTGAATAAAATAAAAATGTCTTGTTGTGCCTTTGAATGTCAGAATCAGAATGCAAAAACGATGGTCTTCATTTTTACAGAATACCATTGTCAAAGGAAAGCTCTGTGAAGCTAAACACAGACGTTTATGGTTGCAAGCCATTAAACCGACAGACTGGACTGATGAAACCGCAATGATTACCTTATATTAAAGCATGAATTTGATGTAATCAATAGATCTACATTATATTTACATATGCACTTCATATATAATGTACTAGCCCAACAGTTACACCAGGAAATAATATTTAAACCTCTAACCTTTTTTATCCCACAATTCTGACTTTTTTTTTTGCAATTGTGAGTTTAAACTAACAGTTCTGTGAAAAAAAAAAAGTGCTACTGCAGAACTGTCATTTTCTGCCACCACGTAGGCTCCGCCCACAAAACACATCATTCCTGTTTTCAGACACCCAAATGGTATATATATGCTGCGTTCATGCCATGTCATAATTACTGTAATTTCGAGATGACAACACGTGATGTTCACATCCTCAGACTGAGAATAATGCGAGAGAGAGAGAGATGAGAGATGTGTACCTGCGTCTCTTCAGAGTCTCTCTCTCTCTCTCTCTCTCTCTCTATTTTGTTATTGTACACCTTCAAGCCAATCAGAATCGAGTATTCAGACAGACTACGGTGTGTGTATATATATTCAGAAGAAATACCCTTCAGAAATAAAAATGGTGTATATATATATATATATATATATATATATATATATATATATATATATATATATATATATATATATATATATATGGTATACACCATTTTTCTTTCTGAAAGGTAATTCTTCTGAATCCATTATGAAAACAGCATTCAATCAATGAGGGAAATGAGCCATGGAAAGTTTTCCTATTCCTGTAATTTGTCGACTGTGTTGTCTAAGACTATCCTGTCTGATATCTAGAATATTTTCTGCTGCTGTTGTTGCTGTTGTCAACTATGGATTTGTTGGTGAAACCTGTTCATTCAGACATGTGACAGGAGGAAATGGCACGTATCGCCTGGTGAAAACTTACCCCCATCTGACTTAATGGCCAACGAGCATGCACACGCACACACACACACAGGAAATTATGTGTGATGTACCGGTCTGCACGCAGGAAGTGGAGGGCTGCATGTCATTACGGATTTATATGGTTTCTATCAACAGAGACCTCTCACAGTATTTATTCTATAAACAGAGTGAAACATAAATCTGCCACAACAAAGCTTTCAAATGAAGAGTAGGGTAATTTCATTTGTCGGTTTGTACATATTTGTAAATATAATGTTAGGGAACTGAAAAAATTATGTGACATGGTGTAAATGCTTTTTTGTCCCAAAAATGTGCATGAAGTAAAAAGTTTGGGTTTAGAAGTACAACTTTTTTTTGTGTCACGTAATTCATCCAGTCCACAAAATTATTCAGGTTACAAACTCCGTAGTCCCGTGCCCTGTAACCCACTAAGGTCCTCTTTGGTATAACCTACTATTTGATGAAAGGCAAAAAGGAAAGCCATTTCAGAGGTGGAGCAAGTTATTACATTTTGCTAAAAAAATTATGAAGACAAACATGTTTTTCTTTTGGAAATATATGCACTGATCAATCATGCACAGTAAGACATGAAACATGGGTTAAGAAAGTAAATAAAACCAAATTTTCCATGTATAGTAATCAGGATTTCGAGATCTGAAAGTCAAATGTCTCTTTTTCTGTCTTTATAAATCAAAAGCTCTTTTCTAAAACAAACTTGATGAATCACAGCTGTGTTCTTGTGTTCCAAAACCCATTTAAAAAATATATATATAAAACGAGATGAAATGTCAAAAACTACTCCCACTCGCTCTTCTGCACGAGGTTGTCTGAAGAGGTGAAACCAATTTGTTTTCGATCTGTGAACACGGCTCCCTCTGATCCCTATGCGTTCTTTAAGACAGGCCTTGATTATTGTTCTATGGAGGCCTTCAAAGTCAGCCTCAACAAAGACCATCTCAAAGAGGTGTCAAATGTACAAGGATTCACAATAAACACTGTCAGATTTGACAGTTCGCTCCGCATGTTGCTTTTTGAATGCTATATTGGCTTAAAAAAAATGTAATCGTAATTTATGCGTTAGTCTTTGAGAAAATTAGCCCTTCCTTGTTGAAATAGCATTTGTTACCCGTTTCATTTCCATTATGGAAGATATGGAAAATGTAATAATTTGATCCATCGCTAATTCATTTGACGTTATTATAATTTAATGGAAAAATTATATTTAATGTGTCTGTATATATATCAAATATTCATGTTGACATTAAGTTCTGATTAAACATCTGTTGTGTATTGAATGACTGTCTGGGGTCGCACAGCACAATATCATATCACTGTGTGTGTGGAGTTTGAGAGTGTATTTGATCTGTAACCAGAGCCATGGTTTTCCCTCACCTCTCTCCTCTCTAGAGCGCCGCCGTGGCTTGCGTTCTGTTCTCCCTCATCCGCCACATCAAACGATCTCATTACCTGCTGTCATATCTAAGCTTCTCTCTCTCCTCTCTTGCTCTCGCTTTCTCTCTCTTTCCCAGCCTTCTCCTTGCTTTACATTGAAACAGAATTATTGTATTTATACTAGCTGATGTCATGCTCCGTTCTCCTTCTGAAGTGTGTGTGTGTGTGTGTGTGTGTGTGTGTGTGTGTCTCCAGAGCCCCCCTTGCCGCCCTCCACCAGCCCACCGCAGACGCCCCTCTATAAAATTCCGTTTTATTTATTGCTTGTTTGCTTTTTATTAGGTGGCGGCGCAGACCCCATCCGTTCCCTGCCGTTTGATGTGCGCTGCTCTCTTGTCACTGATTACAATTCACATCTGCAAAAAGACAGAAAGGAAGGAAGACAGGTTGTTAAAAAGAAAAGAGCAGGATGCTATCGGCTCTGAAGAGGGGATCACGTTTATTTGCCATCCTACATCTCTTGTTTCTCCATGGCTGTGTCTCAATCCACTCCCTAGTTCAGTAGTAAATATGCCCTGGGAATTAGCCATTTGTAGGGTTGTGTCCAATTGTAGATTCTTTCTTTCTTTCTTTCTTTCTTTCTTTCTTTCTTTCTTTCTTTCTTTCTTTCTTTCTTTCTTTCTTTCTTTCTTTCTTTCTTTCTTTCTTTCTTTCTTTCTTTCTTTCTTTCTTTCTTTCTTTCTTTCTTTCTTTCTTTCTTTCTTTCTTTCTTTCTTTCTTTCTTTCTTTCTTTCTTTCTTTCTTTCTTCAGTGCCCCATTATTAAGTAGATCAAGGTTCTTGCTAGTGTTCAAATTTGTGATGACGATAAAGCCTACTAGAATCACAGGGAACTAGGGAGTGGAATGAGACACACACCCCATGTCTCTTTCCTCCTCTGCAGGATTATCTGAATTGCACCGGTCCTAAATTACACCCCTCTTTCTGCCTCAGTATGACACGCCTAAAGCCACTAGTCTGTTCTGAGTATTTACAACTGCTTTGTTGCCTTTTTCTCTTATGCGCATATCTGTGAAATGGCTTTAAGACTGGGGATGAGAGATTGCTTTTGGATTGGTATCAGCTTTCTAATCCTCTCTCACTCCCTCTGTCTTAATCTCTCTCTCTCTCTCTCTCTCTCTCTCTCTCTCTCTCTCTCTCTCTCTCTCTCTCTCTCTCTCTCTCTCTCTCTTTCTCTTGTCTCCCCTCCTGCTTGGCAGGCCCACCTGGAGTCATTAATATCAGCAGCTCCACCTGTTAGCTCCAGGGCGGTGCGGCTGCAGCCAGGGCTGTCATTAGCCTGAGTGAGGTTGTGCTCCCAGCCCGCGACCTGCCTCGTTTGCCTGCCTAATTTATTTACTGTGAGTCAGTGGCAGCGTTGGGACTCACCATGGTTGTCCAGAGAGCTCTCTTTCTCTGCCCCTCTCTCTCTCTCTCTCTCTCTCTCTCCCTTTAAAAAACCAAAGAGTAGGCGCCGTAAATTATGTGAATGGAGCTCTTTAACAGGGCAGGGTGACCGGAGGCAATGATTGGTCACAGTTTAATAGGACTCCGGTTGTGCTTTAGAAAACTCTTAAAGCTGCCAGACTTTGGTCAGTTTTTGCTTCACAGCATGCACAATCACTAAGTAAAGTAGCGTTTGGCTTTCTGACACTTATAACAATATGTCTAGTGCAGAAAGGGTGTTTCATTCTTAAAGTCTATGTGAAATCAAAAATGGTCTTGGTCTTAAAAATGTCTCCTTTTTTCCTCAAAATTGACAGTTGTCATGGTAACATCACACATTTGTGGATGTTAGATGGATGTTTTTGACATTTGTTTTTCGTGAGAGCAGTATCGCAATTCTGAACGAATTTACCACAGACAACATTGCAAAAAAAAAAAAAAAAATTCTGTTGGCATATAAAATGTTCTGATAAAATCTGTTACCTGTGGTAACAACCCATCACCCAACAACTTCAGAAAAAAGCACAATATTCATCTAATCATTCACACTAAGACACTACGGTTTAATGTTTGGGGTCAGTACAACTTTTGTATGTTGTTGAGTTTCTTATGCTCACCAAGGTTTCATTTAGTTTGTTATATATTTGTTTTCTTAAATATATTTTAAAATATAATTTATTCCTATGATGACAAAGCTGCGTCTTCAGTATCACATAATCTTTCTGAAATCTTGCTAATATGCTGATTAGGTGCTGTAAACTGTGATACATTTTTTCAGGATTCTTTTAATATAGTACAAAGTTTTAACAAATTATAACAATGTAAAAGTCTGTACTGTCACATTGATCAGTTTAATGCATCTTTGCTGAGTAAAAGTATTCATTTGTTTTCATGTAAATATCACTAACCCCAAACATTTGAATGTTAGTGCATTTGCTTTTGACATATGCTTATTGTGTTAACAACCCGTCACACAAAGAATGATGGGGAAAATTACAGGACATTCTGATCCTTCAAACTGAGAAAAATCTAACACTAACAAAAATCAGACTTGAAATATGTGGATTTCAAACCACCTACAACTGATTCGATGGGATTTTATGTGTTTTGTTCCTGTTCATACAAAAAAAAAAATAATAATCATAATCAACAAACAATTGCTTGAGATGATTGCTTTGTTACATTTACCATTATTCAGGGAATTTTCACATGCGAAATCCAGTCAGTTCAATCAGAATCCACGCAATATGGAATTTTACATGATGGCGAAAGATATACTCTGCAACAGGTTCAAGTGCTGACCAACAGAAAGCTGCTTGGTTAGAAAGTAACTTCTGTGTGAGCTGTGCTTCATACATTACTACACTATTTTCAGTAGACAATGGAACTATTTTGCGCATGAAATTTCGCTGAAATTTGCTTTCTCTTCATCTCTTCTGAGACAAACAGTGGAGCTGTTCGGGGCAGCATGGGGCTGAAGACAGCACTGTGAAGGTGCTTTGAAGAGCAGAGAGTGGTGATTAATGCTCTTGTAAAGGAGGTGAGCTGATTTTGATGGAGGGCTTTATAGATCCTGCTGCCTTGGAGGGTGGGCGGCAGGGTGGAAGGGGGTTTCTTATCCATTTATGCAGCTTTCTGGAGGAAAGCTGAAGTTATCAAACTTTGACAAACCAAAATTTGACAAACCACTGCCCAGCTGCATGTACCACAGAGGTCCACTGAGAACTCGACGTGTCACCGTGAGCCATCTCCACTCTCGTCCAGTTAGCCACGTGGTCTCTGTCTATCAAAACAGACAAAGTGAGCCTTCAGGGTGGGCGCCTCTGGGGTGTACGCACACATGCACATACACAAACGCTGCAACAACAACCTCAAAGAGCAGCTGTTTGTCATATGGCGCTATCAAGAGCTAATCATCCAGGAACGACTGGCCTCTAACAAACAATAAATCAATAGTTACTATGGCGATGGAATCTCAGGGAAAACAGCAGGGCCTTTTGACGCAGGCAGGTAATGAAATGATAATACCTTGCAGATGGAGCCGTTGTCAAGGAGTCGCTGACCTTGAGTGGCTTTGTCACTTTTCCTGCAGGTGAAGAGGAAAGAGTTCTGTCAGCGGGGATAGCGGGGGGACCTCAGGGGAGCATTTTGCACACCAGCACTGATAAAATTATTGTTTGTGTGTGAAAAAGAGAGAGAAAGAGAGCCTTTAGGTGAATATAAAATCGTTTTCATTTCATTGCTACTTTTTAAAACAGTTAATTGTCCTCTTGGTAGATTTTAAAGCGTCATTGTGTCACTTTTTTCTTCAAGCATTTCCTGTTTCTCCTGAGACCTTCTGGCTGGTTTTTATTCATCATGGTGTCAAAATTTGAATCCCCATTAAACATTCTAAAAAACAGGAACAACTTCTAATAATTTCAATCCTGTCGTGTCACTTTTCAGTGTTCACATTTCCAAAAATCTTTTCGTTTTTATGTCTATAGCCGCGTTTCCATTACCCTTCACATTGCGAAAATATGCCCAATGGAAACACGTCAATTTCGCAAAAACTCCCATATATCGCAAAAACGTTTTTACGCTCACATGAGGTGGTTTTTCAGGCAATTCAAAAAAGGAATATTTTTGCAAAACTGCAATGGAAACAGTTTTTCCGTATTTACAGGTCATCTGACGTATGTAAAAGTCAATCATTCTTTAAAGATGACGTGGTATGTTTGGACAGAAGACGAGACAGAGTTCTTTATTAAAATCATAAATAAAAGAATTATGGGAATACTGGATTCTAAACAACAAAGAAATTCCACAATTTATCAAGACCTTGAAGCAGATAAGAGGGAGAAACACCTCATATGTGCCGCTCCCAAGTATAATGGGCTTTCCTTGCCATTAACATAACTACGTCTTCTTCGATTTAAAATAATGGCTAGTGCAGTGGCTGGGATATATGTAAACCTACTAACATCCGTTGCCATGATTTTTGGAATGACTTATCGCGAGAGGAAAAAAATTACGTTTAGTCACATAACATTGGTTAATGGAAACGCCGTCATTTTGAAAAGAAAATATCGCAAAAGTTTTGCGCAAAGACGCGGCTAGTGTGGTGTCGGGTGCATTTAGGGTGCATTTAGCAATGTAGCGGATGAATTATGTATAAGATGAATATTATGATGTTATGTTGAACTATATGTCTTTCTACACTAACATTCTAAGTTGTTCAAAGCATTTCTAAGGATAATGATTTTTAGAAGGCTGCTGTCTGACTCTGAGATGGTGAACGTGAACATGGTTTGTGAAACATTAGCAACACATTATTAGCGTTTGATAACATAGTCAAGCAAAAGGCTAATCATATTAATTACAGTTATGTGTCAGACGTTGTAGAAAGCAATAACACATTCTGATATATATACTTGAGTGGATCTCTGAGCTCGTGTGAGAATAAAAAAAATTCACAGGAAAAAAACCTTTTAAATATATAATTTTGGTGATCAAAGATGAGTTTTAAGGGACTAGGGAGGGGGACTTTAGGTAAAAAAATTTTTTTAACACAAACACTGACTTTCTCTGATATGAAACATAATCAAACAGCATTTTCTTATTTGCTCAGGTGAAAAAACACCTCTGGTTTCATGTCTGACTTCTCTCAGTGTGTGTGCAGGGTGAAAGGTCACGCTCCAGGAAGCACTTCAGAGAGGAAGTCAAACTGAGCAATTGCATTGTGGATACACAGTAGGTGACCATGAGTGTAAGTGTTTGCGAGAGCGACAGAAGGGGAGGGAGAACTAGAGAAAGAGGGATGGAGAGAATCACACTAGAGCTGATGGTGTTTAACCAAGTGCATTTAATGTTAGTGAATCAGTTTGTTTGGATGGTGTACAAGTGGTTTACTAAAAAAAATTCTGGTTTATGGGTCCAGTTTGTTTTGCAGTTGTTGGAAGTAAAATGCTATTGATATTTTTTTGCAACTTCGTATGCTCTGCATGCAATACACGTGAGAGCCTAGTCTGTTGTGTTTGGTGTACCGTTTACAGCGCGTGTCGGGAACGGAACGCCCATTACCATTACTGAACTTCAGCTCCGGAGGCTTCTTAGTTTGCCGGTTAGCCGGAGACCTACACAATATAAAACACTAAACTACGTATTTTGAACACCTGGTAGAAAATGTATACATAAATAATTAATCATACTTACAGGTTGTGATTTTGAGGAGGAAGTTGGTCCAAATAAAGTGGGTACCATCCCATGTTTGTTGGATAAGCATTTTGAAAAAAAATCCATTTTGAACTCACGGAGATTTGAGAAGCAATCGTCAAAAGGTCGTATTGCTGTTTTTTCGCTGTGGTAATTTTAACCACCGACTCTTCACATCCTCATCCTCAGAGCAGAGAATAAGCGTCTTCTTGACATGTACACAACACGAACCAGCTACAGAGTTTGAGGGAGGGTCAAAGTAGACGTTGTTCGCGGGCAGCCAATGAAGACCATAGGTGGGCATTATGCAAATGTGTACTGCGTTACATATGCAGGTCACAGAAGTGAGACTGGAATTCCTGATGATTTGTTTAGGCGTTTAAGAGTCGATTCTTTCTTTTGGGAGACTATAGCTTTATTTATCGTGTGCTTTCGACTTTACAACTTTGCAGACCATTTACATTCATGGACAGCTTTATTACACCCTGAATGAAAGGTAATATTCGAAAAAGCATAATAGGGGAAAAATCAGAGGGGCATGATGGAGCAGATCTGAAAATTGCTTTAGCGGAGAATCCATAAGAAGAAACGTACAGAGAGAGAGACAAAGAGAGAGAAGAGACAAAGAGAGAGAGAGAGAGAGAGAGAGAGAGAAGGCTCCCTGCAGGCCTTGGCAGCTCAATCCTATTTATTGATTTTCTGTCCACTCCTTCAATATGTGGAATGTGCGCGGGCCAATAGATGATGACAAACGGGGCCACCAGGGACAGCAGCGGCTCTAATTGAACTTGATGGAGTACAGCTGAGGATCAAAGGTTGCGCACACTCTGTGACATTACAGGTTCTCCTCTTGCGTGGAGAGGAAAGGCTGGCAGGGACGAAAAAGGTGTGATCCTCTATTCCAGCCCTTCTCTTCCTTATGTTCCAGGTCATTTTCAAAATATGATGACTTTTACAGTCATGAAAAAGATTTTAAATATTAAAAAGAACAGATATCAAACCTTTAACGCTATAATTGTTTATTAAATGAATTTTGCACATTTTTAAAATGCCTGAAAAATGTCTTGTCCCCGTCTTTTTTATTAATTTATTAATTATTTATTATAGGAAATTCAGTATATGTATACTGTGTGTGTGTATATATATATATATATATATATATATATATATATATATATATATATATATATATATAATAAATCTTTACTCTTTAATTAATGTCATTAGTGTGAAAAACTAGCATTTTGAAAAAAAAAAAATGTCCAAGAGCAATGTTTAAGTTTTGACATTTAATCAGCTATTAATTTAACTTGAAATTACATATTATTTGCACTTGGTTAATATACACGTTATTGGTGTTTCACTGTTTAATGTTTGTGTGAAAGATGTCTTTAAAAAATTATTAGTAGGCTATATTAATTTCATAATCTTTTATGCGAATTTGTCAGTGGTGTTAGTGTTACTTACAACCTATGCTGCGTTCAGGAAATAAAATATTATAATTATAAATTAAAATATATTTTCCTAAATCTTCTATTTAGCAGTCCAAAGAGGTGAGAACAGAGCTAATAAGACAAATCTATTTGCCTTTAACACTCATAGATTGTCCGGACATGTGAGTTTGTAAAATAAAGTAAAGAACATAATTCAAATTGTCCTGTATGATTGATTAGTAATAATGTCAAGAAATGAATACTACAATTGGCTTCTTAGAGAGAACTGTTCAAAATTTCAACATTTTGTAAGTCATAAAGTCAACCGTTTTTGAGAATCCTCCTTCCTTTAATTTCACTGTTCGGTCAAGCACAATGGAACCTGGTGCTTTACAATAACAACCTCCTGCCAAAAGCGCAAGAAAACAAGGGGAGAAGAAAAGCTCTGTGCTCTATTTTGATGAAAGTAACAAGCACAGCTTGTCGTAAATAGGCTTTCTGAGGCCTGAGGCAACTCCTCCCCCCAGGGGAGCCGCTCTCTCTCTCTCTCTCCCCAGGCTGCTGTCGCCAAGAGGGCCTTGCAGCTGACACGGGAAAAAAGCACAAACAAGACGTGTCTTCAGCTGTTCTGACAGAGGGAGGAAATGATATTTTCTGGGAGAATGCTCACTTGTTCACTCAGGTTTTTCTTCCCGCCTCATGAGGGAATAAGACATGAGGATGACACAGAGGAAAAGCCCAATGTTTTTTTTTTTTTTTTTTTTTTTTTTTTAAATAAAAGTGCTGCTGCATCTTAGTGTAGTCTTTAATTTGAGGTTTACTGGGAAGCCTGGAAGTGGAACCCTGCAGACTTCTGGAGACGTGTGTGTGTGTGCGTGCGTGCGTGCGTGTGTGTTTGTTTTATTTTTCTTATTGTTGCTTTGTGTTATTTCTGTTGTTTTTATTTCCTGACCTCTTATGTTGAACTGTAAAAAGTTTTAACATTTACACACGTGTTGTGGAGTGCTGTAATGTATTGAGTTCAGAATTCATATTCATAAGTTGTAATCTGAATTGAATTGGCCACATCCCCACGGAAGTTAAATTGAAATTTGAATTGGAATGACAGGAAAAGGAATTTACTTGTAAAGCAATAAAGTTAAACACAGGTAATAAATTCTGAAAAAAAGGAAATATCTGTCTTGTTTTGTCTGTCTGTCATTGTCTGTCTATCGATCTATCTTTCCTTCTGCCATTCTATCTGTAATACCTGGTAACCATCAAACTTTTTTCAAAACATTTTCAAGGCTTTGTCAAGCCAGTATTCAGTTTGTCTTGACAAATTTTGCTTTTCTGGTTAAACTTCATTGGATTTCAGTTTGTTTCAATTTTACCTCCTTACATTTAAAATCAGATTGCAGTTTGCCTTAAAATTCAATTAAAATTTAGGAATAGAGTTTGAACTTGAAAGGAATTCTTAATTCAGTTCTGAATGGCACACAACCCTGGTGTTGTGCTTTGTTGTGTTGCTGTGCAGTGTGGTTCATGCCCCAGTGCCGAGGGCCAAGCCTGGCTCGTCATGCTCTACTTGTCTATGTGCACAGGCTCCTGATCCCTGATAACCCAGATGTGTGCTTATTCAAATGGGAGCAGCTCCAGGCTTCCCCTTGCAAATAAGGGGCCATCCGCATGTATTGTCACACAAATTAAAAACAGCCGTTTGTCTGGCGGATAAGAGTCTGTGAGAGGTGTGTGCATGTCTGCGTGAGAGTAAATGAGAGAGAGAGAGAGAGAGAGAAAGAAAGAAAGGTGTGGACACATTCCAGCTGAGAGTCTTTGATGTGCATGCCCGTTCTCCTCCTCCACTGAACCTTGGTACTTCCACTTCTTCCTGCTGCTGTCATCTCCGTCCCTCTGGAATAAAGGAAAGGAAAAAAGAGAGAAAGTGATTTTCTCCCCACCACCACCTGCATTTGAGAGCTTTGAGATTTTGAGCTTTTTTTTCCTGAATAAATCTTCACCCTTTTCTCCTCCATTGGCTCAAATCCTCAACCATATAAGCCAGTCTGGTCCATCCCAATAATAAATGTATTGCCGGCCAGTCTCTGTGAAAAATAGGTTCAGCACATACCTAATACACTTTAATTACTGCCGCATTCAGAGCTCTGGACACACTGCTGACTAGGTCAACCTGTGAGCGTGCAAACGGGCACATACACACCCAGGACAGCCTGTTGTTTTTGGTCAGGCCTCACGGATTGTTCTGTCAGCTTGTATGAAGCTCGGGAGTGAATTGGATCTGTGTGTAAATAAGTCTGTCCCTCAGACTAAGGTTTTAATCTACTGTCTTTCTCTTGAGCTTTACCCTACCCTCAGGTAATTCTGAAATCTCCCACAATCCCATACTCTCTCCCTCCCTATCTGTTTCTGTGGCTAACAGCTGGTGTCTGTGTGCTTCCAGCTGTGTGCTTGTATAAAATCTCTCGTAGAGTGGCATATTTAATTTTGAAATGCCCATTTCTCTTATTAAATGATTATGAAGACAGACGATGAGAAGGAACCAGTGTAGGAGAGTATCTAACCAAAAGTAGCTGCACTACTAACTTAAGCGTGACAGTAGTACAACTGTATAGTTCAAAATAATGTAGCTTTTCCAGTAACAGGATTTTTTTTTTTTATAGCGACTAAATTGTTACACATTGCTGTTTTTAAAGTCACATTGCAGGCATCTTCGCAGCTAAGCAAACTGAGGGTACAATCAAAACAAAGGTATTTAATCAAAATGTATAATTTTAAAATACATTTTAAACTGTAATTTGTTCCTGTGATGGCAAAGCTGAATTTTCAGCATCATTACTCTTCAGTGTCACATGATCCTTTAGAAATGATTCTAATATGGTGCTCAATAAATATTTCTTATTATTATCAATGTTGAAAACAGTTGTGCTGCTTAATGTTTTTGCAGAAACGATGATGCTGTTCTTATGAATAGAAAGTTCAAAAGAACATTTAATATTTAGAATATAAATCTGTTATAACATCATAAATGTCTTTACTGTCACTTTTGTTCAATTTAATATATCCTTGCTGAATAAAAGTTTTGATTTCTTAAAAAAAAAATCTTACTGACCCCAAACTTTTCAACAATAATGTAGCTTAGAAAAGTTTGATTCGTTCTAGTGAATTGGTTCATTTGGACAGTTTAAAGTGCCCCATTTATGCTGTTTAAAGTCTCCTAATTTTGTTTTGAAGGTCTCCTGCAACAGGTTTACATGCATCAAAGATGTTTTATTTTCTCAAAATATAAATTGCACATTTTTCAATGATTCTCTAACGACTCAATGGATGAAAATCCAGCGAGGACTTCTTGAGCTACTTTGCTCTGATTGGCCAGACAGCCCAGTCTTTTGTGATTGGTCTACCGCTTACAGCGCTTGTCTGAAACAAAAACACACATTACCATAACTGAACTTCAGGTCCATCCAGAAGCTTTCTAAAGCTCAGCGATTGTCCACATTGTAAAGGACAGTAACGATGACGTCGATTTTACCATATCAATTCGAGCGCGAGTCCGAAGATGAAACATTGGAAGAAGAACTATTCAACCCGAACCTCCAGTCTCAAGGACGACTTTAGCAGGACGTTTCTCAGTGATCCGCTAAGTCAATTTTAGGTACAATATGAGATGTTGCAACTGTAAATCCTCACCATCAGCATTAAAGGGATAGTTCACCCAAAAATAATCACTCACCCTCATGTTGTTCCAACCCCGTAAGATCTTCGTTCATCTTCGGAACACAAATTAAGATATTTTTGATTAAATCTGAGAGCTGGATCACTCCTCCGTGTGTGTGATGCTTGTGACGTACAAAGCGCTGCACTGTTACACTACGCGAACTGACTCGAGGCCCACAGAGAAGGAAATGAATAGTTGAAATAAAGTCATTTATTTTTGAGTTTTTTTGCTCACAAGAAGTATTCTCGTCGCTTGATAAACTTAAGATTGAGCCACTGTAGTCACTTGGACTATTTTAACGATGTCTTTAATAACTTTTCGGGGCTGGCAAGTTTCAATCCCTTAGAAGCCTATAGAGGAGTGATCCAGCTCTCAGATTTAATCAAGAATATCTTAATTTGTGTTCCGAAGATGAACGAAGGTCTTACGGGGGTTGGAACAATATGAGGGTGAGTAATTACTGACAGAATTTTCATTTTTGGGTGAACTATCCCTTTAACAAGAGTATATCCATCAACCGATGGATATATTTCTAATTTATTGCGCTTCACATGCGGGAACTGTATCAGCAACAGCGCATACGTTAGCCGAGCACTAACGTGTAAAACAAATCTTATTCCATCCTTTATCTTTACTCAAAGTTGTAAGAACGACAGGCAATCTATCTGCATTAATAGACTCAGTTTTAGGTAATAGTGGGTCACAGCTGCTTAGTAGAAGTATTTCAGTAAGACAGTAATAACGTGAATTAGCTGGTTAGCCAGAAATTTACACAATATAAAACACGATTCTTTCGTTTGGGAGACAATAACTTTATTTATTGTGCACTTTAGACTTTACAACTTTGCAGAAGGTTTACATTCACAAACCGCTACATATTTATTACAAAATACACACTGCATGAAATGGAATATTCGAAAAACCATAATAGGGGCCACTTTAAACGATTGACTGATTTGAGTCTGTGCAGCATTTTAGATAATTTTATAGCTAATATTTAATTAAATGCAGCTCATTTGAATAACTATTGAAAAGAATTAGCCTATAGTTTTTGTTGTTGCATTTAGTGTATTTGTTACTAATTGAGGTTGTTCATTAATTTAAAAAAATATATATATATTGTTTTTGCCTCTGGTTAAATAATAAATTATATCACTGGATAGTTAAATATTTTAAAAGATATCACCCCCTTAAGTATCTATGTACCATATGGTTTCAATTTTGAGTAGCTTTTAGTTTGGCAAGCTACAGCTTTGAAGTAACTTCAACAGCACTGGGAGCAACACATACTTGCACTTCTTGGTATTATCATTTCAGAATCTTTTATTGACCCACTCGAGGCCTTGACCTCTTGCGAGTTCTGAATGTCTAGTTCTCACCCCTGTTCAGTGGGCAGTTTCTCTCAAAGAGCTTTTGCAAAGTGTTAAATTGAGATTGGAGAATTATATTGACATTAGTTGTCAAAAATGCCTTGGCCTTGTATTGTGAATGTTTTGGTGATAAACATAACTCTATCTGGGTCATCTGTTTGTTTCCTGTTGTGGCTTGTACTGTATGAGACTCTCTGAATGCTATTCTGCATTCTGCTTTAGACGTAAAAAAAGACTGGTCTTGTTGGCATAAAAATGTGAATACAACCATGAGAATACTTTGTTTTTTAGTGCTTTCTGGGCACACCCATTGACCACCCACAGTCAGTAAACAAAACCTCTAATGCGTATTGCACTTGTAGTAGATTACTTTTTTATTTATTTTATTTAGTTTTGAGACTTTTGCATATGCAAATGCATATGACAATCTTTTTAGAATGGATTTGTTCTTGTCTCTTTTCTTTCATGTTATGAATAATAGATATGGCTAACATATTACCTTTTTTTTTATTTTATTTTTTATATTATTTAAGTTTTTCCCCACACCAATCTATTTTTGTTTTATCTTCAGACTCTCACTTGTCTGAATAATCTGCAAAGTGGTCCAGATATGAAAAGCACAACATGAATGGTCGCTCTAATGCTCCAGAACTGCTGAATTATACGTATCTATATCCAATATAAGCTACGCTGTATGAACAGTGTGCATAACTGGAATTTAGAACTGTGTTCATTTAAATTCTTTTTGTCAGAGACAACAAGCTGTCTGTTGCAGAATTAAATCTCCTATCGGGTACTGACTTGTGTGGGCTCTTTTTTTGATGTAGTGATTTGGTCTCACCACCCAGAGCTCACTGAACTGTTCCTAATGAGAACTTTTTATCTGATATGAAAAAGAGCGGGCACCACGGTTAAGTGTTTGATGTTGTGATGGTTGTTTTATAAACCACTGTACAAGCACCTCAGTTACCCACCAGAAAAGACTATGCAATCCTTTAAGGAAGAAGACTGTTTCAAACACCAGTTTGTTTCATTCTGGCGTCTTTCTTTAGGCAACTAAGTGAAAATATAACAAATAGACATGCAGGTACTGACAAAATCGGTCTTGACATGAAGCATAAAAAAGGAAAATGACAATATATCTGCCATTTCCTGGAACAATGCTAACCATCCCCACCAATCTGCCCGTGAACCCTTTTATCTTGAGAGTACATGACCATAAGGTCAGATTTATGAAAGTACTTAATGGAGTTCCAAATGGGAGGAGCATGTCCATATAAACCTGATAATTCTTCCAACATTCCTCTTCCATCCCATCTCAACCTTTAATTTCATAATTTGTCCCATGCTCAAGTGCCCTACTTGCGGATACAAGGCCCAATCTCTCTGAACATTATAGGTCACTGAAATTATATGAACAAACATTTGAAAAAACATCAAACACATTGTGACATATCAACAAAAGAACTTAAAGAAAATTTATCTTGTAATGCCATGGTTTTTGACATGTACAGTAATCGTGCCATCATTCTTTGAGGTACCTTTGATTATCATGTAAATGTTATGGTACATAACTATAGTAGACTAATTAGTGTTAGGGACCAAGCATCCATTCTTATCAGAACCGGTTTCATTTTTTTGAACAATGTTTGGTTCTGTTAAATAGCTCTCACACATGCATTGTTCTGCTGATGTGCACGGAATGGACCCTTTTCCAAACTGTGATCAATATCGCAAATCTAGTAAAGTTTTTAATATCTTCATTGTACATACTCTTTGTGTTATATTATCAAGTCAGTAAATGACAAAAAAAAAAAAAAAAAAAAAATTAACGCTGTTGCAAGGAAGTTTCGAATATAACGGCTGAGGGAGTGACAGCAAATTTGACATTTTTCTCTCTTCTGTAATCTGTCTCTCTATATTTTTTCCCTCTTTTGGAAAGTCTTGGAAATGCTATTGAAGATTTTTTCTTTTGCTATTAGAGAAAATGCAAATACAAAATATCACTTGCTGTCATCTCCCATTCACCGCTATAGAAGATTACCCAACTATGACAACTTCCATTTCTGAGAACCCCAGCAATGCGAAAAGGGTCCATACCTTTCTTAAACACCCCTACAGAATTTCCTGTCCGTGACACTTTTATTGTGCATCAAACACATAAATCTTAAAACTGTGAGACTTAAATCCCTTACTGACCTGTTCGTATGACCACGTGTAGTAAAGATTTACACATTTTGCTTTTTGTCTGTAGTATTATAGAAAAATAAATTAAATGAAATATGTTAAAATTATGTTTTAGTATTTTTTTGGTTAAATTTAGAGATTTTGTTTTATGGCATCTTAGATTATGTAACATTTAAAAAAAAAAAAAAAAATACTTTCCTTCTCTTTTAAATCTTCCCTGGTCTGGCTTTTGCTACTCTGAGCAATGCATGAACTTTGTATTTTGAGCACTTCTTGCGTTGTTCTTGCCTCTTCACGATGACTCGCTTGCTTTAGTCTTCAGTTGTAAGTCGCTTGGGATAAGATAAAAGCGTCTTCTAAATGACTAAATGTAAATGTAAAGCCTACAGTATACATCTATCTAAACACATCTTTTAAAGATTTGTTTTACTTTTTTATTTCTAATTAATTGTCTTATCATTTGGCAATGGAACTGCATTTCATTTTTCCAAATATTTTTCCATTAAAAGTTTTGAATTGAAAATTGTTAATAGAACCGTTAAAGATTGTTAAATTCTCTTGTGATTCCCATCCCTAATGGTAATGAATAGGGCTTTTCACACTTAAAATAGTTAACCCTAGGTCATTGTAAACACTGGGTAAACGGAATGCTGGGTTATCTTGCCTTCCCGTTTCACACTGATCATAATTTACCTGGGGTTAACAATTAATATCCTTAGCTGCTGTTTCAGACTGTACATTCCTAAATCTGGGTTAATGTCCTTATTTGCATATTTGCGGTGCCAGTGTCATTGATTGGACATATGCCACATGCAATGTTTACATAAACGCTGAAGCATTGCGCATCCTTATTCAATATATAACTGACTTTACCATCAAGTTTATCCTGAATGGTCTTATCAGACTATCGAATTGTCGCATTTTCTGTCAGCATTTCACATTTTTCCTAAATGCTGAATTTACTGTTTATATACCCAGACAGCAACATTGTGTCGGCCCAGATCCGGCCCACATCTGGTATGTGTTGAATCCACATGTACCAGATGTGGCCCGGATCTGGGCCGACACTATAGTGTACAGTATTGTTGCTGTCTGTGTACAATGCACAGTGTTTCTGTGAATATAAAGCATGCGAATATGAGGCACGCGATTGGTTGTCTGTTACTAAACGTCCAGCTGAGCTGTACTATTCTAACACAGCATCGTATCACACTGAACAAGTTTGCCAAATGCAGGGTTTCATAACCCCGGGTAAAAAGCGATGCTAACCCTGCTTCTAAATTAAAAGTAGGAAACGTTACTTTATAACCTGGGTTAAAAGCAGGGTTTAGAACAACGACAACCCAGTGCTGTGTAAAAAGCCCTTTTCAGTATTATGTCAAAGTTCCATGGTTTTACCATCTGATACCATCATTGTTCCATGGTACAACCAGGTCTTTAACCCTTTGATGCACAAGCTCTAATGCACAACTATGTTATTTCAGTCATGGCTGAATGTTTCTTTGCTGCATCTTTAAAATATATATGTATTTTATCATTTGTTATTCCAGGTATTCATTAAATATCTTTGTTTTTGATTTCCACAAATCATTATGTTTATGTTTCCTTTCTTACTTTATAAACAAATACAGTTTTTGTATTTCTACATCAATTTTACATACACGGGTCTAAAATGACCCGTATTCATTTCCTATGTTATTTCAGGTGGCTTTGACAGTTACAGATTTTAAAATCAAAAAGGCGGGAAATAAAGGACCCTAAACTCTTAACACATAGAACCATTTCAGCAAGGCTTATTCAAGATGATACGGTTCTTAATAGAACTTTTAGGCCTATTACATGTAAATAAGCTTTAAAGGGGCATTCAAAGGGGCAACTATTTCAACTTAATAAAACCGTTTAGAAATAATTTGGATGGCTTAGTTACCCACCTTTCCCCGCTCCCCCCAACGTTCCTAGGCGGAAAACCAACCTTGCAACATGAGGACCAACGTCCCGGTAAGTTGGAAATAGGAAGTCTCGTGAGAAGCGAGAACGAGCGAGAAACACAAACTGCTTTACGGCAATTCGACATAAACACACACGCCGCCCTCAATGTGTATGAAGTATTACCCACCTTGGTAGACATAGCTCCACACAATAAAGTTGGCCGGCTCCGATAATAAAAAATGCACATGAGCAGCGGTAGAAAGGGGGAGGAGGGTGCGGTAAGTGAGTTTTTTTACGACATTGTTGTGAAATATACGTCCCACAGCTGTAGGGGGAGCTCGCTGAGAAAACATGCGACAACAAAAGTGAAAATCAGCGAAGAAATAGCTAGGGTTGCTGAGTTCCCCTTTAAAAACCCATCTTTTTTTAGTGTAGCTAACATTAGCTAGCTAGAATAGAATGTCAACAGCTAGCTAGCTAATAGTATTGGATATGTTTCTCTTTCTCACAAGTAATTTCTTACTAGGATTTCATGGTCAAGGTAACCATAGCCTAATATTCAAATATTATGTCCAGTTATCTTTTACAAAATATCAAATATTTTCTGTGGTTAAAATAAAATAAGACTTGCATCAAATAAACAAAAGCAGCTGTGTTGAGTATTGAAATGTGTGGCAGGTGAATAGTATGTAATACTATAGTAATAGTATTTATGCAGTAAATATGTTCCTACTTGCAAAAATGTGCAAATATCAAAGGTTTCTATATGGGTCATTTTTTACCCATGTATGTAAAATTGATGTAGAAATACAAAAACTGTGTTTGTTTGTAAAGTAAGAAAGGAAACATAAATATAAATATTTAATGAATATCTGGAATAACAAATGATAAAATACATATATTTTTAAAGATTCAGCAAAGAAACAGTCAGCCATGACTGAAATTACATAGGAAATGAATACGGGTCATTTTAGACCCGTGTATGTAAAATTGATGTAGAAATACAGAAACTGTGTTTGTTTATAAAGTAAGAAAGGAAACATAAACATAATGATTTGTTGAAATCAAAAACAAGATATTTAATTAATACCTGGAATAACAAATGATAAAATACATATATTTTAAAGATTCAGAAAAGAAACATTCAGCCATGACTGAAATAACATAGGAAATGAATACGGGTCTTTTTAGACCCATGTTGTGCATTAGAAGGGTAGTGACACAAAAACAATTTTTATTCAAACAGTAAGAAAGGAAAAATAAAAATGAGGATTTGTGATGATCACAAACAGGTTAATTGAAGAATACCTGGAATACTGAACGATTAAATTAATTTCTTGTAAAGATATAGAAAATAAAAACTCAGTCGGGTCACATTAGACCCATGTTGTGCATCAAAGGGTTAAAGGCACTCTGTACTTCTCTCTCAATCAATGGTAGTTTTGATGATTTTACACAGAACAATATATCAGATTCTGTATATGTGCAGTGTGTTTTTACTGTTGTTGTGGTTTCTGCAGGGAACAGCGGTGATGTTTCAACACTAATGGCATAAACACAAATAACCGCATGACATATAGCCATCTGAAAACCCTTCGGCAATGTGTGTATGTGTGCACATATGAGAGTACGTAACAAGCTCGGCCCGTGGTGTACGGAAAGCTTCTCAGCAGAAATGTAGCAACAGTGGTGATTTATCTTACACTAACCCCACAGAGTGGCACACAATACCACCACCGTCTACATGCTGGGTTTAATAATATGGGTGAAATACATCAATTCCCTATAGGCAGCCTGAATTTACTGAATGTGAAAAAAACAATGTAAGCATGCAAATTTTTGTATCTCTGAAGCAGCGTATTTACAGGGATACAGACACAATAAGGAAATGAAATTTGAACATTTGCAATCATTATGCAAAGATGCACATTCCTCATTAAACTCGGCAGTAGTTTAACTTTGACCAATTTGGTTGTTTAGTAACTTTCTCTGACTTACTCTGGGTGTTTGCTGCTGTTGGAGCTTTTCCATCACGGTCGTCTGTGTGACAGTCTCGCTTGCGTCAGTAGACTGTCTGCGTCCCATATTTCAGACAGTTTTCTCATTAAAAAGGCTGAATGTGCGCTAAAGGGCTGAAGGAAGACAAAGCGCTAAACTCTGAGTGTTGTTTAAAGGCAGTTTAAGGTGCTCTTCCTCCACACTGTGTGTGCTGTCTGTCAGAAACCTGGAGCATTTCAGTTTGACACAGCCTGAGAAAGCATGACGGCTGTGCTATTGCACACACATCGTCTCCATCCTTCAGTCATTTATTTTTTCCCTCTTTTTCCACACTCTATCCATACATCTATCCATATTTTTCACAAATCTTGTTTTAGCCTCTATTTAGTAGAGAGAGAGAGCCATTTATCCATTTTACACCTCTCTTTCACTCTGGGTCTCTACTCTATAAAATAATAGTTCCAACCCACACAAAAACATCACTGAACCCTGTTTGCCTGCATTTATTACACTCCCCTCACCTGCCTGTGAATGAAATGCACTGAAAACACACACACACACACACACACACACACACACACACACACACACACACACACACACACACACACACACACACATCCAACGAAGCTGAAAGTTTTATAGGATGCACTCTTCTCAATCTGATTTCAGAGGTTAATTACATTGTTTTGTTGGTATGTTTTATGTTTATTCAGACAAACAAATAATGCTCATTATCTCTCAGATAATTAAATGGACCTCAACTAAACGAACACCCCCTCCCCTTCTAATAAAAAGGGCTCATCTCCACAACGTTCAAGTGTTCTTCACTTTGACAAGTGTCATTTAAAATCCGTTGTTGTTATGGCAACCACAGACTCATTACAGTTAATTCACTAATTGCTAACTGGAGCTCTGATTGTTCAAAATTACCTCAGGGACGTGGTTAACCCTTCACTTGGTATGCAGATCAGGCGGCCCGTTAGTCGCTACTGCTCATAAAGGCCTCTAATTTAGCACAATGCTCTTTAAATTCCCCCCCGTTCTCCGCTGGTCCCCTTGCATCCCAAAGCCCCATCTAGCAGTTTGTAATCAAGAGGCTGGTTGCCATGGTGATTAATCGTCGCCTTTTCTGTCAGCAGTTTTTAGAGAGATGGGGCTTGATGTTTGTTTGTTAATGGGCCGGTAAACAATGGGGTTGGAGTCTTTTTTTTATTTTTATTTTTTTATCGCCTGCCTGGATTTTCCCGCGAAAGGCTGCAACGCTGAGTCTAAATCCTTATTGTATTTGAGCAAAGAGGGTGATGGACAAATTTGTTTTCCTGAATAAGTGACCTAGACAATGTGGACACAACAGTCATTTTTGACACACATCCACATCGCTGTGAAAAAAAAAAAAAAACGTTTAATTCAATGTTACTTGCCATTTCTATGTAATTATTGACTGATTTTTTTTTTTCAATGTACATTTCATCTACATTTTCTTAACTGAAAATATTGTATTTTTATTTGTTTCTACATATTTTATGTATACAGGCATTTAAGAGATGACAGGAAATTATGTGAAGAAGAGGAGGAACAAGATGGGAATATTTACATATTTTAACATAATCTGCATAAGCACCACAGGTGAGGTCACATATGATTTTACCAGTAGGCTATGGCTCTTACACTGAAAGTACAGTTTAAATAATTAATATTGATAAAAACAAATATTTGGGCGTTTGGGGCTACTGAATTTAATTATTTTAACTAATTGTTTAATTCATTATTTTAGCATGAAAATTGATGCTGAGGGATCTGATAATTTGCAGTTTAGGTCAATGAAATGTTAAAATGTTAACAAGTCTTGATAAAGTTGAATGGCTATAACCCATTTTTAACCGTTTAATTTTTTTTTTAAACTGACGGCGCCAATAGCCTCGTGGGCAGCACGCCGACATAGCTCAGTCCCGGCTTGTGGACCTTTCCCGACCCTGTCCCCCTCACTCTCTTTAAATTTACTTCCTGTATAGAGGTATTTGTACTGATATTGGTGATTTTTACATTGATCGTATAAAATAAGCAATATCACCCATAGTAGCTACAGACACATCTTTGTTCACATACTATAGAGGGGTTTTAGTGCAGCTACAAAAACAGACACATAGGAACTGATGTCTCAGTTAGGCCACACCCCTTCCACCTTTAGCCACACAGTGACGGTAACCTGACAACCCGAGCACTCTTTCTGTTTGTACGTTCAGTCAGCGCACAAAGACTCATGTCCAGATGACATCGTGTCTGCGTGTGTGTGTGTGTGTGTGTGTGTGTGTGTGTGTGTGTGTGTGTGTGTGTGTGTGAGAGAGAGAGAGAGCCCTTTGAAGCGCACACAGCTCAAAGGCCAGGAAGGCAATCTGAGAACTTCACAGGCACACAGGATAAAATTGCCTTGAACCCAAAGGTGCAGGGAAAGAGCAATTTGTGTTCCATCTGTTCGGGTACTACCTATTAAGGACATGGGCACTCCATGCCTGAGAGAGAGAGAGAGACTCCAAATCCAATTATTTTAGTATAGTACCACGCTTTTCCTTTTGAGGGACGGAATGTCTATATTTTGTTTTGATGTCATTGTTTTTTTTTCTTAAAAACTAAGCCTCTGTCATGCTCTAGACAGGAAATCCTCTGACACTCAGGATTAAAGTGCACAGGCTGTAAGGTATAGGTCAAGAATAAACGGTCCGCTCTCTTGGTGTTTGCAACAAATAGAACTGGAAGAAAGAGAAAGACCGGAAGAGAGAGAGACAGACAGTCTTTTGCTCTTTTCCAAAAGACAGCATTTTGTGCCTGGTACATATTGTACGATTTTGTATCATATTGTACGTCCCAAACGAAAGATGACCAATCGTGACGATTTCTGTGGTCGTTGCTCCTAAATGGTGGTCCTACGTCATACAGTGAGAGAGGTTCAAAGATGGCCGTTGTCACGGTCTTGCGACCAAAGATAGCCAGAACTTTAACATGATCATCTCACAGTGTGTTCGCTGCTACGACATACTTCCACTGACTAGCCAGTAAAAATGCAACATGAAATGGCGTATTGATCATTGATCATACGCTAAAACTTTAAATTATTTACCTCAAGCTCCATTTGCAAGATTGTCATGCCAAGTTGGCCTCTTTTCCCTAGCCATGACCGCATCCATATTCTCCTCTTTCGCTTCCTCTGTTTTCCAGCACACATAAAAACCACAATTGCCAAAGTGCGATTCATCTTGTTTTTTTTGTTTACCACTAGTGCACGCTGATGACATTTTTCTATACTATCTTGAGTCGCAGCCTACAATCAATAGGTGTAATCATTGAACAGTCTACATACATGTCGTACCCAAGTTTATTAGATCCATGTTGTACAGTGTGATTTGCAATGATCTTACAGGATTGACGAAATCGCACATCTGTAACAGGCATTAGGCAAGTTCCCAGTGTTCCAAATGGCCAAATTCTAAGGCAGCATCATGTGCAATCCCAAATGCTTTTTGTAGAGTTGTTTCTGTCTATGAAAAACTTACACTTGTGATAGAGAATTGATCTAAGATCCAATGTTTTAAAGCAAAAAAATATATATACTTTTAATAATTTTTTTGTCTTGTTTTCAGTCAAATATCTAAAAAATCTAAAACACTTAACAAGATAAATGATTAAACATCAAGACCTGTTTTCATGGTTTGAATTTTGAATGCATGAAGCAACTTTCTATAGTATTAAGTGCACTTTGTCTCACTGCACTGCTGATCCCTCCCTCCCCCCCACACAGACACTTATTTATACTAAACCTGTTTATCATGAATAATCTGATAATAAATTAAAACAAAATATACTCATATTAAACAAGTAAAATATATTATACACTGTTGCTTCATAAGTAACTTTAGCATGTTTCAAGGATGTTTAGATATGTTAACTGGAAAAAAAAACACTTGTTAAAGGATTAGTTCACCTCAAAATGAAAATTTCCTGATAATTTGCTGGATGTAGGCGGAAGAAAAAGTTTTTTTTTTTTTAAAGATTTAAACATCCAGGATACGCACACGAAAGGACCATTTTAAACAATAAACTGACACAAAGACATAAATATGTCATTCAACATACAATAAAATTTGAATGATCCTCCTTCTCCACACTTGTAAACAATGGGGCGGTACTTCCGCCTACATCCAACCAGCGTGACCTTTCCAACGTGATTACGTAATGCCTGGCGCGTCGCAGACCAGCACAAGACAAACAATTGTGGTTAAAAAGTATATACATTTTTATTTTTTTTTAGAAAATGACCGATCGTTTCGCTAGATAAGACACTATTCCTCAGCTGGGATCGTGCAGAGACCTTTGAAGCACTTCAAAGCCCTTTGCAACTGCATTGGTTTGAACTTCAACAATTTGGTTACCGTTGAAGTCCATTGTGTGGAGAAAAACCTGAAATGTTTTCCTCAAAAAATTAAATTTCTTTTCCACTGAAGAAGGAAAGACATGAACATCTTGGATGGCGTGGGGTGAGTAAATTATCAGGAAATTTTCATTTTGAGGTGAACTAATCCTTTAAGAATCAGATTTTTGCAGTGTGATTATCCAGATTGAATATAAAATTATTAATAATAACAACATACATGTAAGTATACTGTATAATAAAAAGTATCTATAAAAATAGTAAAGTGGTCTGTTTTACGCAATATTTTAGTGTGCTATTTATTGTGGCGCTTAATAGCTTAATAGCCACATAGAAAACACTATTGACAGTAACTGTCAGTTGAAATTTCCAATGCATTTTATATGAGGAACGCTATTGGTAAGATGCACAAAGTAGGACGTTCCAGATCGGTCACTTCTGAGGTTACATTAGTCAGGATGTTGCCTTGGAAGCAGTAAGATCCTGGAACAGAGTTTTGGAACAGAGTTTTTGTGTTATTAAAAATTTCACTCCGAGACATGAGTGATGTGAATGGATTGGTTCTCTTAACTTTTCACCCTCCGTTGGATTAACATAACACTAGCCAGGAGGGAAGTGTGTTGCCTGGGCAACGAATTGCCACCATTTGCAGTGGGATCAGAGTTGCAAACTGCGAAGGGTAAAACCTTTAGCATCGGGTAAAAGACAGGCCCAGACGGTCTTACGCCTGTCAGAGCCTCCAGAGAGAATGGAAATAGAGTGGTGGAATTGCTTTGGCAGTTGATTACATGGCCTTAAAAAAATGGAAAGATTAAAACGCTGCGTAAAGTCACCCAAAGGTAATCTCATTTTATCTGATGTGACTGCATAGTTCTGGCTCTTTTCTCAGTAGGAAGTCTCTTAGGATCGGTGATGGAAACAGAAAAGACCTGAAATCGCGAGTGAGCCGAGTCTCGGACTCCAAGAGATTCGCCGCTAATCAGCCGGGCCTGTTCTCGGCGGGGCACAGCCACTGATGAGAGCCACTGCGGATTAAAATGATGCATGATTGTAGATTGCGAGAATTTCAAAGTGTCTGACATTATAGCTCGGCTGCACGATGATTCCCCACACCCAGTGGTTTAGAGGCAGCCGGACAGGAAGTGCAGCTCCCGTTACGTGATGACAATTACATTCCTCACCTTCCTTCAGAGGTGTGTGAGAGAGTTCTCAGCAAGAACCCAATTAAAGCATGTTGGGGGAAGGATTCCTTAACCCAGCCCAGCATTAGTGGATGACAATAGCTGCATTGAGAGTGACGCATCTCTTGACAAACTGATTTCCAGGTGCTAAACAGCTTGCAACACCTAAACGACTCCTCAAGAAAAGAAGGAGGGGAGGGGGAGAGAGAGAGAGAGATGAGGGTCTAACTCATGGTCTGAGATATTGAGAGAGGCAGAGGAAGTGCTGGGATGTGGGTGGACGGACGATTAGCAGCAGCGGTGCTTTGCAAGGAGGGGAGCTGGCTGCTTATCATGCCAGCTGTGAAACAAATGGTGTTTAAACGCAGTAATACAGTAAGGCTGGAGCAAAAGATGGGGATTTGCACATAAAGACTGACTGACAGATGGAGAGGGAGGAGAGGCAGCCAACCTTTAAAAAAACAGAGAGGAATGAAAGACGAGTTAGATTCATAGATAGACAGAACCATGGTTCAGGCACAGAGGATTTTTTAAGTGGGCATTATACAAAGAGTTTTTTAGGGTCAGAAATGAGCAGGTGCCACTTCGGGGAAATTTGGTAATTTTAAATGGGCATAGTTGAGAGTGGTCAATTTTTTTAAATTATTTTATTAATATATATATATATATATATATATATATATATATATATATATATATATATGAATAATAAAATAATTTAAAATATATATTATTGACCCCACTCAAATTTTATATATAATTTCATAAAAATGTATATAATATTTTTTGTGATCTGAAACTTTTTCATTCAAACAAGTGCAAGTAGTCCGTGCGGTTGCTTAATTTCTAAATCTTTAGGATTTTTATTTATTTATTATAATTACAATATTTTTATAATTATTTTTAGCATTTTTATTCAGTTTTTTTGTGCTAATATTGGTTTGATTGTTTTTATTCCTTAAATGTTCTTGTCATTTTGCTTTATTAAAAAAACTCCTTAATTCCAAATTAGCAAGTCATGATTTAATCATTTTTCAAAACAAAGTCAGGTTATGTAAGTAAAGTATTTCGCATTATGTTGATAGTGTTTTGTACATTTTGTCCTGGCAAATTTAAATGTAATTTCTTCTTATATTGATTTTACTCCACACCCCCCAATCACTCCCCCCCACCACCACGTATGTAATTGGCCCAGGTTGGCATTCTACTTATTCCGCTGATGTGAATATTGAATATAGAAGTGCTGAGACAGAAGAAAGAAGAGTGGTGAAATGAGTGAAACGTGTACACTGGGAGGAAAAGGAAAGCGAGAGGTATGAGGGCAAGTGGAGTGCCAGACATCAAAATTGCATTGAGAGGAATGGAGCGCATGAGATAGAGAGCGAAAGAGAGAAGCAAGCATAATAACGGGCATAAACGGTATGCAGAGACCCCTCCAACAGCCAAGTGACACAGTGAACTGCATGGAAGGGGGGCCAGCGGAAGAGCAGGCATGGAAATGAGCACCTGGAGCTTATTTATCTAAAAGCTTCTTTCAGCTCGTACTTTTTATGGCATAGCAGGAGCTGACTAGCAATAAAAAACACTTTGTGAATCAATTATGTCCCCGGAATGGTATATGGACTATTTAATTGTACAGCTCTCCATCCTGCAACTTTACTAATTGCACAGCACTTCCTTCAGCTGGGCTCCCCCTTGAGTACTGATTGCATGTTACTTCTTTCTTTCTGTTGTGTTTCTAGTCGTCTTCGTCTAATCTTGTTCTTGTTCTTCTCCATAAACCCCATTCCCAGAGGCAATATGGGGCAGGTAGTTAATAATGCACATATTTCAGACCAAGTGTTTGGTGCTGAAAGTGAAGAGACTGTGACATTTCTTGTTTTATTCAGCTGCGAACCTATTCTGAGAAAAGCCTTCTAATAAAAGCATAATTTTTAAGGTCACAAGTTCCCAGGTTCCCTTGAAGCATGTGCTACCTTCTCTTTGCTTAAAGATTTTTCATGAATGACCTAATAAAAGTGCCCGCATGACCCTAATCAGGCACACAATTTGTGATTTTAAAGCATGCAATGACCATAAGAATATCTTATTTTAGTCTCAAAGGAAAACTGTGAATTAGTTTAACTTAAATCTGCACAAAAGTTCAGAAACACTGCCGGGACGAGTGACGAGACAGGGGTCTGATTATGGGAAAAAAATTGGTAACACTTTAGATTAGGGAACACATATTCACTATTAACTAGTTTTCCCTCAATAAACTCCCAATTACTGCTTATTGGTAAGGTAGTTGTTGTAGTGGTTATATGTTTAGGTATGGGATAGAGTTAAAGGTATAGTTTACCCAAAAATGAAAATTAGCCCATGATTTACTCACCCTCAAGTCATCCTAGATATATATAACATTCTTCTTTCAGACGAATACAATCGGAGTTATATATAAAAAATGTCCTGGCTCTTCCAAGCTTTGTAATGGTAGTGAATGGCTATTTATGTTTTGAAGTCCATAAAAGTGCATCTATCCATCATAAAAGTGCACCACACGGCTCCGAGGGGTTAATAAAGGCCTTCTGAAGTGAAGCGGTACGTTTGTGTTAGATAAATATCCATATTTAAAACTTTATAAAGTAAAATAACTAGCTTCCAGCCAAACGAACATACGGATTCAACTTAAAGGGCACCTATTTAGCCCCTTTTCACAAGATGTAAAATAAGTCTCTGATGTCCCCAGAGTGTGTATGTGAAGTTTTAGCTCAAAATACCCAACAGATAATTTTTTACAGCATGTTTAAATTATCACTTAAACTGGTAAACTTTATATCCGTAAAACGACTCAGATGAACTGTAATAAAGTGCGCACTCTCACTTTCATTTCTGCCGCGATCGCTGATCAGTAACGTTAGGCCTATCGCTGCGGAGACTGTAAGCTGGATCACGAATAACTGGTACAGATCCATCCTCGAGTAACAACGTGAGTAAATGAAGACTGCTATGTTCATTCTTACATCCAACAACAAAACACCTTAATCCCTTAGGAAACATTCTTGTCTACAGCTGCTCCGGCATCTAAACAATGGCAGACTGAGTACAGCTCACTCAGGGCGGGTCTATGCTAAAACTGCAGTGTCAGTCAACAGTTGTGGGAGGGGCTTGTGCAAAAGTACGTCACATTGCCCCGAATCTGAGAACTGGTTGTTCTGAGACACTGCTTATAATTTATGGGGATTTTTAAAAAATCACTGGGTGGATTTTTATCATTATAGGGTGGTTGTGTACACACACTGGCAACACAGTGAATTTTGCATAATAGATGCCCTTTAAGTCTAAGCGCAACTTATACTGCTGATATCTACATTACGCCATGACGCACTACGCTACTTCCGATGTCGCAAGTTGCGCTTTAGGCATAAGTAGTTTGCGTATGGCCGTTTGTCCGGAAGCTAGAATTTTACTTTGTAACATGTTGAATATTAATATTTTTCTTACACAAAACTCAGAAGGCATCGCTTCGCTTCAGAAGGCATTTATTAACCCCCCTATTAGCCATGTGGAGCACTTATATGATGGATAGGTGCACTTTTATGGACTTTAATGGCCATTCACTGCCATTATAAAGCTTGGAAGAGCCAGGATATTTTTTTTAATATAACTCCGATTGTATTCGTCTGAAAGTGTCAAAATTTCATATACACCTAGGATGACTTAAGGGTGAGTAAATCATGGGCTAATTTTCATTTTTGGGTGAACTATCCCTTTTAGGGATGTAGAATATGGTCATGCAGAATAAGGCATCAATATGTACTCTATAAGTACTAACAAACAGCCAATTATGCTAATAAGCAACTAGTTAATAGTGAATATGTGTTCCCTAATCTAAAGTGTTACCAAAGTTTCTTCTTGAAAGTGATCATGCCCGTTTCAAACGGAGCAGAAGTAGATACCAAAGGCAAAGCAGGGCTCCTCGTTTGGACTTTGCACCTTTGCTATTGTGTCCGTCTCAGCCTGCACCTATCATCTTTAAAAGACTGAGAAATGGAAAGAGATGATGACGCTCTGTGAGAGAGAGAGCAGAAGAGGGCACTTAAAATCCCAGATGGCAAAGAGGACCTGTCAGAATTAATGGTGCTGTATCAGGTGAGAAAGGAGGTGTGAAATTGGTCAGAGCAGAATGTTCTCCAAAATCACACATGATCAGTCTTCCTTTATCTGACCTCAGCGAGGGACAATAATGATGAACTGCACTCCTAAAATCACCCGATCATGGACCATAATGGAAAGTGCAATTCAATGCTCAATATTGCTTAAAATAGCCATACGTGTACCCATATACAGTTTCTACAAAAATACTGGTACTTAAGCCAAGAAAATGTCAGTATTTCATTGCATTAGATCAAGTGGCATCTGCAAACCAACAAGTTCAGAAAGGTGCCCTAACGCAGTAATCACTGGTTTAGTTTTAATGTGAACATGTGATCATAATTAATATAGGCCTATCTTAATTTAGAACAACATATGTATTGTTTTTTCGGTCACACTTTAGATTAGGGTCCAATTTCATTATTAACTACACTCACCTAAAGGATTATTAGGAACACCTGTTCAATTTCTCATTAATGCAATTATCTAATCAACCAATCACATGGCAGTTGCTTCAGTGCATTTAGGAGTGTGGTCCTGGTCAAGACAATCTCCTGAACTCCAAACTGAATGTCAGCATGGGAAAGAAAGTTGATTTAAGCAATTTTGCGCGTGGCATGGTTGTTGGTGCCAGACGGGCCGGTCTGAGTATTTCACAATCTCAGTTACTGGGATTTTCACGCACAACCATTTCTAGGGTTTACAAAGAATGGTGTGAAAAAACCATTCTTACCACTCGTTACAACCGAGGTATGCAGCAAAGCATTTGTGAAGCCACAACACGCACAACCTTGAGGCGGATGGGCTACAACAGCAGAAGACCCCACCGGGTACCACTCATCTCCACTACAAATAGGAAAAAGAGGCTACAATTTGCAAGAGCTCACCAAAATTGGACAGTTGAAGACTGGAAAATGTTGCCTGGTCTGATGAGTCTCGATTTCTGTTGAGACATTCAGATGGTAGAGTCAGAATTTGGCGTAAACAGAATGAGAACATGGATCCATCATGCCTTGTTACCACTGTGCAGGCTGGTGGTGGTGGTGTAATGGTGTGGGGGATGTTTTCTTGGCACACTTTAGGCCCCTTAGTGCCAATTGGGCATCGTTTAAATGCAGCGGCCTACCCGAGCATTGTTTCTGACCATGTCCATCCCTTTATGGCCACCTTGTACCCATCCTCTGATGTCTACTTCCAGGATAATGCACCATGTCACAAAGCTCGAATCATTTCAAATTGGTTTCTTGAACATGACAATGAGTTCACTGTACTAAAATGGCCCCCACAGTCACCAGATCTTAACCCAATAGAGCATCTTTGGGATGTGGTGGAACAGGAGCTTCGTGCCCTGGATGTGCATCCCACAATTCCCCATCAACTGCAAGATGCTATCCTATCAATATGGGCCAACAATTCTAAAGAATGCTTTCAGCACCTTGTTGAATCAATGCCACGTAGAATTAAGGCAGTTCTGAAGGCGAAAGGGGGTCAAACACGGTATTAGTATGGTGTTCCTAATAATCCTTTAGGTGAGTGTATACGACTTTTGTCTCAATAAACTAATTACTGCTTATTGATAGTTTGTTTGTTAAGTTTAGGTATTGGGTTGGAATTCAGTAGGATTATGGGATGTAGATCTCATGCAGACCAAGGCGTTAATATAACATATTAATTGTCACATTGTGCTTTACTAATAAACAGACAATATCTTAGTAATATGCATGCTAATAAGCAGCTATAGTGAGAATTGGACCCTAAACTAAACTGTTACCATTTTTTCTTATACTACAGTGCTGTTGAATGCTTGAATCTGATTAGTTGACGAATGTTCTAAGGTGTGCAATTATTTTTTGGGAAACACATGGCTGAAGTAGTTCCAGTCAAGTCAAGTCAAGTCCTGTCACCATCATTTACATAGTGCTTTTAACAAAATAGATTGTTTCAAAGCAGCTTCACAGTGATAATAGGAAATGAAAGTAGATTGTTTTGGCTTTACAGCAGCTCTAGAATAAAGTTATTGTCCAGCTAAAGTTAGTTTTGATTGATTCACTTCCGTTGCAAAGATCGTTATTAACGACACCGTTCTAACAGAAAACCCTTAACATGCTCTGGCCCGCTCATTCGCACAACAACAGTGCCTGGTGACTCGAGAACACAAACCTTGAAATAGGTTCAAAGGTGCAAGCGTTGAAAATTTTGGAAAAAATGTATCTCCGCGTAAACTTCAAAAACTTGAATCTGTAAAAATGCTGATGATGTGCACATGCGTATTACATGTTTAGTCTATAGGTATGTGCATTTGAATATATATGCGCACTTGTGCATGCATGTAGTCTTTCTTTACAAATTGACCTCAACAAATTACTTGTCTGGCCTTAAAAAATTATAATACAGAATTTTTTTTATCTCTTCTGCGTAGCCATATGAACTGGAATTATTTTGAAAAGTTTTATCTGTACAGAGGTAAAGGGAAGGGAAGGAGGCCTTCATGGGGGAGAGACTAGTTGACACATCAGGACTGCGTTGTCGTCGTGTCCAGGTGCAGGTCCTTTATCAGTTCTGGATACGGTGGACTGCGGTAAACCTCGGGATAAACAGAGAGACTAATATTGGCGTAGACGCCATTCTTCTTATGATGTAACGAGTACATCAGGATTTATGGGAAGTGTTCCCAGTTCTGGCTGACCTAATCTATGCAGCCTAACATTGAACATTGAATTTTATAATGTGTTATGTGTATGCTAGCTCAAAGATATGTGTTTTTAGTCTAGATTTAAACTGACAGAGTGTGTCTGCTTTCCGGACAATGTAAGGAAGTCTGGTCCAGAGTTTTGGTGCTAAATAGGAAAAGGATCTACAGCCAGCAGTCGATTTTGATATTCTAGATATTATCAACTGGCTGGAATTTTTAGATCTCAATAGACGTGAAGGACTATAATGCGTTAAGAGCTCACTCAAGAACTGGGGAGCTAAACCATTTAGTGCTTTGTAAGTAATCAGCAATATTTAAAAATCTATACGAAGTTTAATAGGGAGCCAATGCAGTGTTGACAGAACCGGGCTAATATGGTCATACTTCCTGGTTCTGGTAAGAACTCTAGTTGCTGCGTTTTGGACCAGCTGTAGTTTGTTTATTAAGTGTGCAGGGTAACCACCCATAAGAGCATTACAATAATCTAGTCTTGATGTCATGAACACATGAACTAATTGTTCCGCATTTGTCATTGAGAGCATATGATGTAATTTAGATATATTTTTAAGATGGAAAAATGCGGTTTTACAGGCACTAGACACGTGACTTTCAAATGAAAGATTGGAACCAAAGAGCACACCCAGGTTCCTAACCGACGACGAAGACTTGACAGAGCAGCCATCAAGTGTTAGACAGTATTCTACGTTATTACGTGAGGAAGTCTTTTGTCCAATAATTAGAATGTTGTAGGAAATTACTAGTCATTCAGTTTTTTTATATCAGCTATGCATTCCATTCATTTTGTGAATTGGTCAGTTTTGTCAGTGCGTGAAGAAATATAGAGCTGAGTATCATCAGCATAACAGTGAAAACTAATCCAGGTGGGTCTTGACCACATTACATGTCCATATCACTTGGCCAAATGATTTCAGTTATTTCAAAGGTCCTTACACCCTACAACAGCAAAAGAACCAAAGCCCACAACGACACTGACCAAGCAGATAAATATAGTAAACAATATGATAAAAATGACAAATTATTTCTATGCCACAAAAATACGTTTTATTAAGTATGGAAAGCACATACTCTCTTTCTCCCGCTCTCTTTCCCACCAAACTCACACACATATACGGACACACACTTGCACTGTTCTTGAAGCTGATAAACTTTTAGGGATATTGCAAATCTCTTATTTTATGTTCCACGGAAAAAGAAAGTTATACAGGTTTGAAATTACATGAGGGTTAGCAAATGATGACAGAATATTTATTTTTGGGTGGACTATCCTTTTAAGTGGCTTAAGAGTCCAAAAGCTTTTTAGAGCCCGTGACTGAATGTACCGCATCTTCCATACATCGCATGTACAAAAAATGCACATAGACTTTTATCATCATCTTCATTAATGTCAACCATTCCACCCTATCTACCTTAAACTTGCTGTCAGACACAGAGATCTCTCATGTTGTCAGGCACACTAATGCTCCGTCCTCCATTAAAAGTCCCTTTAAAAGAGCCAAGCATGATGCTGACACACGGCATGATGAAAAAAGCCTAAAAGGCCTGTTTCTGGCAGCTCTGTCCAAATCAGCTGCTGATTACAGAGAAAACGGGCAATTCACTGGTGGCTTCTGTCACAACGGAGACACTTGGTGTCTGCAAGAGTCTTTTCTGTGGGAGGACACAGCGCTTGGTGTCGTGATCTTTTGTTCAGTTTTCTGGCCATGCGGTGCCTGTGACTTGCTTTGCATTTTAAAAGGAGATTGAGCTTTCGAAACATTTTAGCTGCTTTATTTTCAGCCCAGGTGGCATAATTTCCCTTCACATTCACAGATAAAGGTAATCCAGGCTGAATTCACCTTTCCTCACAGGATGGCCTTATCTCATCAATATCCCTTTGTTATCTTACCTGGATCACACCTGTGCCTTTGTTCTGCATTGGAAAGCCGGGGGAGTAAATGACTTCCAACAGATTCTTCAGGTAAGCAGACCCATCGGAGCCAGTGTGGGCTTTCACACCCAAAGGTTTAACACACACAAAGCCAAAATCCACCACAGTACAGCTCTTCGGTTAGACTATCAGGGAACACAATGTCATTGTCCCAATAAAACGACCTATCTCCATTTTCCATCTTAAATGCAAACTTTACCTATTGTAAAGTTTCACTCATACTTAACCAGAGCCCCATATAACACAGTCTTCCTTTCTCGTGAAAGGGTGATATTAAGATAAAATAATACGTTAAAAAGATTATAAAGTGACACTGGCACTATTTAAATAGTGAGAGATTAGGAGCACAATGGTGCCTTACACCGTGTCCTATCCAGGTGCAAAGTTTGCAGAGACACATAATTTGTCTGTCCACACTAAAAAGAGAAAATGCTACACGGCACATAATAGCCCATTAGAACATATTTGATATTTAATATACAATTCGCATCTGGTTAGGGCACAGAGTTAATCTTTTGAGGACATGTAATATGCCTATTCTTACTTCCATCTGCAGAGTGGAATACTAGCGCCACTCAAATGGAGTACACTCAATATTTGGATCTGCAGATGATGACAGAAGCCGCCAACTTTCGTCTACATTCAAGGCGAGATGTTTTGCAGATCTCAACCGAAAATGAAAACACAATTAATAAATAAGTAATAACTATATTTAAGTTTACACAAATAACTTTTATTGTTATAAAAACATATCTGTGAGTATTGTTGGAACTGAATAAGGTGTGAAGAAATAAAACGCACACCATCGCTGTCTTTTTTTTTTAAAGATACCATAGTACTTAACGATCATAAAATATGATCAGTCATGAAATAATCAATACTAATTCACAAATAAAGAAGAGGGCATACATGTATATTTAAATTAAAAGGGGAAATTTTAGTAATTGTAGATGTCCGTAGTCCTAATAGCTCTACAGCTTGAAAGCCCTTGCAATGTTTCAAAATAAAGCTTAACTTTATTCTTGAACTGGATAATATTGGGTTTCCTTTCAGACAGCTTGCATTAATGGATGTGAAATTTGGCATGTAATATGAGAATACTTCATATAAAATATGACCCCTGTCCATGCCATTTTTCCCAGCGTAAAAAAAACCCTCATCACGTCATTGTTTGTCTTTTTATTGCAGAACAAGAACGTTATATGTACTGTATGAAATATACAGAGAATTTACACAGTATACTTACTGTTACAGTCATATCAGAATTAATTGAAATAAACCAAATAAATTATCCAGGGAATAACATGAACAAGTATTCTTTACTTTAGTTTTGTCTTTTTTATTTCTTACATATTTTATAATTCAATATATTGCATCAGGTCAGTTTAAAATGGTATGATGTAAAATTAGATGAAGCTTAGTGGTGTTGACGTTGGAAGTCGTGGGACTGTGGTGTAGTTTGTTAGCTTTTTACTTCTGGAGACTGTATTTAGGCTTCAAAATTCATAAAAGTTGTTCATCAGTGAAAATTATCTTGATGGTCAAAACGTGCAAGTATCACAAACTTTTGTTGATTTTTCGCTTTTGGCTTGCTTAGTTGGAGACATTTAATATTCAACAATATTATTGATATGCCTGCATTGACACCATTATATGAGAACTGAACTGAGCTGGACAATGACACCACCGTTTTCTCCAGAGTGGCTAGATATATAGGCCTAAATTAACTAAATTAATCAATTTTTTACAACAAAAATTAACCATCACTGAACTTACTTAAGCTGGACTATATTGCTATTTTCTTCTATATAGAAACTTTTTTTTTTTTTTTACTTTTTTTGCATTATTTTCCTTTTATCACTGTAAAGCTGCTTTGAAACAATCTGTATTGTAAAAAGCGCTATATAAATAAAGGTGACTTGACTTGACTTGATCAGAGAGCTTGTTTTTTTTGCGATAATCCAAAAGCCTATGGAAAAATCCTATTGGGTTTTAGGGAACCAGTGCGATTCTAACTGCCGGTTGGCCTACAAAGTGATGTCATAGCTGGACCAATCTATTAGTGAAAGTTTAAAATGAATTGGACACCCCACAAGAAGTTAAAGTGGAATTTAAATTGAAATGACATATTGACTGAATTGTAATTAAAAGTTATCTATCTATAGATAACTTGGTTACACTTTATTTTAAGGTGTCATTGTTACAGTGTAATTATATATTTAAGTACATATATGTAATAAGTAATAAGCAACTACATGTACTTACTATAGGGTTAGGGTAGGATTAGGATTTGGTTGAGGGTTAGTTGCATGTAATTATGCATAATTTACTGTTATTACTACGGTAAGTATATGTAACATATGCAACAAGGACACTGTAAAATAAAGTGTTACCGATAACTTTATCTAGATAACATCTATTGTAATTCTGCATCATGTTTGGTATCGTAATTCAAATTCAGGACCTGAATTTAAATGGTATTATCAATTCAATTCTGAATGGTGCACAACCCTGGAAGAAGGCAAGTCTGAAAAGATGAGAATAGTACCACTGATATGGACTGAAATGAAAAATGATAGTTTGGATCCTTTTTAAATGGGTAGTTTCTATTGACAAACACTCCGTCAATATAATTTCTAGAGGTACTGCCTTTTAAATGTGTTCAAATTAACAAACACCACAATTAAGTGCACTTGTGCTGCTGACTTCCATGGAAAACATGCATCTCTCTTTGACCTTTACTGCTGAGCCTGAGGCCACACAGCGGCATCAGCCACCTGCAGTGTGTGTGTGTGTGTGATACCTATGACCCTAAACCCGACTCCCTATTTCTCAATCTCATCAGATCACATCAGCAGCTCTTTTTTTTCAGCTTGATATCTATTTGCCCTTGCCCTCCTCCATGCTCTCCATCATCACATTGGCCTTCTCGCTCTCAATCTCTCTCTTTCTCGCTCCCTTATTCTCTTTCTGTGTCCTCTGACCACCTGACACCTTTTCAGATCCTGTTGGCAGACAGCACACGTTTCACCTGGCAGTGGAATTCAGTGATCCAGCCCTATCGATGGCAGATAAATCAATGTTATCTCTTTTCCCCATGCCTCTGTTTCCATCGATTTATTTCTGTTACCTTGCAGTTTGTGAAGACTCGAACCTTGCTCAATTAAACTGCCTTACTTCGCCAAAGGAACAAACCGAAACATAAGGCTGAGGACAAGATGAGGAGAGAAAGATCAAGGAAGAGGGTAAAGGAGGGTTGCCTCCGTTCAGATTAAATTCCTCAATGCAGCAGAAATGTCAAGTGACAGTTTTGTTAGAATGAGCAGTTTATCCAAAGCACAGATGGGACATTTTGCCATTGTGCAAGCTGGTGAGTCATATGAATGCTATTTACTCAGACAATCTTTCTGTATAGTAAAATCTCATCCATCAAAGAGCAGAAACATGTAAGTCACATGCACTGATTTTGTCCACAAATAACATTGGAGAGACCAGGGCCAGTTGTCATACGTTTACTCTGTATTGAGTTTATTTCTGTACCGTTAAGTCTTCCCAGACAGCAACGGCCCAGATTCGGCCCACATCTGGTGCACGTGGAATCCACATGCACCAGATGTGGCCCTGATCTGGGCCGACATTATTTTGCTGTCTGGGTTTGCAATGTAAAATAATAATAATAATAATAATAAACACATGTTGACCTGTAGTGGGGCATGTTTTCTCAGAGGAAAAGGCTTCTTTGTGTTTATAAAACACAAAACAACTCTTGAGACAACAAAGAGAAACTTTACAGTACAAAAATATCAAATCATTGTTTTGATAAACAATAATTGTAATCAATATTAAATTACAACATATGAAACATCACAACTTGCCCCATTTATGAACTTACTTTTGTGACAAGCACAAATCCACTTTAATACTCAAATTATTTGTCTAAAACAATGAGCTTTGAGTGTACTTTAACTGACAAAACAACCAGTTTTTCATAGACTAAAGATATTTTGTGTGCGTGCGTGCGTGCGTGCGTGTGTGTGTGTGTGTGTGTGTGTGTGTGTAGGAATTGCTAATACACCCGATATTGTTAACATCTCTCAGAATGGCAAAACAATTGCACTAGTTGAGGTGTCATGTGCATTTGATTTGTTTATGGAGGACTCTTACTGCTCTAAGATTCTAAAATATCAGTCATTGAGAACCTTGTGTACAAATACCAGCTTATTGTGCTAGTGTTTGGTCTAGGTCATGTACACAGGCTGGCGATCCGTGGTCTTTGCATTGAGGGGATTTCTAAAATGGGCCAAGCAGTTGGCAAAGTACTGTTCAATCTTACCAATTATAGGAAACATGTTTATTTGGAAAAGGCGATGCTTCCTGTACCCTTAGAACTGTATAATCCATAATAATGTGCTGATTTGTTTTAATCTGTTGGATCATTCGAAATATTTGATTCCTAATGAAATTTGACTTTTAATGTGGAATCAAATAAAGTATATAAAGTGTGTGTGTGTGTGTGTGTGTGTGTGTGTGTGTGTGTGTGTGTGTGTGTGTGTGTGTGTGTGTGTGTGTGTGTGTGTGTGTGTGTGTGTGTGTGTGTGTGTGTGAGTGAAGTATCCTTGGTAAGAACTCATTTTATCTTTAGGTTCTCAACAAGACTCCGTATCATATTACTATATACTGATTAAAACCTAAAATAGTTTCACACTGACCCAACAGGGATGTCTGCTGGGCTGATTTCAGATGTGAAAGGCATGGAAAGGCATTAGTCAGAGCTGCAGTCTCCTGTCAAGATTCTTCCTTAGGCCGTCAGCTTCTTCCTATAAGAACATCCTATAGGCCTTCATAATATAATTCTGATGTTTTCAATGTCAGACAGTCAGATTCACTGAAGCTTAAGGGAGAGGTTACAATACTTTGAAAAATATGGAACTATCTTTTTACAGAATAGAATAGCTATTATTAGAATAAGTATTTTTATTATACTTATTATATAGCTATTATTATTATTATTAGAATAGCTGTAGCCCAATTATTGTGTTTTCTTTCATTTCCACTCTTTCCTTTACCTGGTAACCATGCAATCTCATCTCTCTGAGAACAATCCATCGGTAATAAATTGAGCTCCAGCTATGACATGCGTGTGGGAGAGCATTTTATCTGTTGATTCCATAGGCAGATGACTCGACTAACATTCCGCACGTGTTTGCTCAAGTTTGATTAGAGTGGACGCAATTTGCAATAAAGATTGAACGCGAGCAGTCTGGCTGCATGAGCGCGCATAAAGCTAATGAATTATGAATGCGCGAGACAAAACAAATGTGTCAAATGTCATATTACATTGGATAATTTCCCACTGGCTGAAAAGCAGTATTTTAAAACGAAAAAAGACGGAGGTGCGGCAACTGCATAAAAGCCATATTCTAGTACTTTGCTTATTTTTTAAATAGTCTATTTAGTAGTAGGCCTAACTTACTTCGATATTAACGAGTAGGCAGGTCATATGGCACACAGCCTACTTTACCACATAACAGTTGGGCTAAGTTAAGTTACTGGCCTTCAAATGTTTGAGAATACAGTCCGACTCTTTATGGAGTCAAAGTATACTAGCCTATAAAAATATTTCTAACTGACCATGTTGTGTTGGCCTATGTCAATAAGTATTTCAACTTTTTTTGTTATTGGTTGCCGCGGGTGCCTATAACCGTTGTTAAAGCCGTCCCCAGTTTCACAAGATCACTGTCCAGTCCCTGATCGTTTATAATTTCTCAAATAATAAACTTGACGTTTGGACGCTGACAGCGTCACCGTGGTAACAGCCCTCAATTACCCATGATTGGCCGACCCGTGGGAATATTTAAATTCCCCCTTAGCGCTGATTGGCTGGTGGGCGGTCGGTGGAGCCGTGAGAGTCTGCACCGTTCCGGGTTATTGTCAGTCTTGGCAGCCCGGCGCAGGGGGTGAGGCGCAGTGCCTATAAGAGAGTCACAGAGACGCGGAATATAGACAAATTATTGATTTAAGGTCATTCATTCGTGCTTGATATTAATACGAACAAGAGCTGCAACCTTTGGACTCCTTCAGAGGAATAATTAGACGGACGTCGGAGTTGAAATCGCGACGGAAGGTTTCCGAGCAAGGGGATGAAGAAAACCGCTGGAAGTGAACGGTGATTTCTCTTTTCCCCAGGATTAAACGGCGTATACTAAATGCCTGCACCTGCTCTTCTTTTCAAGGAATATCGTCTTAAACACAACGAGGCTGTCTAGTAGGCTATATTCCGTGGATAAACATTCCTCTTGATTGTATACGCCAAAGTCTGTTCGCTGTTTTGGATTTAAGGACGTTTGCGAATTGCAGTTTATTTAATTGGCAAAGCACTTATTTATTTATCGGATTCGTGTCAGCAGAAAAGCTGTCGTTATTACTGGAGTTTGCAATTTCCTACTAAGCCTTACTCGGAGATTATTCCAGTAAGTAAACGGGTAAAGAAAAATCCAGACCGACGGAATCATTTACGATAGTTCAAAACGCAGTTAACGGAGCGCAGTTGACAGACGGTGTTTTTTGGTGAACAGCTCCTCACTTGACCCGCTGTCGCCTATTTAACAAAAACACAGATCGGATTCGTTAAAAGATAACAAGAGATTTTAACCTAAAGGCAAGCAAAAACTGCCCAACGATTCTGCAGAAGAAGCTGTTTTTGGATGACTTTTCCTTTTTTTTTACGCGCGTGAAAAACGCATATAAAAGGAACTCATAATAGCCTAAATCAACTGAATATACCAGGGATTATAAATTTTTTCCACTTCATCTAAGAACAGAATGAGATATTATTGATTTTTCCCCCTCGTTTGCCCTCTTCTGTTCTTTCGGCCGCTTTACGTTCCCACAGTCTTGTCGTCACAAACCTGCATGGAAATCTAGTCAGCACCACAGAGCGATTTATGGTAAATATACTCTCCCCTACTCATAATTTCAGCCTTAATTGATCTTTCAATGAAAATATGCATGTTAAAGATCTTGTTTTACCCATGATTAGGCTTTTACGGTTTTTTAAGTTCGCAGCTGTCACAATTTAACGCTCTTGCCTCAATCAAGTCGTAGGCTATACAGTAGATTAATGTAGTGCCCTTTCAAAAATGTTGTATCTTTTAAAAACGTATTGTTAAAAATATTGTATATTTTTTAAATAGCAACTGTGGTTAATACCTAGCACCGTTTTATCACGATAACAATAACTTTAGCGACTAGGCTATAGCCTAATGATTTTGTTGTTGTTGAAAAAAGAACATGACAATGTAGGATACACAGTTAAACGCCCTTTGAGCGTTAAATGATCAAATAAGTGTAGCCTACAGTTACAGTGCAACTAGTGAAATCTCTACAATGCAAAATGCGTTGTGGCAACTTTGACTATAAGCAACAGAATCGCCGACTGGATGGTGATTTTCAGCAATGATTAGCTGCATTTGAATAACGCTCCACGTTTGTCGTCATTTAATCGTGTGAAGTAATATCAGGTGGCGTCTTTTAGGCCCCTGACAGAACATACAACCTTTGTTTCAAGGTTTTACCTGCAATAAATAAAGGAAGTGCAGTAAAAATGGAGGTGTCGGGCGCTGAATGGCCCCAGGACGCTCTTTGATGTGCACTATGGGTGTTTTTAAAGAGTACGCTGACAGGATGAATGCGCTCAAAGCATAAAATCTGGTTACAACACGATGGCAGGCGAGAGGATCTGAATAAAAGGTGTGAAAGTCTTTTCCAGCTCCTCCTCGTCTTAGTTTCAGCACAGAGTGTGTCAATGATTTCCTTTATGACTTAATCTTTAACTACTGAGTTTAAATAGCAGTGCAGTTGCTTTAGCGGTTAAAGTTCTGGGCTGGTAAGTGAAGGGTTAGGTTCAAGTTATCACAGTTGTGCCCTTGAGCAAGGCACTTAACCTCAGGTTGCCTCAGGAGCACTGGCCCCCTGAAATGTTTTGGGTAAATGCTTGACTTTCAGGAGGGGCTCATGGCAAGGTGTGGAAAGTTTGATTGATTAAAATGGTTTGTTTAGGGCCCATTTGGATGGCGGGCTTGGGCGTCAACAGGCTTTTCATGTAAAGCTATTATCCTAGCACTCGGATGTCAGCTGTTCCTTCTCCATGCATCGTTTGCAGTTTCCAAGAACTGACATTTGCATATCCTATCTCTATGAAATATAATCGGTGAACCCTCTGATACTGGCTAAACTGCAGCCTGGGCTTTATTTGTCCACGAAGGCAGATCAGTTGGCCTAAACAAATGTTGTGTTTTTATTATCAGAGACTTTAACCCACTATTTGCAGTCTTTCTGAGATTAACAACAATAATTGGCAAAAAGTTTTTTTCCCCAGGTCCCCTGGGTGGGTTTGGCCCACCCTGAATGTCCTAAACTAAGGTTCTTTATCGGTATCAGTGTTTCCATGAAGAACCGATAGCATTCAAAGAATATTTCTATTACACAAAAGTTTCTTTTTTAATGGAAAAAGGTTCTTTAGATTTAGATTATTCAAATTTTCACTCTGAAAAAATGGTTCTCTATTCACCGAATGGTTCTTTGGAGAACCCCAAATGGTTATTCTATGGTATTGCTGCAAAAAACATTTTGCAACCTTTATTTTTTAAGAGTGTTTGGCACCTTAAATCTTAAGAGCTGGAGCTGCTTTTTATGCTTAAGATATGTTAGTCCTTGGACAATCAATATCTAATGCAAAACAGCCTGAACTGAGGCATTTTTTAAATATTAATTTATTCTTAAAGGCAGTCCAAGTAGTTTAACATTGCAAAATAAGTATCTGATTAAAAAAAAACTTTTGTATTTAGACCGGTGTGAGTATGCATATTGATTGTCTGTCAGAAAAGAGAGTTTTTTATCTCCCCATACATCACAATTTAGGTCTCACGAGGCCCCCCGTCATTTCTCCGCTGCTCTGACTAATGCGATTGGCCCCCTGCTCCATGGTGGACGTTCCACTCTGCAAGTCATCACTCTGGAGGCTTAGGGCTCTGGCTCTTAGCTCGGCTCCAGCATGTGGTCTTCCTCGGGGCCTGGCAGCCTCATTACCCCAACAGAGTCCCTCACTCTGAGGGTTGCGACTCCCTCCACCCGTGGAGACAGCACCTGTCAAGGAGTATGCTCACCACTCTATTGAATAAAACATTCAGTGATGTACGAGTGGAAAGGTTCACCTCCGGGGGCCAGAGTTGCCTCCTTTCCTACTCCTGCTGCACATCCGTGACCCACTGAGCAAATTGGCCCGGTATTAGCTCTGTGGCTCGATCTCACCTAAACAAATAGAGCTTCCAGCATAATGCTAATCTCAACTGAGCCGAGCGTGCATGGAGGAGAGGTAGAGATAGCTGGTGGCGAGATGGTATGGTCTAATATTTAGGTCACTGAATTGTCTTAGCATTTTTTCTCATTTTTCATAGCTTATTTAATTTTTCCATTTTGTCAGTTTCTTGTTTTTGTTGACTTTTTCCACATCTGATTCGATCACATTGGCACATTTGCACACATTATTAGTTTTGAGTCAAACTTGCATTTTTCCTTGTGTGCTGTAGGTACTTTTCCACACAAAGTCATTACGAAGAGTTTGACGATAGAAAACTGATGGCAAGATGTTTTGGATGGATTTCATGCCCTGAAAGCCATCCAAAAAAAAAAAAAAAAACAGCTTATTGTTCCACCGTCAGCAGAAATGTTTCTCTTGATGGAGAAACGCTGTTTGGGCTCAATTCAACCTCTGCTTACCTTATTGAGCGGCAAAGATCTTAATGAGATTAAATAAAGAGTGAATTTTCAGAGGTATGAAGTTAAACTCGTACCCGTTTCACCGTTTCTGCCTCTGCCGCAGATGTTGATGGATAGTTTAATTTCAGAAGGATATTATTAAAGAAGTGTGCGCTGTTCATTTGAATATAGAGATAAGTATGTAGATTGATTGATTGATGGCCATGAGGTGAAATTACTCGACCGTTTTCTTATTAAAACCAGGGAGAGCGAGGGCTTCACTCATGAATATCGTTATATTAGCAAAACTTTAATTTCCTGCCTTATATATTAATCTGTTTTTAGGTATTGTCTCAGCTAGTATAGTCCTAATAGTTCCATGGTCGTATAATGAAACCTTTCTGTCTAGAAATTTATAACAGTGAGTAGCCTGCATACACATGCTTTTTTTCTGTTCTTTAACCATAGGATTTTACAGTAACACATCTTTCAGAGCTGAGATGAACATGTTGCCTAATACAAGCACTCTTTCGTTTAACCCCCATTCCTTTTTTTTTCGGGTGGGTTGGTAGAGCAGTTAGTTGGATGGATGGGGCAGGACATGGTCCTTGAACTTATCTCTGTGGAGCGTCCAAACAGTGGGTCATTAGGTGCAAACATCTCTCTATCTCTCAAGGCTTGGGGCATGGCCTCGTTCTTATAAATGCTAGTTTTGAAGGGACGATTGAAGTATAGTAAGTTCATGTATGAAGGAAACATGCACATGTAGGTGATTTGGTTTTGTTTATGGGATTTGTGTGTTGTTTAATTCCATTTTATTGTTTTCTGGTAATGTTCAAGAGGTCATTCCCATCGTTTGTCTTCTTTTGAGGTTCAGTTGAATTTTAACCCAGGTTAGGGGAGGTTGTGGGGTGAGACGGGGATGATGTCGACCTTGTCCCATTTTCAGCTGTCGCCCATGGTATTGTTCAAAATGGAAGCCCTTGTACCCAGAGTAGCACACACAAAAAGTGTCTAAACTTACTGGTTCCTTTTACCTTCACCAGAAGAATGGGTCTCCATCTTGTGCATTTTTTTTTTAAATCACTGGTACTTTGAAAAATGAATAGACCAATTTACCGTGGCTGCTGAGAAATATAGAATAGAAAAGAGTGTCAAAAGAAAATGTCTTTGTTAGTTGTGAAAGTGCGGTGAATGGATTGTGAATGCTCCTGTCTCGCTGCTCTCCTACAGAGCTCCTCCTGCGAGTATTGAGTGTTAAGGAGGTGCCATTGTTCCGGAAGAGCTATTATATCTGTGCCCCTGGTAATCCACAATTTCTATCCTCTCTCCCCCACTCCATTCCCCTAGCCGTTCGTACAATGCTAATGTTCCCAACATCTGTTAACGCGCAACACCTGCGGTGGAGGCTGTTTGATTCCTTCTTCTTTATGGCATTCCTTTCTCCCCTGTCGCTACATAAAAGGCTCAGCCCGTGTTGCTTTCGTAGGTGATGTTGATTAAAAGTGTCGGGAAGAAAATCCAAGCATGGAAATGGTGTCAAGATGCGCCACTCTAAATGGAATTTCAGGATAACTTGTGTTGTTGTTGTTTACTTGACCTTTGCTTTGCTGCAGTTTCAATTTCACCAGCTTTATCCTCATCCAAATGAGACGCTGCTGGGCTGCAGCTTGTTGATTTAGCCGTTCCGAGGTCCTTCCTTCTCTGGCATCTCTGCAAATTCAAGGAGATGATGATTTCACAAATCTTATTGAAGGTTTTTGCTTTCTCCGTAGTTCTCAAAACATTGGAATTAGCAAAAAAAAAATTTTGGAAAGTTTGGCCAGAATCTCCTCTTTTTACATTCTGTTTCAGGTTGGGCAACAGTGAAATGCTTAAAAAAATTTTTTATTGTTGGATACTCTGTGATTGTGCTTAGTGTAAAATTATGTCTTGTGAATCATGAAAATTATTGGTGGATTTGTTTAACAAGATCATATTGTGTGTGGATAATTGCTGTTGAACACAAGTGAGTGATTTTTAACATTGGCCAATTTTGATGACGTCAATGTAATTAATTAATTAATTGTTTATATAGTGGGTCGAGGGATTAGAGAATTTAGCACACTGAAGAAGGCCTGCGAGCCGAAAAGTCTGTTGTATTATTTCGCTGTGAGAAATGTGAAATAAAGTGAATTTTGAGTGCAGATCACAGCTATATCAGGGCCTGAATTTCGTTTTGGAAAATAGCGGGGAAATCCAGGAATCATATTCAAAGAGCGCCCCTCTGAAGGGCAAATTGTTCTCCCTAAAAACAAACGGCTGTGTAATCGGCCTCCTGGGTAAATTGATTTCCTGCTGGTGGACAGTGGGGGATGCTGGGAAAGTGGCACTGCTCGCTGCTCCTAAGGCCACGTCCACACGAAGCCAGACCTTTCCCTATCCGATCTTTTTTTTTCTTCGTTCTAAAAAAAAAAATCCGTAAACGCAGCGCCGTCTCAAGAAATATCTGCGTACACATGAAACCACTGAAACCGACTCAAACCGATGTAGTATACATGCCAGACCAGTATGAGGCGCTGTATTTCTGACACAGATACACTAAAATCAGAGAAGAAGACTTGCGCATAAACCTTTCGCGCTGTATACAATAATATACAGTATGTAATATTAGGCACAGTAGCTTCTTTTCTTTTTTACCAAGAACTTTATTGAACAATATGAAAAACCATAAATGGCCTGGTACAAAATAGGGATGAGTCACGATATTCGATTAGTTAGCTAAAGCATAAAGCTTGCCACAAAGAACCGGCAAATAGCTTAATCATTATGAATGTGTCAAATATAGCAAGGAGACATTTTAATTGTTTATTAATAAACTAGTGATTTCTGTGACGATGCTGACTCGCCACCTTTGCAGTATTGTGAAGGTGCCTATAGAGAGAAATGCGCACTTCATATGGATTACTAGAGTTGTCTGTTTCTTTTCGTTTTGAATTGTTTTGTTTAAAAGTAGACATTTCAAGCTTAGATATATTTCTGAGTTTCTGTTCATTTATGAGACAAGCTCCAGTTCACGTGCGATGCAAGTTATATCGCGTCAGCGCCTCCATGTCCTGATTATAGGCTATTGTCTGCTATATTTGCTTATTTATTAAATCCAGGAAATTGGTTGATGAAACATTGATTAAAATTAAGATACAATTTATACAAAACGAAATTCACTTTAAAGAAAGGCTTTATACAAAACAAAACTTAATGAAGAGGTCAAAATGATGTGTCTCGATATTGCGCATCTTATGATTAGGCTACTCACGCTGTTCACTTTTCATATAATCAACATATATGAAATGGAAAAAATAACATAATATTTAAACATAAATATGAAACTAACTTTTCTTTAATGGCTACAACATGTAGGCCTACAGTACAGAGAAATTTAATGTCGGAGCGAACGCCGTGTTACCGGTGAGCATGAGGGGCAGAGGTGCGTTTTTTGAATAATAATAAAATAATTCCCAGCGATCGTCGAATATTATTTTCGCTTGAAATGCCCATCCTTACAAAATACGAAATGTCTTAATCAGACAAAATACAAGCATCATAGCGTAAGAAAGAAATATAAATAAATAAAGAAGTAAAATAAAGAAATAAAATAAAAATACATTAAAGTAGGCCTAAATAATAAATAAAGAAATAAAAGAGGCTCAGTAGCTTCTGAAGCATGAACTCCAGCAAGTAGTCGCAGTTGTTGTTGCTGTTAGCCTACTGATTTAGCTTGTCTGACTAGTCGACACGTGGGGTGATGACATCATCGTTTCACAAAATATACGGATTGGCCGTACACACGAAAACACAAGGGTGTCGTTTTCAGATTTATCCACCCTGGGACCCGGTTTAAAAAAATAGCGGTTTCAGTCTCCCAAAACGCCGGATCCGTCTGGACGAAACGCCGATCCGATAAAAAATTTGTACGTATACAGCTAAATGCGTCTCCGTGTGGACAGGGCCTAAAGGACTGAAAAGTTTGCTTGGGCATCAGTCATTGAGAATTACAGGAGTGTGTTTTTTGTTTGTTTTAAATAATTTTTCTGGAGAATTCATAGTGCATCCTGTTTCTCCTTGTAAAGGGAGCAGTTCAATTTCCATGAGTTACGGCTTAGTGTTTTCAGTTGGTTTCTTTGTACTCCCTTCACTGTTGTTTCTCTGCCAGCATAATTCAGCTAAATGCTTTCAGTGTAGCTCTGTTATATGCTGTTGCAGGTATCTTTGTTCTTTACCCCATTTTTGCAAAAGATTTGGGTAATATCCTGACTCTCATACCGTCCCATGGTTTATTTCATCATTGACATGCTGTAATGAAACCATCGTTGCAATCCAAAGCTGCAGTGTTTAGACTATATTTTTCTCCATTACTTAAAGGCATGGTTCACCCCCCCCAAAAAAAAAATCACACCCTCATGTTTCTCCAAACACAAAAAGCGACGTTTTAATGAATGTTTGTATTGCACTTTTACATACAATAAAAAGCATATCTATGTGCTGTTCTCTCCACCCATAAGGCCTATAAACTTCTAAATTAGATTTTTTAGACTTTTTTTTCTTCTTTCTTTTAAAAACTTTCTCAGTGTTTTGTCCACATTCAAGTTTTGTCTTGACAAACTTTGCATGTCTAGTAAAAAAATACTATTTTCAAATTTCATTACATTAAAATCCGAGCCACAATTTTGCACCCTGTTTGCTATCTCAATTCAAACTCATTTAAAAAATGTTTTTGCCCCTTTTGGAGTTGAGCAGCCCTTGGTAACCATACTGTATGCTTTCATTTTTTTTCTTCACATTCTTCAAAATATTTTTTGTATTCAGGGTATTAGGGGTGCACGATATTGAAGAAAAATGTGATTTGCGATAACTCGTTAAATAATGCGTGTTTAAAAACTTTGTTTAAAAACTGTTCATTTTTTTTAATTATATTTAAATATATTTTAAAACTGAGAATAATATAACCAACATACATGTTTCACAATCTTTTTTTGAGAAAAAAGCATCCCTACAACTTCTGAAAATGAACAGCAGTGTTTTACCGTAGCATTACATAAAGTGTAATTTTTAATAGAGCCCGACCGATATGGATTTTTGGGGGCCGATGCCGATACCGATATTAGGGAGTAAAAAAAGCCTGATACCGATATATCGGCCGATATTATTTGTGTATATTATAATACAGTAGCAATTTTATTTATGTGTATTATAGTACAGTATACCAGTCAAAAGTTTGGACACTTTCCTATTGGTGTGTACAAACTTTTGATGGGTACTTTACACAGTAGCTGTAAACAGAATAAATATATTTTATAAACATGTTTTGCAATGATCACTCAAATGTGGTGATCAAACACTTGTGTGACACAGATATGTAATGGAGGCAGGGGGAATGATAGAATGAGAATTATACAGTTGAGCTGTAACCAAACTAGTTTGCATTGCATGTTATATTATATTATATTCTAAATACTGTTGCATAATCTTCACTAACGACTTTGTCTTTTAATTTAGTCATAACTTGTATCAATAAATATATAAAAAGTGTCACTGACAAAACCTTATTATCTTCTATTTTTACTCTTAATTCCTCTAATCTCTACCAGTGGAGGAAGAACTCAGATCTTTTTACTAAAGTAAAATTAATAATATCATAATGAAAACGTTTTTAATTACATATGTACAGTACTTTTATACTATTTTAAATAATTAGTAAGCAAAATGTACTAAACGTGAAACTAGGCTACTCTTAATGCAAAATGGCCCTATATAAAGTGTTATAATTATATAAATTTTTGGAATATTGCTTGATGTTGTAACGTAGCGTTATCAGGCAGAATGAGCTTTAACACTGTGTCTACACCGGACGCGGCCGTTACTGCTCGCGTCGCAACAGCTGTTTACCCTAGACAAAGCAGAATCAGTTTACTGTCGGAGATCGCTCACGCCACGCATTTTAATCAATGTTTCATCAACCAATTGCCTTAATAAATAAGAAGTAAATATAGCAGACAATATAATAAGGACTTCTCAGCTGTGCACTTGCAATAGTCACAAGCTCACACAATACGTGACAGAGGCTTGTAGCAGAGAAATCAATTCTGTGAATTACACTGCGCAAATCACAAGTAGGCTACTACCCACTGGATGAAGAAGGGTTGGCTCTCAGTCTCCACAGGCTACATAAAATATTCATTTTATTTTATTTAATTTTTCGTGTTCGCATTTATGAGGAAAAAACAATGTTACAGACTCGACAGTTCAGCACAATGGACGCGAGCGCTCTGAAAGCGGCACTAAAATATGCTTTGAAACTTTCACATAGACATCAAACAGAAAGCACAAAATCTATCGTTTCAAAGTGAATTTCGTTTTGTATTAATTGTATCTTAATTTTAATCAATATTTCATCAACCAATTGCTTGGATTTAATATATAAGAAGTAGATAGCAGACGATAGATAATCTCGACACGGAGGCGCCTGCGGGTGAACTGGAGCTCCTCTCATGAACCGAAACTCAGCGTATAGACCTGAGAATTGATATATATCTATATTGAAATGTCTACTTTTAAACAGAACAATTCAAAACAAAAGACAGACAGACTCATGTAATCATATGAAATGTGCATTTCTCTCTGGCACGCGTTCACTGAAGATCGCGAGTCAGCATCTCAACTTCATCTTTGGCTGACACTGACTGAAAACACTTGTTTGTTAATAAAAAATTAAAATGTCTCCTTGCTATATTTGTTGTATTCATAATCATTACTTTTGCCAGTTCTTGTGACAGCTTTTAGGTGCTTTATTGGCAGCGCCACCCTTACATGAATCACCGCACCCGCATTTTTTTAAATATTCATTTATCGGCTATTATAAATGCCGATACCGATAGTTAGGAAAATGCCTAAAATCGGCCGATAACATCGGCCCGCCGATATATCGGTCGGGCTCTAATTTTTAACTTCAGTGTCAATATAAATAGCCTACTTTTGATTATTCAATTTCTGTTGTTAAATAAGACTAATGTAAAGAAATAAAACACTGCTTAGTCTTCACTGTATGAATTAAATATACCCTGATTCTTAAAGCTACAAAAATTATTCAGTTAAGAGCAGTGAGTGATTCAACTTTTTATCCTTTGTTGTTTGATTAACATTAAGCACTCAGACAGAAGCAGGTTTATTAGGCTGCTGTCACTTTAAGAGCTGCACAGATTTTTTCAACTGTTTACTCCATAACTGACTGCATTTATGTGAATACTCTCCAAGATGGGCATTTTGACAATTTTGAGTGTTCGCCCATTACAAGCTGCGGAAGAGAACTTTACGTGCTGTCCGAGAGGTGGCTTCTTGAGCGCGAGTATTTTGCTTATTGCGCCTAATAATATTAAACATGTCACGTGTATGTAACAGTCATGTGTCCAGTCTATTCTCTGCTGTCTGTGTTGACCTAAAATTTGGACAATTCGGTATCTTTTGAAGCATCAAAATAATTCAGTTATCGTAAGCTATTGCGATATGTACATTTGTGATATTTCGATATATCGTGGAGCCTTACCGGGTAAGAACGAATATCATACAGTTATACAATACAGTTTGGAATAACATGAAGGTGAATAAATGACAATAGAATTTAAATTTTTGCTTTAATCATTCCTTTAAGGCCTGTTTATGTTTCCTGTGCTGATTTGTAATATTTGCAGCCTGCGCTCACACAAGTGTTACATCTCTCACAATCTCTCACAACACAAGTGTTGTCATCTCACAACACATCTCTCTCGACTTGAAATTCATAGTTTATCTTGGATCATTACAATGCTCCTGTTGACCCTTAAACTATGTCAACCCTGTTATTATTAAGAACGGTGATATTGTTTAAACATATGGAGCTCCCTGATAGGACATGACACATGCATGAGATATGGGCTTACTGCACCACAAAACAGAGTGCCTGGTGTTCTCACGAAGTGGAAAGTTCTCCTAATCCCCTAGGAGGGTAAGGCAGACTGCCCTGGAAGTCAAAGCTCAATTATTTGTCTGTCAGTCAGTCTCCTTTTCAATAGAATGCCTATCTTGTGTATTTAGTGCTATTGAAAGAGACATACACAGCAAATGATCTGTGAAACGTTAACTGTTATCGCTGCGGACAAAATTATTTTGTGGAGGTACAATGAATAGTGTAGATGTATTCGCCTCTATTTACTAGCAAGGTTGTCTGACGGAGGGTGTGACTAATCTGCGCTTCTGAGTTTTATTTATTAACATTGTGGTGGGCAGCCTTTAAAGTAAGGGGGGGGGGGATGTGCTTGTGTTATTTTTCCAACATATTAAGGCTATTAAAATATAGTGAGAGTCTTTAGACTGTGACCTGTTTACAAATCCGGTTTAGTTTACTGCTAGGGAAAATGGGTTTTGTCATGTGGTGTGGTTGAAAGTTGAACACTTTTAATTACTCTTAACCTTGGCCACAAAGACAAAATTTGATTCTGTTCCTTTGAATGCGAGTTACAATGAACAAAAGTGTCATTGGCGGTGACTTAGATTGCCATGAATCTCTTCAAATACTATGCAATCTATATTGTTCACGCCGTGCGTTTCATAAAGGCAGTTAGTCAGCTTGCAGTGTATTCGAGAGGTAATGAAATTTCCACCGACTGCAGGAAACAATGCCTTCGGCCTCGGCCGTTTGCGATTAGCAATCCCACACCCCTGCTGGCGACTTCACGCTGTGTGCTGGGAATGCAACGTGTTATAATAAAAACTCTAGAGATTTGAATCACACATTGCCAGGCGTAGATGTTTAATTGTTGTTGACGTTAATGGGTCGGAATACAATATCTCACTCCTTCGATAGGTTTGTGATTGAAAAACCCATTGCATAGGGCTTTTCCCCCATGTTAATGTTATTGTTCAGAGACAGTGGCGAACAGCAAAGTGCACACAAGCCTCTAATGTAACGCCATTATTTCTGTACAGCGCTCCGCCGCTGTAGGCTGGGGTTTCTGCCATTCTTGGCCAGTGTTATTGCTCTTGTCAAAAGGTTCTAAACCAACAATGATATTAAGCCCTCGGGCGTCTACTTTTCTGCATGCCTTCCTCTGCTTGAGCACAGGAGCTCAGGACTAAGACTGGATGGACACACACAAACCTCCTGCTTTATTACCTCCTGCCTGCTTCTGGAATTGCTTTCCTCCCTCGAGTGAGCCGGGCATAGGCAGCTTTATTGTGTTAACCTATTTGTGTGTCAAGAGCTATTGCGCCACTTTTTATCACTGTTTGTATTTGTTTGGGGGGGGGGGGGGGGGTTACACGAATGGACGTCACCTCGCTCTCCTCAGGGGGAGGGATAATGACTGGTTGCTAAGCAATTTTTAGTCGCCCTCCACCAACCTTTTATCCATCGTAATCACTTTTATCTCTCAAAGATGTCATGTATAATTATGTGTCCTCTGTAATCCTCTGAAACCTGCCTAATGGCGGGCAGGTGAATGAGAAGCCGGGCGTTCATGTACCTGTTTGCTATGAGACTAATAGAAATATTTCTAGAATTGCATTAATTTGGAACTGTCAGCCTGAGATGGTAGATGCTGTAGTTCTTGTGGGGATTAGATTTCAGCTGGCGTCATGTCCCGGTACCTTCTATTGTCCATTCACTTTCGCTTTTTTGGGTTTCTGCATTTGTTTTTTTTACTCATACAAACCCCTAACTAATTAAAAAGCCCCCCCGCAAAATTATGGAAACAAAATTTAATTAAGCATTTTTGTGTATTGGTTCATTTGAGCTGTTTGTTTCAATGAAAAGATTCCCTTAGTGAAATCCATATTTATTTGAAGAAAAGCACTGGGGAATCTTTCGATTAGCATGTCAGTTCATTGGTTTGATTACAAACAGGTTAAAAACTAATTGGTTTGTATATTTAAAATGTACAAATGGCTATCTTTTCAAAGTACTTTTGCATTATCAGCCATGTTGATCAGTTACTGCTTACTTAAAAAACTGTAGATGACTTCTTCCCAGAAAACTTTTGTCCTTGATATAACAACTGCTGCAGAGTGATGAGGACATGGCACCATTATTGGCTTATTTGTTGTGTTCTTTTTGTGGACTTAAGTTTTATCAAGTTTTTGATTAGGTTGATGGAACTGCCAAGTGTATGCGACTGCGTCCCGCAGTACTATAAACCACGCCCCTACTACAAGTTACGCCTCCTACAGTGAAATAGTAACTCATGATGTCATCAGAGCCCCTCCCTCTGGATTCGCTGATGTTGTCAATAGTATCGCTCTTCTTCTACTTCACTTTCCTCGCTTTTTACCTAATTATACGGCATACAGATTTTGTTACATAGATCACCAGACGGCGTAAGTCATCCTGTTTGTTTTTAAATTGTGAAATTTACAGTTAATTTTCATTTCATGGAAGGGGTATGTTTAGGGTAAGGTTTAGGTTTGCGGGTAGGTTTTTAGCTATAATTACCATAATTCTGTATTAATTTGATTATATAATTTATTTCATGTTTTACTAATCACTGTTATTTCCTACTTCATAAGATTTGAAAGCAATATAGCCTAAGTTAGCCTTACACCAAACGTTTCATACATAAAACATAAAATAATTTACTTCAAAAGATTGTTTTAGTCAATGACATCCACGCTTGTTTTTTCACTGGAGGCGTAACTTGTTGTAGTAGTAGGCATAACGTGCAGGGTCGTGGTTTGTAGTACCGCGGGACACAGACAGACCCTTCTCAGAACTGCTGACCCTCCACAGACTAATGAACTGCCTGCACCGCTCAAGGGAGATGAGAGGTCTGGCAGATATGGTTGGCCCAAAGCCGAGTGTTTTATCTCCAGACCTGACTTGCTGAGAAGGTAGACAGGAGAGGCTTTCGAAAGAGTTTTTATTGTTTATAAAACCCCACATATGCAACCTCCGCTGTATGCGTGATTGCACGTGCATGTGTGCTTCTTGAGCCTGACCCCAATTTACACACTGCCTTTTCCTAACGAAAGTCATTGATGTTCTTTTAGCTTGTGCCGAGTTTCAGGCATAATTTGTGTGCGGCCAATTATCTCTCCAGCTTTGAAGACTTTCCTCTTGCTTCTCCAGGTTGGGATGAAATTAATTTCGAGCTTCCCGAGAGCCTCAAAGCCTAATTTAGACTCTGGTTAAAAATCAAGGATCTCTTGCTTTTAATTTGACATTTCAGTTTTGATTTCTTTTGGGCTTGGAAACACCTTAATTGCAGTTTAAACCATCTCAAATAAGCAGATTCTTCAGTGGTTTACTGCTGGAAATGTTAATTTGTGAATTGTAATATACACTGCTTCAGAATTATATTTGTTTAGGCCTATTCTGATTCTGTTGCCTTTGGCTTGCTCAGTTGGGGATATTCAAATTAATTAACCAATCATACCATTGATCAGCTCTACCAAACTTGGATGTCTTTTTTTCCAGTAATAAACAAACATTGTTAAGTTGTTTTGATTGATACTGTGAAGCCGCTTTGATACAATCTGTATTGTGAAAAGCGCTATAAATATATTTGACTTGACTTGACTTATTCTGAGTGTAGCTTGGCCTAGCAGTTTGAGTTAACAGAACTTTGAACTGGTGATGGTTTACTATTCTTCGTTGGGCACATTTGCTGATCTGTTATCTGTCTTGTGTTTGAATGTACACAAGTTATTTATATTGATAGGTAATGGTTAGAGGATATGGTTTAATTATTGATAAATATCAGTCTGAACCCCTTGACGGTTCATAGATCAGAAACAAATGAGATGCTGGCTTAAATTCAGGGCTAGTTTTAAAGTAAGCCATTATCATTTGATTTGCATTTCACATTAAAATCCACATGACTGGCGTATGAAATTGCAGTCGACGGGTGTGGTTTTGGAAGGTTTGGATGTGTTCTACAGTTCTGTCTCCTCATTCTGTCCCTCGCTCAAGCGGCTCCGTGCCGATTCCATGGGATCCGTCTGTGAGACCGGCTGTGACAGCTCTCCTGTTCATGGAGTCAGAATGCAGACATGCTGAAAACACAGCGCACACGTTCTAACCTCCCATGTGTGCCTCCTCTGGAACATCTGTCCAGCTGTCATCTTGTCTCAGCCAATCAGATTCTGCTGTGGCCAGTAACTGTGGAAGTGTAGCTGGAGTAGTCTGTCTGCGCGTGTGTCTGTCTCTCTCGGAGGAATATGAGAGTGTGTCGGAGCATCGCTATGTGCTTTTACACCAAACATGCGCACACACAATCCCTCTGTGCCTGTTTACCAATAATGTGCAGAGATGTGAGCAGCAGATGGTTCCTAATTTTTCTTTTTTTTCCTCTGTATGATTTTTCATGTTTAATCCCGATTTCCAAGTAATGCTGTCAACTTATATCATTTTCAGAACGTTTTTAATAGAAAGTGGTTTAAAGTGGTACTCAGCATTAAACTGTGGAGCGGTTCTTTGTCCCGTAGTAATGTCTGAAACTTTTTAAACTGTTCTTTTTAATAATTTTGTCGAACTGTAACTGTAACAATGAAATGAGTTACTTGTTAGGGCTATAAATAACGCAACATTTTATAGACACAATCTATAAAACTTATTTGAAGGCATCAGAAAATAAAACATAATTTAACTAAAACGAATATGTTGTGAAAATGTTGTGCAATCCATTTTCTTTATTTTTTTTTTCTAAATCAACCTTTTCATATTGAACAAATTATGTGAACAATATTTTGCGACCATAAAAAAGCAACATCTGGCAGTCTGTAACTAATTTAAAAACAACGGTTTTGAATATTTGTTTTACTGCTAAAAAATTTAATAAAATTATTCCAGTGTGACTAATCAGTTAATCATTTTTTAACCTGTTCAAGCGAATGATAAAATACATTTTCAATGCTAGTTTTTCTTTTATTCAACAAAATATTTTTCACTACTCGAAAACAGTCAAGTGATCTGAGTGATGAATTGATTAATAACTTTTTAACCAATTCCCTTTAAAGGACCATTCAAATAAACCACTACATTAAAGTCTTAAATACTCAGATCATACTCTCATTTCAAGTTCCCAAGATAGTGTAATTGTTTTTTCTAACAGTTTTCAGTCGTGACTCCTAGTATCCACCTAAAGTTAGTTACAGTCTGCGAGTTTCTGTGTTGGTGACATCCTCTACCATTAGTTAGTGTGGCGCATTGCGCTCTTTTGTGAATACGTGAAGCTCTTCCCCCTCACGGTAAGACGAGCCTTGTGTGACCAGTTCTTAATGCGCACTATCTCTTGGCTGTTAGATCATAGCGCCTTTTTCTTGACCGCTTGTCTGAGAGGCTCTGGTCTGAAGCCCCATCCCTCATCAGTGGCACAGGATGGCGCTTCAGATAAAGGAGTCGAATTCTATTTATGTTCGCCTGTAAACAAAGTCCCAGTGAGGGAGAGCTAATGGCCTGGAACTGACGAGAGCCTGCAGGGATATATCTCACTCTATTTCTCCCTCCCTCTTCCTCGCTCATCTTGTCACTCTCTTTCCTCCTCGTCCTTCTAGTCATGGTGGAAGTAGATGGGAGAATCAGGCTGAAAGGAACCACGTTGAAGCAGTCAGTTTTCTGATGTGAGGAGAAAGGCTTTCAGGTCCTCGGCCTGAAAGTGAGCGAGAGGGAGGAAGAACAAGAAGACCGGAGGAGAATTTCTCCTGGGAATGGAGTGTAGTGAGAACAGCTGTTCAAAATGTACTTTCTCGCTTTCTTTGGCCCCATCTCTAGGTTCAAATCCACTGTGCATCAAACATTTATCATACACTTTTACATCAATTCCTCTAGATGTTGGACCAGTGATGTTTTTGAAGGGTTTTTGATCTTCGAAGCTCCAAGTTCTTGACGGAGTGAATTGAATTTCTTGTGACATATGGTTGTGATAGTATGCTTAAAGTATATTTTTGATTGGTCCCGTGTGGATCGACTAACTCTTATAAGTTCTTTTCTAAGATTAATTACAATCTTTATTTTTGAACGACATCTGATTGATGTTTCCTGCGAGGTGACAGCTGCTGGTTATTGGGGAATGCTTGATTGATCCGCACTGATGGAGCAGAGACAAGCCATGAAACTCTCCCATTGAGTGTCACTTACGACGTGTCTTGCAGCGCCAGGCCCATTCTGTTCTGTCTTGCGTGTGCGAGTGACAGACTTGTGCTATGTATTGAATCTGGGATTGTTAAGCAGACGCTCGGTGGTAACGCTTTGTGTTATGATTGAAGGGCAGAGATGGCATCTTTTCGGCAAAACCCAATTTCTGTGCAAACTTCTCCCCTCCCCTCCCCTCTCCTTCACGTCGACACGTTCGCTAACCCCGGTGACAAGCGAAATGCTGCCGCTTGTGACTTTTCGTTTTATCATTCAAATTCGTCCCATTGATGTTGCCGGCTTTGATTGACAGGCAAACTTGAGAGAGTAGCGATAGCAATCAGTCCTCATCAGCTGCGTTTGTGACCATGGACAATAGTTTCTCTCTCTTTCGGTTTTCACACTCGCCGTTTTTTTGCACGTCCCCCTCCCTGCTGTCACAGAGAACTCAGACGATTGCATTTCTGTCACGACAGAGGGCTATTAATCTTTTAAATCCGAGCCAGACCTGAGCAGCATTGTGTGCTGGAATCTGAGAGTGCACTGTGGAGACCACTCTGAAAAAGAGCGAACGGGGGGAACATAACGGACTCGTTCTCTTTGTTAAGGGGAAACCGAAGCTTTCTGAATGCGCACAATATTAGAAATCTAATCTGTCAGAGAGCGAGTGATAGATGAGCAACATGCAGATGGTGAGGTGATTGTAAAATCAGGCTGCTGGTTTTACCTGATATCCCTCCGGCCCTCTGCTCGTTCGCTCTCATCTAACCCGTTGGCCCATTCGGTGTGTTTTACTAGATGGAAAAAAGTCCACGTGACTCGCTTTAACCTTTATTTTAGTAGAGGGAGGTCACTGGGTGGTCTCCGTTCTTTCGGAAAGGTCATTGCACTTTGAGGTCATGGGTTTAGACCAGGAGATGCAGAATCGCTGTGTTCAGGCGCCTTTGGAGCAAACATGTGAGTTCATTGCCTCGCTCAAGGGCAAAACAGCAGTGGGAAAAAAACAGGGACATTAGAACAAACATGCCGCTTACAAAAGTTAACATCATATGTGTTCTGTGAGGCATAGGAATCAGAATCTCTCCGCTAAGCAAGCTCTATTATAGAGCTCGAGAAGTTGCCATGCGGTTTCTAGGATGTCTTACACAGTTGCTAAGGTCTTTTGGGTGGTTTCTATGGTGTTTTGACTGCCTAATTGTCCACCAGGTGAAAATTTTAAGTCTAATCGTTTAGAAAAGTCACATCACATGATTTGAGGTATCATTCATGTCTATGACACTTTGGTCTAATAATAGTTTGAACAAACTTCTAACCACAAGTATGAACGATAGTAATAGTGATACTTGCTGTAGTAAACACCGCTAATTATGTGGAGAGTTTATTTTTTCATGTCAAACAGCAGACAGTTGAGAAATCAATGCAAACCTTTCATGTGAGCTTTTAAAACAAAGCCACGGATTCATTTTATCACAAAACCAGCAGGCATTTCTGCCGAAAAGACTCTCGCTGTTAATGAAGTGCTGCCTTGTTGGAGGCATTAAGAAGTATAAAACTAGTGAGTTGAGGAAAACAGTGCAGAGCCTCTTAACATTTTTACGATGAAGCGAGGTACTTAATATTAGTTCAAACATGCTTCTTTTAATTGCTTATTTGGCATTAAGCAGACATTTTTAATTCAAAGTGACTCACTGTACACTAATTGCAAGAACAATCCCCCTGGAGCAAAATGAGGTCAGGCGTCTTACTCAAAGACAAAATGGTAATCGGTTCTCAGGAACTTTACGGTTTCACCTCATATTGAATCGCTCTGTTTTGTGCTGATGCCCTCGCCTCCTCTTGGCCCCCTTCTCCCAATTAGGATGAGGTGTTCGGGTCCCCACCTGAGGAAACTCGATCCAGCGGGCTGAGAGCTCCAGACAGGGTTGGCTGGGCGCAGTGATGCACAGAGTGGTGCTACTCGATAGGGGTTTCGCCAAAGGGCCGCTCAGGGAAGAAGCTCCATTGAATTTCCCCTCTAGAAAAACATGTTTTTGCCATGCAGGACTTCCAACCAAGGCAGAAAAGGTGGTGCAGAACTTCTCATGTGGAGTATCCATTGGTTACCACAGATTCAGACCAGTTAATATGTATGTCTTTATTGAATTCAGAAGAAAGAGAAAAGAAAAGTGGAAAAGGAACTTAAATCAGATAGTCTAGACAGAGTGAGCTTTTTATATGGCTTATAAAATGTTTAAAGACAGCATAACAAGATTCCAAAACTCATTTAGCTTTCTTAATATGATGTATTTCCTAGTCAAAACATATTCAATGGGATATTGTAGACAGGATTTGAACTGTCTACAACTTTAGTACCAGCATAAATGATATGATAGTATTATTTATTTTATTTATTTATTTATTTTTACGTTCCACGTGTACTTATTTTCTTAAAGTGTACTTGGTTACAAAGTATGTTGTTAATCAAACTGTTTTGATGACAATTGACTTTATTATGGACAAAAAACATCTTGTACATCAAATATCTTCTTTTATGTTTCGCAGAAGAAAAAGTCATAGGGTTTTCGAAAGTCACGAGGGTTTGTAAATGATGACAGAATTTTCATTTTTGGGTGAACTATCCCTTTAAAAGTGCTTAAAGTAGTTTTCTTTTTGTCATGATATGTTCTTCCGTTTCGTTTAGCCAAACAATTTATCCGTCTAAATATTTGTGAAGTTTCCCAGCTTGCTGATAAAAAGAGCTGTTTGTTTTGATGATGCTCTGTCCGTCAGTAACCGTATCATCTCCGCCGGCAGTGTTTACTGTCCATTATGTCCGTGCAAACACAGCCGCCGCTGATCTTGTGTGTTCTCCACACAACCTGTCTCCTCCGAGTCTGGATCATAAAAGTGCATTCAAAGCTTTGAAATGCCTCCGCTCTCCCAAGCCCCAGACACTTGCTGCATAACTCAGCTGTGTGGAAGCATTTTTTCCGCCGCCCCCCCTTGTGGCTTCCCCGGCCCTGCTCCCCGTATTCAGGCGTCTCTCTTGACTTCTCCAGCCCTTTGTTTCCTCAGGGGATGGATGCAGTGAGCGGGGAGGGTGCGAGCTGTTGGATCAATAGCCGCTCCATCTGTCGGGCCTGTGGCAGAGGCTCAGGGCGGAGGGTGGAATTCGGCACCGTCTGTGGGATGTATGCAGGGGGCTTGTCACCGGATTCTGCCTGAATAGGGGCTCAAGGGCTGTGGCGCTGGGGTGGGGTGGAGTGGGGTGGAGTGGGGCGTTGTCCCCCACCCATTCTTCATTTTTGTGCCGACTCCCTCCTCGGCACAGTGATAGTGGCTGGCGGTTGTGGATATGTGTGTGTGTGTGTGTGTGTGTGTGTGTGTGTGTGTGTGTGTGTGTGTGTGTGTGTGTGTGTGTGTGTAGAGATGAGAGGCATCTATTGTGTCATTTCACAGGCTCCCGGGAGACAGGGTCACCTTGTCCCTCGTACAAACGGTGCCCTCTCTGGATATTTTGGCTGTATGTTTTATACGAGGGCCAGACACCCAGGCTCTGAGCACATCTATCTCTCATCTCAGCCCTTTTCAGATTCCCCCTATTGAGAGAGAGAAAGTCTGGAACAGGGCTTTCAAAGGGGACATCTGAGATAGTTGCACAGTTGACATCATTCTTCCTGCGAGACACTGGAGAAGCTCTGGATCTGTCTGCGCAGCTGAAATCTCCATAAACTGGCCTTTTAGGACACTGAGGTCTGTATTTGTGTTTAGATTGTGGAAAAACTGTGCTGCCCATTTAAGACATAATACTTCTGTTTACATTAAATCAAAATGGGCCCTATTTAGTTGTTTAACTGCACATTATTCTATGTTTGCTTTCATAATCTTTTTCAACTTTCTCCTTTGTAACGACTTGTCTGGTCATATAAAGCCACAAGTAATATTATAGTGTAGGTGTCACTTTTCACAATCCAGTCAAAACTAAATTAAAGTCCCACCTTATATCATTTTATTCCTGCTGTTTATTCCATTCAATTCAGTAAGGTATTTTGAATGGCAATTCATGTACATTATGATCCTCAAAAGTTTGAGGTCAAGATTTTATTTATTTATTTGAAGAAATTAAGGTTTATTCAGCAAGGATGCATTAAATTATAAATTATAATAAATACATTTTATAATGTTCCAAAGGATATCTGTTTCATATAAATGTTGTTCTTTTGAAATTCTGTTAATCAAGGAATCCTGAAAAGAAATGTTTTGCGGTGTCCACGTAAATATTAAGCAGCACAATTGTTTTCAACATTGATCATAATTTCTTGAGCACCAAATCAGCATATTAGAATGATTTCTGAAGGACCATGCGACACTGTAGACTGGAGTAATGATGCTGAAAATTCAGCTTTGCCATCACAGGAATAAATTACATTTATAAAATATATTAAAACAGTTTAACATTTTAAATTGCAATAATATTTCACAATATTACTGTTTTTACTGTATTTTTGATGAAATAAACGCAGCCTTGCTGAGTATGAGAGACTTCTTTCAAATACGTTATAATATATATATTTTGTTTTTTAAGACCTGCATATTTCTGTGTGATTATGTGTTCCAAAACTTTGGCTGTTGTGACAGCTGCTTTGCCTTGATCAGTGTACTATGACGAGGACTGTGGTCCTTGGGGAGGCTCCTCTCTGCTGTTATTTAATGGCATTGGCTTCACATGAAGGATGGATACAGCGGCCCTAACCTCTCTGGCTCAGACTCTCTCATGGCCACTGATGCATTTTTTTTTCAATGCTAAAAGACCAATGAAAACAAAGTGCTCAGCCTTTTTTTCCATCAAGTTAGTATCAAATTGACATAAAATACAAAATACGATGCCAAGCGCATGTCAGCAGGCTTATCTTTTGCTCTCTTATCTGCTTGGTCATTTCTTTGATCCCGAATAGCTCACAGTTTAGGCTGACCGTTCTCCAAGGCTGTTTGCTGCTGCAGCATCTTGTCACGTAAATCTCAATTAACTCCGGTTCAGCCATCAGAGACCACACTGCTCCTAAACGAGCCCTTTATTGCCTCATATCTAATTGTGTGGCTCATTAAAGCCGCTAATCAAAGAGACTCACATATCCAGCAGCAAGGTTATGTGGTGCTGATCTCGGAGATGCTGAAATCTTTCAAATGAATAGCTTGACAGCAACTCTGTAGCACTCCAAACTTTTTTGTCCTTGTAATGTCTTGACGAAAAATGTTCCAGAGGGACTTTAACCTATCTCTGGCCCTATGCCCAACCAGGTTTACAGTCTCTGGTGAATCTCACTAAAATATACTCAGGTCTTCTTCTTCTTCTTCTTCTTCTTCTTCTTCTTATTATTATTATTCTTATTATTATTATTCTTATGAAGTCTTTAAAGGGTTAGTTCACCCAAAAATGAAAATTATGTCATTAATGCTCACCCTCATGTTATCCCAAGCCCGTAAGACCTCCGTTCATCTTCGGAACACAGTTTAAGATATTTTAGATTCTGTCCCTCCATTGAAAATGTATGTACGGTATACTGTCCTTGTCCAGAAAGGCAATAAAGACATCATCAAAGTAGTCCATGTGACCTCAGTGGGTTAGTTAGAATTTTTTGAAGCATCGAAAATACTTTTTGTTCCAAAAATAAAAAAAAACGACAACTTTATTCAGCATTGTATTGTCTTCCGGTTCTGTTGTCAATCCGCGTTCACGAGGCCAGTGACGCTGCTGACGTAAGACGAGCTGACGTGTTATCTGGTGCGTCCGTGTATTCGGGTTCAAATAAATATGTCTGGTTAAAAAAAATGCAAGTCTTCCCCTGTGCCGAAATCCTTAGACATGTTTGCAAAGATTGTTTTGTTTACAGCGTGCGTCTCCCTCAGACTGTAAACGAAGCTCGGGCGCACCAGATACACGTCAGCTCGTCTTACGTCAGCAGCGTCACTGAACGCCGATCCACAACAGAACCGGAAGAGAATACAATGCTGAATAAAGTCGTCGTTTTTTTATTTTTTGGAACAGAATGTATTTTCGATGCTTCAAAAAATTCTAACTAACCCACTGATGTCACATGGACTACTTTGATGATGTCTTTATTGCCTTTCTGGACAAGGACAGTATACCGTACATAGATTTTCAATGGAGGGACAAAAAGCTCTCGGACTGAATCTAAAATATCTTAAACTGTGTTCCGAAGATGAACGGAGGTCTTACGAGCTTGGGATAACATGAGGGTGAGTCATTAATGACATAATTTTAATTTTTGGGTGAACTAACCCTTTAAGTAAATGTGCTTTTTACTGTTCCTATATGAATAATAGTAGTACAGGCTTTTTTATGATAATAGTATTGTTGTTGTCATTATTACTACTACTACTATTACTATTATTATTATTAAAAATAGCATATGTTTTGCATAATGAACATTTTAGTTAGTAGGACTTTTTATATAATAGTTGTGATTTTTTTTGTTTAGTTTTGGGGGGGTTTTTTAGATTTTTTTTTTTTTTTTCATGCCGATTAATGACATTTTTCCCAATATGTTCTAATTACATATGTTCAGATTTTTCATGTTCATTATTCTCAACATTGATTCTTCATACAGTAATTTTGTACTGTAATACAGTTAAACAAATTTTGTAATATTGTTTTTTTCACTTGTGTTTTATCTCAGTCTTACAGATGACAAGGTTTTACCTGCAAAAATTCACAGCCCTGCTATCTTTCTGGTGTTCCCAGAAGAGCCCTGGGTACCTCTGAGAGATTGGTGAAGAGAAGGTTGTGGTGGTCACAGAGGAGTCCGTTTGCTCTTAATGGAAGCACTCACTGGCTATCTCCTCAAGCCAGCCTGGAGCTAATTTGAGACAAGGCGGATGGATGTTTGCTGTCTCTATGTGCTCTTCCCACCTCGCATGCTTTTATCACACTGTTTTAGAAGCCGAGGTTTGGCAGGGAAGGAGAGAAAGAGAGTGGAAAAGGACATCTGCCTTTTGTGTCTCCTGGGTTCTTCTCCTTTACTCTCAATTAAGAAGATTTAAACAGACAGTGTTTGTCTTTGTCCACACTAAAGAGGGAGGCTCAGCAGGTGTATGCGTCGTCTGTGTGTCCAAATAGACACGGCTCAAAGGCTGTCTCCATCAGGCGGGGTTCATTTGAGAGTATGGCGTCTTTTAGCGCGGGGGAGAAAACTGCAGTGACAGCACAATGAATAAATTGAAAAAGGCTTGTGTAGTAAATTGTCTATCGCTGGTGACAAACGATCTGATAGGAGCGTGCGGAGGCTGCAGACGCCGCCGTCCCAGCAGAGCTGTGAATAACTGGCCTATCTGCGTGCTGCTTAGCACACCGGCCTCGCTCACACGCTTAATAATTTATATGCTGTGAAATATTTCCCCCTGCGCAGATACGCCCTGAGTGTTGGCAGGCGGTGGGGACAAGCTCTGGGAATGTCCCTTCAGTGCTAATTTGGGGGACGATGACATCCAGAGGTTTCTCCCTCTTTTTTCCTCAATTTTTGTTGGGAAATGCCCTTGATAGAAGGTTCCTCGTTCCAATTCCAAAATTGCAATTTAGGAATTGGAATGAGGAATTTACTGAAATGAAATTCAACGCAGGTAATGCAATCTTGGAAATTAAGTGTTTGAATTATTAAATATGATGCAATTGTATATTTTTTGATGGACATCCAGTTTAAAATGTAGAGGATTTCCATCTTTTATCCATGTAATAGCCTCCAAATGCTATGCAAATTTCATCCATAAATATAGTGGGATTTTCTGCATGTCCCCAACTACTTTCCCCATAGTAAATCTCGTCCATTTCCGTCACTGCACACACGCACACACACACACAGTACATAGATAACCCTAACCCTGCCCTACTGCCATTAGAAGCAGCACATCCCATCATTGCTGATTTGCATAAAGTAGAACTTTGTTCAACTTTGTCACATTGGCAATGTTTGCTGTCGCTCAAGTCACCTCAAAACGGCAAGTTTTATTGAAAACAAATGACTTCCGGTGGCTTTGTCACTGCAAATCGCTGTCAGTGTGAAATTAAAGCCCCTTCATGCTGTTAAGGACATGACGAAACGTCATGCACCCAGGCTTTTATAATTTCTTAGGCTAAATTTCTCACTTGTCATCTAAATCTCCATTCAGACTGAAGGCTGTCAGAAATCCAAAGTCCAGACTCTGTGGAGGTGTCCTTTCTTGACAAGAGGTCTCTCCACCCCTGGGGACCAATTAAAAGGAAAATTTATTTATTTCGGGTCAGGGCGGTTTAATTGTTTGTTTGTCAGTTTGTATCTGTGAGATATACCATGTACATACTTGTACTGTGTGTAACCATATACAGACTTCTGAAGGTTTTCATGTTGTTGTTTTTTTATGTCCTGCCCTGTTTTATTTTTTATTAATAAACTCTGGTTTTTCAAGTCCTGTTTGGACCCTGCAACCAATTATGCGGACTATAAAAAATTTAAGAGGGACAGTCTTTTATAATTGAATCCTAAAGTAATAGATTCTGTTAAATATGCATGAGCTTGGCTTTATAGATGAAACTAGAATTAATGTCTATCAGAGTCCCGACCAGGAAAGCACAGAGGAAGGGAAGGAGATGGAGATGGGATATCTTATCATTATTCTAATAGGATATGATTGCCGTGGACAGAGGCAGACTGTCTACGGCTAGACGGGACGGCCAGTTTAATCGTTGCAAGTATTGAGCACATTTACTCAGGCTGGGCAAGCTGAGATGCTGAAAGCCGATCCAGTCGTCCACTGGTTCGATTGTCTCTTCTTCTTTTTTTAGGAGGAAGGTTGTGTGGTTGAATGGGAGGAAGATATGTTTTGAGCTCTGGTTTGTTTTTGGCATGCTGTGTGACAGCTTAATGAGGAAGTTAAGGAGCGTGCATCGGAAGGTCAGGGACTGCCGATCAGAGAGGGAGTCGTATATCTCCACACAAAGTCTCCTCACCCGTATCCTGTACACTCAATCTGTCAATCTCTCGTCAGCTCCGCTTACCCCACCGACGGGACACATGCTGTGCTTGCCATACAAACAGATCCTTTCTTTTGGTCTATTTACGGTAAATTCAAAGGAACAGCCAAGGAAAAACACTTTTCAAGGTCTTCAAAAGAGCTCGAGACACATGTGAACCGCCCTTTTTGCCCTGTTATTTCCTATGTAAACTGTAAACCGAGACGCTCTGTTGTGGGCTTGCACGGTGCAGTGAATGTAGCTAATTGCGTGTTGAGTTCTGGGCAGAGGAGAAGGTCAGTTGTCGGTCCTTAACTTCCAACCTGACAACGCCATTAATCCCACAGGGAGTCAGACTCCACTCTGCACTGCTGGCAGGGCAAATGTTTTATCTCAAGGAAGTCTGTGAGGAGGAATAAAGGAGTTTATGAAATATTAGATTATTGGACGGCTGAAGTTTTGCCTTGGAGGTGGAAGTGCTTTTTCTCATCCCTGATGTGCATGTGGCGTAAGGCCAAAATGAATGGATGGTTCCGAAGACTGAAACATCTTTTTAACAGCTCAGCTGTTTCTCCTGAAACAGCAATGACATTAAAAGAACTGTAGTTGAAGTCTTTGCTGCTCTTTTGACAGTATCATACACTTTGATTAGATATGCCAAGAAACCTGTCTGCAGTTAGAAGTCAGTGATTTAAATATGAACGCAAATATTTCATACCAAATTCTTCCAATATTTAGTTCTATCATCTAGATCAGGTGATTTCAAACCTCTTGATGCCACAGACCACTAAACATTATCCAGTTGTAAGGTTCCTCCAGCTATATATTTTCATTTAGAAAGACACATTTATACTTATTTTCTATTTTTGAACCCATTTGTTTATTTTCAATTACAAAACATATACTGAAATATTTTAATACATTTTAATATACACATTGTTTTAACCCATTACTTTGTTTTTTTTATTAGAAGTTTAATACATATTACTACACAATTCTTTTAACCTTTTTGTGAAGTTTAAAAATCACTGATCTAGGTTATGCTCTCCATGTTTATTTAAAAGCTCTATTCTCCTACTATATGTTAATAATTATGTATGTCTTAGTTGTGTTTTAGGAGAAACTTCTGAGACGAAGAAATAGTTATTCCAAAAATGAAAAGCAATCTGTCATCATTTACTTTGCCATCTGTGGAATACAAAATGAGATGTTCTACAGAATATTTGGTTCCAAAAATGAAACAAAAGCAGCATAAAAGTGAAGTGTGATCAAATCAAATTTGCGGTTCTGCATATTTAGACATGCCGCATCTCAATACACGTGACAACCAGCGACATTTGCTATTATTCACATCAAACTTGCCGCAACAGTCCTTCCAAGTTTGAAATATGCGCATACGCAAATGAGATTTGTGAGCTCCTGGAGGGCATGATTTTCATTTTTGGATGAACTATTTCTTTGAATTAAACAACAGAGAACATTAAGTCTCCTGAGCTTTGAAAGAGCAACCTCTGAGCAATATTTTTTTCCCTCTGGGTATCTGTGTTTGAAGTGGGGATCCGGGAAGCAGAGAAGCTAAAATGTGACACCCGGGATTAAAGGAGGGCAGTAGGGCCTACAGGCGTGATTTTAGGATATCTAACCCCTTTAATACACCATGCCATATCTCGAAACCACATTTAACCACCGACCCAATCCCCAGCAGAAATGCATATTAATAGATTAGCAAGACGAGGGGTTTGTGGATAAGCTTGGCAGTTAAAACGGAGGTCGAGCTTTAGTCTCCCACTGGTCTATTTTATTTCATTTTTTAAGTCAATGGTCACATCCTCTTCGCAGTGTAATTTTATCGGAGACTCTGTGGCTGTGGGCTGCCTTTTTTAAACTAAAACTAATCCTCAGATTTCTCTGCTCACCGAGCTACAGATCACTCCGCTGGGTGAAGACAATTACCAGCCTGCTTTTTCATGCTAATGCAATCTCTAACTAGAATCTCTTCTCAAAAATGTGGAGGAGAGAAAGCGAGAGATAGGAAGAAGGAAGGGTTTTTTTTTTTTTTTGATTAACATTTAATTATGAACAGTTCCCCGTCAGCGAAGCGGAGGGGTCAGGAGAGGAGGGCAACACACAGAGGGAAAGGGCAGGCAGTAATTTAAGATGCTGAACTCTGCTTAGGGACGTGTGTGTGTGTGTGTGTGTGTGTGTGTGTGTGTGTGTGTGTGTGTGTGTGTGTGTGTGTGTGTGCGTGTGTGTGTGCCACGCCAGAGAGAGAGAGGTCAGAGGGCACGTCTCATCATAAGCAGGGATTTGCATGACTGCACCTATTCTCGAATGCCTGCATGAGGGGTTTCAGGCCTGGTGTTTGTTTTGTGCTAGGATTTTATGACATGGTCCTCAGGATAAACAGTGTTCTTGGCCTCATCGGATCATAAACTCAGTCTCGGATGAATCTCCCAAGCCTCACTTGACCTTATGATTGTCATGCTGTCTAGAGCATTTTTCAAAACTAGCGGAGGAGACTTAACAAATCCGTCTTTGAGAATATGACAGACGTAGAGTTGGCGTGTGTTTGAAAGTGATCTGCTTTGTGGCATTTTGCACAAAAAAAAAAGTATACATTTTTTCTAAACCTGTTTTTTAACATTTAATTTTCAGTTATGTTTATTTTTCATTTATGCTGTCAATTTATTTTTATTTATTTTTTCAAATATTTTTTTCTGAATCCCTTTTTTATTTATTTATACTGTCAATAAATTTGTTATAATTTGACAGTATTTATACTGTCAGTTTTCTTTAATAAACCCATTAGCCCTTTTTTTGTTTGTTTATACTACACTGAATTTTTTTATTTTATTTTAATACAATGTTTCTATTTTAGTGTATTTTTAAATTATATTTTTTATTATAACCTAAGTGAACTCCCAAGCATCCACTAGTGTCTCAGTTTAAAAAGTGCTGGCGATTACACGAGCGTGTCAGGTAGAGTTGGCGTGTGTTTGGAAGCGATCTGCTTTGTATGTCATTTTGCAAAGCAGCTTTGTCAGCCGATTGCAGCCGCCCAAATGTCTCTGCCGGGATGAACTGGGATACCTTCCTTTGAAGGCTTCTGTGAGCATGTACACATATCTGAGACTTATCAAAAGATTACCATTCCACACACATTGCCGTCTTTAGTGGCCACCTTCACATAGATACACACGCGCATGTGAATTACACACACCTCACCTTCACTACCTCATGTCCCTCGGAAGGGGAATGATAAAGCGGGTCTTTATCAGGACAGCTGTGTGATATGGAAGGTGCCGGATATTTCCTGCCACAAGGGCCAGGCAGGGCCGTTATTCACGCTCTCTCTCTTACTCTCTCTCTCTCTCTCTCTCTCTCTCTCTCTCTCTCTCTCTCTGATTATTGGACAGAAAACTGATAATCTTGGAGGAAAAGATGACTGATAAAGCGTGTGTGTGTGTGTGTGTGTGTGCATCCCTGCACATACATATATGTTTAGCCTGTGTTTTGAAGGTTAAGTGGCAGTGGATTTTATAGTGGCTGGGCCCCATGACTGAATGACATTGTGTTTTAGCAATGTGGAATATATATATATATATATATATACATTTTTATCTTTATCGCTCACATCAGTTTGTTGTTGGTTTATCATTTATAGTTGTGTTATGTTGAGAATAAAAAGTCCTATTAGCCAACTGTATACTTATTTGTGCTTGCAAAATGTATTTTTCCCAGTAATTGATTGTTCCTCGCTCAGTGGTTATGGAAATTGAGGTCAGCAGGCCTGCAGGTGCATTCTGGGATACTGGAGTGTGTCCTCAGAGAACACTGATACCGTACATAGATGTGTAAACTTTTTGACTTCAATTATTTTCTATTGATTTGAACTATTGATGGTACATTACATTTTTATTTATCATAACTGAACATCAGCATGTATGATTTAATTATTTGTATTTTTCGCCCTTCCTCAAATGACAACGGCTCTTCTTTCAGACTTCAGCCCCTCAGGCTGTTGTTTAAACAGCACAAACAATGAACAAAATACAGCAAGAGAAGACACTTGAATATTCACACTAACAAATGAATGCCCTCAGGGGGTGGGGGTGTTGTGCATAGAATAGGCCATTGTTTTCATTTTGTGTTAATCCTAAACAGTGTTCTTGTGTTATGTGAATGAGTTCAGATGTGTGACAAACAGTGTGATGGCCAACGCTGTGCTTTTTTAAAAATTTTTTTAGCTTAGTTGTTCTTTTCTGTTGATTGTTGCAGTTTAACGTTCAACCAACTGCTCCGATGCGTCTTTATTTAGATGTGGGACCTTTACACTTGGGCTGTGCAATCTTTCTTTTACAATTCATTGTATTTAAATGCTTTGTAAAGAGAGAATAAGTTGTGCACATTGCTGTAGCTTGCACATTTTTATATATATATATATATATATATATAATATTATTTTTTTTTTTTTTTTTTTTTTTTTTTTATTCCAGTATTAAATATGTAATTGTCCATGCTCACTATTATGTTGCTACTATTTTTGCATTTAGGCCTAGATGTTAGATGTAAAAGTTTTATGAAATCATTAGGCTACTTTTATTAAAAGATTAAGTTTAAGTGAGCGTTAGATGATGGAAAGGGTAATCTCAAAGTGAATATCCATTTTTCATACTGTACGTTATATTCATGTGATGCCTAAATTCACTTGTAGCATTTAAAATACGTGATTTTAGTTTTTCTTTATCTTTAATTGATTTAGACAAAGTGGAAATGTAATATCGGTCATTTATCAGTTATGTGGCCATTACATGAAAATAATTATCTATATATCTCTGTATATTATCTGTCGGTTTCAGACAGAAGGTAATTTCAGTGCATCCCATTTATTTAAACCGCAAAGACATTGGTTTGTCATTGGCAACTTTGAATGCTCGACATTTTTGTTTGGCATCAAACTACGAAAAAAGTCTAACATTGTTTCCTAAGTATGATGCGACGGCAGGATTATTGATTGTCACCCTATTGCACTATTGATGGAGAAGCTACTTTGAAAATGTCCAAATGTCATTTTATTGTGTTATTGTGAATGCATGTATTTTGTGAATGCATCAGCACTGCTTTAGACAGGAAGTTCTTCCATGTGACCTCACACGCACACACATATTCATTCAGCGTCTCGTCTCAGAGGTCAATTAGCTGGTGCTTCAGCCACCGACGTGACAGCGTTAATGTGAGCTACTGTAGCGTGATTCAAGATAACAGGCGTGTGGTTTCACATGCTGTGACAGAGATAGACTTCATCGTATTATCATCCGGCTCCCATTTGCAGGCCGTGTGGAGAGCTAAAAAAAGCAAGAATATACCGCTGCAACATGTTTATGTTCATTCTTCGACCTGCAAAATAAACCATCTTCCATCTGCTTATGCTTGCAACAATGGCTGACCTGTGTTTAACCCTGGAATGGAGGCGGACTCTTTAGCAGATGTTGATATTGTGTCCGAATATTGTTAGCTATTGAGTGAGACTGTATGTATAGTGGAAAAACGTGCATGTATTGTTTGTTTGTTTGTTCGTTTGTTGTCAGCAGGACTGTTTGCGCTCTGGGTTTTTACATCCTCTCCTGCATTCATGTGTTGTTAGGAAGCGCCGGGTCTCCTATGCGTGCATGTCTTGTTAACAGTCATCGGATTTATGTCCCTTTGTGCATGCCCGTCTGCAGATGTCCCCTCTGAAGGATTGTTTGTTTGTTTGTGAGTGTTTTTCATTCTCGTTTGTCCTTGTCCTATTGCATTATTTGTGTGTGTGTGTGTGTGTGTGTGTGTGTGACTTTATGAGTTATTCTGATTGTTTCTAATGTCGCCTGCTCAGCGTGTTCAGCAGCATGTCTGTGGGGTTTTTATATAGTAGTGTGTGTGTGTGTGTGTGTGTGTGTGTGTGTGTGTGTAGTGAAGTTAAGGGGTCGGGGATTCTGTCTGTCCCTCTAATGGGCTCTTTCATTGCTTTCCATTCAGCGGTGCGGTGTGTGTGAGGGATTATGGGGGACTGTAGTGGCTGCTTGTTAAAGCTGAAGAAAAGGGTCTGGGTGTGTCGATTGGATTAACTTGTTTGGGCTTATTAAGAGGGGAGACGCACAGGCCTTTTAAAAGCACTGCATGGGGCTCTCTGTCTCATACATTCATCAGACATTCACACACACACACACACACACACACACACACACACACACACATACACACACACACACTCTCTCACACCGAGCTGGCAGGTCACCATTCAATTAGGAAGAGAATCCCCCCTCCTATCCGTCTCCTCAGCTCTCAGATATCGCAGACAAGCGCAAGCGCTCCTTCCTCTCTCCCTCCTTAACATCAATAAACATAGAATCCCTACAGGCCGAGTCTATATTGGTCATAATGGAGGATTTTATAGACAGGAAATCAACTTTTACCCAACATGCTTTTTGTCTTAGCTTCTTTTATCCTCACTAACACCTTTTCGTTTCACCTTCCCCTCACTTTCCATCCTATCGATCTTTTTGGCTCTCCCACAGAAGTGCACTTCAGAGAATTCAGGGGGCTCAGGCCAGCGTGAGGTTAACTCGGCATGCATCAGACAAACTAAGTGTGTGTCTACCTGAAACTGTATATTGCTACAGATACAAAAGCACTTTCATTACGGAGACTGATTTATGCACAGACTACTTTGACTTAAGCTACATGTCTCAGTTGGAGTGTTTTCATTCTAAACAGTTGTAAGTGTAATTTCTTTGTCCACATTAAAAGCAAAAAATGCTGCGTAGCATCACCCAGTCGCAGCCAGAACATTATAGACTTGCAGTTTATAAAAATTGGACATCAACCCTAATAAACTGGCAACTAGCGCAGTGTGAATCATCAAATTTTTTATATACATGTAATATACATTTATTTTAGACGATTCACACTGCGCTAGTTGATGGAATTTTCCGTCATTTATGAGACAACGCTTCCCCGCTATTGATGGGAATTCTGTTTTTTCACTTTTATACAGTAGGGGGGACTGTTACTCATATTCTAAAAGATTACTGAATCTCCTAATCAAAACACAGGCGAAGAAGAAGCAGAAACCAGCGATATCATAGATCATTAACATTAAACAGCATATAATCAAAACTGCCTATGGTTACCATATGAAATGTCGACCCAGGACGAGCTATAGGACTGTGTAAGCTTTGGGGGTGTTGATGGACTCGATTTACTATATTTTGATCATCGTTCAGAATCCGATTTAGACGTATTTTCTCAGCTTTTTGCTGAAAATGTTGCTTTTTTTTTATTAAACTTATACCCACATTCAGGTGTTGATAAAATGGGATGCATGAAGCTAGAATAAAACAGTTTTTTTGTTTAAAGTAACACTATGTAGTTTTTCAACCTTCATAATATATTTCCAAGACCCTTGTGATGGTACATCGACTTACAATAGGTTAAATGACACGTCTGCCATAGCCTGACGTGGTCTGTATCGCTTTTACTGGCACTATGTAACTTCGGGTTTCGGGTAGTAACCGGAGCACAAAAAGAACTACAAAATTCGACTTCTTTACGGCATACATAGTTTTTCTTCGTTTGTGATGTCTTTCATAAAATCATGCATCATACTCTACCTTGTCTGTGGCCATTGTTGATTCGCTGGATAAACAGCGAGCTTAGGCTGCGGTAGGCTAAATTATTTACGACAGCAGTAATGGACAATTCCGCTTCCAACCTGTAGGGCGACCACAGAGGAAAAGTTCCTTGGTGTTGCTTTAAAAGCAGAGGGTCTGTTCGTTTTTTGGTATATTGCATGTCCAGATATTCATACAACATAATATTTTGGGGGCCATGACATTTTTGTGATAAAAAATGCTTGGCGGTGGCTGGCAACTTTTCTCAAAAACGCTGGCTGGGAAAGAGTTAATAACACTTGCTATAGTCAAAATTAAACAAGTGAGTTTAGTTTTTAGGGTTTGAATTTTAACTTCACACACAAAAGTGTTGAATTGTAGTATTTATGGGTTTAACATTTATCTGATATTGCTGTTACATTCAAATAATTATCTGTATCTGTCAGAATTTAAATGTATGTGCATCCCTATATAATGCTAAATAAAATATATATTTTTAAAGCTTTTAAAACAATATTCATTGTGTGAAATTTCTCTTTCATTGTAAAAGTGCATTAGTTTTAAAATCGTATTGCACTGAAACCTTCTGTTCTTTGTTAGGAGGTCTAAAGGCTCTTGTAAACACAGGATGTTAGAGGGACATCTATGAATTTGGTGTGTGGCTGTAGGGCTTAAGATGAAAATCATATGCTAAATAACAACAAACCAAATCCATGCCGTCTTGGTTTTAGCTATACTAGCATGCCTTGTTTCTTTAATCTTGTAGTGGTGCAAGAGTTCAATCATATCTCCTAGAAAATGTCTCACTATTTTCAGGTATGCGTGAGGTTTGTTCCCAAAGAAAGCTTATAAACCCTCTAGATTTATGAAAAAACAATGATAAGAGAATTTGCAAATTTATAATGTGGCACGTATCTCAGGAAGCAGACACACAAGTGCAATTGCACTAATCTTCCAGCGTTTGCTGTTCATCGTGTTGAGCTGGTACTGCTTTTGACTGAAGGGAGACAATGATGAGTCTATGGTGGTGGGGATTTTATTGGTGTTGCAGCTGATTTACTCAAATACATCGATAAGCATATGTCAGCTGACATTGCTACACAATTTCAAAGTGCATGTGTGTTTACTATAAATAAATATTGACAGACATACAGGCAGACCTGAGTTGCTTGTCGATCTCGCTCTCATTCTCTGCTCAGTTCCTCATCATCTGCTCGCATTCACATGCAGATTTTCGGAAACAGTCTCAGGAAGGGCTAATCCATTTCCCCGCTGTGACAGAAAGCCATTGAGGAGACAGAGAGTGAGAGAGAGAGATGTTTACCGATGAGCCTGGATCTTTAAATAACACAGATTTCACATGTCAATAAAATAGAGCGATTCAGCACACTCATGGATTGCATGTTTTCGGTTGTTGTTCACAGTTTGAGGATTTGTTCCCTCAGAAAGTCTGACTGACAAGATGGGTGGTAAAGGGTTGTCAGGCGTTCTTACTAAGCTTCAAGATGTTTCTGCATCAGTTTAATCATGTTGCCATCTATAGAGCTGTAATTTACACAGTTGCCCTCTGGCATGGCTTGATTTAGCCAAGAAGGACATGTTCCTAGATCTTTTGTTGGTGCTGGAACAAAATACCTATAAATTATAGCCCTGTACCCCTGACCCTAACCAATCACAGGGATAATAGATTAAGAACGTTGTTCAAGCCCCTAACCCCAGCCATAAGCCTAATCCTAAAACCTGATTGGTTGACAGGAATGCTGTTCCAAACAAGGATATTGATCCAGCCAGGAACATGTCGTACCTACTTAGGTGAACCATGTTAAGCGTTTCACCAGGGTTATTATGGCTTTGAATATTTCTATTTTTATAAGAAGTTTTTATTTCCATTTTATTGGTCTTTATATATTTTTTTTTTAACTTAAGTATTTGTTAGTCTTCAATCAATCACTGTTCAGTTTTAATTTATTTAATTGTTTCATAGTTTTCTAGTTTTAGTTTTTATTTTGGTTCTAGTATTTTAGGGCTGCCAAAGTTAATGTGCTAAATGGTATAATTTAAAAATTTGTTTCAATTTCTGCAATTATTATTGCTATAGAAGTATTTACATGTTTAATGTAGGTGGGTTGTAAAGGTTTGAATGATGCAAAGAATGATCATATATCAAATCAAAAATGAAATTAAAAATAATTTGTGGCCATTTTTATTTTATTCATTTATGAAGAGTAATGAGAATTTTTGTGTAGTTAATTTTACCCATGTTTTTTTTGTTGTTGTTGTTGTTTTTTCAGTTAAAAAATGTTTTCATTTAGTTTTTATATAGTTCACTTGACATTAACACAACATGATTAATTAATTCTTGATTTTTTTTTTTTTTATGTGCCTCACAGTTAGGTGTTTTGGAACAAACAATCATATGAGCTATGATATTCCATATCATAAACAGAGGTGAAAATTAACCTTAATGTCTGTATTATTAAGTTCAGGAGGTCATTGTTCTTTATTGACTGTCAGTAGTTAAACATTTTCAATGTTCGATATGCTTGCACATATGTGCTGAAAGTCCTGTTCTAGGTAGCCTTCAGTTAGATCTGTGCTTGTGCCAAATGGTTGCAGGTTTGAACCCTTCATTGTGCCCTTGAGCAAGGCACTTCACTTAAAATTACTCCAGCAGGATTGTTCCTGTAACATACTATTACACTTTCTTTGCTAGTCTGGTTGTTGCCTGGTGGGCGGCAGTGCTGCCTGAAACTTAGTCAGATGGTCCTATTACGCATTCTCCAACAGAGCTGCTGTTTCCTGTGTCGGCTGTCTGGCAGCGCGCCCCGTTTTCTCTTCTTCCTCTGGAGCGAAAGAGCTGAAGATGGAGGGAGGCAGAGTAGGAATGCATCCAGAGATTTATGGCCCGGGGGGAGATTGATTACGCTCATCACTGGCCCTGATGTGCGCTTGGCATTTGCCCCCCACCCAACTCATCAGCATGTTACACATACACCCACACACAATATGGACATTTACACTCCAAACGAAGGCAAAAAATGAAATCCTGGAAATCGCCTCGAGACCTCTTTGGACAAAATACCGTCTCAGTCACCATCTGATCTGCAGACATACTCTCTTTCTCTCTCTCGACATCCCCATCATTAAAAAAAAAAAAAAAAAACACCTAGAAAGTGTTGTCAGCAGCAGGTCAGTGCTGGGTTTTGTTCCTCCCGTGTGTGTTGTGAGCAGTGATGGGTGCTTTATTCCTCTTGTGACTGAGGGAAGTGGTAGGCTGCTGATGGATGGGTGCTGTGGGATGGCCAGGAAGGACGGTGCTGCTAGATTCCCATGTGATGCAGCAGGTGTGTGTTTGTAATTCAGCCCACAGAACCGAGAGACAGCTGGAACAGCATTAAACCTCCACCTCACACACTTCTGTCTGTGTGTCCTCCTCCTGTATATCACAGGTGTGAGTTAAAGAACTAAATTAAAAATACATACGCTGTATGTTGGAGCCATGGCCTAGTGGTTCCAAGTACGAATCTGGCTCGCTGCATTTCCTGATACTTTTCCTGTTTTTATTTATTGTTTTATTACTCTATTTTTTTTATACTTAACAAATATAAATATTTATTTTATTAATACTTTCAATATTTACACTTTTATATTATTTGTTCTTTTGAAATAGATTAATATTTGTAATATTTACACTTGTATTTTTTATTTTAAAAAAATAGTTATATTTTTAATAAAAAAAAACATTATGACTTTTATTTACAATAACTGTGGCCAGAAGCATGTCCTCTGGTTCCCAGATGACTTTTATAATACAGTTTTTCCCATTTAAATGAGTGTAATTCCCTTATGTCTTGCTTAATCTTCTGACTACATTATTGAGCATTTGAACAATTTTATTTTACAGGTCGGCCTCGGCAAACCAGTGTCTGTAGAATCGTACCTGCGTTTGCGCAGTCATGCTGGCCTGTCTGCAGAGGAGGCAGAACCCTGCACCCCAGCACGCCACGGCCGTCTGCAGCAGCAGCAAGAGTCTTGAGCCAACACAACACATCCACCGCAAATGTGAGCAGCCTGTGTTTCAGAGTTTACATTTCTGTTTTGTTTTGGTTTTTTTAGATTACATTTATCATAAATGGTAAATACAAATGGTTGACAGCAAACTGGTTTGGCTCGCTGGTTGCTGGCACAGTATATTAGATTTACTTCCTTATGATGAGACCGAACACTCAGATTGAATAATTAAATGTGACTGTGTATTTAGGCACTGACGACAGTGAGGATGAGTTAAATGAACTTTGACGATAGACTTTTCTTTCACACTCTTCTATTAAGAGAGCTTTTTTTATGTCAGTATGATGCAGCACATTCATGAGCCTTGAAATCACATCACATTCATTTCATGCACCAAGAAGCTTCACTCTGCTCACAGTGGTATTGTTTAGACATGAATAGTTAACATCTTGTTTTTCGTAACCTTGATTCGAGTCCTATTGGCTTTGGTCCTTGTACTTAAGTCTCTTCTCTTTTAGTATTTTATACTCGATTCTACTCTAGTGGTATTTTGATGCCAAGGATCCCCAAATATGATAATCCATTTGCAGGGCAAGTTACATGTATAGGCTACTGTGTGAGAAAATATGTAATTTATTATTAAAAAAAATCCGATTGAATAATTGACTTTTATATTATCGTTGTACTAAGCAAATTGTTAAAACAATCTGAAAAATTTTTTTTTTTCATATAACTATGCAGATATTTTTCTAACTGTTAAATACTATTGCTCTTAGAACAATAAATGTAAAAAAAAATGTACCAATTAATTTTATTATAAATTTTTACCAGTCTTTAAAAACTAAATAGTAATATTGTCAAATGTGTTGAAAAAAAAAAAAGTGAAATAAATATCTTAACTACAGTACATACTACATACATTAACTTTGACAGCCTTAAAAGGAAACCTGTTCTGAGAACATAAATAAAGATTTTTCTATTTTTGGAGCTGTGGTGTGCCAACTTTTCTCTTCCTTTTTGTGGGTGAGCACCCTCATTGAGCTTTTTACCCTTTGGATGTGCGTACTTTGTGTTGAATCTTTGTGGAACAAAAAAACAACAACATAAAATCTCAAATGTTTAGCAGGCATCATAGCAGACACTCAGGCCCTAGTTTAAAAACCCCTACGCTACTGAACTAATTAACCTAATCAACTCTAACTCTACCCTACTCCATTATACTCTACATAAGCTCTACTTCTCTACGTACTGCTCTGTGAGGAATGTCTGGGACTATATGAAACATTTGTAGTGTTTCGTCTTTGTTGTTCAATAGCCATTGGATCAACAATAATTTAAAGACTTTACTGCAGAGGTTCCCTGCCATGGCTTAAAGGCTTGTTACTCAACCCTGGCCTTCAGGTTTGCTAAACATTTGCAGTGGTGGATGTCCTTACAGACCTACCCGTATGTAAATATACACATGCTGAAACAAATCTGCTCATTTTCCATAAGTCGGTTTCACACATATGCCGGAGTAACCCATGTTGAACAGGTCCTCTGGTTGCCACACTGTACAATTGTGTATATTAGTATGTGTGTCTCCATGTTTGTTCAAGGTTCAGACCAACAAATCTCGTTCTGGCAAGCTCTGAGATTAAAGAAAGTAAAGCACAGCCTACCATTTGTTTTTTTTCCGACAGATCCCCGGGCTCTGCTTAAAGCTTCAGATTAGACTTAAACTGAGGGGGCACTTGCTGTAATGAGAAGGAGAGAAGAAAGGAAAGAATAGAGAGGAAGAGGGGGTTGTCCTTCTTTTAGAACGTTCCATATGCCTTCGGTTCTGATTTGTTGGCGTGGCAGTATTCCATATGCACAAGCTGATTACTGTGAGGACAGGCAGATGAGCAGAGGAACATGCAACTTCTAACCACTATCCCTTAGGTTCAGCTCTAAGCTCAGAGCAGCTTAAAGGTAATAGGATGGCATTGTCCTCCTGCTGCTCACTGATCAGCGTAGCATCGTTCTGCTTTCTCCTTCTTGGCAAACAGGAAAAGGTTAAAAGGACAGCTTTTTTGGGAAAGCATGGGCGCCTGCTGCATTTCTTCGTGTTTTAAGAAGTGTGTATGTGTTGTGAGAGAGCGAAGTTTGAGAACAAGACGTTAAAGAGCTTCACTGGTATAATTGAAATGAATGAGTGGTTGGAGCTGATAGCCTCGTGGGCAGCGCTCTGACATGTAGCGTGGTTGTGCTTCGGGTTTGTGGTTCGGGTACCTTTCTGGATCCAGTCCCCATCCCCCACCCCCCTCTCTCTCTCTTTCTCCCACATCCTCTCAGTTCTCTACCATCCTATCTCAATAAAGGCAAAAAAATAAATAAATGAGTGAATGATTGATGGATGGATGGAGCATATGGATGGATGGATAGATGAAGCAAACGGATTGATGGATAGGTGGGCAGATGGAGGGATGAAGAAGCAGGTAATGAATGAATGAGCGGAAGATGGATGGATGGATGAATGAATGAGCGGATGATGGATAGATGAATGAATGAATGAGCGGATGGATGGATGGATGAATGAATGAGCGGATGATGGATAGATGAATGAATGAGCAGATGATGATTGAATGAATAAATGAGCGGATGAATGAATGAGCAAAAGGATGGATGGATGGATGGATGAAGAAGCAGATGGTAATGAATGAATGAATGAGCAAATGGATGGATGGATTGATGAATGAGCAGATGGACAAATGGGTAGATGGATGGCAGGATGAATGAGTAGACTGACAAATGGATGAACTGATAAATAAGAAGTTTCAAAGATCAATGATTTTGCATGGAAAAAAAGGGAAAAAGCATGTTTGAGAGAAAAAGAAAAAAAGAATGAGAGGGTAGAAGAGATGGAGACCGCCATGCTTGATTTAAATTGATTCCCTCCCTCCAATTTCAGCAGGATTTAGCCACTTCCTTTCTAGACTTCTTATTAAGAAGCAGTCAGTGGGGGTCTGAGGCTGAAATCAATGGGAAAGAACAGTTTCTTTCTCTCTGTCTCACACACACACAGGCACTATTCCTGGCATCGTTTGCTTTTGATTGAGAGATTGCTGCAGTAAAGCACAAGCTCATAACAATAAGTAAAAGACCTTTGTGTGTGTCATTGATTGGAGTATCTGTGTCTGCGCTGTGGTTTCAGTGCACATGGACCACACCGTCTGGTCTGGGGCTGCAGACAGGTGTCATCAGGCTTAGGACTGAGACACATTCTGGGCTGATGTCTGAAAGATGATGAGGTGGTTCTTCTCAGATCCAGCATGAGAGAGAGGATTTTAAAGGGTATTCAAATAACTATTAAGTAAAAGCCCCCCTCTGCATGCAGAATCCGAGCGCCTGCACAGTTCATTGATGCAACTCCCATTAAAATGCCTCATACTCTCTATAAAAAAAGGACTTAACTGGCTCCAGCATCAGCTGCAAGCGCTCAGATCGGCCCGCCAGACAATCAATTTCCCCAGAGTATATGGAGCTTAGCGGGCGAGAGAGAGAGAGAGAGAGAGAGAGAGAGAGAGAGAGGTGGGAGATGGGAAAGGTTGTTTTCATTATCACACGTCTTTCCCTCTCTGAGCATAAAAAGAGCTTGAAAAAAAAAAAACGAGTGAGAAAGCTGGGCGAGTTGCAAAGTGGAGGTAGCAAGAGACCGAGAAAGAGTGAGCGAGCAACATGCTTTTTGAGAAGCCCGTTGACAGCCTGCCCTTAAAAATACCGTATTAGATTAGCTTTAGTGAGGAGGCCTTTTGAGTTTTCCCCCTTCTAGCCAAGAAATGAAAAAGAAACGTCAGGCATTAAATTATAAATCACAGCCGCTCGCTTTCAGCATGCCTAAATTCTCAGAGTATGTGGCGGCACTCTCACGCGTCAGGGCTTGTCATTCCTAATTAAATCTCCCTGTTTGGGTGACATTTGTAGCTGTCGTCCAGCCCCCCGCCAGTGTCTGTCTGCCAGTAGCTTAGATGGAGACATGAAAGTCTGAGCGGAGGGCAGATCCCCCTTCATCACGGAGCGCCCTGGGGACGAGAGCACCGGGGCCGGACACATCACACATACTCCGACACTGACCTCTGCAATGCATTCTGGGGGATTTTCTGCCTTCCTTCCTTTCATAGCTTGTTCTTTCACACTTTCTTTCCCTCACTCTTTCTTTCAACTTTTTTACTTTCCTTTGATTTTTATTCATTCTCTTTCTTTCTTTTACTATTGTTATTTTTCTCTTCCAATATTTCTCTTTCACTTTTTATCTTAGTCTTTCTTTTTCTCTCGCTTTCTCTTTCTATCCCTTGCCCTTTTCTTTGTTTTTCATTTTTCTCTCTCACTCTTTCCTTCATTCTCTTTCAGTCATGCACTTTTGTTTTCTCTTTTGCTCTATTCCTTTTGCTCACTTTCTTTTGTTCACTCTTGTTTGCTTTTTTCCTTTGCCGTTTCATTGTTTTGCCTGCTCCTTTTCACTCTCCCAGCAAGCAATAAACTTCATTTCAGCGTCTAGGTATATATAGACCCGGTATAGTCCGGCTATGAGTAACTTCTAGCCAAAATAACCTTGAATTTGGTTACATGTCGTTTTTGCCAAAATAACTTGTGAGATGTATGATATTCCCTCATGTAAGCAAAGTAAACAGTCAGTAAAAGGGGTTTGGTTTCATTTCTGCACTCATTTCTTTTCTTTATCTAATTGATGACTAGTCTATTATTGGGCTTTGGTTTAGACGTCTATTAAATTTTCACTGACAGCCCAAATTTTTCCTTGTTTTAGCCTAGATATCTGGGCTGTGTTTGGACGGCTATTAGATGTCTTTTAAACGCAAAATTTCTTGCTGGGCTGTTTCACTCATTTTTATTTTTTGCACTCTTCCTATCTTGCAATTTCATTTATTTTTTCCTTTCTTCCCTCTGTAGTTTCATTTTATCCATAGTGTTATGTGTGCATGCTTTTTCTGCACGTGATCTGTTACACACGCTCACCTGTGTAAGGTGTCTGTGAGAGATTCAGGTCCAATCACAACATTCTTCTCCCTCTGCCCTGAGCCACAGCAGGCTTTGGCAGCCAATCAGATGCGCATATGGCACTGTGACATCATTTGCAGGGTCACAACATCCAATCCGGTAGAGAGAGATTATCACCTCCAAAGGCCTGATGGGAAAGATTTGAACCATATGAGAAGCAGAAGTCAGCATCATACTGACAAGACATCAGAATTGGACTGAGCCTTCAGTTTTCACATTAAAGAACAACTCCGGCGCAAAATGAACCTTTGGTCTAATTACACATTGGTACATAGTCAACCGTTCTACAGACAGTTTAATAAGAAGATATTTTATATAGACAGTCCACTTCGCTTATACAGGCAGGAGCCATCTTTGGAATACAGTCTCGACCAGTCGAATCATGAACACCGAGCCAAGTGCGCTGAACTGTCTTCCGGAAACAACGAACCATATGAGATTCCAAGACAGTTCAGCGCACTTGGATCTGCGTTCATGATTCGACTGGTCGAGACTGTTTTCCAAAGATGGCTCCTGCCTGTATACGCGAAGTGGACTGTCTTTATAAAATATCTTCTTATTAAACTGTATGTACCAATGTGTAATTAGACCAAAGGTTCATTTTGCGCCGGAGTTGTCCTTTAATGGCTAAAGGCTTGTGGAAGGGTTATGAGATGTTGATCTCTGCCAGAATGTATTTGGTTTCAGAAGTGCAATGTTCCTCCAGTCCAGCAGGGTTCACCATTCAAGAAACAAATCACATTTACCGCAAGGTGTTTAAACATGCTTACAAGGGCACATAATATGACCGCTTTAGCTTTAGTTTCAACTCTGCCCTTTTCACCTTTTTACATCTTAGTTAATTGACAGCTGGTCTATGCCCTGCTACCTCCATATTTGTTTTCTTTTAGGCCTTCTGTCTGCAGGGATTTGTATTTATCCTGAGTGAACTTTTCCTCTGTTTCATGACTCTGAGGTGTGTAAGAGATGTTTATTTCAGTTGGTGCCCTTTTAGAGCTTATATTACCCATGATGCTCAATTAGCATTTGTATTAACATCAATAACTGACTAGGCAGTGGCAATCAAAGGTTTTTCAGTGCTGTTTGTATTCTTTGCCTCTCAGGGTTACAATTGGCTGATCGCCCTGCCAGCAACCTGCAGACACACCCAGAGGCTCATTTCCGGGCACTGCTGGGGACACACTAGCCTTGCCACTCATTTGGTGCCCATCCTTGGGCTTTGGGTGCCATTGGCACAGAGGGCAGAGCAGGGTAGAGAAGGGGGCCTGGGATGCTAGCGGCTGTTGCCATGGATTTGGCAGACGTAAGCGAGATGCCCTTTAAGCTGGCACGTGGGCCTCCCAGGTATACGTACGGGTTGGAAAGAGGGAGGGAGGGAGGGAGAGAGGGCAGGAGAAAGGGAGGGAGGGCAGGAGAAGGGGAGGAAGAGGTGGAGGGGGTCCAAGACTTCTAGAGCAGTTGAGGAAATGAGATCACACTCGGAAACTGACCTTCTGTTGGGGGCCAGGAGACAGGTTAGAAGATGCAGAACATGAACGCACACACACTAAGTGTGTATCTATCTATCTATCTATCTGTCTATCTATCTGTCTATCTGTCTATCTGTCTGTCTGTCTGTCTGTCTGTCTGTCCTATACATATTTCTCTGTCTAATCTCTGTTTCTCTCTGTCTATCAATCTATCCGTTTCCTTTCTTTTATAAATAGAGAATATAAAGAAGATATTTCTCCTTCGGTCTCCCTGCCTGTCTGTCCATCTATCTGTCTTGCTTGTTGAAAAGCAGCCATGTAATGTGTTTTGAAAGAGGAGTTTTGTGAAGAAAGACGAAGAGATCATATTCACATGGTTTGTGTGTGTGTGTGTGAGAGAGAGAGAGAGAGAGAGAGACAGTACATGACGTGCTAAACTAACATTGTTGCTCCTTTGGGACCTTTAACATCAATTAGAATAGCCTGCCTGACACACTCGCTCTCCTCTGGGTAAAGAGGGTATGTGCACTAACAGTCTCTCTTGCAAATTAGTATCACAAGCATTAATATGAAAGACTCGCTGTGCTTGATTGGGTTTCCTGTCCTTACATGTCTCTGTGGTCTAATATTCTCAGACACATTGTCAAAAAGCAAACAAAGACATGTTTAGATATAAATAAACAAGTGTTAGAGATGAAAATAGATCTTGTTTGTAGCGTGCCAATGAGATCCCTTTAGTGATTTGTCCGTCTTGTGAAATTTTTACTAGTACACTGATTTGTGGCTTAATGGTCAATGTCTTAGTATGGTTTTACCAGCACTTGTCTGTGTATGGTGTTTAATATTCATTTTAAAGCTGTGGAGACCTTGTTTCCTAAATGAGAGAGCAGAAGGGTTGAGACTTGCTCCAGGCTAGCTGCAGGCAGCCCTCTTTTTCTATTTACCTGCAGACTCGCACTGTGAGATCTCCCTCGGCCTGTCAGGACACACACGCATACTGTACACCCTTAGTTCTTTCTATCTTTTCCTTTGAGATCTTATTCGTCTTTCTAATCTCAATTGCATTCTCCGATTCGTCTCTCTACCACACATTGCGCATTTGTGCGTGTATCTTAGAAAGTGTGTGTGTATGAGTGAATGATTGTTTCTGAAAGTTTTCCTGATACGAATCTTGCAGTTGAAAAGAGGTCATCTTATCAGAGACAAGCGAAAATTAACCTTTTTTTCTTCTTCTTCATTTCCTCTCTCGCATTATGAGTTATCTCTTCATTATCTTTAGCTCCATCAAGCAGCTTGTGATGTTCTCCAAGATTGTATTTGACGGAGGAGCGTTTGTTCCTGTCCTGCTCCTCAGTTCTTTTTAATTGTCACCCAGAGAACATTTTTATCACCACACGATGAGGAATATTATCATAAAAGGAATATTCTAGGTTAAATACCAGTAAATCTCTATCAACAGCATCTGTGTACACCAATTGCTCCATAGACTTCCACTGTAAGTGTATTACATCACAATTTTTTTTTTTTTTTACAAAACTAAGAACAAAATGTCAACAAAAAAAATCTGAAATTATACCTACCACAAATGCAATGAAAAGGTCTTAAGTTAGAGATCTTATTCGTCTTTCTAATCTCAATTGCATTCTCTGATTTGTCTCTCTACCACACATTGCGCATTTGTGTGTATCTTAGAAAGTGTGTGTGTTTGTATGAGTGAATGATTGTTTCTGAAAGTTTTCCTGATACGAATCTTGCAGTTGAAAGATTCGTATTCAGATTAAGGTGGATATTACTTGATATTAAAAAAATCCCCTACTGCTGAATATTTTATCCACCACTTGCCGTTACAACTCTCCTTTCGCTCTTGTTCTCCCAGGAAGATCTTCAGATAGAGCAGTGGCCTGTCCTCACTGTCGAATTTGTGACCCCAGAAATTCGAACACACATGAGGGATTTATTCAAGTCAGGCGAGTCTGATGTTTAGAAGTGAAATGGACCGCTTCATGTTTTGTTGTTTCGTGGGTGGCTAACAGTAGACCTCAGCATAGAGAAACTCCTACAAAACAGCATTTGAAGAGACTGAGAGGAGTAGGGCGTGATGTGTGTTGGCGGGAAGGATAAGAACCAAGGACATTAGAGAGAAGGGAGAAGGACTATGAGATAAAAAAGAATTTTGATATACAAGGAATTTGTCTTAAGGCAGGTGTCGACAAAAAAAATATGAAGATGAAACATGTTAACACAAATACCAGCAAAACAAATGGTATCAAGAATTAGTCGATCAGTAATGACTTTTCATTTTTCAGTGGCCTTGGTTTCGAAAGTATTTTTTTTCTTTCAGAAATTTTAATCTGAATGATTTAAAATATTAAGACATTTCATTTAAAGCAAAAAAGTACCGTTTTGGTACCGTTTCAAAGCTCTTGGCAAACAAAATTATGGGCACTGAATGGAGGAATGAACTATTCATCCCATGATAACAATCGAATCGAATCTGAAATAAAATATAAAACTGTATAAAATATCAAAATTAACTATTTGTTATGAGTCATTGCTTATAAATCCACTGGCAATGTTTTATGGGAACTATATTGCTGCAATTCCAGTTTGCATGGTAACTACATCTTCTCTGTTTGTTTTTTGAGAAGATTCTTTGTTGGACCTTTTTGATCTCTAAATGATCCTATGGGAAGATACATCCAATAAATCGGGCCTTAAAAGTTGTGAGTTCATATTGTGAGTTTATTTTGCAATGAGATCATTATAAAAATAAAAAAAGTAGAAACCTTTTGGATTGTAGAGTCTTTCTACAGGTTCTTTGAAGTAGAATTTCTTTGGTTTTGACAAACTCTAGAACAACACAAAAGTGCAGTATGAGATTTTCCGTTGTAGTTTGCTCTGTTCTTCTGTTTGCGCTTTGTTTTCATTCGCCAGCGAGCCGTGTGGCATGAAGTGTGAGAGAAAACAAAGTCGCCCAGTTCTCATCCCACAATGCCCCTGACATGTCTGCTGACGGTTAGCATTCCACACAGGCACGGAGAGGACAGCGCTCGCTGCCTGCTGTCTCCGTTGTTGTGGATGATGAAGAGGGGCTCTCGGAGGCGTTAGGAGGAGAGCGAGTGGATGGGGTCTGTGGGGTTCTCCTCTGGGAGAGGAACGGTTGTTATCTTCCCCTCGCTGCCACAAGCTTAGAGAATTTCTTATTCATCTTTCTTTATAATCTCTCGTACCTTGTGCTCTACGTCTCGGTATGGAGGGCAGAGAAAAGCTGTTCTGTGCTGAATAACAACAACAGCAGCACAAAAAGCCCAAATGCACCACAAAACCCACAAAGGATTAAAAAAGGTCCACATTTAGATGTTGCATTAATACAGTTTTAAGCACTAAAAACTTACTTCATGTTTTATCCTAAAATATTTTCATTCTTTTAATATTACAATACTATTATATTATATTATATTATATTAATGTGGATAGGACTTTTACTAGTAGGAAGAGGAATCAGTGTTGTCTGTTTTCCCACGCTGTGTGTGTGTGTGATCTGGAGTGTGTGTGTACAGGCAGCCTGGTCCTGCTGGACCGATGCAGGCAGAAAGCAGACAAATGCAAAGTGACACTTGTGTGTGTAGAATGGTATTTGTAGTGACGCTTTGACCGCAGATAATAAAGTGTTCGCCCTGAGGTGATTCCAGTCGGCAAGCACCCCAATGAAACTCGCTTACTCAAAAAGAGAGAGAGGGAGATGGAGAGATAGATGGGACTGCGGGAGCAGAGGAGAGGAAGTACGGTTAGAAAGAAAGGCAGAGTGCAAGTACATTGCGGTGAGTGAGGAAAAAAGATTTCCAGACATTTAAAATGACATGGGTTGTGTGAGTGTGAGCGCGAAACCAAACAGAGAGCATCTCCAGTGTGTGTCGTTTCATTGAATTAAAATGTTGGAATTGGCTTTTAAATGGTGTCACGCTGAAGAGTAATGCAAATTAAAACTTCACACGCTGTCTTTGGTTGGATATTGCCTAAAATGTTATTTCCTCTGAGAAGGTCTCAAGTATCATGCGTATTATTCATGTGCATTTTAATTTGATGCGGAGCCCCTGCGCTTATTAGCTCTGAGATTCACCTTTGATTGGGTACTCGCTTGTATCTATGGGGAATTAGCTAAGTAACCCGAATATGTTTTGCCAGTTCACCCTGAGCGGAGCAGGAAATGAATAGATTAAAATCAGAGCCAAGTGTGGCCTTAAGTAAATATTAGACTTTATTTTGGACAGCTTTTCCATTTTAACCGACCCAGTCTGCTCAACACTCGTTTTTTATTGTTTATATCCCTAATGTCAATGGACCACATTTTCTTCATATTTTTTATTTCAGTTCGTAACAGACATCCTGAAATGTTATTAGGTGTATTAGTTTTACCTCTTTAAACCATTTCTCATTGCATGGAGGACAACTTAAGTAAAAAGTGGCGCAGCTTACCCCGCCGTCTGGTATTTGTTGATTTTAGTGACAGCAGAAACCAATAAGATTTCCTTGCATAGCACATCATTTGCTTGCATCATATCAGTTATTATTACCCATAATCCTGTAAGTATTGCCCAAATTTCTGTTCATCCCATCTTGGCATTGTTTGTTTTTTCCCCCTTACTTGTGCGATCCGTTTAGCAATTAGTGTGAATCATTAGCATACCTATTTTTATCAGTGTATGCAAATTCAGATGTCTCTCTCTCTAGGACTCTTAGTCTGGACAGACAGGTTCACAGTCCTTCTCTATTATTGTCATTAGCGTGTGTGTTTGAGAGAAGCAGAGATCTGAACCCGAGCCTGCGGTGCAGGAGGTCTGGGGGAGGACAGCCGCGTTCTTTCAGCTCTCCACTCAATTAGAGCCGGAGAGGCACACAGAGGCATGCTGGGTTAATTGTAGAGCTTCAAACAGCTGCCACATTCAGGGTTCCATTGTGCCGGCAACGGTTGTTACGGTGACTGGGGGCCTGGGTTAGTAATCGCTGAGTAATCAGTGTGAGAGAAGAGCAGATGACACGTCCATTAACAACAGGCAGGTATTGTTTAGAATACAACGACACCAGAAGCCCCTCATGCTTGCTCGCTCTCTCACTGTCCCACTTTTATGAAACCTTTTTGCTGAGAGGGTGACAGGGAGAGACCTGCTTGTGTTGGGGAGTGCTTGCTGGAGTTGTATTTTGACTGTTTTGTGTGTTTATCCAGGCCAAATCTGAATGCCAGTTTGCATACTATCCGTCCTACATAGTATGCAATATTTGGATTACTACATTCCAAGACACTGAAAATTAATAGGACCTTTTACTATTATGCATCCACTCTTGTTTTTTTACTGTAATATTTCCCACAATCCTTTGCGTACGCAAGAGTTTTAGTTAGCAACAGTTTACTGGCTAAAGTCGCAGTCACATTAGCAAAACTTCTGCAAAATTTTGAGGGGAAATTAGGTCATTGCTATAGTGTAGCAAAGCATGAGATGCACCAATATTAAAATCTTGGCTGATAAACCGATGTTATGGCTGTTTCCCAATAAATGGCTAATATTAAAATTCGATACTAATACTGTAGTCTGTCCAAGAATATACCTTTTTGCTACAGACTCAAGCGCATACTGTCCTATCACCAGTGTAGTACATATTTTCACACTTAGAAGTAGCCTATGTGAATTGGGATTCAGCCCCTCTGGGGCTCAATTGTGTGATTTATTGTAAATCCACTACAGTGGAAGAGAAACTGGGCTTGGCCCAAAATTTCCAGGGTCAGATGTCTCACACGCACGCATGCTGGCACATAAAGATGATGGCTGTGCCTGTCTAAGCCTGTCTAACTGTCTGACCACTTCTACGCTTTAACAAGTTAGGCTTTGAGAGGAGGGGGGAAAGCTGTAAACCTGCTGGATGTTGCATTGCATCTGACAGTGTATGTGTGTGTTTTTCTCAGAATCAGTTCCTGTTTATCTGTGCCTTGCCACAACCCATATCTATTGAGCCAAAGCTGATGTGGTTTTGTGTTCTTTGTTCTGTTGAAACCCAGTGGCTGTTAAACCCTTTTCTCCCGCTTCTGAAGACATGATCGACGCGGCTGGACATTTCAAAGCTTTTATTTATTCTTTCACTTCTTAACTGTTAAAGATGCTTCACATATTCATAGGGCTGAAGTGTTCAACGTCATCTGTGCTCCTGTAGAGTGCTGCTCTTCGTGTGAAGTTAATTGTAAATGCGACTCTGAAAATATTCAGTTATTTTGTGTCACCACTTCTCTTTCATCTCTGCATCATTTCCTGCAGACGCCTCCCTGAGGATGCATGCACACATCTGGCCCCCACACTCTCTTTTTCTCTCTTTCGTTTACTTGACGCATTGCTTTAAAGAACAAATAGACAGCCTACATAGACAATTCCCATTTTTTAGAATCTCCAATTGTAGTTTCTTCCCCCTCACATTCACTTGTATCCCTCTGATGCTCCCCTCCAGCACACACACACACTCTTGCTGCTAATTAGAGTAGTGTTAATTGAGTATTTAGGATTATGCCTCCTCCACACTGCCTGTTCGCTCAAGGGCGGTTCAGGCTCCGTGAAGGACGTGTGCTCTCCGCATGGCTTCCGTTCCACCCGCATCCAAAGCTGACCCAGACTTTCCTAGCCTCGCTCACCCTGACCCATCTACCCCATGACAGGACATCAGTGTTCAGCCTGCAGGTGTCCATTTGCCATGGGAGACTGCACCAGGATGGCAGGGAGATTGCAGAGATCAGGCCCTGTTGTCTTTTTGTGTGTTTGTGTGTGTGCACAGGACTTCTTTGGTTGGAGTGCGTCGGTGGTAATGAGAGATGGCATTTAGAGAACTAGCGCTCTGACACACGGGCACTCAGTGCCAGCCGCGAGTGATTAAGGACAGAGGTCATTCCGCTAATTATCCCCCTGCCTTCCCGTTTCCCGCAATCTTCCCCTCCTGTCCTCCCAGAGCGCTTTGTGCCTGGCAGGATGGGATCATTTGTCCATATGCCAGAAGAGGGAAAAGGCACAATGCATGACCGAATATGCTCGCTGAGGACAGCACTGATATTAGATTGCTGGTAAACGTGCAGCATCAAAACAGCCAGCAAACGCGATGGATCATTTCTGTAAAGTGAAGAGGAATAATCGGCATTAAATGGACTGGACAGGGCTAGTGTAATTCGGTTTGCTCTCTTTTGCTCTTGCTGTATTTGTGGGATTGAGTACACACACACACACACACACACACACACACACACACACACACACACACACACACGGTAGCTCCTGTTCTGTGAGCTAGCGAAGAACGGATTGCTTCCTTCCTCTAGGGAAATAATTAATCCGTACAAGGCTGTCGCATGTCGAGATGAAGCAAGTGTGAAGCATTTTGCCCAGGAGGCATTGCAGACTGTCGCCCATGCAGACACCTGTTAGAACTCCTGCCCCACATTAGCATACGCAACACACACACACATACTGCAAACAGGAGCAACCACAACACGCTTCACTCCACTGAGCCGGTGTGTGTGATAGCGTGTGTGGTTTCATGTCTACCTATTTACTGGAGTATGTTTTGTTTGCATTTGTAGCGTGTTCACGCTGCGAACGTGTCTCTTGTGTGGATTTGTTATTGAGTTTATCGCGTGGGTGCGTGTGTTTAGGTGTGATTGTCTGTGTTTATCACAGGACGCCATCTGCGCTGTGCTCGCAAGCGTGATCAGAGACATTGAGCACCAATAAGTCACGCAGGTCTGAGCTGATGAAAGATCTCACACTCGCACTCACTCGGGGGATGGCCTACGTGTTGGATAATGTTAGTGTAATATCTGGGCAGGGGGAAGTGTGAGGAAACAAGTCAAACAAGTCATGTTTTTAAGTTCAACGTTTGCCCATCTGGGGCTCTCTTATAAGCAGGTTTCATCATGATAAACAAACATGATGTTAATCACTTACAACTGACTAGCCTGCCAGTGGTGAGTGCATTAAGATTTATTCAGATGAATGTAATAATAAATATAAACACAAATAATTTCTGCCAGCCATGAAACTGTGTTTTGCATAATTTATATATTTAAAGTTAAAATCTAAATTTGTAAATTTTAAATTAAAACTTAAATTATGTATTTTTAAAATCGTATATAAATACTGTGTATATACATCTGCAATCGAAATTATTCTACCCCCATTGCAAATCAGGTGTATCAAATCAAAATGTACAGAGTTTCATCTGTTTGCAATGAACAAATAAAACTGAAATAGCTCAACACCATATGGGGGCAGTCATGGCCTAATGGTAACAGAGTTGGACTGGTGACTCAAAGGTTGCTGGTTCGATTCCAGTACCGGCAGGAATATGACTGAGGTGTCCTTGAGCAAGGCACCTAACCCCCAATCGCTTCCCGGGCGCCACTCAAGGCTGCCCGCTGCTCCGGGTGTGTGTATCCACGTTTGCAGTGTGTGTGTGTTCACTACTCACTACTCTGCTCCTAATGTGTGTGCACTTACTTGGATGGGTTAAATGCAGAGGTCAAATTCCAAGTATGGGTTACCATACTTGGCCATCACGTGTCACTTTCACTTTCACTTTTCACTTTCAACACAACAAATGTTTCAAGTGGTTTCCCCAAATTCAACAGAAAATGCAACTTTTAATGACTTCTGCAGTCTCAAAATTATTCAACCCCTTCATGGCAAGCATCTTTAGTACTAAGTAGAACATCATTTTGCTGTTATGACCTGCTGCAAACAAGATGTATAACCAGACACCAGCTTCTGGCAGCGTTTCTGAGGAATCTTAGCCCATTCCTCATGAGCAATGGCCTTCAGTTCAGTAATATTCTTGGGTTTGCGTGCTGCAACCGCCTTCTTCAAATCCCACCAGAAATTTTCTATGGGGTTCAAGTCAGATGACTGATGGCCACTGTAGAATCTTCCAGGACTTTTTCTAAAACCAAGCCTTGTGGAGTTTGAGGTATGCTTGGGATCATTGTCCTGTTGGAAGGTTCAATGACGACCAAGCTTCAGCTTCCTCACTGACGTTTTCTCCTTGGATTCCCTGATACATCAATAAAACTATCTTGCCTTTACTGGTTTCCAGTGCCAGAGGATGCAAAGCAGCCGCAGAGCATCAGCGAGCCCCACCATGCTGAATTGTAGAGAGGTTCTTTTCAGCATATGCTTCATTCTTCTTCCTCCAGACATACTGCTCATCCATAGGGCCGAAAAGTTCTAGATTTGTTTCATCGCTCCAAAGAACAGAATCCCAAAACTTCTGTGGCTTATTTGTATGATTTTGAGCAAATTGAAGCCGATTTTTCTTGTGCTTTTGGGTCAGTAGGGGTTTACGGCGTGGAGTTCTGGCATGCGTTTAGTACGCGACTTACTGTACAGCTGAAACCTCAGTGCCTGTTGCCACCAAGTCTTGCTGCAGATCTTTTGTAGTCACTCGAGGGTTTTCTGCCTTCTCAGAAATCTGGTTGCAGCCGTTGATAGCTTCCTTTTTCTGACACGTCCAGATAGTGTAACAACTGTTCCTTTAACTTTGAACTTGCTTCTAACTGTGTCTCTACGAACATTTAGTGCCTTTGCTATCTTTTTGGTAGCGGGGGCATGCACTTCCAGAAGATTTTTTTTTTTTAAATAACCCCTTAAACCATGACTTCTGGCAAGTTTTGTGGATAGAAATGGACATTTTGAGAAAAACAAATGACATACCATCAACAGATTCAAGGCATGATATTGCAGCACGTACCTTGAACTGGTCACAAACAGAAACCTTCATTTTATAATTTTAGACAGGATTATTCACGTTTTTTCTTTTGTGTTCATTTTCAGAATTGTTTAGGGGAAAAATGAAACGGCACAACCCAGAAAAAGATATTTACAATTTATTGAAAATTTTATCTTAATGGCAAAGGCCACACCCAATCTGTGAGCACTTAATTTTTCTGGGCTTTTCATAGAAGATCTCTAAGGCTCTTTGGTAATTGAATGCTATTGTGGGGGTATTTTTTGTTTTTGCAAGAAGTCTTATGCTCATCTAGCCTGCATTTATTTAATCAAAAATACAGAAAAACTATTGTGAAATATTATTACATAATGTTCTTTTTAACTTTTTATTCATCAAAGAATCTTTAAAAAAAAAAAAAAAAGCATCACATATCATCATATTAGAATGATTTCTGAAGGACACAAACCAGTTTAGTAGACTCATCTGAAAAATTAAATATGATTTAACTATCAGGACTATGAGCAGTAGGTGATACTTCCTCGTCCTAATGCATATCTATGGTCCTAATGGAGAGCGCAGTTCGTACCGCTTTCTCCTTTCCACAAGCGCTTGCTCTCCCGTGGCGTCTGTCGTTGCTATGCAACCATGAACAGAGGCGCGCTTGGAAAAACGTGCGAGCCGCGTCGCTTCTATTATCAGCACGCTTGAAATAACGAATTTGCACACGCACAAAATGCGCTATGTGAACGGCCCCTTATGGCAACGTGACATTAGCCTAATCGAAAATATTTCCATATGTGGCTCTTTCCTCCTTGTTAACAATTGGATTCAGAGCCACCGCATCCAGCGCCGCCGGTCGCCATGTCTCAGTGTTTTTAGGTGTGTAAGTGAATAAAGTGAATGTCGTGATATTACTGATCATGGAAAGATTTTGCAGCGGCGCTGACAATCCAGCGGCATTGTAGGGGAAACACTGGAATGTGAGATGACGCTCTGATTGGCTTATTTCACTTTACGCCCTAACCACACCTTTGAGTAATGTAGCTACTTCAGACCAACCCATTTTAGTTTTCCAAGATCCGCCCACAAAGTTACTTGCGTTTTGCGTTTGATACTTGCGTTTCAGATCTTTAAAATAGGGCCCTAAGGGTACTAGACACTTCTTCTTCTTATTATTATTATTATTATTATTATATATAATATTTATAGAATCTAAAATGTTATATGTATGTAAAGTATGTATAAAATGATTTATATATAAACTATAATAATAATAATAATTTGTTACATTTATATAGCGCTTTTCTGTGTACTCAAAGCGCTTTACATGAAAGGGGGAATCTCCTCAACCACCACCAATGTGCAGCATCCACCTGGATGATGCGACGGCAGCCATATTGCACCAGAATGCCCACCACACACCAGCTTACTGGTGGAGAGGAGACAGTGATGAAGCCAATCAGTCTATGGTGATTATTAGGAGGCCATGATGGACAGAGGCCAATTTGGCCAAGATGCCGGGGTTACACCCCTACTCTTTTTCGAAGGACATCCTGGGATTTTTAATGACCACAGAGAGTCAGGACCTCGGTTTAACGTCTCATCCGAAGGACTAGATCCTTTTATATGCTTTTTTTCAATGACAGTGGAATTATTCAGTTCTTTTTTTAAAGCACAGTTGTGACAAACAGCGCAAGTAATTTAGTGCCAGTCTCAGTATCTTTGTAAACTGTGTCTGTATAAAAATGTGAAAACATATTGTGATTTTGATCCTTATTTTCATTTTGGTCTGTCACCACATGCAGTTCTAGCATCCTTGATTTCCACTGAGGAAAAAGTTGTTAGAGAATGTGCTAGTAGCAACAGATGTTTTCTTTAGAAGACTATTTGTATGTCTTTTGATTTGAATCACCCATGCCGCATGGGCCTGTTTATAACCTTGACATGGATTTAATTATAATTTAGAATAGAGATGCACCGATTGATCGGCTGGTGACCGGAATTGGCCGATTTTCACGTGATCAGCCATGATCGGCGACCGGCCGGTCAGTCTGACATATTCCGATTTTATGCCGGTCAAATGCACTCAGGCGCCGCATGATTAACATCGCGCAACATCAGCATCACACGTGCACGCGGAACGCACATGTAGGAAACCTTGTGAATTGCCCCTTATTTACACTGGACACGTCTGCGGCGCATTACGGCTGCGACACGGCTACCGGAGCTGATCGCGGCCACTCTAGTCAATGCTTGTGTTTACAACAGCCGTGACGGGGCGCGTTTCAGAAGCGTCCCAGAAGTGGCTCTCCGCGCTGCTTCGCTAAAGATAGGCGCCTAGTCTATTTTCGACGGACGCGCGTCCAAGCCGCACCGTAAATACACAATAAAAGTAAAAAAACACTGTCAATTTCAAAATAAACACCCTGTTCAGACTCCCAATTAGGCCTGTCGCGATAATCAATAAATCAATTAATCGCACGATAAAAAAAAATGAGCTCGATAATTTTTCCGGCCGCGATAATTTCCATTTGCATGCTTGTTTGTTTTCCTCGTCTCTCTCTCTCTCTACCAAAGAGACTGGATGACAACTCTCTGCCACACGTTGATTTTCGAATGTTTTTTTTTAATTATTATTATTTTTTTTTTACTGAGCCTATTTAAAATCGTATTTGATTGCAGAGCGCCGTAGCGCATTCGCGCAACACTACCTCTCGCTCGTCCCTCTCTCTCGCGCGCGCTCTCTCTCCCTCATATGAGGCGCCGTCTAGGGCTTAAATCAAACTTCATTCACACACACATATATGAAACACTTACATACACATATACTAAGTAGTCAAACATACATGTATACTGCTGAATGCTCAAACAAATACATATGAAATGCACAACGACACTTAAAGTCGCTCACGCACATACACGCAAACTCTACACACACGAGATGCGCACACACAAACTCGCGCACATACTCATATGAGACGCGAGCGCACACACACACACACACACACACACACACACACAAACTAGCGCACATACTCATAAGACGCATGCTCACACACTACATGATGCATATGATTCTCAATGTGAACAGAAGTCACACATTGGTAAGTGCATTTTTTGTTAACAGAGACTGAGAGTCCATTGCTTTTAATGTTTTTGGTTGTTTTGTTCATTTAAATAGTCTTTAGAAATAAAAGTTTGTACTTTTATGTACTTATATCTTTGAAAAAGTGTACCTGCATTCAGGGCCGTCCATAAGGGGGGATAAAGGGGAACGTTTTCTGGGGCCCATGCAGTCCAGCAATAATTATGTTCATTCTAAATATAAACAGGTTACCATATTTTATTTTGAACCAAAAAAGCACCATTCATTTTTGAAAAAGTGAGAAAAAATGCATTTTATTTAATGCTGCTTGAGTAAAATGTAGCCTGTGTCATAATAAAACACCCCTCTCCTGAAAATGGTCTGAGCAGGCTATTTTTTTTTTAAGTAACGTAACGTCAAAAACGCCAGTGCTTAGCGCCAGTTTGCGGTCAGCAGCAAAGTGACATGAACAAAATAATTATTAGCTATTGTAGTAGCCTACATTTAGTTGGTATGCCAGGTATGTAGTACTCGAGTACATTTCTAAAAAAAAAAAAACCTTTTACTTCGTTACGTTGGGTGACATTCCTCTCGTTACTTTATTTTAATGCAATACGTGTTAAATGCGTAGTTTATTCCAAGCACGCTGTATCTTTTTTTCTGGGCATGAGCGATGCTCAATTCACAAATGAATCACTCTTTTTAGTCGATTCTGTTCAAAGACTTCATCATACAAGTTGGCAGATCTGTCTAAATCGGTTCGCGAATCAGTTTGAATGATCTGTTCAGTTCCTGCACGCACTGAATCGTCTGAAGCGCCTTCAATTCACACTTGACTCGAAGTTGTCTAACAGGAAGATTTAAGAAAATCACAAGCGTTGGATGAATCGGCCGTGGACTACAGTACAGTCAAGTGAGAGCAAATCTTCAAATGCATCATATTGTTTGCCAGCGTCAGCGATGAAGATCTTTATTAGTTGACCATCTTCTTATGCTGTCTGTGAATTAATGATTCCACAGGACGATACAATTGATTTCATTTCATTCAGGTAATACATTTTACAACCAAACAGATTATTACGCCACGATAGCACTACTACAAAGTATGACATCACCTGATTTTTGGACATATTAAATGTATGAAAATGTATGAAAATGTACATATTAAATGTACTCATAAATCTTAATTGTTCATACCTTGAAATGTTTAAGTACAAAATACAATTTGCCAGTTCTGCTTACTTAAACTTTAAATTTCATAACTTGAGGCAATTGATTGGTAAAACACCTTTTTTCGAAGGCTTGATTGTGTTTGTGGGGTGCACTGTAACGTGTTCATGCTTCATTTGTAACTTTACAGATGTTGTTTATGCTCAAACAGCAACATTACACACTAACTAAAGTTAGAAAAGTGAAATCATATTCAACCACCCCTTTAAATGTTTTGAGTTTTGCCAACTTATTCGGGTTTACAGTGCAGATCGTTTGTTAACCTTGGTGTGTGTGTGTACCAATGTAGCCCCAATCACTGAGTAAGTCTCTTTCAGTTAAATGTATGTTAATGAGAGAGAGAGAGAGAGAGAGAGAGAGAGAGAGAGCGAGCACACGCATGATATGAGTAGCCTAGCAGATTTGGGGAGGGCCCATTCACTGGACCTTTTCAGGGGCCCAGTCATTTCTGTGGGTGGGCCTGCCTGCATTATTATGCCATTATCATTATTTTAGATGAAAATAGTCTCAGAACGACAATACTATCGTTTATTATCAATATTATCTTGGACAATTTATCGTCCAGCAAAATTTGTTATCGTGACAGGCCTACTCCCAATTGTATTGCACACCAATATATCCTTGATAGAAGCCATAGACTGTAAGGTAAAAACCCCAAAATCAAGAAAAACCACGTCGGACAGGCAAATCACGTGGTCTCACGCATCCAGTCGCTTCGCTTCTGAAATGCTCCTGGTGTGAGTTGGCCCCGCTCGGAGGACAGAATAAAACCTTGTCGGAGCCGTAATGCGCTACAGACGTGTGCAGTGTAAATAAGGGGTTAGGCTACAGCCGTTTCACACCGCAAGCGTGAGCAGCGCGTTTTTTTTCCCCAGGCATGCATGTTAATCAATGAGTGCATTCACACCGAGAGCAGGAGCAGCGCGTGAGCGTCGAGCAGGAGCGTCATGTGATCAGGAGTGAAGCGGGGGTTTCGGCGCAGTCTATTTTAGCTGCGCTGCTCACGCTCAATTAAAGTGAAAGCACACTTTTGATGGACAAAATAAATATGATTTCACCCAAAAAGTGCCCAAAATGCATAGAATTTGCATGTCTGGTGTGTTTTAACAAGAACTGGAGTAGGCTATGTCAGAAAAGAAAATGAAGACTCAAAAATATTTATAGAAAATGTACCCATTTAAACTTGTTTTTATTATTTCCCAACCGTTTCCCTGCACTTTGATTTTAATAGGCCTGTGTGTGTGTTTTGAGAAATATCTTTATACTGCAAGGCTATATTTATTTAATTTTTTTGTTGTTTATATATTATTTTATTGCCATTACCTGTTTTCATACTGAAGTTTATTTATTTTTGTTGGATATTGGATGTGAAAAGGAAATGGTTCTTCCATAACACTACACTTTAGATGTTTGTGAATTTCCTACACCAGGAGAATTTTATATAGTTCTATTTTATAGCAATTATCTGTTCAAAAAATGTTCTATGTTCTATGCAAAATGTAAAATGTTCTATTAAAGAAAAGATAGAAAATAAATATTTGTGTGTGTGTGCTGTAAAGTGGTTAGAAAAAATTAAATCAGAATCGGCTAAAATCGGTATCGGCAGCTCAAACTCAATGAAAAATCGGAATCGGCCTAGAAAATTGTAATCGGTGCATCTCTAATTTAGAATTGTTTAGTAAAGAATCAGCGGAGAAAAGCAGTGATGGCTACCTCAAACCTCTCTTTCTCTCTCATCCGTTGTGCTCATAGCTGCAGTAATGGCCAAAGGCCTTTGTGGGTTGGAGCAGCTCTCTATGGATCTGAAAGGCATCTAATCCCCGTGGCCTGTGAAGTGTGAAACCCTTTGATGGCAGGTCGGGTGCTGGAGGCTTTTGCCTGTTGACAAACAAGAGCAGGCCACAGAGAGAAAGACAGCAACAGCAGCTTTATCCATTGTGCGAGAGGATTCAACGGAGCAGTTTAGGAATGGAAAACATGGACCTGTCACCCAAAATACATGGCAGCAACAGCATTAGCTGCTCTTTAATGATAATTAGCACATTTTGGACCCATCACGAAGCGAGATGAAGTGAAGGGAGGAGAGAGATAGAAGGCTAAGGGAGAGTGACATGGCAAAGCATGGCTCCTTAATTAAACCATGTGATGATCAAGGATAGTCACCCGATCCAACCCCCCCTTACGTAAAGGAAATCAGAAAATTGGCTCGTCTATTTGCATATGGACCAGCGACGCCTCTTTGAAATCCACAGTTTTTTTTTTCTCTTTGGATCCAATGAAGTGAGGAAACTGTCGGTCTAGTTCTATCACATACACGCATGCACAAACCCTCCCCACCCACCCTTCTGTGCTGGCTGTCGGGGAAACATCAAAGTGTCGTGGCGCTGCTGTCACCGAGGGGGTTGAAAGTGTCGGCCCCTGTGCTGGCCCTGCATGGGCTGGACAGATGCTCGACAGCCCCCCATTTCATCTGACCCATTTAGAACACCTCCAATTAGACTGTGACAGCGCAGAGACGAGCATCCTTTCATCCGCTGCCCAAGAAGATTCCAGCTAACATACGCGCTTTAAACACTCTGCAGACCTCTGGAGCCTCAGGAATGCTTTAAAAAGACTTATTAAACCTAAAAGAGCTAGTCTGAGATGGTTTGAGGTTGTTTGTTTGGATGTGGCTAACTTTCATTCTTAAGTAAATAGCCTGAATATAAATAATGATAGTTTCAAGAAACAAAATAAAACAAAACGTACAGTAATTTTTTTTTAAATCAATAATGTATGAAAGGCCATGCTATATATTGAATATATTTATGGAGGTGTCTGGGGTGTCTGTCTGTGATCTAAAACCCAGAAGAAGTAGGGTGATGTATATCAACAACAACAACAACAGTAGCAGCACAAACAGATGCAATTTTGCATTTTTTGGCCTTCTCTGGAGTCTTGGTTCCAATTCCATTTGAAATGCTGTGGTCTGAGGCAGGCCACTCAAGCAAGACATCTTATAAATATACATGAAATAAAACTGTTTTGGGTAGAGGAATGGACCAGATTTGTCCTATCCACTGGAAAAGATTGAGCGACAGCTAAAGAAAGTGTTTATTTGAAAAAAAAATTCTCATTTCTTTTGAAATACTTTTTCCATGTCATATTAGCCTAATTTTTTAAAAGCTTGTCTTTTTTTTATGTAAACAAAGTTATGTAAAGCTTAAATTGTTTATGGGAATATTTTTATCTTACATTGCAAACTATTTTATACAGTATAGGTTTTTATACAGTCTATGATTATAATTTAAAATTATTTTTAAAGAAGTATTTTATATATAATATATAATGTAATTATAAAATATAAACCGACTCTGCCTAGATATGCAACTTCATCACTTATCTTCTGGGAATTACTTTTACCATGTGCTATTAGATTTTTAAGGCTTAGAGCACATGGATGGTGTAGATTTAGCTTCTTGATTGATTGACTTGCCAGCTTAATGGAAGCCAGAGAGTAAAGGATGTTTAAAGTGTGACAATCAGAAATGTGACAACTTTCTCACAGCTGGATCCCTAGAGTTCTGGAAAAAAACACTCTGACATTTGCTGACGCTGTCATTTGTGGCAGTTTAATTTTAGTCAGAATGATAAAAACAACCAATAAATGTGCACACTTTTCTTAAAAATATAATTTTTGAGAGGGTTGGTAGTCATTTGTGGCAGTTGATTTATCACTTGTAAATTGAGTGCTTTGCCTGCTCCCGCTCTGCCTTTTTGTAGCACTGAACTAAGTAGCCATGAAATTGCCTGAATAATGTTGTTTAAATCCAATCTCACCACGGCCCTTCACCTCCGCTCATCCTCTGCACTGCCTCTCGCAGCTCTTTCTCCTTGTTTCCCCAACTCGTTTTTCTCAGAATCCCAAAAGCCAGAGGTTTCTCTGAAAACGCCTGATTCAAAACCCTGATCAAGCCAAAACTGAGTCCAACTACAAGGACACTTTGTCTTACTGTCTGAGTACTATTAGACATTAAGGCTTATTGTTTTTTTTTTATCATTTCCTGCCCTGCCCTGCCCAACATGTGGGTCTTTGCGTTTTAATAGGAGTGAGTCAGTGAGTTTTGCAGCACAGCTTTTAATGGATATCTCAATCATGTTTTATGACGGAGCTCGGGCAGTACATTTTGTCTCACCGTTTTTCTGTACAGGCTGAAAAAAAAAACCCGGTTACGAGTTCCCAGTGGGTAGAGTTTTCTGGGGTTCGTGGGAGGGGTAATGTAGGTCTGTGTCTTCATTTGGAGATGGTCTGATTGAATAATTGAGAAATTGGCCTGGCCAAGGCTAAGACCTACTGGTGCTACTTATAAATCTCAAATGTGTCAGTGCAATTAAACAAGTCTTTTATCCTCCTTACTTCCTGCTCGCTCTCCTTTCCGTCTCCAAGGGTAACCCAATTTTGAACAATAGAAAGGCCAAATTAATTTCACAAAGCACTGGTTTAATAATGCCTTAGGTGCCTGATTTCAAGTTAAAAAGCTATTTATCCAGGGATAAACCTCTACTGGAATATAGAGTGAGAGAGAACTGGGTGAGGTATAAAATATAGTTTCTATAGAGAGGCTGAATTTAAAACATTGCGTATTCATATAATTTGTGAATTATGTATCTAAGGCTTGTACAATAAATTTTTTTGTTGTTGTTAGCAGACATTTTCTTACCAATGAAGATTGCAATTAAGAAAGTACACATATAATGTCAATGGCAAATACTAGATGGGTAGCTGAGAACATACAAATCATGTATGTAAGTTGAGGAAGGGCCTTATTTTCTTTGTTGTGGAAAAGGCAGAACTGCTGTTGTAATATGATCCACCAAAAAGAGCAGGCCATTTAAGGTGATGCCAAAAGTTGTTACACACATGAAGGTAACGACTGTGTGACCTTCAACCAGGGATGGAAGTCTTTACTGGAAGCTTGGCATACTAGTGCCAAAGACTTCTTTAAAAAGAATGTCCAGGCTGCTGCTTTCTGACTGGTAGCTCCATTATCATCAAACATTACATAAAGTTACCATATAGTCTACACTCGTGTTCCAAGTCTTTCATTCATATTCTTTTATTTTTGTCTTCCAGGTGAGCTGACTGTCCCCATGCCTTCCCCGCGCTACCCCAGCGCAGCAGAGCTGGATGCCTACGCACAGAAGACAGCCAACAACCCTCTGTCTATCAAGATATTCCCCACCAACATCAGGGTCCCCCAACACAAGCACCTTAACCGGACTGTGAATGGATATGACACCACTGGACAACGCTACAGCCCCTATCCCCAACTCCACACTGGGGGCTACCATGGTCTGTTAGCGATCGTCAAAGTCTCATCATCATCGTCATCATCCTCATCCTCCTTATCTTTCTTACCCTCCACAAAGGGCGTCCTCAAAAACTCAGAAGGCAGGAGGACTAAGTTGTCTCCGGCGCAGATAGCAGTGGCTCCTTATCCGCCTCCCAACAGCAGCACTTTAGGTCATTGCCATGGACAGATTGTGTACCACACAGGGCCTCCCAAACCGACAGAGGCCACCACTCTGTCGGTCCCCCCTAATGTCACTGTGGCCAGTTCTGTGATCCCTGTGAAAGGGGGCCGAGGACTGAACCTCCCTCCTCAGTCAAATCTTCCCTCCATCCAGAGCATCATTTACCAGATTAACCAGCACTGCCAAGCCCAGGCTCTGCAGCAGGTGTGTCAGAATGGGGCATCTACAGGACCTCTGAACCCCAGCCCATCCAAACAGGGCACCGCTAACTCCTCAGGGGGGACTTACGTCACTAGTGTGGCTCAGCAGGGAAACATGGCCTATTCAGGGACGGTGCTACCAGGGCAGAATGGGGAGGCGATGAAGGCTGGGGTGTATCCCGAAGGTATAGACTACCTTTTGTGGCAGAAACAACAGCAGCAGCAGCAGGCCGTTTTGAGGATGTACAGTGGGGGGAGTGGAGGAGGAGGTGCCATTAGCAAGTCACCCGAAACCTGTGCCCTAGGAGGGTCCATCATGCTCGGAGGGGCACAGGTGTCCTCCTCCAGAGGTTATCCGATGACAGCCAGTACAAGTGGTGGACTGGACAAGGTCAGCTCTTCCCCTTTGAACTGTGTGGGGATGCATGGGAACTTTTCTGTCGGCCAGTACTTTGCGCCTCCGTGGAACAGCGTTCTGGTGACACCAGACAGCGACTGCTACAACCCACAAGACCTCCCGGGAGCTACCACCACAGCTGGACCGGTGACAGGGCACAGGGAACTGGGTTTCCCCCACCATCACCAACACCCTCATCATCATCACCACCACCACCACCATCATCCCCACCACCACCACCCCATAGACAGCACGGGTGGTCTGTGTTGCAGTTTGCCCAGTAAGAGTCTATGTAATACATCAGTGTTGAGCAGCAGTCTGCAATCACTGGAATACCTGATCAATGACATCCATCCTCCCTGCATCAAGGAGCAGATGTTGGGGAAGGGATATGAGACTGTGTCTGTGCCGAGACTATTGGACCACCAGCATGCACACATCCGCCTCCCTGTTTACAGATAAGAAGAGCCGGGTTGACCAATATAAAGAACGACTGGAAAATCTTTAATCACAAACTGCAGTTGTTGCCATTTGCCTAGATTTGCAGTGGAGTTTTGTGATTCTGCTCAAAGCAGACTGGGGGAGATCTGGATCCAAACATGGTTGGGTGAATGCTGGAAAGCCAATCGGTGCCTCTCAGCTCAGAGCTGGGAGAGAATTGCTGGCTGGGAATTGGAATGTTCCTAAATGTGGATTCTGTGATTATATTCTTTTCTCTCTTTTTTACTAAGAGGGATTTTTTTGGTTGTTTTCCAATTGCTTATCTTTTTTCTTTTCGAATAATTTTTTCAGACTAATATTTTTTTTTTGGTGAGAGTCAATGGTTTAAATGAAGTAAATATGGCCTCTTCTCCTCCCAACATTGCAAGTAACCGATTGGATTAACTTGATGAAGAATGATGGTCTTTAAGCACTACTGTTGTCTATAAAATATACGGTTGAACCTGTGCTGACAAAACACTGTAAGAGGTAACGGTATTCGCACATTACAACATTTCAAAGACCAAAAAGGCAACTAGATGAGTGCTTTTAGGTGACGTTAATCAAGAAAATGGAAATCTTTCATAGAAATTGCACTGCTTGGGGTGTAAAAATGTGTGAAAGTCTTGGCAGGTTGGAAATTAGACGTCTGAATATAATGTATTTAAAGAACTTGAAGACTTGAACCTATTTTTGTTGTTTTATTTTATATATATTTGTAGTATATAATATGCATTGGCTGCTAAGGGAGTAAGAGTGTAAAATGCTTAGGTTTTTTTTAATGTTTCGTTAAGGGTAATTTCTTTTGATTTTATTCTCCTTTGGCTGCAGTTTAAGTTTCTGCTGTTCTCACGGTGTATTCACCACGAGAACTATACAACAGAACTCTCATTTATTTACCTACACTGGAATCAAATCTCCAAATAGGATATAAAGATATAAAAGGAATCGGTTGTTGTAAAGCTCTGAAATGAGACCACCCTCATTAACAAGTTTAGACCGATCAGGTCTTGTTAAAAAGAAACATCAAATAAACACATTCTGACATGCCAAAATGAATCTGATTTGGAATTGTGAAAATGAGCTGTCTGTTGTTGGTAATGTTGTTCTTGATTGGTTAGGGATCAAATTACTTTTCCCTCATGGCTTTGAAGTTTAGAAGTACAAGTGACTCCATTAAACGAAGACCTGAGGGGAGTTAACCTATCAGAGGTGTCGCTTGACCATTCCTCTTTTTGAAACGATAAAAACAATCATTGTGGTACCTCTCTCGAATAGAGGTGGAAGGAGAGGGGACGAGTGTTTTTCTCAGCTCTGTGCTAGCGGTTTCGAGCCAGGTTGAGGCCGCTCGTAAGCTTTGTCTCAACACTGAAATATTTATTTCGACTGTGACTTTCCTGTGAATGTACTGCACTTAGATTACTGAGAAGACTAATGCCTTGTGGGACAGAGAGGGGGGAAATAAAGAAAAATTGGATGGGCACAGCGGTCCCTGACGTTAAATTAGCATTTCTTTTGTCAGTCAAATTTCATTGGCAAATTGAATTTAGAAACGAGAGAGAGAGAGAGAGAGAGAGAGAGAGAGAGAGAGAGAGAGAGAGAGAGAGAGAGGGGCAACGGGGTGTTTCTGGCGGAGGCAAAAAACTGGCTACAGTCTAGATTTATGAAGTGCAATTATTATGACTGTATTAACAATTTTGTTTTCTCTGAGCTTACACCAAAAAAAAAAAGAAAATGTAAAACTACAGCTGTGTCTACATTCCCAATGTACCACATACTCATTCCCTTCTTGTTTTGAGGTGCAAAATAAAATGATTTCAAGAATTTATTGAGAAACTCATGTCTTTGTTTTGACGTTGACTGTATTACAAAATTGAAATTGTCATGTGCAAACTGAAGCAGTTTGGGAGCTGAAAAAGGAATTTCCTTGCAATCAGTGTTGAGGGTAACGCATTATAAGTAACAGGAGTTACGTCATCAGATTAATTTTTAAAGGTAACTAGTAAAGTAATGTGTTACTTAAACTTTAAATTTCTAACAAAATATCTGGGTTACTTTTTCAAATAAGTAATCAAGTTACCTTGTTTTCCCATTTATCGACTGACACCTCTCCTGTCCACGTTTATAGAAATCAGAAGTACTGTAAGTGCAGAGGCGTTGTGTGTGCTGTGTAAACATGATGATTATTGTAGTTCTAGACTAAATGTGAGCAGGCATTTACTCATCTCACTTGCACAAAAATAGATTCAGTATTCCCTAAAATTAATAAAAAGAGTGAAATTCAGTAATAAAATGTAGTAATGCAGTAATGAAATGTTAACTTACACATATACTTTATCTCATTTTATTAACCATTTATTTAACCATCTATTTTCTGCTGACCCTCGATGGTCCAATTCAACCATACCAATAAGCAAAAATGATTTGATAAACATTAAATTTGTGTTTCTTTTTTTTTCTTGCTGCAATCCAAAATGGCAGCACAGCTGAAAGGTTTGTTTGAGCTGCGCCCTCTACTGTACAGGTGTGAATTTGCATTTCCTTCAGCCTGAGCCTTATGCATTTTCATTTTTTTGTGAAAGAGCCTTTACATTTGCCAAAAATATAACTTTTTTGTTTACTTTCCATAAAAAGTAATGCCAGTAGTTACTTTTTTAGGGAGTAACACAATATTGTAATGCATTACTTTTAAAAGTAACTTTCCCTAACACTGCTTGTAACTGAATGGATACATCTACTAAATACGCATCTACTAATGAGTTTCTCACAATTTGAATCATTAACCCAAAGTAATTTTTAACCCTAGGTTAACTTAATCCTTAGTTAATACTTTACCCTGGGTTTGTAATTATTCTTGAATAGTCATGTTGAGACTTCATACTGCAAAACCTGGTTTAAGATTCTTATTGGTGTATTTATGAGGTCAACAACATTGATTTGACAAGTACTGCATGCAACCTGTTGTAATCACTGCTTGTCAGTCACTCCAATTTTGAAGTCACTGTTCAACATTTTCCCTCAAACACTGAAAAAATGCACAGCATGTGAGACTTTTATGCACATATATAAGAGTTATGCAGCATTGGTTTATAATTGGGTTTTAGTAAACCACTACAGTGCCATCAATTTCACAATCTTTTGGCACTAAAAACAAGGGAGCAAAACTTCATATTAATAATAGTGAAAAGTTTTTAAATGGTTAAGAGTGGTGCTAACCACTGTGAAAAACATTGCAAAGAGAGAGTTCAACCCAAACTGGTTATAGTCAGCATGTCATTCCAAACATGTATGACTTGCTTTGTTGTTTAGACCCCAGCGTTCTTTAAAATATCTACTTTTGTGTTCCACAGAAGAAAGAAAGGATTGGAGAGTGAGTACGTAAGTGTTTGTCAAATTCATAAATATACAATCTTTCACCTCGTCTGTCGCCCATCTTGACTTAAGTTACATTCCAAAACATAGTCCTCAATATTATTCTTATTGCTTCGTCAAATATGTATATTCCTATTAGGGCTGCACAATACATCGAAATTATTAAAATATCGCAAATGTATATATCGCAACAGCTCACAATAAATGGGGTCATGAACAAAAGACAGAGAAAATCACTCACTGCTCTTGGCTGAATAACTTTTTTAGCTTTAATAAGAATCAATATGTTAAATATAATTTCATACAGTGAAAACTAAGCAGTGTTTTATTTTTACATTTGATTATTCAGTTTCTGTTATTAAATAAACCTAGGCCTACCTGAAACCCTAAACCCCTGGTTTACACTGATGTTAAAATGACACTTACTTCTAATGCTACAGTAAAACACTGCTGTTTACTTTCAGAGGTTGTAGGGATGCTTTCTTCTCATGTAGGTTATATAATTTTAAATCCATTTTAAAATGAAAGTTTATTTTACACACTTTAGCATTATTGTATCGCATATCGAATATCGCATCATTTAATGAGTTATCGCATATCGCATTTTTCTTCATTATCGTGCAGCCCTAATTCCTATGGTTCTCAGTTTGAAAGACTAATGCAAAAACTTGATGTCGCAGAGCAGCTGAAATGCTTCTCGGAAATCGGCAAATACGCTACAGTGTATGTCTTCAGAGATCCATTGTGTCTCTGCAGAGAACCCATGTAAGAAGTGATTGTGTTAGTCAGGCTGAGCATACTTGGAGTGTGCCGTATTGATCTGCTGTAGATTAGCTCATAATAACGCACCGCTTGCTTTGAAGACAAACAAGGGGACCTGCAGGGAACACAGGCAGTACACCTGAAGTCAGCCCATGCCTACATTCTGTTTTCCAAATACTAAAGTCTTCAAGGAGATTTGATTTTTTTAGTCAATCAATGCTGTGTTCGTGCTAGATAAGGGGTGATATCCTAGATAAATGTTCTCTGAAGTATGTGAGCTCATGTTGGTTAAGAGAAACCAGAGTTGTAACAGTCTATAAACATCTGTCTTTTCCGTGTGTAGTTTTTGTCAGCTTGAAAGATGTGCGTCTGATCACATCCCTGGGGGTTTTCCTCTCTGCCTCCCTGCTGCTGTCATCCTTTATGTTCTATCTCTGCTGTGTTAATGGATTTGAGGAGTCCGCTGCAGCAAAGGACTCTCTTTCAATCTCTTTCTCGTCTTCTGCCCTCTACAATTCAGAGTGCAGCCTTTACCAGTAATATTTATAGACGTACAATTGCTTTATTCATTTGGATGCTGATGGTGCTGTTGTACTGTACATTGTTCAACTTCTAACAGCCATTATCTCTTTTAATAGCGTACAGATTTGATCTGAAAAAAAATCAAATTTAATATATTGATAAGAACATTTGTAGCCATTCAACAAACATTTTTTAACTATTTAAAACTCAAGGCAGTTTTTTAAAAATCACAAAGCTCTCTAGAATATTTGCTTCTGGTTGGTTATTCCCTGCATTCAGGTTTCATCCAAAACTGCATACTCTCTTAGTTAGGTACTTCTTTTAAATAAGTAGTTACTTTACAACCTCTTAAATAATTGTTTATATACAGTAGTATGAAAGTAACGTGGACATTTGTCATGTGATACCAATATCAGTCTCCCATTGCCTCATAGGATAGTAAAGTGTCTATTGAATGCACATTTCAGAATCTCACCAGGAATAGTAGATACTTTTCTCATACTGTTTTATGAATACTGTGAATTCGGATTTACGTACTATTGACATGATAGCATCTCGCAGATGCTGCAGATTTGTTGGCTGCACATCCATGATGCAAATCACCCATTCCACCACATCCCAAAAGTGCTCTATTGGATCGAGTTCTGGTGACTGCTGAGGCCATTTAAGTACAGTGAACACATTGTTATGTTCAAGAAACCAGTTTGAGATGATTTGAGCTTTGTGACATGGCATGTTATCCTGCTGGAAGTAGCCATCAGAAGACTGGTACACTGTGGTCATAAAGGGATGGATATGTTGAGTAACAATACTGAATGTCGCAACAGAAATCAAGACTCATCAGACCAGGCAACATTTTTACAATCTTCTATTGTCCATTTTGGTGAGCCTAAGCGAATTATAGCCTCAGTTTCCTGTTCTTAGCTGACAGGAGTGACACCCGGTGTGTCTTCTGCTGCTGTAGCCCATCTGCGTTCAGAGATGATCTTCTGCTGACCTCGGTTGTGGTTATTTGAGTTAGTGTTGCCTTTCTATCAGCTCGAACCAGTCTGGCCATTCTCCTCTGACCTCTGGCATCAACAGGCATGTCAGCAGTGGTGAGAATGGTCCGAGGAAGGATAAACCTCAAACCAGCGACTGGGTGTTATGACCCCAAGGGCAAGGAAGTATATCCCGTCTGGTTTGAGCCAACAGAAGGTCTACTGTGGCACAAATCATACAAACATTTAATGATGGTTATGGGAGAAAAGTGTCAGAACACACAGTACATCACACTCTGCTGCGTATGAGGGCTGCATAGCCTCAGAACAATCAGAGTGCCAGTGGTGACCCCTGTCCACTGTCGAAAGCACCTGCAATGGGCACATGAGCAGGAACTGGACCTGGAGCAGTGGAAGAAGGTCGTCTGGTCCGATGAGTCCGGTTTTGTTTTTCATCGTGTGGATTGCCGTGTACTTGTGCACTGTTTACCTGGGGAAATGCTGGCACCAGGATGCACTGTGTGATAACGAAAAGCCGGTGGATGGAAGCCTCTGGGCAATATTCTGCTGGGAAACCCTGGGTCTGGCCATTCATGTGAGCGTCAATTTGACATGTGCCACCTACTTAAACATTGTTGCAGACCAGGTACACCCCTTCATGACAATGGTGTTCCCTGATGGAAGTGGCCTCTGTCAGCAGGATAATGCACCCTGCCACACTGCACAGATTTTTCAGGAATTGTTTAAGTAAGATGCTGAGTTTTATATACAAAAAGCTTCTTGTAATGAACCTTGGTTCTATATGTGGCTTTCTCTTTGCCACCTGTGTTTTCAAGGTTGAAATATTTTATAAAGGTAACAAAGAGATTTTTATTAATTTGGTATTTAACATTATTTCAGTTAATTCAATATATTTTTTTATACTGTGAATTTAATATCAATCCATAAAACATATGTTGCATACCATATTTTTTTACGGTAAAGGTATTAAAGTAATTTCACTTATAATTTTGTATTATTATTTATTTTAATAATAAAGTTGATGGTTTTTGATTACATTGACTACATTAAATAGTTTGAAATATCATGAAACAGATTGCCTACTGTCAAACATATTTAGCAGCACTCAATGTAATTGCAAAAATTATTATCTTTTCCAAACATGTTTTTTTTTTTTTTTAAACTACTCCATTGTTTGGACAAATACTTTGTCCCGCCTCAAACTCATGCCATATGTTGACCTGTCGGACCACTCAAGCAGAACAATGTTTTGAAAGCACCACAGAGAGACAGTGTTTACACTTCCCAGGAAGTCAACCTACAAAGGCTTATAGTTGTCTGTGTGCAATAATGTGTACAATAAATATATATTGTATTTGAATGCAGGTAAATTGCTGATCTATTAAGCATTATATTATGTCAAAGTTAAAGTTTTAATGAAAAGTAACCCAGTTCTACTTAGCATCTTGCTGATCTGGCCCAAGCCCTATTGCAAACAGAGAGACAGATTGGTGTCAGGAACAATAGGCCTCTTAGCGTCCATACGAATAATAGCATTAGAGCCAGTATAGGATCTCTGAGAGGCGACTCCTCTCATCTTCTTGGGCTTTAAGAAGACATATGGACCATCACCAGCTGCACCTGTCCTTTGAAGCACCATCTCTTTGAGTGATCACTTGTTTTACACTTAGAAGGATTACACTTTGCGCTGACTAGCGCTCAGATGTGCTGTTGCGGCGTTACAGGAAGGTAAACTTTGGAGAAAGAAAGAGACCGAAACGGGGGGGGGGGGTTCAGAGCAGCCCTGGAGCGTGAAGTCGTCCTGGTTGGTAATCAGGATAATTGCAGCGTTGCTAGTGCTCTAGTCTCCAGTCTCTGAGTGCCTCTGTGGCCCCGTGTGCAGATTGGCCCCTCAGGCACTGTGAACCGGGCCACTGCAATTCCCTTCTGCAGAGACAGTGAGACGGCTCCACCTCAGGCCTGTCTTAGTAGACATACTTATCAGATTCATTTAATGAGGATTGTAAAACAGATAAAAAAAATACACCATTGTGACATTATTCAAAATTAGACCCTATTCACATTCTTAATGCATATTTCTAGTCTTACTGTGCACAATTCTTTGGTGTTCAAGAAAAAAAGTGTTATTGTTCATAAATGTAATAAACAAATTCTGAAACAACTTTCCTTTTTAAAGGACATCACTGTTTTGTAAAAATAATGTAGCATTTTAGGCTTCTGTTGTTATGTAGCCTTTTTCAAATCATTTAACGTAATGAAGAGAAAGATAAAGATAATAACGATGCTTTGAAAAAGCAACATGCATAATGCAACAATAAGTTCATGAGTTCCATTCCCAGGGAATGCGTATACTGATTAAACATTGTAAGGTGCTTTGGATAAAAAATGCACGAATGTGCTGTACATGCAAATGTGGCACTACCATTTGGATATATTGAGTTGCTCTGGAGGGTGACCTTGAACTTTAACCTTCGCATTTCTTCTTCATATTTTCATGATCCAGTCAATTCCACTCAAATGAAATCAAGCCCTGCCTACTTTTATCTTGCTAAATATTCAGAAAGAGACTATGAAATGCATGGCATACGAAAGTAGAATGGGCTGTGAAGGCTGTTTCATGTTGACATTGAGGTGGCTTTGCTGGAGAGGCAGATTTTGCATTCTGTCTTCATTTGAATTCACTGTAGAAGTTTTTGTCTTTCAGCCTCACCGCTTCACTTTCCTTCTTATGCTCACATACCTTGACATGCTCAGCCACTTTGAGCGGATTTTGTTGTCACTTAACCATTGAAGTGGCTGAGGGGGTCAGCGCATCCCATTAACAGATCCATATGTGGGCTTTCATTCAATACCCGGTCTCTCTTGAGGGGTCTTTATTCTCTCTCTGTCTGTCGCACTCTCTTTCTGTCTCTCTCACCCTCTCATTGTAATTTAAATGGCTAAAGCAGTGCTCCTGTTCTTCTCTGCTGGTTCAGTGCTACAGTCATTAATTAGTTCATCTTTGGTTCTGTTCAGCTGTCAGCCACAAAAGCTCGAGGTTTAGCTCTCTGACTTTACTATATGAAACATTTCTTCTCTCCCATTTTAAGATAAACATGAGTTTAGAGGACTTACAGCCTGTATATATCCATCTGAACCCAGTATTGGTTCCACTTGGGCCGTGAATCATTTTTCATATTAATATAAACACAGCCACTCCACTACTATTAACACTGTTTTGTTTAGTTTTACACTGCAGAAGTGAAGCTGCATCTCTACACAAAGTGTACGGGATGGCTGATGCAGCATTTCTAATGCTCTCAGTTTGAGGTTTAACCTAAAGCACACATTTATTTTCCATGTAAAAACTATTTTACATCTAATTGCTTATCAATATCTTTATGAATTATTTTGTTGCCTCAAGGCTACTTTGAGCAATTAAGGTACCAAAACTCATAGGAAAATATTATTAATTAGTGATGTTTAATAGAATAAAGCAACTGTGTGCAAAAAAACATTCATTAAGAGAACGGTTTTGCATTTTTTTCTTTATAATGTTTGCCTTATTAGCAAATCTGTTATACATCTAATTCAACACTCTGCAAAATATTTAAAATCAATTACTGGCAACAAAAAAAAGTATGTTCCCTTAGTATGTCCTGCATATGATGATTGGCGTGCCCTTGCATCCTGGTCATGCACAGCCTTGCCTGTCATGCATGGCATCCCTCTGAGGAAAGTTGATTTAAGACGATTTTACATAATTTGAGATATTATTAACCCTCAAACAACATTCAGAGACCCAGTGCATGCACCATGGTGCTTTCGTTAACGCGTGTTGGAGATTAATATTCTGTACATAAAGATACAGTTATAATTAATAATGTTTTTTTTATGCAAACAAAGCACTGAAACCCTTTTTGGAGCTTGAAAGTGGTAGTTACGTAGGCTGTCAATGGAGGGCAAGAAAGCTCTCAGATTTCATTAAAATGTCTTTATTTGTGTTCGGAAATAAGTAATTTATCTCTGTGATGGTGAAGCTGAAGACTGGAAGAATGTTGCTGAAAATTCAGTGTCACATGATCCTTCAGAAATCATTCTAATATACTGATTTGGTGCTCGAGAAACATATTGTGTTATTATCAATGTTGAAACAGTTGTGCTGCTTAATATAATATTTTCTGAGGTAACCATGATACATTTTTTTTCAGGATTCTTTGATGAATGGAAAGTTATTATGGTTTACACTGCTTGTTTTTTTTCATAGCCATACTACATATTGGCTCCTTTTACAGTGTAAGCAATGATTGTTTGGACCGTCCCTGCTGGGAAGAAGATGTAGAGATCGGGCCTCATGGAACTTTAATTGAATACCTCTGCTTTATATTATCAGTGAATGTGACTCGGTTGAAATCATATGTGCACACCAAACAACTAGGCTATGCGACCAAATTATTCTTTTTTTTCCCCCCCAGTGGAATGAATTGAGTGGCATTTCTGCCCTGCCTGTCTATATCAGCGTTATCTAGATCTAGATTCACGTCTACGTCTAGGCAACACTGGTGGCGTTGTGCACAGCAGGCCATTGTTACACAGCCAAGTATTTGAAGGGCACAGGCCCTGTGGGAGAGAGACAGGAGCCAGTAACAGGGGGAGAGATATGGCAACACAGTGAGCTTGATAGAGAGCTAAAGCCCATAATCCCTCTGGTTCAAACCACAAGAGACTCTTTCCCCTGTGCGCAGGGTCTAAACCTTCTGTGTGCGTGTGCATGCAAGGCCAAAAAACAAGGCGTGCTGATAAAAGCATCCTTCTGCTTTCCTCCTTATCATCTCGCTCAGAAAACAGAAATAAAAATAAGGGCAGCTGCTCTCACCGCAGATCTCTGGCACTGCGTTTCCAGCATGGCACGCACACAAACAAACAAACACACAAACTGTAGGTCTTGCCCCCATTGTGGCTCAAACTCAGTGAGGTGCATGTAAACCAAAACATTGCTTTTAAAAGAGCATTGCCTCTAGTGCAGAATGTATGTACTCTGATGGAGAACTTTGCTTGTGATCTGGCTGCACTCCAGCACACATACTATGCATATAAACAAGAGATACAGGCCCGACATTCATCCAACCGATCGATGCCGGGGGCTCATTGCATCCTGGGTAACTCAGCCCATCCGAACCTAACGCTCCTTTGATGGTATAACATTTTTAGATGTGTTAATGTTCTGTCGGGAGTTCACTGGGCTGCATCCCAATACGCCTACTAATAGTATGCACTGAAAGTATGCACTTCACTGGTGAGAGGGAAAGTATGGACTGAAAAAATAATTTGCCAGTATTTGTTTACCTGCCCTCATGTTGTTCCAAATCTGTATGACTTTCTTTTTTATGTGGAACACAAAAGGATATATTTTGAAGAACAAAACAATGCTGGACCCCACTAAATTTCATTGAATGAAAAAAAAAAAAAAAAATTAAGACAAATCAATTGCCTAACGAAACTTATACAGCCCAGCTAACTAGAGCTTTAGCTAACATTCTAGCAAGGTTCTCTCAAAGTTTTGAACAAGCATCCTTCTAAGTTATTAAAAAAGTTATCTCAGAGTTATCTGGCCTTTTATAAATTTCTTAATACGTTATAGCACAAAAAAACTTTATTTATATGTTAATAAAACTGGACATTTTGAAAGTTAAGAGAACATTCAGAAATAATGTTTTCATAACTTAATGACAAGGTAGAAAAATATTGACAATACAAGCAGTTTTTCAGCAAATCTTAGCCAAACAATGTATACAGATAACGTCTCGGTTACGTATGTAACCCTCGTTCCCTGAAGGAGAGAACGGAGACATAGTCGACGCATTGACTGATTGGGATCACGCCAGGGAGCCTGTCATCTTCGAGTACTGTTAAAACGAGCCAATGCACATTGGCGTGCGTGAAATGCATCACACACTTCGCCCTCGCGGTGCGGGTATAAATACGGAAGTGGATGCACGCACTAGTTGTTTTTCGCGGAGGAGCCGAGCGTTACTCTGAGTCAGCGTTGGTCCAGCAATAGTGGCGACGGGACTACGTCTCCATTCCCTCCTTCAGGGAACGAGGGTTGCATACGTAACCGAGACGTTCCTTTTCAGTCGCTCACGTTCGACGTAGTCAACGTGTCCACTGATTGGGATCCCAATTAAAACACCACTAGTGCTGCCACCTTTCAGTGCCTAGACAAAAGCCTTCTGATCCCCCCGCATTATTTGAGGTGGGGATGGGACAGGGCTTAGGCCAGGGAAGTCTACTATTACTCTACTATTACTAACATACGTAAATCAAACTTCACACGTCAGAGGCGGTGCAATCCTAACAATCTCCGTACCCTTCCGATGTCTTCTAATACTTCATTCTCTTTTCCTATTGGTCTCTGGAACTGCCAGTCCGCTGTTAACAAAGCTGATTTCATTACATCTTTTTCAAGTCATTCAGGTCTCAGTCTATTGGCCCTGACTGAGACCTGGATCAGACCAGAGGACACTGTCACACCTGCTGCCCTATCCACTAACTTCACTTTCTCACACACCCCCCGTCTGACCGGAAGGGGTGGTGGTACTGGTCTGCTCATCTCAAATGACTGGAAATTTGATCCTTTACCACCTCTATTTGACAACAGCTCATTTGAATCACATTCAATTACCATCACTAGTCCTATAAAAATCCATTTTGTAGTTGTATATCGTCCCCCAGGTCAACTTGGCAGTTTCTTGGAGGAGCTTGATGTGCTACTCTCATCCTTCCCTGAAGATGGTACTCCTCTTGTAATTCTTGGAGACTTCAACATCCACCTAGAAAAACCTCAGGCTGCCGATTTCCACACCCTGCTTGCATCATTCGACCTCAAACGAGTATCTACTGTGGCTACTCACAAATCAGGTAACCAATTGGACCTTATCTATACGCGCTACTGCTCTACGGACAATACACTGGTCACTCCACTCCACACCTCAGATCACTTCCTCCTCACTCTCAACCTCAACCTGCCTCAGAACACAACACACACTCCTCCACAGGTCACCTTTCGACGGAACCTATGCTCACTTTCACCCTCTCACCTATCCTCTTTGGTCTCATCCACACTTCCTCCACCTGATCAGCTCTCAACACTAGATACTAACAGTGCAACTGATACTCTTTAACCCTCTTTAACCTAACCCTCCACTTTAACATCCTGCTTGGACAACTTCTGTCCCCTTTCCTCCAGGCCAGCCCGCGCCACACCCTCTGCCCCCTGGTTATCTGATATTCTTCGCGAACATCGTACTAAACTCAGGGGTGCAGAGAGGAAGTGGCGCAAATCGAAAGATCCGACAGACCTGGGTCTCTATCAATCCCTCCTCTCTTCCTTCTCTGCTAATATCTCTACTGCTAAAATGGCTTACTATCACAACAAAATGTTCAATTCTTCTGACTCTCGCATGCTTTTCAAAACCTTCTCCTCTCTTCTTAACCCTCCTCCTCCTCCATCAACCCTAACAGCTGATGATTTTGCCACATTCTTCATAGAAAAAACAACCACCATCAGCGGCCAATTTACCAATCCACAAACTGACACACACATTTTACCAACAAACGCACACATTCTACCCTCCTTCTCTCTACTTTCAGAGGCGGAAGTCTCTAAACTCCTCCTTTCCAATCACCCTACTACCTGTCCGCTTGATCCTATCCCCACTAATCTACTTCAAGCCATTTCTTCCTCAGTTGTACCCACACTCACGCACATCATAAACACCTCTCTTCACACTGGTACCTTTCCCACAGCTTTTAAGCAGGCTAGAGTAACCCCACTGCTTAAGAAACCCAATCTAAATCCAGCACATCTAACAAGTTACAGACCGGTATCTCTTCTTCCATTTGTCGCGAAAACACTTGAACGAGTTGTTTTCAACCAGATCTCCTCCTTTCTTACACAGAACAACCTCTTGGACGACAATCAGTCTGGTTTCAAAAGCGGACACTCAACTGAGACTGCCCTGCTCTCAGTAATTGAAGCTCTGAGACTGGCAAGAGCAGCTTCCAAATCCTCAGTCCTCATCCTGCTGGATCTGTCTGCTGCTTTTGACACAGTTAACCACCAGATCCTCCTGTCGATCCTAAAGATGAAGGGCATCTCGGGAACTGCACTCCAATGGTTCGAGTCTTACCTCTCAGGTAGGTCCTTTAGGGTGTCCTGGAGAGGTGTGGCATCTAAGACCCAACATCTAGCTACTGGGGTGCCTCAGGGCTCAGTGCTTGGACCACTCCTCTTCTCCATCTACATGACATCACTAGGATCTGTGATTCAGAAACATGGCTTTTCATATCATTGCTACGCTGATGACACGCAACTCTACCTCTCATTCCAGCCTGACGATCCGACGGTAGCTGCTCGTATCTCAGCCTGCCTGACAGACATTTCTGGCTGGATGAAGGACCACCACCTTCAACTAAACCTTGCGAAGACAGAGCTACTTGTGGTCCCGGCCAACCCAACACTTCATCACAACTTCTCCATTCAGCTAGGCTCGTCATCCATAACTCCATCAAGGTCAACTAGGAACCTTGGGGTTTTAATTGATGATCAGTTGAAATTCACAGACCACATTGCTAGAACTGCCCGGTCCTGCAGATTTGCCTTGCACAACATTAGGAGGATCAGGCCCTTCCTTACAGAGCATGCTACACAACTCCTTGTCCAAGCACTTGTTTTATCCAGACTGGACTATTGTAATGCTCTCCTGGCTGGTCTTCCAGCTTGCTCTGTCAAACCTCTACAATTGATCCAGAATGCTGCAGCCAGAGTAGTCTTTAATGAGCCAAAGAGAGCACACGTCACTCCTCTCCTCACAAAATTGCACTGGTTGCCAGTTGCCGCTCGCATTAAATTCAAGGCACTGACGTTTGCCTACAGAACAACCACTGGCACTGCTCCCTCTTACCTAAACTCATTACTTCAGACTTATGTGCCATCCAGAAACCTGCGCTCTGCTAGCGAATGTCGTCTTGTGGTACCATCTCAAAGAGGCACAAAATCTCTTTCTCGGACCTTTACCATGACTGTTCCCTGTTGGTGGAATGATCTGCCTAACTCAACCAGAGCTTCTGAGTCAGTAGCCACTTTCAAGAAACTCCTGAAGACGTATCTTTTTTGGCAGCACTTGATTCAGTAGTATTAACACTTTCTCTTCTCCTCTATTCTTAAAAAAAAAAAAAAAAAAAAAAACACTGCACTTAAGTTAAACTGAGAGGGGTTATAGCACTTACGTATTGTTGTCCTACTGTTAGTTTTAACTGCTTCTATTGTTCTCATTTGTAAGTCGCTTTGGATAAAAGCGTCTGCTAAATGAATAAATGTAAATGTAAATGTAAGTCACTGCTGTTCCACAAGACCACTGGTAAAGCGTGCTCTTTCGTTGGAAAGGAATATGCTGCGGAAGCCACATCCTGCCCGAAGGGAGGTAACATGTGGAGAATACACTGGGTGGATTAGAGTTCTCAATGGGCCTGAAAATTACAACCCGACCCGACCCGGCCCGTGGCTTTTAAAGCCCGGACCCGATGTAACCCGACACATCAACATGAATTATCTGAATTACACAATTATTATCATGAATTATGCCCGAACCCGACCCGCGGCCCGACGCGGATTTTCTTTTTTTTTTCTCATACACGTGTTATCATGACCAGCAGACGGGAATTCAAATCAACCTTTAATGTTCACGTCTGAATAGCCTACAAATAATACAAACAACAAACAAACAAACAAACTTTAAATATATAAATAGGCTATATACTAAATATGCCTCAAATAAAAATCTTCTGGACGACCCTGTTTTTTTGCTGTCATATTTCATCAGCACCTTGCATTTTGAGCATTGCACATAACCTGTAGAATTTCCATCAGAATCCAGCACCACTCCAAACACTTTCCAGACCTCTGATTTTCCCACTCCTGTAGTAGCGACGGTGAATTCACCTGCGGCAAGTTTAGGCTACTTTTCACCAACTCCATCTTCTTCTCCAGGCTAAAGGCGTGCACGAGCGGCGTCAGGTCTGTCCCCGCGATACACGTTGCACGCAGCAGCCAGACTTTCTTTACGGTGAACAGCAGCGATGATTAATAAATGTTTTTTTTTTTTCACTGAGCGGAAAAGATTAGGCCCGAGGTCCAACCTGACCCAAGTCATTTGCTTATATTTTCGACCCGAACCCGCGGGTCCCGTCGGGTTTGTCGGGCCGACCCGGCCCGTTGAGAACTCTAGGGCGGATGACCAGGCAGTACAACATATGGAATGTCACTGGGGTGGCTCCAGCCTATGACAGGGGGGAGACTCAACCAGACAGTGACGGCAGAGCAGGCTCTGTCGAGGGAAGACATGGGCTTGCTGCAGGGAGCCGTACCGTGGAAGAATACACATATGTGATCGCCGTAGGGATCACACTATATGGACCCAGCCTAACAAAGGTTTCACCAGTGCATACGAGTGATAGGCCTGGCTTCGGACGTTCCGCCACGTCCATTGCCGAAGGGTATGGAGGAACTCGACAAGGTTCGGCTAATAATGGGAACTCACTGGAGCAAGAATTGTGCACGTATCCAGTCCATAGGAGGGGAATGGCGCAGCAAGCAGACACTTCGAACCAGGCTTACAGTGAAACTGGCTTCGTGTGAAGGGAGCCCACGGGAAGCAGCGGTTCGACACATAGGCTAGTTCTCTAGCGTACGTGATAGGTGTCGCCCAGCCCCCAACTCTGTTAACATCTGTTCAGCGAGGCACTCTTTGTCAACGCCTAGGAGGGAGCAATACTCTCACTTAGGAGGAGCTCACCACCCAGGTGGGCACGTGGATCTTGGGAAATCACCAAGATGAAGGCAACCACGTGTAGTGGGCCAACCTCTGCTTTGAAACAGCCTTCCCTTCTACTGGTCTGCTTAACAGACAAGAGCTGGTCTGAGGTCCAGGCTTTGCATTCTGAGCACATATAACCGCAATGGAGCGGACGGACAGAGAAAGGGCTGGGTCTGCCTCCTCCGGAACAGCGCTTGCAGGCTCACCACCTGGTCCCGTTTGAGAGGTAGGAACCTTGGGCACATATCCAGGCCGGGGTCTCAAATATCTTGAGAGTTAGCCGGCCCGAATTCCAGGCACGATTCGTTGACCAAAAATGCGTGCAAGTCCCTACCCTCTAGATAGAGACCAAGCAAGCAGGAGAACTGTTTCTCTAAAAAAAGGATTTTTAACTCGCTGCCTCCTGCAGGGCTCAAGGGAGGTCTTTGCAGTGCGGTAGCACCAGAGATAAGTCCCAAGAGGGTAAAGAGGGGGTGCAAGGCAGTGTCCTTGCTCCCCTCAGGAACTTGACGATCAAGTCATGCTTCCCACGGATTTGTATCCACTGCATCATGGTGTGCGTCAATACAGAGGCAACAACATTTTGAGGTAGAGGAGACAGCCCTCACTCCAACCCATTAGCAGGAAATAAGTACTGAAGTGTTCGAACACCTACGGGATCTCCTCACGGAGAGAAGACTCATTTCAACGAATAGGTTCCACTTCTAAGTGGGAGCAAGCCTCATTTTGAGAGAGTGCTCTCACAGATGTGAAGGTCACTTATGGCATCAAAATTCTTGCGGTAGTAACCAGAACCTCCGTGTCCCATTCTTTTTAGAACCAGACCTGGAACTTTCCAAGGGCTAAATGTGGGTGCCATCATGCCCCATCCCTGAGAATGTACTCAGAGGAAGGAGTCAGGAAGGGCTGTCGAGAAGAGAGGTCTGGTTGGGCCAATAAGGAGCAACTAGCAAGACCTGCTTCATCTCTTCTCTGACTTTAGCACAGTTGTGTGCAAGAAGGCTCACTGGGGAACGCATTTCTGCTGGGGTCACGGGGCCGGCTGTGGCCAGAATCTTTCTGTGTCGAGGGGTGTCCACTCAGACAGAAGAACAACAACTGGCGGAGGGACGAGTCCGGAGGGGCAACAGATGTAACTGTGCGGCCCCGAAGTGGTCCCAAACAGCTGGACCGCCTGGGGGACGGAGTCTCCACTCTCTCTGGGCCATAGGCTGTCGTGAGCCTTGTCAGCGGCACGAGGAGGTGGCGGGCGAGGAGGTGGCGGGCGAATTGCAACATGCGAGGGGAGCATAGCTCAACAGTCGCCATGTTGTCTTTTCAGACCAGTACATGCTCGCTGAGCAGCGGTGTCTCAAAGCAAGGTGAACTGCAAGCAACTCGAGGCAATGGATGCCAATGCAGTCGGAGGGCCCCCCAGACCTCTGTTACTGCATGCCCTTTGTACATGGCCCCTCAGCCGGTATTGATGAACACTCGTTCTAGGGACTGTTGGCCCAGAGAAACAAGAGGTCTGTTGCGGACTGAGGGTTTGGCGGCAGGCCAGGGTGCTTTCACACAGAGTGTGCCGCTCTGCCACGGCCATCTCAGGATTCGGCCATAAGGTCAGCGCTGAAGCATTCTTCATATGGAGGAAGCCAAGCGGCTGCATCTACCATATGCCCCAGGAGCCTCTGAAGAGTTTCAGTGGGACCCTTTCTCACTTCTATACAGCACTAACCATCCACATACTCTTTTCAGAGATGTGGAGGACCGAATCCATCTCCAAACTAGAAAAGAGATCCTCAGCCCGTGGACGAGTTTACTCTTTCCCAGTTGACCTGAGGACCCAACTGGCTATGAGCACTTGAAGGGTAGGACTTTGTACTGATACTTCACACTCTTCAAACGCATGAACACAGGATGGCCTGTGGTGCGGAAGGATAAAGATCTTAAGTACATGTCTCTCAGGTTGAAAGCTGCAGACCAATCTTGGGGACAGAGCATTTGGAAATGCATCTCTGTGTAATTAATTGAACGGAGGCTTTCGAAAAAGGGACTGTCTCAATTAACACAGGACCAAGATGGTCATGACCCACCTCTCTAGGGTACAACGAATTACGGGCTTATTTTAGAAGGCGGGCTTCATATCGGTTGGAGTGAGCGCCTGCATTGCGTCCTTCGCCAGTAGACTGCGATGTGTGCACACAAGACAGGAGCATTCCTCAACATCTAGGTGTGATAAATATCACTAATTTATTAGGAGTATATCTGCTCAACACCTAGGTATTATGAATATCACTGAGCTTAGGCGGAAGCCGAGCGAAAATAAATCGCAAGCCGAGTCTGATGGTACAGTTTGGGGCCAGCTGGACTCGTCGGGAAGCATTTAAGGCTTCCACAAGCGGGCCAGGGCCAGGGAACCACAGACGTACCCAAGGTGGGGCAGCGAGGTGGAAGACAGGGACACAGCTCGAGAGGCCCGATGGCGGCCCGAAGCGATGTCTCAGTGTGCAGTGCAACACTTACCTGACTCCACTGAGCGGCAGGGGATGCGTAAGAAGGCGGATGACCGGGTCCTCGAACCGCATCTGGCTGCCAGCTGGCGAACAAGAGGAGGCTAAAGGGTGCAAGGCTTTGCAGGGTCACACACCGCCAGACTAGCCCTCTTGGGCCCCAGGAATGTAGAAATTGCTCTTTCTTTGAATATGTGGGTACCGCTTTTTTGGGAGCCTTTTTTTGCAACCTTCGTGCCCCGGAGGGCGAGGCCGGTTGCAGTGCGGAGCTCACCCACGGTCATGAGTGCCTGGGCCTGGTGGACCTTAAGCAACGCCAAGGCATGCAGAAAGAAAGCGGCTTGCCCACAAGCTTTGTAAGCCTTGCTCGTCAGAACGAAAACTTACAGGCCTTAGAAGGGAGACGAGGATCCCCCTTCCACGAGGTAGCAGTCGCTGGGTACAGTTGCATCGCAACAGACCGCTCCACTGGAGGGATAGCCTCATAACCCCTTCACCGCTCCCCATCAAGGGTAGTGAGGGGGGAGGAGCTACTCAGGCGATTTCTGGCAGAGAAAGGTGCCGTCCATGCCCTTGTCAACTCCTCATGTACTTTAGGAAAGATAGGTACTGGAGCAGTGCCTATAGGTAGCCCTTCTGATGCTGCGATGGACATCCTGTCCTCAGGAGGGGCCCCAAACGAAACGGCTGGTCGGTCCATCACAGAGGGACCAGCACACTCATCGGGGAGCTCCACCAGCTGCAGTGTGAGAGAGAAGTGAGGGATCCATTTCACACACACCAATGTGCATTGGCCGTTTTAACAGTACTCGAAGATGACAGGCTTCCTGGCGTGATCCCAATCAGTCGACACGTCGACTACGTCGAACGTGAGCGACTGAAAGGGAACCATTATAGTTTGGCTTTGTATTTACAACATATATAAATTGGGATGCACTAATGTTAATCTTGTGTACTATTTAGGATGCAGTGCTAGTGTCATGTGACACATTTTTATGAGTGTTATTTGTGCCCTCTTTCTGCATCCAAATATTCCTAATTCACTGTCAAAAATTATGCGAAATTAGTAGAATGTCGTATGAATAAATACATTTTGAAGTGTGCTACAAGAGATTACTTTTTTACTCATAAGGGATTGAGGACCCAATGCAAACAGAACCAACTTAAATAACTTTTTAAGTTCTTTAAGTATGAAGAAAGATGTTCTTCGTGGTAAAATTGTAAATTTAAGAAGTAAAATTGTTGAACACACGGATCAAACATGGCAGATATAGTACATGCAGGAATGTATTTACACCTACAGACGTGCTTCATAAATGGGCGAGACACAGCAAGCAATTTTGCATTTAAAAGACATCTAATAGCTGTCTAATCACAGCCCAGACATCTAGGCTAAAACAAGGCAAAGTTTGGGCTGTCAGTGAAAATTTAATAGATGTCTAACCATAGCTTTAGAATAGACACACAGGCTATGCATAAGACATGTCAAAGAAATGAAGCCAAACACCTTGTCACTGTTGACTTTGCTTACATGATGGAATATCATACATTTCACAAGTTATTTTGGCAAAAACGACATGTAACCAAATTAAAGGTTATTTTGGCTAGAGGTTACTCATAGCCAGACTCTATAGGGTCTATAGTTAACCTAGACACTGAAATGACGGCTATTGCTTGCTCGGGAACATCATTGAATTCAGTACATGCTCTAAAAGTCTATTTTTTTCACTTCTTGTACTGGTATCTTTAACGAAAGTTAAGTGAAAGTCGCAGACTCTTTTTAGTCAGACAGTCAGCAAAACTAAAAGACTAAATGAACAATTGCATTGTTTGCTAAGTTGCAAGCCAGAAGATTTCAGCGTGGACTTCACTGGCCTTTCCTCTGAGGAATTGCAGTGAAACTGAAGATAGCTGAGCCACAGATGAAAGAGACACAGAAAAGAGAGTGAGAGGGAGGGTGAAAGAGCTTTGTATTTGTCACTAAATTGGATTAAAGATTTAGCTGGCATCATTTGTAGTAATGTATGCAGAGTTAAACGCTGCTCAGAAGCCTCTCTCACTCAAAGAGCTTTAATACTGAAACCGAACAAAGTGCATTCAGCCACGTTGAACACAATCTCCACGGGATGAGCAGTTTCCTTTTAATGTTACCATAACTACACTTCACTGCACTTTTGGCAAATTTCCCACCCTTTGAAAAATGTTCAAAACGCAGCTGTTTCTCTCACTGTCTAATATAAGAAGAGCACTAGACAGTCTGGAGATTAGTTCAGCAGTTTTATTTCCCATTAATTGCTGTATTGTTTTGTCGGGCTCACACTGAGAATACATCTGTGATCGAGCAGAAGCAGTTCCGCGATGTTTTCAGCACGCATAAATGAAGAACGGGTGGATAAAAAACAGAGAGAACCAATCAAAAGCTTTAGACAATTAATCCAGACATTCAGAGAATCGGCTTTGCGTGTCATACATGCAGTTTAATGCTTGACAAAGATGCCGTATTTACTTCGAAGAGATGTACCTTGTTAATCTGACTTTTTGAAAGATGTAGACAAAGAGGACATGAATGATATGCTGATAACTTACTCTCCTCTCCTCTGAGAGCATCTGACTAATGCATAAATTGTAAATGTCTGTTTTTCTGTTATATTTCAGGCTAATTGTTTTCATTTGAGTGTCTCAAGTGTTTTATTGTTCTTATGGATGATTCGTTGTAAGCTTTTAGTTGGTTTTCTCTGCGTAATAGTCAAACGAGGACAGAAAGAGCCACATAGAAGAGCTTCAACATCAGATCTGATTCAACATATCATAGTGAAGGACTTGCAGTAGGGAGGGGGTGGAAGAGAGATAGATGCCTTTATATTTTGTACGCTTTTAAAAGCCATGATCCCATTTAAATCAGTAATGCAGTCACAGAAACAGTAAAGATCTTTCCAGACTAGTCTGATCCAGTTTTAGCTCTGATCAGCTGGAGGTCAAACCAGTTCACCTTTTGAACTCTCTACTGTGTTTTCTTTTAAATAGGTGAAATAGGCTTTCTTCCTTATTTTCTTGCTTTATTTCACCTTTATCAAGCTATCTATATGTCGTGCTCAACTCATTGTCATGTTCAAGAAACCAGTTTCTCATGAAGGGACAGACTGCAACAATACTTAGATAGGCTGAGGGGTTTAAACGATGCTCAGTTGGTACCAAAGTCCCAAAGTTCCAAAAAAATATCCACCACCACCAGCAGCCTGAACCGTTAAGGCAGGATGGATCCATGCTTTCATGTTGTTTATGCCAAATTCTGACCCTACCATCTAAATGTTGCAGTAGATCTGCGTTCGGAGATGAACAATTTCTTCTGCATACTTTGGCTGTAATGAGTGGTTATTTGAGTTACTGGTGCCTTTTTATCAGCTCGAACCAGTCTGGCCATTCTCCTCTGACCTCTGGCATCAACAAGATATTTCCGCACACAGAACTGCCGCTCACTGGATATTTTATTTTTTTTAACCACTCTCTGTAAACCCTAGTTCAAATGCTAAAGAAAAAAATATCTGATTGCAATGTACTAATAAAGAGAAGCTACAATTTTAAAGTAGCTTTCTTGGTGTTGGTGGGTGAACAAATAAATGGTTTATGATTCTGTGTGCGAGAAGACTATTAAAAAAGAGAGAGATAGCGGGTGGGGGATGTTTTGTGGTTTGGAGGGAGAAATGCAAATAACCATGAACGTGGAAAAATAACAGCGTGAAAATTCAACTGTGCAGAAATTTCTCACAAATCAAACTTCAAGCACCCAAAATTGTGCCATCAGCACTCCACCCATAAGCCGAGCGGTGTCTGACTTCATTAAGGCTCGCGAGACGAAGGTGCAGCTGCACATGAGTGTGTTTGATTAACTCTGCAATGATTTCTGACTTAATCAGTCAGAAGAACAAATTCAGTGAGCAGGAAGCCTTTTATCAGCCAGACTCACTCACCTGCAGATCTTCCTGCCTTTTAGCCAGCAGCAAATTAGCAAACCGACAGCTGTCAAAAATGGATAATTGAACTACATTTACAACATGAAAGCTAGGCTGGTACACTAAATACATTTTTTTTGTATTTGCTAAGTTTAGACTAGATTTACTACTTGAAGTAAAATTTGCACACCTGTGATGGATTTATTTAGTAGTTAGTATATTAGTTTTTAAAGGCATCATGAGGATTTATTTATTTTTTTGATAACTTTTTTCAATGCACTATTACAGTTTTTCTAAGTCGCTTTGGTACATTTGGTAAATTCCAGGACTTTCAAGGACTTTTCAAGCACTACTTTCTTGATTTTCAAGGACTGAGATCTCACTTATCAAACAATATCTTTATTATTGTTTTATCAATAAAATTAAACACTAATTTTACATATATTGTCTTTCAATAATTCGAAGCACTTTTCAGGCACCTTTTCATAAATATGGCTGATTTTAAGGGTTTTCCAGGACTTCAATTTCAAACAGTTTAATTCAAGTACTTCAAGCATTTTAAGCACCTTGTACGAACCCTGTCATCTTTAAGATTTGCAAACCAGTAAGTACATTTCTCAAAAGAATTCATACAAACAGCTCCACATGGATTACTGTAACTTGCTCAAAATCCCTCTCAAAAGTATATGTCAATGAACATATCAGTGCCATCATAATGACAAATCCTTGTGTCATTGTTCACAAACAAAATGCTTAGTCGGGTTGTCAATATAACAGTGTACTTTCAGATGTAAACTACTGTATGGCTACGATTTTGATGTCAGTGATTGAAAATACACAAAACTGCACTTTATGTGTATGGCATATAAATTTCAACAGTAAAAATGTACACATTATGTGGGATATTGATTGCTAGAGACTGGACAGGATCCATGTTGATGTTATCAATGACGTCAGCCATGTTGCAGTTGCTTGCCATTTACAAACATCACAATGCCTCCTCCATGTCCTCATGTTATAGTAAAGTGTCCATCAGATGGCAGTATATATATATATATATGTATATATATATATATATATATATATATATATAGTTACATTTCGGTGGACCTCAGCAAAAAACAAATCGATGATAACAGTAATAAATTTGTGAACTTCAGTGTTAAATTTGTATCAATAAATACAAAGGTTTTTTCCCACATTAAGCCTTCAAGCATCACAGTTTTCAGTGAGGTGATGTAAGAGCACAAAAATCTGTTTCCAAACAAGGAAACTCCCACCTCTACCCCATCTCTGTTGTCTCATATTGCAAATCTCATTCATTCAGAAATGTCTCACTTTGGCGACAAATCTCACTGCTGTGTCTGAAATCTATGCCGTCCTCCTTCTTCAAAGAAAGGACACATTTACTTGGAGGAAGAGGAATGTCTGAACCAATAAAGAACAGAGAGGGGTTAAACGATGTCAATACCAGAGCCTTCTTTATCTGCCGCCTTTAGGTCAGCAGGGCCAACGACAGCCGATGTTAGGCATTAGCCCAGCAATTCGCCCATATGTTGGAGCAAATGAGTGCTCAGATAAGTCATGGATCCAATAATACACACGGTTAGATTTGACATTTCAATAGGACTGACACTGGATGGTTCCATTCTGATGGAAAAATATCTCACTGTGCAATGTTTTATAATGCATTACACACATTCACTGTAAAAGATTATTCTGTTCTTAATCAGTATCTTTGTGTCTCCAGTAAAAAAAAAAATTCTTACATTGGTTTGGAGCTATAAAACATGATTAAATGCAATGAATTTCCAGATCTTTTCATTCTCTGCAAAATTACACACTGGAGCATGTTTTGATTTATTTTATTGCATTGTTCTACAGTGTTTTTCCTGATACTGAAAAATGCATCAAGCTTATGGTAAAACATTAAAGCTTCAATAATATGTCTGTACTGGGACTTAAATTAATCAAAGGAACTTGGAAAATAATTTGATGGGAAAATAAGAATTTGAAATGACTATTAATATATATATTTTTTTCACTTATATAATTGGGGTTTCTGAGCATGGGGCCCCTAAGGGGACATGGTGATGGAAAAATGATAAGATGAGAGAAAAAATTATACTTAAATGCTTTAGCGTTCACTCACAAAAGTATTGTGTTCCCCCAAGAAAATTTGCATTCTCTCGCAAAACTAGTTTTTTCTATTCACAAAAGCACTGAAATATAGTTTTTCCTCCCACCTTAACTTATTTCTATCTCAAGAGTTTTGCAAACAAAGTTTCTTCCCATTTAAAAAATGTTTTACCATCACCATGTCCCTTTAGGGAGCGCCGTATCAGAGACCCAAAACTGTCAAACTCAACAAGACATGATGGTTTAGAAATTTTCAGAGAATTTGTTGAATATAAATGCTTTTTATGTATGTATTTTTCAAATCAGATCAAAGAAGGCAGTGTTTACTGTTCACAGAAGTCGACCCCAAGCTGTAATTCAGTGCGGCGCTTTTTAACGCGAATGCGAGTTAAGATGTAAAGAGCTGAACATGACAAGGCTGTTCAAAATAAAAATGCTAAATAGGGAGGTCATCTCTCCGGTTTTAAAATACCATGTCTTTCTACCGGCACAGCCTTGAGCCGGGCGCTCATTTGCCCTCGTTTAAGATGATATAGGCTATAATTAATAAATAGTTGATAAATTAAAACATAGGCTAAGTTTAAGATAATATTACTGTACGTGACGTACATTTTCTTTTTTATTGGTTTGCTCTAAAATAGTTTCAAACAGAGTCACAGCAGAACGTTTGAGTCAATGATTCAATGGCCCATTAATAAAGATAGTGGCTGCTTCAGTTTGTGTGTAAATGTGTATTTTTGATCAACGTTTATGATGTAATTTCTAGCGATAAATTACAATTGTAGTCATTCACTTAGTTTTCACCAAAGCTCGCTCTATTTTGCTGTGTAGATCATTAGACCGTTACGCTGCCTCAGAAGTCTGTCTGGAATCAGTTTCATGAACCTTTGTGCGCAGACGCTGCCAGCAAAGTCATTGCCTGATAGGGCAGCGAGGCAACAAGTCACTGCCTACGTTTTCTGACGCAGCCAGTCACTTGCTTCTTCCTGAATGAATCAGCCGTTTTGAACCTATCGGTTGAATCAATTAATGAATTAATCTATGACTGCGTCCGAAATCACATACTACGAAATCACGTACTACGAAATCACGTACTAATTTTGAAAAAATTACTTCACGACTGCTAAAAAGTACGTTGTATATAGGCTAGTATGAGTGTGTGTAGTATGAATATAATCTGGACGGACTACATTCAACATGCTGTCAAGTATTATGTGACCTAACAGCGTCAGTTGCGTTGATTCACTGCCATTCGCAAATCCTCTCCCGTGGCCTCATGGGAGTAAATTAAATTGTCAATCGTATGCACACTTCAGTATCTCACCGGAAGAAGTAGGTCATCCGGGTACTTTTTGTTTACTCTTTTATGAGTGTAATGAAGTATGTAATACATACTTCTTTTGTCACATACGGTTTTTTGCCTATAGTAGGGAAGTATGCGATGTCAGATGCAGCCAATGACTCACTTATTAAGACAGTGACTTGTTGCCACCTACTGGCAGTTTTAGTTTCATATTGAAAGTAGGGCCTATAGTAAAAAAAATCATCAAAAATGTAATATTTCTAAATTCAATACATTTTTATTTAAAACATAAATCTTATTACATTATTTATGCATTTATAAACAGTCGGTGTAAATACATCTAAATGCCACTTCAGATGCAGCTTATGTGCCACTTCTGTAGTGTAAATATGGATTTTGTCTGATTTCATTTGATTGGTAAAAGACTTATATTGTCTTATTATTCTAATTGCATTTATTTATTTATTTATTATTCATTTATTAATAGTAATAAACACAAAACATAATTTCCATTTAAATTTGTAAATATCATTTATATTTCTTGAAATATATTATATTTGAAAAAGGTTCTGAGCACAATCTCACACTTATATTCAGTATCAGTGCACTGGCGAATAAGCCATCTGCTCGGGCCTGGGGGGCAGAGTTAAATCAGCGTTAGTCCAGCGCTGGCAAACAACGCACAGCTATTGCCTCATAATTCTGAGGCCAAACATTCATCTTTCTTCTTAATCTCACCCATCTCTTTTATTCATTTCCTTCCTGCGTTTTTCTATCGCATTTTCTCTTTCCTGCAGCTCTCACCTGTGGTCTGTCGTTCTCGCTGTCGGTCGGGTGCTGAGCCACTTAGGTTCTGCTGTGGTTACAGAGGTGCTGACGGTGACACTTGCCGGCCCAGACCGTGCCCTACTTACAGAGAAGAGACTGAGAGATAGATAGAGAGAGAGGGGGTGGAGGGGGTGGGGGGGGGAGGAGGGTGGGTAGGCAAAAGTGTCAGCAGTGCGAGGTGCTCAGTGCTTAGATAAACTCCTGTGGGATTAATGGCCTAGTTAAAGTTGGAGCTAAAGAGGATTAGCCTCCTCGGAGAGGTGGCAATAGATCCAGCATGTCCTTCAGCGGTGGAGGCAGAGGAGGAGAAGGATGAAGGGGGAGAGGGGGGAATACTCAGGTTGATACTGAGCATGCAAAAAAAAAACTATTGGTCAAAATGTCGCCTGTCTGTCACCAAGGTGGTGGAAAATGATGGCAAAGACAAAGGGAGTGTAGCAGGTGTTCTTGCAAATCGCGACTCCAGCAGTGATTTGATTTGCGGACGACTGTGCACTGGACCATCTTCAGCAGTCGTGGCTGTTCATGTATGAGTGGATAGTTGTGCATGAAGGTTATAAATTCTGTAGTATAATATTGGTCTGGTCTGAAGATGTGAACAAAAGAGTCACACTTTTGGCACCATCATGTAGCATTATATGGGGTATCATGTTAATACATATTACAAAATTTGCTTAATTTCCTTAGCCCAAACATGACCGATAATATAATAGTCATAACAATTATTTTTTTTTAAATGTTATCTGTGTGCACAGGTGAAAAATGTGTTTCATTTGATGTGTTATATCATATGGCACTCTATGGCCATCTAGTGGTCAACAGAAAAACACTCCCAAATATAGAAGCTAGTCTTGAGTTGAAGACTTTTGCATACTTTGACCATAGAACAAAAAAAAAATAATAATAGACCAGTAGGATTGTAATTGTTTTTTGTTTGTTTTTTCTAAATGTGTGTTTTCCACATGAATGGTCTCATTCTTCATAGGTAATGAGGGTGAGTGACTATTAAACCGGATGATTTTTCCAACCAATCATGATTTTTGAATCACGTTTTTTGAATTCCTTCAAAGAAATCGGTTCAAACGGTTCTCTGGAATCAACAACTCACTACTGATTCACTGAACCGAGAACCGTTTAATTTGGACTTGTTAATGGTGAAAAAAGTGTAAAAGCTGAAAGTCAGAAATGTTTATGACTTGATTATATGTGCAGTATTATGAATACAAATACAAAACTGTTAAAATTGCTATTTATTTGAGAAAAACTTTAAAACTTGTAAATAAATGTTAGTAGTCTACAATAAATGCAAATTATATTTAGGCTAGATTTTAAATCACTTTCTATGAGCTGAAGCGGAATTTGGACACATTCAATAACATTAAGAAAAGACCAATATATTTCATGAGTTTTATTGAAAAAGTTCAATAAACGTAGAGCTATATAACATGATGCATAAGAACTGCTGAAACAAACTTCATTACAAATATAGGCTGTATCGAAAGAACCGATTCAGCGAATTGAATCAGAATTCTCATCACTTAAGCAGAACTAGAGCACATTCTTTTTCTAATGTCAAACCAAGTAGGATTGCTACAGATTCTTCAGATTAAGACAATACTGGTGTGCTTATAAAGGGGACTGAAGTAATGAATTTCAGTTCTTTCCATTACATATTTGAGGTCAGTAGATTAATTTGTCTTAAACAGAGAAAAAAAATATTAAGGAAACAAATTAAATGATTTAAATATACAATAAGTATCCTAGAAATTAAAATAATCATCTGAAAGAGCAGCTTTGTCTTATATGCAGAGAGTAAGAGTGGGCGAATCAAAATCTCTTTATTGCTGATGAACAAAAATCTTTGACTGTTGGAATTATTAGCACATCCAGTTTAGGACATAAAATAATGTGTTTATGAATAGTAGCATCAAACATCTAACATACTCGCAAGATAATACCGGCTATCAAGAATATATTAGCATTTATTTCTGTACATTCTTCTGATACCTAATCTATACTTAGTGTCTACTGTATAAATAAAGGATATTTAAAAATGACCAGAGTGTGGAAATCAGGCCTTTAAACAAAAACAGCACACAAAATCCTATTCCAGGTAATGGACTTCAAAAAGTCAGTTTCTTAAAAAAAAAGAAAAAAAAAAGAAATATTATTTATCAATCATGTGCAATAAACTACAGCAATGCCTTTTGTTCTCTGTAAAAAAAAAACAGTATATACAATATATATAAAAACAAATGTGCCAACAGAAAAATGAAGTTCCCCTACAAAATTTGCCATTTTGTCTCTTGGCATGGGTTTACCAGTGAAATAAGAAACTGAACCGGTCATTACCAGTATCACACCAATGAAGTCACACTATTGCCAGCATACTGAGGTGAAAATAGCATACTGCTGCTGTCTGGCATTGTGCACACTCCTGGTGTGGGTACCACATCTGTTTTCTGCATGACCTTTATTACAAAACAAAGCCAAAGGCCAAAACAGAGCAGCATTTTTTTGTCTTTCCATTATGGTTGGGCAATATAACGAAAGAATAACAATATGATTTTCCATTAAAAAGACCATACTTTATCACAAGGCACATTTAACACTGATGTAATCGTATTGATTAAAATATAACCTTTGCCATGTAATCGACAAAAAAAATAATATATATATATATATAAATGTCAGCAAAAATCAACAGAGACATCCAAGACCCAGTGGAGTGTTTGTCGTTTTTTTTCTGGATAAATATATAAACTTTTTGTTTATAAAATAAAAATGATCAAATCTGTTTAGAGAATCTATTGCACACACCATGAAAAATGCTATAATGTTAATAACTATATTTTCTAACATATCTCTCTAGCAACAATATGGATTGACCTACAAATCAAAAGTGTTCCTGAGTGTCTAATGGGTCCACACATACATGCAAAATACATCATCATCCAAGAAAAAAAAAAAGGATATTTTCAAACCTCATAATATATAGAGCTGTTCTCCCAATAGTGATTAAAAACTATAGAACTATTGTCAGCTTTAATAAAATACTTAATTGTCTGGCCAGTTAAAAAAAAAAAGTTTCAATGGATTGTCGCCCTTTGAAGTCCTTAGCGTTCAGCTTTAGCTTTCAGACTTATGTCTGTGTCTGCCTGTGAGAGGCTCCATCTCTACAGTGTGATCTCTGGAGACCCTGTTCAGGTCAACCACTCTTGGGACGACTGTGGACCAGCGATCTGTTGGTGCAGTGGAGAGAAATTGTGTTTATTTTATTGTTGTTTTACTAATTTGGGAACAAATTGTGCCCAGAAGTCAAATTCTACAGAAGCATAACGTTTTGCTAATGGTTTATGTGTGCGTTATTGTGAATGTGAAGAATCCTGCCAGCTCATTTACCGACCTCTTCGAAGGCCTCGTCCACCCTGCGTTTGTTCGTAATAGTCTTTCTGGCCCGGATCCTCATTTATGATCCCTAGATTTTGATTCCAATGGGACCACTTAACCTCGTCCACCCTATAGCATGGAAAATGAAGGCCCATAACTCTGGTAAATGACTTGAAGGGTTAGGCTGTAATTTAATGAATGAGTAGTGGATATCTTGTAGTTGTACCTGAAGCACCAGCGTTTGTCTGGCGTTCCATCCAAGCCCTTGCCGACAGTAACCATCTCTCCAACCCGGAAAGACCTCCGCAGACACACTGGGAAGGACCGCTCAATATCTAGGATAGTAGTGGCCCACTGATGCAAACAGAAGGAAAATTACATATTGGAGATGAAAGGCATTTATACCCACTGAATGATGAGGTAAAAGTCCTTAGACTGAAGTTAACAAAAAATTGAAGTGACTTCCTGTCTGATGGGCATCAAAATAAACCATGGCAACAACAACTTGAAGGAATAGTTCACCCAAAAACTATCATTATTTACACTATCTCCTATGTCATTCCAACCCAGCATTTTTTTTTTCTTCCAAGAAAAAAACAAATGATGACCCGTATTGACAAAAAGGATACAAAATACAAAAGTCGTTTGGAGCTTTTATGACACTTTTATAATCTCAGACATTTTGTCTAGCATTTCTTGTGTTCCAAAGAGGCGTTAAAATAATATGCGATTGGAATGACGTGAGGGTCAATTGACCACAATACAACATTCGACCGTTCGTATACCTCTCACCTGCAGTTTCCAGATCTTCTTGCTCTCTTTGGACACCTGTCCCACTGTCTCCCCCATTAAAGCGATTAACATGTTGAGTAACAGGACGAAGGTGAGAATAATGTAGGTGACCAGGAGAATGAGGAAGACAACGGGATACTGTGCTCCTTTCAACATGTTGTCCAGCTCTCCAATGCCTATGGTCAGCTTAAACAGGTCCAATAGGAATTCGCTGAAGGTGTTTGTATCTCGGCATTCTGGGTATTTGAGGCAGTTATCCTTGCATGTCTCCTCATCAGGGCAGATGGTCAGAAGTGAGACTAATGCTGGTGCGGAATACAAAAAGAAATTGTCAGAATATACCATAAATCTATACCGATATACCATAAAATACCAATAATTTAAGTGTTATTACTAGAATACCTGATGCATAGCCGATCATGAAAAGCACATAGACCAGCAGGAACCGGAACAAATCTTTGATGAGAATCTGAACAAAATATCAAAATTGAAGACATGATGAGAAAGCGTAATTACACTAACAATATGAGAGGACAGTAGACCGGCAAGCATGCTAATTATTCCAAGGGTTGTTTGTGGTTCCCAGCTGTGATGTAGTCATTACTGGAAACAACAGCTTATATGCTTAACTATGAAGACTTGCTGCTGAACTTAACAAGCAGGCCAATGCTGTCTAATTCAAGAGGATAGGATTTACCAATAACATCTTAGCCTAAAAAAAGTGATTGTTGGGGGATAATATAACATTAACTATATACAGACATATGAATATGTTTCACCAGTATAGCACACTATTGGTAACTTTCACTATATTTACATGGTGTCATTTTAACAATTTCATTGGACCTTACTAAGAATTAAAATACATATACATATTTTAATTTCTTTAAAAAATCTCTCTCATATATATATATATAAACACACACATACACACGGTATATACAAGCTTGGGGACAGATTGAGATTTAATTTCTTTAAGATTTTTTTTTCAGCAAACATGCATTCAATTGATCAAAAGTGATGGTAAAGACATTTATAATCATACAAAAATTCCATTTCAAATAAATACTGTTTTTTTCATCTTTCTGCTCATTAAAGAATACTGTATAATGGTTTCCTCTAAAATATTAAGCAGCACAACTGTTTTCAACATTGATAATAATAAGAAATGTTTACTGAGCTCCAAATCAGAATATTATAATGATTTCTGAAGGATCGTGTGACTTGTCATCACAGGATAAATTACATTTTAAGGTATATTATTATTAAGGTATATTAATAATATTTCACAATGTTACTGTTTTTACATTAAGAGTACAGGAGATTTCTTTCAAAAACATTTTTTTTTACTAACTTTTGAACAATAGTATATTAAATATAAATACAAAAATATAAGTTTGGAGGGGAGCTAAATAAACTGATTTGTTTCAAAACTTGACAATTCACAAAGATATTTGAAGAGAAACTGATTTCACAATTTACAATCACTGAATTAAATGTATACAGTGCTTAATTCATACCTTCTGAATCATGATACTGTAAGTTCCAGTGAGTTTAAGACCTCTGGTAAAATAGAGGGTGTTCATCCAACCTAGTACTAGAGCAAACACCATCACAGACACGTAGGCTTCAATCCCTGACAGGTACAGCACTGCGCTCACCAGCACCAACACAGAGTAGATGAAGCTGACACAAGGAAACACAAAGGATTGGTCAGCAAGGAATGTACAGTACTTGTCATCAACATACTTGAACTCATTTGTTTACCATTTGCTTTGAGTTTACTGGCGACAAATTTGCAGCTCAAAAGTTATAACTAAACATGTTGTGGCCTCTGGCTACTTTCGTATTTTGTTACTTTGAAGGTTACAAAATGTCTTTGAATCCTTATTTGCCTCTGTTGCTGAGTTTCATTATGTAAGATTTGCTTTTCAAATGTAAAATGCCTCACTGGTTTAGCAATGCCACATATTAATTATAATTAACATAAACATATCGTTGAACTGCAGTCATCTTTGCTGAGATTGTGCTGTTTTTATGCAAGGAGATTAACTATTAAAACATGCCAAGAAAGGGGTTTTGGAATTAATTAGACAGCTCAATTAAAAAGAGGGAGAAAATCGCCTTAGGGAAAGACATTGAGAGTAAAGGAAGACACAAAGAACGAGACTGAGTGTCTTACTAGAGAAGTTGAAAGGATCCATCAATAAATAAAGAATTCACCCCCGGGCACTTCTTCAGGAAAAGGTCCTTAATCTAAATCAGGAGAGAAAACCAAGAAATGCTGCTCAAGATATTTAGTGCTAGCTAAATAGGAAAGATAGGGCAACCAAAAGAAAACAGAAAGAACGTTAAGAGTGAATTTGGGTAGCACAACATACTGTAAGAAACATACACACCGGTGTTCTTTCAGCAAGCTGAGATGGATCTTAAAAATGAAAAAACTGTATTACAAATAGTAGGTTATTGTGTATGTAAAGCTTACATTTGTTACGAAGAAAAAGACTCCAGATGCCACTGTTATGATTTCCCCTGCCAAACGCACCTTGTCTGCAGTGGTGTCGTAGGCGTAAGGGGGCTGTGGAGGAATAAGATTTAGAAATCAACTACAGACCTGTTCATTCCCAGAATGCATCTCCACCACATCTTTCACACAGGAGGACCCATGTGGTAGAAAAAGCAATTCCTCTCTATTCAAACAAAAACATGAACATCCACACGCACACTATCGTTCCAAAAAAAAAAAACTTCTGTTTTTTAATTAAGTCTCTTATGGTCACCAAGGCTGCATTTTTTTGATCAAAAAATGGTAAGACTTTATTTTACAGTGTCCTTGTTACACGTTACATTCAGTTACTATAGTAATTACAATAAATTGTGAATAATTTCATGCAACTAACCTTAACCACACCCCAATTTTTACCCTATAATAAGTACATGTAGGCATTTATTATTACTCAGTACTTAAATATATAATTACACTGTAACACGGACATCTTAAAATAAAGTGAAACCAAAAAAACTGTTACATAAGTCTAACCCTTCATTTGGTACTCAAACACATTTATTATTATTATTAATGTTGAAAACAGTTGTGCTGTTTAATATTTTTTGTCTTTTTTTCCCAGGATTCTTTGATATCTTTAAATTCTTTAACAGCATTTATTTGAAATAGAATTATTCTGTAACATTATAAATGTATTTACTGTTGCTTTTGATCAATTTAATGCATCCTTGCTGAATAAAAGTATTAATTTCTTTAAAAAATAAAATAAATAAATCGAACTAACACCAAACTTTTGAACAGTGGTGTACATCCGTACCAGAGATAATATATGGAGAAGATGGACTACTCAGAAAAATGAATGGAAGAAAAATCAATATAGCCACTGGACAAACTGGGTTTTTAGCTTGATTTGAGCTAACAAAGCTGAATTTATAATCCCATTGTTTTTGTGATTTGACTGGCGAATTGGCATGTTACCAAAATGTAATCTTGGCCAACAGCTTCTCCCCATTCAAGCAAAACAGAAGAACTACTAATATGACTGGAGATTAGGGGGCAAAGGCCATGATGGCCACCGACTGAGTGAACGGACTTGACTTAAAGGGACTTAGACTGTACTCACTTTTCCCACTGATGGGCGATAATAGGCCACAAGAGTGAAGATGATCATGGTGACAAGGTAGGAAACCACACTGATGTAGAAGGTCACAGCAGCAAACTTCTGCCACTTGGCCCTCAGCAGCTCATTTATCGGTTCCACTGCCAACATCTCATGGCGATTCTGAGGATACAATGTCAGAAAGCTAAACACAGAAATAGCCACCAACATCATGAGGAGGACGGTTTCTTGATGATTGCTATTTGTCTGTATTTTTATACAATTTCCATAAATACTCTATATATTTATTATGACTTGCACAAGTTTATGTCTCATCATCCAACTTCTGCTGTTTACCTGCAAGGCCTCTAAATCTCACACGTGATAACATCACAAAATATGGAGCACCATACAGTGCACACAGTCTATCTTCCACACTTTCTTTTGTCTATCCACATATTCACCTCAATCTTGCTGTTATAGACAAGTATCTCCAGAACAGAGACTTCCTCTCCACAGGTATCCAGGGAAGACAGATCATACAGGTTGGAGTACACGGGTCCATAAGCCCAGTCCTTAAATTTCCGGGAGAAATGCCGAGCCTCCTCATCTTTTATCTCTCTCCGGATGATGTGCTGGAACACCTGTGGAGAAAAAACTGTTGGTTTGCGTTGCCATTTCCTACCATGCTTTCCCCAATGCAAGTCCCTAAAGCTAAATTGCTGGTATAAAGCAGTCTCCTACCCCAATTTTGCCCAGCTTGGCGGCCATCATGAGAGGCGACATGCCATCATTGTTGAGCACATTCTCCAGGTTGCAGTCTGGGTAGAGTTTGGCACAATTAATAAGCAGAAGATCGTACATCTTTGTGACAAACCGTGTGTTGTCCCGAGTGTTGTCAGCAATATGGACCAGGGCGTGCAGAACTGTGTTTCCCCTCGAGTCCTGTCTCCGCATATCTGCCTTCTTGTGGCTATTCTCGGTCAGGTAACGCACTATGTCTGGTTGGTTGGTACAAGCTGCGAGTGAGAGAGGCAGCTCACCTGTACAATGAGAAAGATACAACATAAACACTTTCAGTTGTCAATTTTTCTATATCCTAATACATTTTTACATATACTACCTTTCAAAAATTGGGATCAGCAAGGACACATTACATTTATCAACGGGGACAGTAAAGCCATTTATAATGTTACAAAAGATTTCTATTTTAAATAAATGCTGTTTTATAATCATAATCAATTTTCTTCAACAAGAACACATTAAATTGATTAAATGACTTTTACTGTATATTTTAAATAAATTCTGTTCCTTTGAACTTTCTATTCATCAAAGAATCCTGAAAAAAAGGCTTAATGATTTCCAGAATAATATTAAGTAGCACAACTGCTTTCAACATTGATAATAATAATAATAAGAAGAAATGTTTCTTGAGCACCAAATCAGCATATAAGAGTAATTTCTGAAGGATCATGTGACACTGAACATTAATTAATTCAGCTTTGCCATTACAGAATAAATTACATTTTAATATATATTCAATAGAAATATTATCTTTAATTGTAATAATATTTGAGAATATTACTTTATCAAATAAATGCAGCCTTGGTGAGCATTACAGACTTTAAAACATTAAATTTTTGAATGCTACTGTATTTAGTAGACACTTATCGAATGCATCATTTTACTAAAAAGATCAGTTTAGACTCGAATTATGGGTTATGCTGGTCGTTGACCATTATGATCTGATAAATCTGGTTGCAAAAGGAAGTGTGGCTGGTTAAGCTAGTTAAAAGCCTGATGGGGACCAGAATACCAGCATCCCCAACAAAAAAAATACTGTCGACCAAGGTCCTATGGAGCCAGTGATATTTCCCGCCTGCCCAGCTATTAGACTACAACTTCCAGATGTTCCATTTATCATTTTCCTTTATTAAACACCACAATGAAAAAATACAATTAGCCTCTAAAGTCAATCAGCCCTTTGCAGGGCTCACATAACAAATGTGCTTTGATCTAAATGTCACCATTGGTATCCAGTGCTCAATTAGTGCTCGTCTCATGAGAACCCATCTCAAATAGGAAAACCAAACAGAGAGGCTTGAGAGTGAGCTGTTGCCAGGGGTGACAGATTATTTTCATGTCACTTCTTATGGAAACGATTCCCTCTCATTGATTTGCACGCGCTCAGAGAGCGGTTAGTGTGACTGCTAAATCACATTAGCTGTCAGTGCTCTCAGGTTGGCACTCACGTCACTGGGAAGCTCCGCGGCGAATGACTCCCTTCGTGCTCAGATCAGGGGGGATTAAACACTGACAGCCGTGTCTAATACAAATGAAAATAATTTACAGGTGCATAAAAGAGAGATGGAGACTCCTGGCAGGGCACCAGAAAAGATAATCCTATTCTGTCATCCTTGGATTATTTTAAAATAGTTTTGCACCTTTCAATCAGTTCCAAAGCAGACGTCTTGTTTTGTGGTTTGAAAATTGTGAGATGTAAATGAGGTTCATGAAAAGGGAATTTAAATTCTCAGCTTGATTTTATTACAAAATCACAGTTTTGTAACCACTGACGTCCTGGGAGGATAAACTAGAATAGTTTAGATTACAATATTTATCATGACAAAAGAAACGGCGGGACATCGGATTTTATGCCTCAGGAAGTCATTACAAAGTTTACAAAGACAAGCACAAAAAGATCAAGACAGGAACATAAATTAAAGTAAATAGGGTCAATTTTGACCGACCTGTAGTAACACACTCTGGTCAACAGGAGGCAGAATGTGTTCAGGCTATTTTTTTATATACTTCAGAACATCATCAGGCCTCCTAAATATAAGACCCTTTTACTGTATTTTCCATTGCAAACACAGAAGCTCCTTTCACTCTCTTACATCCTTAGTACATCCAGCACTTGTTTAATTTGTGACATAATGTCTTGTTGGTTTTCTTCTAAGCTCCAAAAACCGTCTTACTCCCAGCTAATTAAACATTTAATGAATGCATAAACTGTGTAATACTCCTCACATTTGCCAACCATAACACAAAAGGGACGATTTTAGGAAAAAGGAAAGAAAATCACCTGATGTTACTATAGAAACCATTGGGTTTCTAAATGTATTGTTTAAATGTATGCTAACTGTCTCATAGAGAAGAACTACAGGTCAAGACCTCTAGGAAATCGCTTTCATCTCCCTTCAGTTTCTTTAAAAATGTGGACATACTGTACCTTTTACTCAACAAAGCTCAATTTATTTCATCAAAAATATAGTAAAAAGAGTAATATTGTGAAATATTGTTACAACAATTACTATTACTATTTTAATATACATTTTTAATTTGAGTAAGTTTAAGTTCTTTTGAACAGTAGTGTAACTAGTGAGCAAGTGATTGATAAAACAGGAAACAGGAACACATAACGTTGGGAGTAAAGGCCCCAGCATGTTGTAATGAGGTTAGTAGTTTATCACTGGACCAAATGTTTCAGAACAGAGCATTAAAAGCATGTAATATACAGTATGAAAGAGCATGGTGGTCTGGATATGCTCTTGATATATTCTGCACAATACTCAGATTGCAAATATATTTAACAATAATAAACTATATTCCTTATCACTCACTTTTAAAAGGTTAGTTCACCCACAAATGAAAATTCTGTGATTAATTACTCACCCTCATGTCGTTCCAAACCCATAAGACTTTCGTTCATCTTCAGAACACAAATGAAGATCTTTTTGATGAAATCTGAGAGCTTCCTGTCCCTCCGTTGACATCTACGCAACTAAACTTTGACGCTTCAAGAAGTTCATAAAGAGATCGTAAAACTAATCCATATGAATTGAGTGGTTTAGTCCAAATTTTCTGAAGAGACACAATCACTTTATATGATGAACAGATTGACTTTAGGCTTTAATTCACATATAAACATTCATCAACTCACACATCAGTTGTGGTAAACGGAAGCTCAAGCATGTTCGCTTGACGTGCGAGAACCAATGAGGTTCATTCTCGTGTGTTATGCAGCACGTTTGAGTTCCCGCAAGAACCAATGAGGTTTGTTCTCACACGTCAAGCAGGTTCAGTTGAGCTTCTGTTTATGTTCGTTGATCAATGTTTATATGTGAATAAAATTAAATCTGTTCATCATATAAAGCGATTGTGTCTCTTCAGAAAATGTGGACTAAACCGCTCGATTCATATGGATTAGTTTTATGATCTCTTTATTAACTTCTTGAAGCATCAAAGTGGCGTAGCCGTAGATGTCAACGGAGGGACAGAAAGCTCTCAGATTTCATTAAAAAGATCTTCATTTGTGTTCTGAAGATGAACAAAAGTCTTACAGGTTTGGAACGACATGAGGGTGAGTAATTAATGACAGAATTTTCATCTTTTTGGGAGAACTAACCCTTCAAGACGTTTTAAAGCTACAGAACAAAACCAGAATCAACAAACTCACCAAAGTAGAAGTATCCACCCTCCTCTCTGGGCTGAAAGAATCGGCCCCTGGCCTGGGCATGAACATCAGCCCCCTTCTCCACCAGAAGCTCCACATACTGTTTGCACCGTCGCTCTATGGCGATATGCAGTGCCATCTGACCTACAGACACACCACATTTTTATTGTAAATAATGATGCCAGTGAAGAATCAGAAGTTCATCATATGATAATGAATTGACCATAAAGTCAAAACCAAAACACTCTGTGACATTACAGGAAAACTGATATCTATGATACATCTTATCAGACAGCGGGAAGCAGCATGATATTGTTAGATACTGTCAACTTATTTTACACAAGAGGAAGTACTGCAATATGAAAATAAAACAATACAGCCTATGTTATGTGCAGAGCCTGTAGTTTTGTATTGAGTGTTTGTGTGAGAGCTCTAAATTACATAAGAAAAACTCTTATATTTCCAATGGAGACTAGAGTTAACTATATTTATTTTTTATTGTCCTCAGATTTAAGGATTCCTCTAATAAAGGATTCCTGAAGTATTTTATCATACACTTGGCTAAACTAAGAAAGGAATAACCTTAAATAACTTGATTTTAGTAGTTCAGTGCATCTCTATGGGTTTTGGCAGTGGGTCTACAGAAGAAAATCTGTTGAGATACAGAATTAGCCTATCTGACACTGCCTCGAGGACTGGAATTAACACTGCCAAACAAACTGAATCAATGTGTGAGTGATTGTTTCCTGAGGAAATGAGAGGCAGACTACACAATGTCTGCTTTAAGTACATTATTGTGTATTTTGAGAAGTGCAACTTCCCGGTATTAATAATGCCGCCATCACAAACCTGCCATTTACAGGATTTGAAGGATTAAAATTAAATAAAAATGAAAATTAGGTTTAAATAGAAATCTACAGCCAGAACATATACATACAAATGAAATGATTTTGATATGTATTATAATACACCAGCATTCAAAATGTTGAAAATGTTTTATGTTTTAAAAGAAGCCTTTTCTTCTCACCAAGCATTTATTTGATCAAAATACACTAAAACCAGTTACATTGTGGAATAGTATTACAATTTAAAATGACCGTTTTCTATTTGATATTATTTTCAAATGTAATTTATTCCTGTGGTGACAAAGCTGAATCTGTAGCATCATTACTCCAGTTTTCAGTGATCCTCCAGAAATCATTCTAATATGCTAATTTGCTGCTCAAGGAAAATGTATTATTATCAATGTTGAAAACAGTTGTGCTGCTTTATTTTTTTGTGGAAACCATGATACATTTTTTAAGGATTCTTTGATGAACAGAAAGTTTAAAAGAACAGCACTTATTTGAAATAGAAATATATTTGTAACAATGTAAAAGTCATTAAATCCATTTTAATCACTTGTAATCAATTTAATGTGTCCTTGCTAAATAAAATTATTCATTTTTATAAATGTATAATATATAAATATTTTTTATATTATGGCCTTTTGTCACTTTAATTGATGTAGAAGGAAAAAAATGACATGAACTGGACTGACACACGCATGAACACAAGTTCAATGTATCTCAGCTGCTAGACCACAGTGCTGAAAATGTACAAATTTATATTTTTTGCATCAGAGGGAAAGGAAAGTTTATGTACTGTATCGGGTGTGGCACTGGCAAATTCAAATGCCCTAAACCTAGACAGTTAACAGAGGAACAACGTTAAATTCAGCAGTGTTTGTGAGGACTCTTTGTACTGAACCGGGTGGAGACTGCAGGAAACCCAACGTCAACTCTGGGGTAACTTCTCTAACATTGAGCTCAGTCAGAAGTGCATGTGAAACTCCACCGTTGTGCTCATATTTCATTAACCTGCTCAGGGTGGTGCTGGAAGCTGCTCAGAGTAAATGTTAGCTCATGCCACACTAAAGATTTTGGAAACTTTTAAGACAAATGGTGCTTGAAAGCAGGTCCTGACGGTTGATTTTTTTTTTTTTTTTGTATGAGTACTGAATCTGGTCAGTCTTTAGTGGTTGGAGGACTCACCCCTATAGTACACATCTCTAAAGGGTGTGTTGATGAACTCTCGGAGGCTTCCTGTCTGTTCAGCAATGTCCAACAACACAGGGATTGTGTCATTGTGACCATTGTGCAGGTTCAGAAGTGCTTTTGGTAGACACGTCTTCCCTGTAGAAGGTTCTAGAGAAAGTAGAGAGAAGAACACCTGTTATCAACTAGAGTTTTACATTTTATTTAGAAAATCTGTATGATATTCTGGCTCCTAGATATGGCCTGTGTCCCATATTCAGGATATTTGTCTCTTTTTTTTTTTCACCCAGAAAGTGCAAATTTTATGACTGGTGCCTTAGAACAGTGCATAGTAGGGGGACAATTTACACATCAGGGTTTAATAATTAACATTAGAAGTTTGTTCTAATTGCTAATCTAAGACATGAAAGTAATGTCAATGTTTTCCTTTCTTTCATCAAGGCATCAAATTTTCCTCTAGTTTTCAAAACCTGATTTGGTTCACTCATGGGTCAGTTTAAATTTAGCCAGAGTTCTCTTTTTGATCCCCTTAAACAGAAATCTTCATTCCATTTGTGACAGTTTGCTGTGATTTCTCACTACTCTGTTGAGTTTGCTTGACACTTTGAGGCAGGAAGTAAACAGAGGACCCCACCTTGCAGGGTTCACATCAGCTTATTTAATATAACTTCCTTTACTACATTAAAAAGGTCCAAGAACAAAAGCCTAACACTTGAACCATGAGGTAAAAGGGTTGCGACAACATTCGATATTTAGAGACACAACCCTGTTGATTTCTCATGTATAATAAATCAGGGCTTTGTCTTTTTAATAAAGAAAAGTGACATCATTATTAAAGCAAGTCATAATAATAGATAATTACTCACATAAAACAGTTAAGAACAGTGTACAGTAGTTTAATCATTTTCAGTTTGTATTCTAGACAGCAAACCCATTGCTCTTCGCTCATAAGCCCCTTTCACACAGAGATTTCAGAAAATAAACTGATAATGTGACCCGGGATCGTGTGATTTGGTTCATTCACACTGCCAGTGTGAATCAGGATGTGACATGTTTGTGACAATTTTTTTTTTGTCCTTCCTTTGTTCCTTGATAAACACAAACTTTCATCTTTGTTAATGTGCAACGTGAATCTTGATCTGCATTTAAAACCCCCGGTCAAATAGTCACACGATAACTACGTCATTGCGACGACACACGCATCATCTATGACACAACCCTTATGGCATTGGTCCTGCCTTTTGTTCACACAGAGCAAGTTCCGGGACTGACCCCAGCAATGTTACTAGGTCCCCGTCCCGGGATTGATCCCGGGACGTGTTTGCGTTCACACAGAAGGCCCTCTAGCAATTTGCACAAAGTTGCTTCATACCCTGAACGTCATTGTGCAGTCATGTGTTGTGTCTGAAGGTTATGCAATATCGCATCAACTTGGTGTGAAGTGTATACAAATAAAGGGTGCGATAGCACAGTTCTTTCTGCCATCTGTCCAATGAGAGCCGATATACACTATACTGACACAAAGTCTGTATTCATTAGCTTCTGCATCAGTAAAAATATATAATAAATATATATAATTTGTGCACACCCAATAGCTTCAAAAATACAATGATGCCTCCTAAAACAGAAGGGACGGGGGCACAGAGATTCTTTGAAGCCTTTCTATCTTCCATAAGTGTAGTAGACGTAATGGAGGAAGTAGAAGTAACAATGTATGAACTACTTCATTTCATGAATTCAACTAGCCAAACTTTTGAAGGAATCAAAGAAGAACTTTGTGGACTTAGGTTGACTACTTTCCAGAATAGACTTGCATTAGACCAACTGACTGCAGCTCAGGGACGAGTCTGTACAATAGTTGGAACCACCTGTTGTACCTAGATACCGGACAATGATGCAGGAGGACATTTAATTGATGAAGGAATTCAGAATATCCATAGAATAATGAAGAGAATTCAAGAGATTATAAAGTAGGGAACGGGAAGTAGGTGAAGAAGGCTGGTGGGGAGGGATGACCGGAATGTTTGCAAAGGTAGAACATTACGTGATCATGGTAATAATGATTATTTTGTTTGCATTCATTTTGCAATTTTCCTTTGGCCATGTATCATGTCAGCAGTCCAACAGGCTGTGAAGACCACCGTTGGAGCAACAAGACGATACACAACAGCAGTAAATTAGAATGAAATGTTTGACATTAAACTTGCTTGCATTATATGTCCAGGTCCTACACCTGTAAAAAAGAGCCTTAGCATTAAAATGCAAACGTGATGCAAACACCTGGTAAGTCACAAATGACTTAAAGTGGCCATTGTTAAAAGAAGTGTTTGCACTTATTGTTTTTCCACTGTGCATGAGTGCATCGCATAATATACCATATATGGAGTCTCTTCTGTATAATTGTTTTTGTCACACTTTATCAATATCAAGGTTGTGGTTCATTCAGGCCTTTTCTCGTATGCACATACATAGTATATAAGCTGAAGGCTTTCAATAAAGATTTGTCTTGAGTGATCTACACGTCTGTGTCTGCGTCATTCTTGTTCCCTGATCAGTGTCACTCTCTGTGTCTTTGATTCCATAAGGAAGATCCATATTTATTTAACACAATTCTATGACAACTTTCTGTGATCAACGCTCTGTGTGAAAAGGGCTATAGACTAATCCATTCCCAGAATGCACCTTTGAACTCCTCATCTGTCAGCCTCTTTTCACTTGACTGAAGATACTGCAGGAGACCATCCAGAGCTCTTGGATCTGCTCGAGATACAGCTTCAAGCAACAGATAGCGGTTGAAGACTTTAAAAACAGGAAGCTCTGGGGATCCCTCGTCACATGACATCTCAATCTCGGCCTTCCTGCAGGGGGAAATATGCGCTTTTAAAATTATGACTCCAGTTAAACGTGCTCCAGTCAAAAGTATGTTAAGTCTCTTATTTGTATCCTAAACCGTCAATCTGACATTTATTGAATTGCAAGACATGGCTGGTCATGATTTAATATGGCTTCCTTAATGAGGGGGTGACTTGTTTTTTTAAGACTAGTATTCATCTGTGAAGCGAGTGTGTGATCATTTTACACATCTGTAAAAATAATGATTATGCTTTTTTAGCAGAAACATTACTTGGTGCACTTTTAAACATGCAATGTATATTACAAATATAAAATTGCACATGGGCATTCACAAAAACTTGCAGCACCACCCTACCTGGCTTGAATTTCACACTACTTCTTAAGTCACAGTGGACTAAGAAAAAACTTCCATAAATAAGTCTCTGTGCTCAGGAAAAACTGACTGCCTAACTGACCTCAACATAAACATTACTCCATAAGCATAAATGGAAACACCAGCAGACATTAAGTTGCCCCACTGTGCATGATCAAAAGTGTAAAATCATGAGTAGACTGTCCTCAGAATGGAGCATAATATGTACAAAAGTCACACTACACAATCTGTAAAGCATTCAGATCTGACCATAGTCTCACCTCAATTACAAAGCAAGAAAATGAGTCCTCTATGACTTTTCTTAATTGAAGATTTAACTAAAAAAAATTCTATATTCTTTATTCTGATTTAATATCAAAACGTTGTAAGTGTGGAACATTTCAAAGAGTTGTTATTTCATATTAAGTACTACTCAATCCTCAGTCTGCACTCTGTCACCCTGTAAACAATGTGTCCACTCTGTTTATGGCAGTGGCATTCCTGCTCACTTGCACACGTGCAAGGAACATGTACAAAGAATAAACACTTTACTTCACAATTTAGTTATTTATATGTAAAATGTTATTGTATTATTATATTATATTATATATAGTCACTTGGTATTAATTTGTTTTTTAAAGCACTAAACTGAACTCACCATGCATTTATTGTAAGGCAAACAGCAACATTTAATGAGTATAATGCAAATGATCTGCAGAAGGTGCAACTTAATCGGTCTGACGACTGAAGTTTACACATGTGAATGAGTGATTTAAAATGTAAAAAGATAAAAATCTGAATGGTCAACAGATTGTATATTATCCAAGAAGCATTTTCACTGTGGTTTAGCGGTTAGTGCTTGTGCTTGGTTAATAAGAGATTGATTCCAACCTCTTTCTCATCTCTTTTCCCATATCTTCCAATAATTTCCTGTACCCTTTCCATTATTGTATCTTCCAATAATTTCCTGTACCCTTTCCATTATTGTATCAATAAAAGTGGCAAAAATAGGTAAAGGCTACTGTCTCTCACCCCCGTGGAAGCTTCTTCCTGCGTTTTTTGTGGTTGTTGATCTCCCTACATGTGCCGTAGTCAAACAGGGAGTCCATAGGTGCTTTCCCCGGTGCCCCTGGATATTCAGACATGGTGGACTCAAGAAGGTCCATGGGGTTAGGAACCCCCTTTTTAAAGGCCCCTGGAAACCTAATCCGCGTGTTCTGCTTGTTGTCAGTCTGTTGTCCAGGTCGAGTTGAATCCTGGGGCGAGTCTTGGGTTGGCTGTGATCCATCATCATTGTCCAGTAGTTCTGCCAGTGAAGACATAGGGAACTTGGGATCCCCGTCCGCCAAAATGTCCTTACCTCCTGACGAGTCCTGAGCAGCAGTCCCGGATGGTGAGGAGACAGAGTTTGACTCTGTCATGGCCAGACGATAGCGCTTTAGTAGACTGGAAGCGGAGAAACCCTGCTGTAAAGTCAAAAATGGAGTGAGTGGACTTTAAACACAAGACAAAGCAATTCCTCTGGAACGTGTGCTAGTGCATGTTCTATACATCAGAACCTCTGTAAATTGATCATTTAAATGGAAAATAATTAAAATAGCTGTTAGACAACTATCTAAACCAGTATGTCATAATTTAATAATTGCTTACTTAATGGAATTTATCTAGAGCTTTGGAAACAATCTAAAATTATACTATTACTTATAGTGGTCAAAGTTCATTTCACCAACTGCAGGTCAATTAGTATAGCCTACTTGAAACTTTATCATTTGTTGTCGTGGTCTAATCATAAAAATTGTATTATCAGCATGTATGGTAGGAAAAGGCATCGCTGCTTCCATTAAATGTTGGTTATAACCAGTGTTAGAAAACTCTGAACGTAAGGAGATACAGCTTAGGTCTCTCAGTTCACCTTGAGCAAATCCACTTCAGCACGAACAGAACCCAATACTGAAAACATTGCAGGAGAGATGCATTCAAGAAAGAAAGAAAACATTCCTGGAATAAATCGGCACTGGACTGTGAAATCAAGGAAATATTTTATTCCTGAATGCACAAGAAATATGAACGTGCATTCCAGAAATAAGGCTCCTGGAATCATTTTACCCTGTTGGTACAACCAGAACACATTATGAGCCTGACCTTCCTCTCTCCCTCTCTCCTAAGAGTGTGGGATGTTAGCTGAGAAAGTAATTATTTAATTAGTTCAACTAGGTGTGCTTCTTTTGTTTCTGAAGAGATCTCTCCCAGGTAGGGTCACTTCTCTAGCTGAGTCATGGCTGCTCACTTTCCACTTTGTGTGCCCTTCAAAAGGATGAGGACTCAGTCTCAGGTACAAACTGATATGGAAAAAACGACACCATCGTTACTGTTTGTATCACTCTGTGTTCAAGTGGTGAGGAAGCCTCCACAGCTGAAATTCAGATATATGTAAATAGGTGTTTTGTTTCAGGCATGCGGTAAGTGGTAGACAAATCCCAAAAGAATGGGCCATCTGACCAATCAGAGCAGAGTAGGCTTGTAGAAAGGAGGGGTTTAGAGAGACTGAATCTTTGAATGAACCGTTTTCAGACTCTTTGAGAAATTAGTGATATGCAATGTATATTATGAGAAAATTAAAGTGCTTTTTGACCTTGGATGCATGAAACCTATTGTAGGAAAGCTCCAAAACTAAATTTTGAACCAAAATAGCATAATAGGGGCGATTTAATATATTTTTTTGTATATGACGCCCCTTTAAATTGCAGCGAAGAACTAGCTGGAAGTAGCTTTTTCAGCTTTTTTTTTTTACGTTTTTTGTACGCAAGAGTTGGCATCGGTGTTGAGATCTCTTACCAAACATCTGCTGTAACTTTGGGCTGTTAATCAAAAGCATTTCTTATGAAAGCCTTAAACAATTTAGCAAGACACTTTTGCATTGAAAAGATGGCTTAAATAAAGCTTTAAGTCAGACTTGTTTTATAAACCATTTATTTATACATTCTATTCTTTGTTTCTTTAACAATGACATATTAATCATACCATTCTTTTGACAAGAAAAACAACATGAATGTACTACAGAATACCTCAGTGGTACTGGAAGTGTCCAGTAGCTTCAATATTCTGAATCTATATTCTATAGACATAACTACATAAAAAATACATATGCTACTTACTTCAGTCATTGCTTGTATACTGTGTGTACTTTCCAAATGTCAGGGGGTCTGCAGGGGACCAAACAAAGCTGAAAAAAAAAAAAAAATGTCAGAACACAAGAAACATGCTGCTTCTGGCTTCTGACACCATTCAATCATTTACATCTGTAAATGTAATTTACATTATATTTGGCTCATATTTGTATAAATACTCAGTTAGCACATATACACATTATGAAATCTTTCCACGCCCGCATGCAGTTCTGGGAGTTAATTTGTCTACTGTGGTTTTGTCCATCTTGGTTTTCTGCCCCACCCTTGTAGTTTGGGATTTTGCTTTAGATTTGTTGCATGTGTTCTGAAGTGCCTTTGGCCTCTGGGATTTTGATCGTCTGGTCCTATTGGTTTGAACTTATTGTACTTTTGATTGTTTTTAATCTCTATCCTACTTCAGTACCTGAATCAACATACGTGATGCAATTCGATATCATATGATGAAAATTTTTATCATCTGTACATCTATTTTATACATATATCCAGTGGTGGTCAGAATTATTGGCACCCCTGGTAAATTTGATCCAAAATGGCAGTAAAAAATAAACCTGCATTGTTTATCCTTTAGATCTTTCATTAAAAGAACTAGGAACATGAAATTGTCTAGCTATGACTTCTTGTTCCACAAGAGTTTAAATATGAGGAAACACAAAGGCCAAATGCCCTTAATCATCCATCACAATGAGTAAAACCAAAGAATATAGTTCTGATGTGCATCAAAAGATTGTTGAGCATCACAAAATAGAAAGTGGCTGTAATAAAATAGCTAAAGAATCGAAAATCCCCATTTTGACCATCAGGGCAATAATCAAGAAGTTCCAAACAACTAAAGTTGTTACGAATATGCCAGGAAGAGGACGTGTGTCTATATTGTCTTAATGCACGGTAAGGAGGAAAGTTTGAGTGGCTAAAGACTCTCCAAGGATCACAGATGGAGAATTGCAGAGATTACTTGAGTCTTGGGGGTCAGAAAGCCTTAAAAATATATATCAAACAACCCCTACATCACCACATGTTGTTTGGGAGGGTTTCAAGAAAAATCTTGCTGCTTTTGTCCAGATGTGTTTGGTGCAAACAGGGATAAAAAGTACCCCATGTCTACGGTTAAATATACTGCTGGATCTTATATGTTGTGTGCCTATTTTTTTGCTGGAGGTCCTGGACATCTTATTCAGATACATGGTTTTATGGATTCTAGCAAATACCAACAGATAAAAAATCAAAACCTGATTACCTCTGCAAGAAATCTTATAATGGGCCGTGGTTGGATCTTCCATCAGGACAACGCTCCAAAACAAACATCAAAATCAATACAAAAATGGGTAACTGAGCACAAAATGAAGCTTCTGCTTTGATCGTCCCAGTTCCCTAAACTGAACCCTATCGAAAATGAGTGGGGTGAACTGAAGAGAAGAAGCACCAACATGAACTTGTGAATCTGAAGGATCTGGAGAGATTCTGTATGGAGGAATGGTCTCTGATCTCTTGTCGGTTGTTCTCCAAACTCATCAGGCATTATAGAAGAAAACTTATCTTGGCAAAAGGAGGTTGCAAAAAGTATTTAATAACAGGGAGCCAATAATTATGGCCAGCTTGTTTTGGAGAAAAGCATTTATTTCATAATGTGATTTACCCCCCACTTTCAATTATTTTACATCAATGAAAGGTTAGATTTTTTACATATATATATATATATATATATATATAAATAGAGAGAGAGAGAGAGAGAGAGAGAGAGAGAGAGAGAGAGAGAGAGAGAGAGAGAGAGAGAGAGAGAGAGAGAGAGAGAGAGAGAGAGAGAGATCACAAATCACAAATACAGATATATTTTAAAATGTAATATATTCCTTTGGTGGCAAAAAATGAATTCATATTTTAAATAAATAATATGACGTTGATTTGGTGCTCACGAAATATTTCTCATTATTATCAATATTGAAAACTATTGTGCTGAAAAGCAACACTATTTATTTAAAATAGAATTTGCTGTAAAAATCTTTATTGTCATGACGAATTTAATGTATCCTTGATGAATAAAAGTACTAATTTCTTTAAAAAACTAATCTTACTGACTCATTGCTTTTGAACGTTAACATTTCATATTAACTTTTAGGCACAAATGTGATATATTTTGGTGCCGATGCCATGTAATGTTTTGATTCAAGACACTTTATCACAACTGGGGGAAATGATGCCCCTATTCATCCCTTATATCCCCTCCGTACACACACCTACACACTCCACTCCAAAACCTTTGTCCGCATGTCACAATCTATTGTGGGATTCATCTCAGTCCTAAACTGATTTTCTCATTTCCCAGAACAGGCATGACTCACACTCCCTCTGTCCTATTCTCTTCTCAGTTCAAGAGGGAAGTCTACTATTGCATCGGATTAAGTCCGAACTCCTGAGGCAATGAACGATGACTACATCAAAGAACCACCGTTGCTGAGGTTGCATTTAATTCCAGTGCTGTTTAAAAGAACAGTTTATCCAAGAGTCTATCATCGTTTTCTTAGTCATAGTTTTTCAAAACTGAGTTTCTTGCTTTCTTGGAATACAAAAGAAGAAATTTTACAGAACATTCAAACTGCTCTTTCCCATTCAACTAAAGTATAAAGTAACAAGGGGCTTTCATGAACCAAAATTTGTTGTGGACCATGACAAAAAGACTACCGCCGTGGTTAAACCAAGAAAGAAAAAAAACTGGTGGTTTTGGAATACTGATAGATAAAGGTAATTTAAATTAAATTATTAAAATAATTAAAAATAATTTTAAGAAAATTAAAAATGGTCAAGCAATACATTTTTTACTCATGAAGACACATTGTGCCAGGTTTGATGGCCATGATTTAACGCCGTAACCAAGTGTGACTGTTAAGTTTAAACATGCAGAAGGATGAATAAGATTGGAGAGCTATGGCAGAGGCTTTCATTTATAATATTTTATACACAAGCCCACAGCTCATATTTTGGCAATCTGAGACAGTGTCAGCTTCCAGGTTTCTGTTTCTCTGATTGTCTGTGAGCTCATCACCACAAGAACAACCACTGTTCAGGCATGTCTGAGACGCTCCACAACTGCTCTGAGAAGGCAGTCTGAGGACGTTTAAGAGTACTTACAAACGTCTATATGTAACAATTACTGCTGTCATACTCATATCACAAATTCACAAATTTTAGCTTAAGTCTGGACAAGTCAACATTAGTTGCCGAAAGTCAGAGACAGTATGCACATATTTGGAGCAGTCAGAATGTATGATGGACACTTTTTTAGCTTAATTTTATGATTACACCCAGTGGGAGGATATCAAACATGTATGATATTTTGAGCCGATTTAAGAACACGCTGGCTGCATCTGAAAACGTAGGCAGTGACTTGTTGCCTCGCTTCCCTATCAGGCAATGACTTTGCAGGCAACGTCTGCGCACGAAGGTTCCTTGCGAAACTGATTTTGGACAGACTTCTGAGGCAGGATAACGGTTTAATGATCTACAATAGTAACTTCTCGCTAGAAATGACATCATAAGTAAAAAACATTGATCAAAAATTTATATTTACACACAAACTGACTGCCAGCCGCAACTTTCAGACGCCATCTTGATCTTTCTTGATCTTTCAGTCCATCTTTATTTTTCTTGCTCAACTGTCACAGAACGGAAAGCAAAGGACTGTGGGATATCAAAGGCAGCAAAGGATACATCTATGCTGCCTTCAAAAATCGATCGGATGAACGTAGCTATCTCAGGAGAAAGGAAGTGAAACATTCCATTCGGATGCGCCTTGATGCCTTTCCAACCTTGAAATGTGTCCTCCGAAAGCAGCATTTAACAGTTTTCGGACGCAGCCATCGACTATCGAAAATTGCATACTTCCCTACTATATTGAAGGTGAAAAACAGCATGTGACAAAATAAGTATGTCTAAATTCACAGTACTCATAAAAGAGTAGGCATAAAGTACCCTGATGACCTACTATTTCCGGAGAGACTCTGAAGTGTGCATACAATGGATACTTTACAATCCCATGAGGCCATGGAAGAGAATTTGTGAATGGCAGTGAAGCAACACACCTGCCACTGTTAGGTCACATGATAATGACAATATGGCGAATGTAGTACGTCCAGATAATATTCATCCTACACACATTAATACTATATAAAACATACTTTTTTAGCGGTTGCAAAGTAATAATTATTTAAAATAAGTACCTACTCAAGGGAGCATGTGATTTCGGACGCAGCCATGCGTCTCTTCGCAACAAGCTGCATGTTTCTGGGTGATGTTGTACATTTACATTTACTCATTTAGCTGACGCTTTTATCCAAAGCGACTTACAATTGCTATATTTCAGAGGTCGCACGCCTCTGGAGCAACTAGGGGTTAAGTGTCTTGCTCAGGGACACATTGGTGTCTCACAGTGGATTCGAACCCGGGTCTCTCACACCAAAGGCATGTGTCTTATCCACTGCGCCATCACCACCCCTGTTGTGTTTGGAATTAATTTAAAGTCTGGTAGAGTGTGATCCTCAGTCGCCAAGTGTTTTACAGTCTGTTCAGATTTTAAAAGTCGTGTAGTGTAGTACACCACCGAGCTGTTCCCCAAGCTATAAGTTTTCATCTGCCCCTCATGTTTGCTTAAGCGGATGGTGGAAAATCTAACACAACCCCCCACAGTTACTGCCTCTGGCCTGGCAAGCGCTATCCAAATACTGTCTACTGCAGTACCTCTACTCTGACCAGAGTCCAATACAGCCCAGTATCACCACAAAGAGTGAAAGCAGAACAGTGGAAAGGTTTTGATAAGCTCTGATAACATGGAAGCGCGATGGCCTAAGTCATTTTACTGTGTTTTGGGAATTGGAGGGAGCGCTGGTGGTCCATCAGACCACATAACTGGGAGACATAATAAAAAATGCAACAGATGGAGAAAAAGTCAAGCCTATCTACATAGCATTAGATAACAGCTGGAAATGACAGAATCCATCTCCATGGCCTCAGAGGAAGATTTAGACTTCCTTTACCATGTCACAAGGTCTCCAAAGAGCCAAACATCTAGAAGAGGTTGTGGGAAAAATTAATGTGATTCAAAGAGCGTCCAGCGCTGGTTTTGCTGACAGTCCAAACTTGAGCGCATGAAATTACTGTAAAACTTTTAAAATCAAAATAATATCCTTGATCAACATGTGCACGTCAAACACAGTAGCTATGAGTCTATGTGGATATAAACAACACAGTGATTTAATCAGGCAGTGGGGAGAGGACGTTCTGAACATTTTTAAGTGTTACTTTTTCATCTGAATGGTTATAAATTGCTTTAACTTGTTCTAAATTGACCTGAATCTCTCACCACTTCGTACAACACTTTTAGAACACTGGACCAGAAGTCATAGGGAAAAAAAACTTGCTCACCGAACAGACTAAAGTACTGCTAGACGTTTCTTCTTACACGTAGAATCAGTAGTTATTCCGTTTATGAGGTCAGATTCGTACATTCATTCTTCTGGTGGAATCCGTATATCCCTTTGTCGGAAACTTTAGAATTCCACTTACTCCACGAGTGTTTCAAACGGACTGGAGAAGTAGTGTTTTGATTCCCCACCGCCCACTAAACAGAAACCTGTAATGAGCGTTAGAGGGGTGTGGACGAACCGAACCCTATTCAGACGTAGAAACTGGGATAATTTTTACTAAGTTCTGAAGCTAAAACAAAACATTCACCGTCTAACTTATGAACTCGAGCTATTTTACATTTATAGTCTTGTAGGTAGAGGAAATATGAACAGTCTAACTTCACTAAGAAGTTATTTCTGGCGTCTAACACCGTAAACAGATAATATTCACAAATTTCACATTCTAACCCTCAATATTAGCAGAACGTTTTTTTTTATTATTATTATTTTAAAGCCTTGAGAGCATACTAAATAGGCGATTAACAAAAGCTTAGTCTAATTTGCATATTTTGCTATTCCGCGCCTAAATTAAGGTTATCTAATTGTGTTTTTATCTGTTTGTTTTAGCTGTGTGTGTGCATGATTGTAAAGTGGACGAATAATTGAAATTTGTGCTCTCATACAGTTTATTATGTTAAAACTATTTAAATATGCTCAGGCAAACCGGCATAGAACATACTGTGAAGAATAAGGTCTTTCATAAACAGGTATGACCGGTTGGTTGGCAGACCGCGCTAAGATTTTTGTTGTCGGGCGTTTACATGTAAAATGTTGGGAACGGCGCCCTCTGGTGTTCTCCTAAAGCAACAGCGTACAGGAGACTGTAATATTAATATTACACTCCTGGCTAACATAACTAAATAAGTGGGCCACGCCCACAATGACTTAACGGTAAGCTTTTAATTTTCTTAAACACACATTATTGGTCAGGAAATTAGCTAAATTTAAGCAAATAAATATGATTATACTAGAATAAATAAAATAAAACAAAATATAAAGCAAGGTCCTTTTTTTAGTGCAGCCAAAGGAAAGTACACCACAAAACAACTTATGCAAGGTCATGGTTTTAATGAGATTTTAAAGAGACTATACATAACTATGATCAATGTAAGACACTAAGATAATAAATTACAGTGGAAGAGTAAAACAGCACCAGAATGCATCAATCAAATTGGGGTCATCATGATGTACAGCTTCAGTTTTGTTTGTCCTCCAGTGAGATATTTATTTAAAAAATAATTTGTTTAAAATAAATTAGCTTTTATTGACGTCAAGTCAGCTGACAATAACAAGAACAGAAAAAGTCCATCAGTTAAAATAACATCAGTTTTCTTACCGACCAAAGTGGAAAGAAAGTCTGTAATGTCAGAAAATAAATCACAAGGCAACTGGCATAAAAAGCATATAATTTAAATAAATTAACATTTACATCTAAAAAGCAACCTGAATGAATTTAACCTTTGATAGTTGGGAATGAAAAATTGAAAACTACAAACCAACAATACTTATCCATTATATTACATAAATAAAACAGCAGACCAATTGAGAGTACGAAGATTCTCAGTCATCCACATCATTATAGAATGTCGTAATACAATTTAAGAATCTAAGAAATTAATAATGACGTTTTAAAATTTACTGAATACGTTTAACCGCTCAATAGAGTGGGTTTACAGTCACTTATGAAGAAGTAGTTTCTTTATATTTTATGTAATATTCAAGTATTTTTTTAATCAAACAGAATCCAAGGTAAAAAAAAAAAAATATGTCAGATATTTCTTTAGAGGGTCTGCAGACTCTTGTTTTGGTATAATTAAGTATATTTAAAACCCTAATTTGCCATCTATTGTTGTTTGCTTAAAGAAACCATTCCATACTTAAAGTGTATGAAGAAATGATTAGTAAAGTTATAAAACACGTCTTTTTTTTAGAATACTACTTTTCTAAAGAAAAGCCAAAGCATTTAAACCGTCAACATGAGCAGAACAAACAATAACAGACATCCTCCCTTCTGAAACCGCCAGAGTCTTCAGCAGCTTGGACCCTAATTGTCCCTCAAGAGAAAACAAACCGTACACTGCAGAGATGCGGGATCCAGTAGGAGAGAGGAACGGTCCAATGAGGAGACGTCTAATGGGAGGCAACAGTCAACACTGGGAGGGAGGAAGATTGTGAATGAGAGATCACACAGTGTAGTCCAGCTCTGCATTCATCCTTGTGTACATTTCATAGATGGCATCATTAGTAGATGTGAAGTTGACTAGAAACTGTCGCATTTTGTCCAAGCATTCTTCGTCCTTGACCTCTCTGCCTTTAGAAAGAGCTTTGAGAAAATCAGATCGGTATGGAGCGGCATATAGTGCTGCCTGAAAGAATGAAGACGAGGGAATCTCAAAAGGTTTGTCTAAGCATTTACAGGCATCGCAACAGAAATGTCTACATTTAACTCTTCAGAAAATAGAAAGCAATTTCTACTTTTATAAAAACAGCATTTTATTATGATGTAATATATTTATTTATTTACATAAATTCAACTTCCAAATGTTCCCTTTGTTTATTTCATTATTTTTAAAGAAGCTTACTTTGAAGAGCTTCTGGACAAACCAGCCATGATACTTCTTCAGGGCCATCTCATAAGCTTTGGTGATATTGACTTTGATGAGATTAGGGTTGTTTTCATCTTTATCCCCATCCACTAGACTCTGAAGAAGAACCTGGATAAAGCGTAGCCCCCTTTGTGGAACACAAAAGGACAAGTTTAACAAAATGTTCAGGGTGCTTTTTTTAAACAGAATGAAACTGAATGGTGACAAACGTTGTCAAACACCAGAAATGTCATAAATCATAAAAGTAACTTGGAACAACATTATAGGGCAAGTAAATTATGACAATTTAATTTTTTTATTTACTATTCCTAAAGTCACCATGAAATAAAATTGATTTGAAAAAAAAATAAAATTATGGAATATTGCAGTATTTTTTATTTTTACGTCCACATTTTAGTCTAGGGATGGAGGGGCGTGTAACAAAATTAAATGGTGTGATGTGTGGATGCAGCAAGATTCAGTTCTCAACCCCAGTGCTTTCACAATAACCAAACACAACTTAAGTTTCTGAGTTGAGAAAAGAAGCCCCCCCCCACACACACACACACCAACACACACACAGACACACACTTACTCATTCACTCTCTCACACACCCACACACCAACACACACACACTACACACCCACACTTACTCTCTCGCTCTCTCTCATACACACACACACACACACTTACTCACTAACTCTCACTCACTCTCTCTCTCTCTCTCTCTCTCTCTCTCTCTCTCTCTCTCACACACACACACACACACGCTCTCTCTCTCTCCTCCAATCAGAGCTGATAGCCAATCATTAAAGTCAGGTGGAAGTAAAGAGAGAGAAACGGAGAAAGAAAGGGGTAAAAAAAAAAGCAAATACATCCTTGGAAGTAACATTTTAAATTAATTTAATCATTTAATCTTTCATCAAAATAACGTCTGTACAAAATCTCCCTCTTACATCTCCTCTTCTCAGATGACGTGTTTACTGGCACGAGAGCGAGGCAACCTGTCACTCACATTAGATAGCAGCAATAGCAAACCACAATCATACAATAAATTCAACATGGACAAAATCAAGTCCCACCCTACATTTTTTTTCCTGTTTGAGATCTATCTATAGAAAAGCCATTTTCTTCGTTTAACTATCGCAACTTCTGTTTCATGCCAACTTTAAAAGAAGAAAAAGGAAGTTTAAAAGTCCATAGAGAAAAAGGAAGTTTAAACGTCCTTTTTTATATTACAGTTTTACTGAATTGCTAAAACACATTTCTTGAAACCATTACTCACTTTCTCAAAACCTTAAACACAAAACCACATTTTCAAACCACATTCAGAGAACCTCTGACTCTTCTAGCAAAATCAAACAATTGCCTCAAAACCACTTTATCTGTGCTCAAAATCAAACAATGCTTTCAGATCATACACACAGTGAGCCAAAATTATAAACACTACAGATCATTCATTAGACACTACATAAAAAAAAAAAATGGAGAACACTTTGCAGTTACAGGAAAAAAAATATATTGTAACAAAGTAAACTAATTTTCCAATTACGTAAAAAAGTATAGTAATGACAACGTACAGTAGTAAGGTGAATACATAGTATACTGTATCCACTGCAAGTATAGTATTGTAATGGATATTGTATAGTAGGCCCATCGAATGTCTGTATGTTCAGCACTTGCATACTGTGAAAATACAGTGACCCAACTGCAAAAGCCAAAAAGGTTACAGTAAAAACCTCTAAATGAAAAGCATGTTATAGTCACTCAGAAGAGTTGTGTAACTGCAAAATCAAGGTCAGTGAGAGAGATTGATTCTGCTTCTGCATCATGTCTTCGTGTTTCTCCACATCACAGACAATGTCATCTCTGCAGGCAAAGGGAAAAACCCTAAAGCAGATCCAGCCTTGACAACATTCTCCACACCTTGCTCTTCCTCATCCTCATCCTCTTCCTGCTTGTTCACCACCTCTTACTCATCCTCGTCCTTCTCTCCCTCTTATATTGTTACCATCCATTATTGGTATCAAAATTCAGTGCAACATTTTGAGTAACTTTTGGGACTCTGAACTGACTTGTATTATGTACAATTGGTTTGACCACATAATTAGAAATAAATGTGAACAATTTTGAGTCGTTGTCTGTAAACGATGACAACTGTGCTGCAGTTGTGTTTAACTTTTGCCTGCCTGTGTTTAGCATTTTGAAACATAAGTGCATCACAGTGCAAAATTTGTTTTAGTGAGTGAAAATATGTTTAGAGTTTTGAAAAAAAGAGTGCATGAGATTTGCAAACAGTGTTTTAAACTACCTGGACAGAAAGAGTGATTTATTCGACAAATTGGTTTAGGCTATTGAGAATTTGGTTCAGAGAATGGGGTTTAGTGTTTTAGCAATTCAGAAAAAACTGTGTGCAACTTTTAATTGTTATTCAGATTCACTTCTCCAAAATGAAAAAAACGAAAGAAGCATTTCAGGCCCAGCCTTGCCTTTTCAGCCACATGAGGGCAAGTGTTGCTCCTACTTTTGGCCACTCGGATCCATGCATCTCTTTCTCTGCTTCCAAAATGTGCTGCAGGGTTTTAAACTTGGTGGGGTTGCTGTCATACACAGCCTTGATTTTCTGTGAGAAAAAGCAGAGGGGTGAGTGGAGTTCAGGTTGTGAAAGTTATATTGTTCAATGCTTATCAACCATGTATGTCACGTGATCAACTTACAGTGATGTTACCCGCAATATCAGCCTTGATGGGGGAAAAAACAGCAGAGCCGAGGCAATCTAGTAGAAGATAAAGAGAACAGGCGAATAATATTTGCATACATACAGTACAAACTTTATTAACACTTAGGCAATATCCCCTGAAAGGGTTGCCATGCAACCTACATGAATTGTTATATGTATGTGTAAACGCAACATTCTTTCACAGAGCTGTGAGATTTTGTTTTTACATACTAGAGTTTTTACAGGAAAGTGGCAGATACACAGTAAAAGTATTGCCGCTTCTGATCCCAAGAACTCAGAGTGAACTCTGACATAACCACCTTAAAAAAAGAGCACTGAATAATTAACCGTGCTTAGAGAGCATGACAGATTTCTGAAAGCACCCATGCGGTTCATTAAAGTTTCAGTACCACCCATTATCACATCGAGACCAAATGCTTTGCGAGACTGGTATTGAAATAAACACCTGTGGAAACACACTGAATCACTGATGTTTCCATTACTGCAACCAATGAATACTGTATATGATTAAATCAATTTTGTATTGTTTAAAATAAATGTTTGATTATGATTTACTGGGTTGTTTGCATGCATGCACTGCTTAATTCAAACATAACATAACATGCCCCCTCAAATTTACAGCTCTTCAGCTGGGCAACACAAACCAACAAAAGTGTCATGCCTATTCAAAATAACTAAAGTACATTTTGAATGCAACTTCCGAAAAAAAAAAAAAGCTGCATACAGTAGTTAGGTCGTATAGTTACTGTATAGTTAGTTTGATAGTTTTGGATTAAAAACTTGCTTACTACTGGTCTTCAACTAGGGATGCATCGATATTAAAATTTTGGCTGATACTGGATAAGCTGATAATTATTTTCATGTTATTCATGTTATGGCTGATAGCCAATAATTGCACTATATATATAGTCCATTAGTCCACTAATATTAGTGCTGTCAAATAGATTAATTGCGATTAATCGCATACAACATAAAAGATTTTGTTTACATAATATATGTGCATATATATATATATATATATCATTATATATCTATCTATGTGTGTGTGTGTGTATAAATACACATAACACACAAATTGTATAAAAACAAAACATTTATGTTAGATGTGATTAATCGCAATTAATTGATTTGACAGTACTAATACATATATTCTTTACTATTTTGCCTAAACCAATTAAAAATAAAAAACAAAAAATAAAATCAGTCAGTTCAAATGCTAAAAATGCATTTAGACAGTGCAACATTACGACTTTAAAAACACCACAGCTAAAGATTACACTTAACAGTGTTATTAAGTTATTTGAATTTTTAAAGATTAACTTTTAGTAAGAATTAAATGACGAAAAAGGTCAACAAAAATGTAAAAATAGTGGAAATGAGCATGCACAATTAAATATCTAATATCGATCAATATATATTTCAATATTGACCGATAGCGATAAATGAAAAATGGCATCAAGAAAGCCAGGACTGCCACTGGTGCCCCATCACGAAAACAGATGTATGACAGCCCAACGATCGAAGCCCAATACAATCAAAATGCCAGAACTAGAAAAGCCTTAGAAAGTGATATACAGCACATGTTCCTGAAGTGAGAGCAAGGCCACCGCTAGCGGGGTGAAAAGTGGGGACGATTCTAGGGGCCCCCGGGACCCACCCCATAAGCCTCTCCCTGGCCCCAGTACATGATTTCAACTGAAGATTTCACAGGGGACAAAGCCCCTGCCACGGAACGCGATTTAAAGGGGATCCACGGCAACAACCTGCACCGGGGCACCGGATAGCCCCACTATGGTCCTGAGTGAGAGTTCAATCTGAATAGTATCTCCCAAGATAGTAGTGATATGTTCAACAGTGTAGGGTTCAAGTCAACATACTTAGCTCATTGGAAAGTCCGTGGTCAACATCAGCTTTTTGTACTGATAGCAAAAGGAGCATCTCTGGTTACAGAGAACTCCACAAACAAGCTCAAACACTGCTTACACTTCAGCTTTTTCACTGTGAATGAATGCCTTCTAATTACAGAGAAAAAAAAAACTCACACGTCTAACAATGCCAGCCGCTCCTGTTCTTTCTATGTTTGTACTCCACACAGGGCTTTTTGTGATAAAGTGTGAACTCTAAACAAGAGCTGGGAAGCTTGATTGTCTTTCTGTGGGAGTTAGCGACAAACACAACAACCAGTGTTTCATTATGACATCACATGATCATAAATATGATCTCCAATCACAGCCTGCTAAAGTCCATCTACTGAGGTTAAGTGCCTTTATCATTCTTTCATATAGTTCACAGATCAATTTACCTGCGGACTCCACCAGGAGTTTCTTGAAGAACAAACATAAAATATATAAAATGATTCTATTTAGTATTCTCTAATTTAATAAAACTGATCATTATCATTATCATTTGAATGAAAGAGTTTCAAATAAAATATGGCATTTATCATAATGGACACCACAAGTTTGTGCAAAACCTTAACTTTTTTTTGCAACTTTTCTTGTACCTAGAAAAGATGTACATGTTTTTTTTCAAAATCCTAAAATAGTTTATTTTAAAATTTAAATTAGATTTTAAATCAGACTTTTGGAGTTCCTATTACAACTAGCCTACATCAAGAAAATTACCCTTTTAGTGATAGCTTAATAAAATAGAAGAGTACATTGAGCACTGATGTGAACACTTCAGGCTTGGCGTTTCAAGTGGCAAATTCATTTCAAATGCTTTTTTCATATTAATACCAAATGAGGCTTTGAACAAAGATGTTCTGCTGTTCAGTTCCACCAATGAATAGAGCAGGGCAACTCAACACCATTCTAATCAATTTTCTCAACTTCCAAAATCGAGGGCAGTAGATTAAATTATGCATGCAATAGGTTTGTTGCCTTCTTTGTGAAAAGAAATTTGAGCCAAAAAAAGATTAGTCCTCAATAGCAAACAATGGCTTCTGCTTGACAGCTAGGCTTTGTCTGACTGTACTAACAACTTCTGAAGAACACATATATTGACCAGGAGTGGAAAATCTCACCCCTGATCAAGGAACTGGAATATCCACAAAATCAGATCACATCAGACTATTGATTTTTGTAACAACACGTGTATAATTATGTAATAGAATATTTTTAAAACTCTCAATCTGTAAAGACACTATATGGCAAAATGCATGCATTTAATTGTTACTTTGTTTCCACTCTGAAGCGATGACTGAGAAAGGGATGAATGTGGAAACAAACATTAGGCATTTTTGTAATAGCTATTTTTGCGTAACATATTGAAATAGCTACTTTAAAATAACTTTTTGACGACCTGAACAAGTTACATAGAAAACTGAAAACTTTCAAGTCTAAAAATATTTTAAATATCATTTTAAAACCCAACTCATCAGGCCGTTTCATGACCACACAGAGCTCATGCTCAAATCTGAGCTCAAATGAGAGATGACGGAAGAACCTACCGAAGAAAGGAGGAAGGTGAGACACCGCCTCGAGAAACGGCCGGGTTTCCACTTGTTTGTCGGCTGGAAGTTGCCGGAACTGGTGCTCCATAAGAAGAGCCATGATTGCCAAAAGTGGGCGAAAGATACTTTTTTGCCTACAACATAAGACGAGAACAACACAGTAGAAATGAAGGCAGAACCCGGAACTACCGCCGGACAGACAGACACAGCGTTTACTATTCCAGTTCTTCTGCTAGAGCTGCACTGCACAGCTGGACGGCCCCCCTGCACCGCCCCTTTATGCAAATATATCTAGACACAACGTTCAACATGTGGGCGGGGACTCTGCGAAGGAATCAATCATATTCCACAGGGGCGGGGCCAAAACTGTCAAAGTTTATTCTCCTCAGTGCCCACACTTTACAATGTAGTCATGAAAAATGTTGCTGCACATTAAATAGAAAAAATATTTTTCTGTTACAGAAATATGTAATATTCAATGTTCTCCTTTTTTCCTTCTGATGTTATTGTGACATATAACACATTTTATTTTTATTTTTACTCACACCAGTTAACAGATTCATCAGATAAAATATTACAAAATAATAAGAGTTGTAAAGAGAAGTAAAAAATTGAACACCAAGCTTTTTGTAAATGTTACTTCCCTTATTGAGGCTTAGGTTTAGGCAGATTCCGTTTTGGCTGGCCATTTAATACACAACTGATCAGACATTAAATCATCTAAAAGTGTTTTTCTCCTCAAAGAAAATTAATATGTTCCTTAATTTCACTATTGCTGATTTGTGGATTATTTAAAGGATATAAAATAATCAAAGAGCAGCTCAGGTTAGAATCTTTGCTGAAAGTTTAGGGGCTTCCTAAAGTTAATAATTAAAATGTCCTTTACCCTGTTGCTGACATTAGAGGTTTAAGCGGGGAGTCTTTCTGAAGACAATTAGACATGATTATCTGGTCACCATTAAACATTCAATGCAATGTTTAATTCATGCACTAGTAGGCTTAACCTACAATGACCCAGAAAGTCATGTCATTGTCTCTTTATTAATACTGGCATCAAATTTGCAGCTTTATCTCACACCTCAGCTGACTGCTCATTTTTAATCAATATTTAATCTTCTATAGAGTATTAAGACACTGCTTTCACCTTCACTGCAGGTCTTGATCACACTTGAAATATCCCTGGAGATCAAATATAATAAGACTTCTGAATAGTATTAAAGCGCCAGCAAGCCTGGACTATATAGAGTGCAACAGTCAGGTTCCAAAAGTAAAAAATCCATTCATTTTCTCCATATGGAAATTGATTATTAACGATAACTTATAAACCAGTTTAAAGACAGCCTTACTGTGAGTTGCGAGGTTGTTAATCGATAGCATTTGCTGCTGTTGAAGTTGTCAGCCTGCATTATTTCAACTTAGTTTTAAAATAATCGTGTTTAACAGCAGAATTGGTGTTGAAAAACTACATTAACCGTGATGCTGTACAGAGAATCCACCAATCAGAGAGTCGAAACAAACAAAATGGCCAATGGGTGATTAAATTGTAAGGATACAAACGTTTAGTATCATTTTGGATTAAACCAGCCTAGCCTAGAGTTAAAATTGTTTATAAGATTTTAAGTGGGCTTTGGCAACTATATATAGCCTATATTAGCAATTTTACAATTATGTAAATTAATCACACTGACATTCTTTTTCTGCAAAGACCATGTAAAAAGAGTGAACATGTCTGCATTTCCTTTTAAGCTTCTTTTTTTAGATTCATCAAGAAAAATATTTACTTTATACTATTTTATAAAAGAGCTACTGTAAACTTGATATCATATTCCCATATTTATCTGCAATAAATTAAAGTACTATAAAAAAAATCCACAACAAAATCGCTTCGCTCTGTCAACCTGGTTTGTGCCCTTTCTTTTACTGTCTATGTTTGTGCCTCGCTACTCGCCGTAGGTAACCAGGAAGTAGCGCAGTAACCAAGTAGAACGCTTCCCCTCTGGTTATTTGTTTACGCGCCCGCTGTCGTTAACGGCTTTCCTCTTTACTACATCTTTGTTTTCATATTATTCATTTATATTAGGAGAGCACCAGAAGATACACGCGTCAGTGCAGTAAATTCAATGCTTTGAACGTGATTTTTCTAACGGATATAACGGCGATTATAATAAGCCTCAAATGCAATAAGCATGTTTTTATAATTACAGCATTTTATGGATTAAAATTGCCTGCTGGAATGATTCTAGGTCAAGGTCTATCATAAAGGTCGGGTTATAAATAAAGCTTGAGAACGAAACTCGATTGAGCATCAGATGATCCATGGCTTTACCGACGCTTTCAGCGCACTGGCCGGGTCGAGTGCGGGCTCTGGAGAGGCAGCTGGTGCGGCAGCGGGAGCAGGAGGCTCGCTGGAGGCAGCAGTGGGAGCTGCACTCGCAGTACTTCAGAGAGCAGGAGGTCCGAAGCAGCAAACAGTCGCAATGGAGCTCACGGCAGTCCTTCCAGCGCAGGTACTGGTGGTGAATTACTTTAATTTTTCCTTCCTTTAGCTTGTGTGCGTAAAGTTTATATTTGAGAAAACACTTCAGCCCACACATCATGGTTCGTTCTGGGATCGGTCAGTTTGGAGTTTTTCAAAAGCATCAAGACATTAAGGCGAAGATTTCGGTAGTTACTGAACAGAGGCTTCAATAACAACAACAAAAGCAAAAAAAAAAAAAAAAAAAAAAAAAACGGTTCCACTTTATATTAGGTGTCTTTAACTAATACTAACATTTAAATTAAACATTTGATGCTATGCACTCATTGTGTACATGTTGTTATATTGTACTTATAATATTTAAGAAATACCGATATTATATATATATATATATATATATATATATATATATATGCTCCTTCCCTTACACCTTAACATACCTTAACCCAGCTTTATAACTACCCGTACCACCAAACCTTTCCCTAACCTTACCCGTACCCCACCTCAATAGCAGCAAAAGTGTTTTTAAATACATGAACACAATAAGTACATTGCACCAAAGATTAGGCTATATCTAACAATAATGTAAGTACATAGTGGTACACCTAATATAAAGTGTGACTAAGAAGACATAATAAGCATATAAGTAACATAAAATAACATTATACATAAATATGCAGTAGATAATAGAACAATCAATGTACAAAATGATATACTGTGCCTTTCACATTTGTGATGTTACAGACTTATGCTATATCCGCTTTTGCCCTTATGTTGTGTTCGAGTCATTTTGACCTGGAGAGGATTTTCTTTTTCCGGAAAATTTTTGTTATCGCATTAGACTAAAACTTACTGACTTTGGTCACACAGGGTATAACTACTTCACAATTTAGTTTCACTTTATTTTGATGGTCCCTTTAACGCATTCTGTTGATTATAAGTAACGTTGCACCTACATGTCTACTAACTCTCATTAGAGTGTTAGTACAGAGTATGTAACACCTAATAAGTTATTCATGTAAATATATGGGTCATTCAGGAGACAATATAATTGAATGAGCATGACTTAATTGTGAAACTGCCTTTTAAAACTTTTCTAATTACTTTTAATTTGTTATTTTGTTATTCACAGTAGTATTTCTCATATTACTGTGTTTGCCTGGTTTCACTTATACAGTGAAAGATAGAACAATATGAAAAATCACATATGTATTAACCATAGACTGTAACAAAAATGGTATTAACTGGCTTTTGCATCCACGGTAACAATTTATGTTTCTATAGCAAAGTTACAAACTTCTTTTCTTGGCCTTTTAGTATGTCAGCATTTCAGCGGGAGCGCATGAAGGAGGAAAAGCAGCGGAAACTAGAGGAACGCAGGGAGCGTCTGAGGACGATGCTCCAGCAGGAGAGAGACCAGTTGGAGGCAGAGCTCAGAAGTGTTGTGCCAGATAGAGCCACTCTGACTAGACAGCTAGTGGAAAAAACAGATGGTCTCCGGTCTGCCAGGGAAGAGAGGAGGAAAAATGTATGGATGCTAATTGTTTTGTCAAAGAATTTTGTTATGTTACACGTTTGAAAATGGTCTATTCTGATTTGGTGATTTTTATTTTCTTCAGCTTGCACAGGAGCTGCTGAGGGAACACTGGAAGCAAAACAACTCAGATCTGCGGAAGGTCAGTCATATATCAGTAATGTATATGAAGAAAGTTAGTTATGAGTATTACTATGAGGTCATTTGTAAGGAGACACTTTTTAAAGTAAGAATTTATATACACTACTGAAAAGAAATTAAACAATTTTAATCAGCAAGGATGCTTTAAATTGAAGTGACAGTAAAGACATTTATAATGTAATAGATTTATATTTCAAAGGTTACCACAAAATATGAAGCAGCACAAATGTTTTCAACATTGATAATAAGAAATGCTTCTTGAGCAGCAAATCAGCATATTAAAATGATCTCTAAAGGATCATGTGACACCGAAGACTGGAGTAATGACTGATGAAAATTCAACTTTGCCATTACAGGAGTAAATTACATTTTGAAATATATTCAAATATAAAAGAGTTATTTTTAATTGAAATGATATTTCAAAGCATTACCATTTGAATGTATGTTTGATCAAATAAATGAAGCCCTGCTGAGCTTTAGAGTCTTCTTTTAAAACCATTAAAAAATCTTACAGACCCCAAACTTTCGAATAAGTGCTGAAAGAGTTTTGTTTTCCTGCTTTTAAACCCTCAAAATATATTATCTGGCTGTTTACATCCACTGAAAGTTCCTTAAAATTCTTCCTTTTTTAAAAAGCGCAGAGATGAGTCCATTTTTTTTTCTGTGGAATCAAAGTTATGCCATGATGAACATTTCTGCCAGGAATTAAACTCATCAAGAACCAGACATGACTGTAAGTTAATAGGGCATGTGATATGTTTCTTCCATGACTGATCTGTAACTCTGAGCTCGGGATTTGGTTCCGAATCCAAACACACGCAACCACTTTTGGAGCATTATTTAATCAGACATCTCCGTGTCTCAAATGTTTGTGCGTACAGGTGGAGTCAGGATTGCACAAAGATCACGTTGTGAGCCAGTGGCAGTTTCAACAGCAGGAGAAAAAACAGGTTAGACATTCACAGGAAGTGTTAAATGCCAGTGCTGCCATGTCGGCTCATGCTGATCAGTTGAGCATCACCTAAAAAAAAACATCTTGAGTATGTGTACAAATAATATTAGTTGTGTCCTAGTTCATGGTTCTAAGAAAATGACTTTTTTGGTTTAACATTAAAATGTAACTCTGTTCTGTAACACTCAGGCTGATGAGAGAACTCAGGTGGAGAAACAGCATTTTGAGAATGAGTATGAGAGAACCAGACGGGAGGCTCTGGAAAGAATGAAGGAAGAAGAGGAGAAGAGAAGACGGGAGGAAAAGAAGCGAGCTGAAGACCTCCGCAAACAGATGGAGGAGCTCAAACTACGAGACCAGGAAGTACGGAATTACTGTAGAATAGACTTATACGTGTAATGCATTAAGTTTTGCCTGTCACAACAACAACAACCATGTAACATAAAACAAAGGCCATAAAAATCAAGTACATTCATTATATTCATTTTTTTATTATTATTTGTTTGTTTACAATAAGGTTAAATAAGGTTATTTAATACATTAACCTAGAATGAGCAATACATTTGTTACAGAGTTTATTAATCTTTGTTAATGTTAAAAACTGTTCATGTTATCACAAATCCATTAGAAGACAACTTTTGATTTCAAAAATATATATATGTATTGGCAAATTTTGAAATAAACATGAACAGATTAATAAATGCTTTAAGGCCTGTTCACACCAAGGACGATAACTATAACGATAAAGATATTGTTCTAAAAATCATTCTAAATATAAAAGGAGTCCAAACCACAACTATATAACGATAACAGCACAGAGAAACGATATCATTGGAATCACTTTTTGCATTTTTTTTTTCAGCTAATGATTGATACCAACATTGACAGCCAATCAAAATCTATCCTGCTTTAAAGAGCTTGAGCATTTAAAGTGGCAGACTAAACACTTTGAATAAACAGAACAATATTGTCTGCTGTGAACGCTTGTCATGGTGGGTTGCAGGAAGGCAGACGGAGACGAGGATATAAATCCAAAATGAAGGTTTACTTTAATTAAACAGGTCAGCAGAACAGGTAGCAACACAAACTAAATATAACTGAGATCAGACCGAGACTGACTGAACAGACGGAACTTAAATACAAACACAGATGACACTGATTAACAAAACACAGGTGATACAGATGATGATGATGATGATGAACTAAACAGGTGATACAACTGGACTAATAATGACGGTGAAGGTGACATGTGAATACAAGCAGACAAGTCCAAATGAAAACAAACTAACCCAAACACCACTGTGACAACACTAATATAGTTATTGTGGTTGCACTTTATTTTACAGTATGTGTACTTATAGTGTTCTTACAGTGTACTTACCCAAGAAACTACTATAAGGTAACTACATGGGTTAAAGTTACATTTAGGGGTAGGTTCAGGGTTAATAGTTATAACCCAGTTATTGTACATAGTATGTACATGCGAAAAGGACTGTAAAATAAAGTGTTACCATTATCGTTATACTTATCTTTATAGTTATCGTTCTGGCTTTTCATTGTTAGTTCATGTTAACAAATGTAGCTAACTAATGTTAAGAAATTTGACTTTTTTTTATTTCCTAAATAAATAAAAGCCTATAGATGCCATGTATTTAAGGTTTAGATAGTGGTGCTAAAGTGTGTTTGAGTTTTTATACATTCCATTTCTTTTATTTGTTCCAGGCTGAGCGTCTTAAGCAGAAACAGGAAGCTCTGATGTCTCAACGCTGGGAGCTTGAGAAGCTAGATGATGAGAGGAAGAGGATGGAGGAAAGCAGGAAGAAAACTGAATTCGGGTAAAATATTTAAACATGTTGAGGGATTTCTTCTGCAACTGCTGTTATTGTAAACTAAATATAAAACTATTAAAACCATTTTTTGTTAAATGAAATAAATATGAAATTAAACAAAATGAATAAATAATTAAATATTAGATGAAAAAGATTAACCAAAAAAAAATTGGAAATGTTGGTTTAACAACTAACTGAATAAGTCGAAGCACTAAAATTACAAACTAAAATAAAACCAAAACTGGGAAAAAAATAAAATATATATAGATAGATAGATAGATAGATAGATAGATAGATAGATAGATACAAAAATACAAAGGCTCAAAACTAAAATTAAAATCAAAACTGAATATATAAAAGCTAATTCAAAATATTAATAAAAACTATAATAGAGTGCAACAGTGCCAACTCCCTTTTTAAGCGGCGTTGGTTCTGGAAGTATTTTTTCCAATAAAAGTCCTCCTGTAGTCAAGAATTTTATTCCATAAAACTCATCTTTGATCAAAAAAAAAATCTTCATGCCTTATAGCTTGAAGATAACTTCACATCCTTGCTTCACTTAATATACGTGGATCAATGAATATGCAAATTAGCCCCACCTCCACTCACTCACTCACTCCAGCTCAGAGAGTCACTCGTTGACGTGATTGGTTACAAGGTAGTTTGTGACCTCAGAACCACCAGCGATTTCAAACCTTGTTTTTGAGAAAATACTCTGCAATGGTGTTGACTTATGAATTTATACATGGTTTGTCTTAAAGCATATTAAAAACACCACATAGACATATATACAACATTAAAAGCTTGATTTACACCACAGGGGGACTTTAAAAAAGTATATTTTAAAGAATTACTGTATAAGCCATAAACCAAGCTAATCAGCTTTGAGGTAAATCACATTACATTATTTTAAGTTAATTACAAAAAAATGCATGTACATAAAACATTTAAGTATTTTAAGAGTGTAGAGGGATTGACTCGATTACGTCATATGCAGTGCTTTATAGGAGTGGGCGGAGCTAAAGAGCTATTATGGCATGTGTTGCTTTTTTCGACTCTCATTGGTGTAATTTTTTGTACTGCATCATGGGAAATGTAGTTTTTCACTAGGAATTCCGCTGTTAAACACGATTATTTTAAAAAATGAGCTGAAATAATGCGGGCTGATGGCTTCAGCAGAAACAAGTAGCATTCATTAACAACTTCGTTGCTCACAGTAGGTCTGCCTTTAAAGCTATATAAGTTGTTCCCTATGAAGAAAATTTATGGAGTTTTTACTTCTGGAACCTGACTGTTGCACTCTATATAAATAATACTAAATTAGTAGTTCTCTGCTCCCACAGGCATTTCCTGACTCGTCAGTATCGTGCTCAGCTGAAAAGGAGAGCACAGCAGGTGCAGGAGGAACTGGTATGTTACAGCAGAAACTGATGTTTTTACCCCAGAACTCAACATAGTTTGTCCTGACTGCGTAACTGCAATAACTTTCCTGTCCACCAGGAGGCAGACCGCAAGATCCTGGCAGCACTGCTGGAGGGAGAGGTGGAGGACCAGAGTCTGGAGAAAGCCAGGAAAGAGAGAGCTGTCGCTGACGCCGCCTGGATGAAGAGAGTCATAGAGGAGCAGCTCCAGCTGGAGAGAGAGAGGGAGGCAGAGTTTGATATTTTATATCGGTAAGCAGTCAGGAGGGTTTTTTTAAGAACTTAAAGATGTGTTTGTACCTGTAAGTCAGACTCATGCTCTGTTTTTGTTTGCTGCCTGCAGAGAGGAAGCTCAGTGTGTTTGGGAGAAGAGAGAGGCGGAGTGGGAGAAAGAGAGGAGAGCAAGAGAGAGACTGATGCGGGAGGTGAGACGAGGCTGACGGCCAATAGATTAGCAGAAACATGCTCGAACATTGGTTTTCTTTTATTAAACCCACCTAAACAGTGCTCTTTGCTCACATACTTCATGTGAATCATTTTTTTATTTTTTATTTTTTTTAATGGGTCATATAATGAGGAATTAAACAGTCCTCAATCTTTTAAGATGTAAAAGAAGTATAGAAATAGGAAATAGTAACTTTGAGAAACATCTCCAGACTCATTCTGAATTTGCCAACATCATATAGATAATGCATTAATTTATGACTTTCAAACCCCAAGTTTGTAAGTAAGTGCTGGATCTCATTTCATATGCGAAGAGGATGTTTACTTAGATATCTTAAAGGAACAGCAGCAAAAAACAGCCTATTTAATTTTAAAAGTTGGAGAGAGTGGAACATAGTCAAAAAACATCAAATTTGGTGAAAAACTTAATAATAAACATATTACTTTCAAACGTCAGTAAGATTTTAATGTTTTATGATTTTAATGTCTCTTATGCTCACCAAGGCTGCATTTATTTGATCCAAAATATAGTAAAAACTGTAATATTGTGAAATATCATTACAATTTAAAATAACTGTTTTCTATTTTAATATTTTTAAAATGTCATTTTTTCCTGTGATGACCATTATTCCAGTCTTCAGTGTCACATGATCCTTCAGAAATCATTTTTATATACTAATATGCTGTATATTACCGTTCAAAAAAAGTTAGTATTACTAATTATCACTATTGTAAGTGTACCTTAGGGGAAAAAATGAAATCATGTTTGATATTATAATAAATAAATGTTATGAAATGTATGATTGCCACTTTAAAGGTGAATGGTCTGTTTATTTATTTATTTTCTAAGAAATCACAACTTACTTTATGGGCCACTGTCTGTTCGAATGAATACAATAATTATTTTTGCAGTGGCACTAGAATGACTCACTTGACCTTTTTTGAAGTAGAATTCTACAGTTTTATAATGATAATGTAGTTCATTTTTAAGAAGTGTAGTTAAATAGCTGACAGTTAGTGTGTGTTGGATGTTAAATGTTCTTAAACTATGTTTGGTAGGTCCTGATAGGACGTCAGCAGCAGTTGGATGAACGAATGCAGGAGAACAGGCTGGCAAGGGAGGAGTCTCTTAAGAGGAGAGAGGAGCTCATCCAACAGCTGGAGCAAGAGAGATTCACTCTACGCCAGGAGAGGGAGCAGCAGGAGGGATCCCGCACATCTCGCATGCAGGAGATCAATGCACAGGTGTGTGTATATTAGCACTACACTTACTCTAGTATATGAGTTATAGATGTCTTCAATAGATGTGTTCGTCCAACAGGTGGCGCAGAGGCGCAAGGAACAGTGGGAGGAGCAGCAAAGACAAGAACAGGAAGAAGTACAAGAGAGGGAGGAGCTTAGGCTGCAGGAGGAGGAGCTTCGTCTTGAGACGGAGAGAATGAATCGACAGGGCTACCAGCAGAGAGTAAGTGAAGATTCAAGTATTAGCGTTTATATGACAAGTGCTTTGAAATGTACTAACTGATCAATTTTTTTCATCATGGCAGATTTACAGCAGACCCCGGTCAGCATGGACATGAGAGCGATTTTACAGGAAGAATATTTGTGCCACATCCCAATCAGATGAATCAGATGCTAGGATGCATTTTCGTGGATATTTATGTCCATGCTGATCTCGGCCACTTTGTGAATTAACGAGAGCCAGTTTTCCCCTCAGAGATTATTTTAATATATGGCCCATAAATTGTTTATGATTTAGATTATGGCTTCCATCAATAGTTGTTTAGGTAAGTTCTCAATTCAAAATTTGAGAACTTTATACTAGTCCTGAGGTTTGCATGTAGGGCTGTTTTTATATGTAGATTGTTTTGTATAGGTGAATTTCAATGCTGACAAGGTTTTCAATAAAGAAAATGTTATCCATTGTCTACCGCATTCATATATTTTGAAGACTTTTAACTAGATAGCAATGTGTGCAAGAAGTAATTTTAAAAATATGCAAAAAGTAACACCCAGTCATCTCTGCAAAAAAAGAGTTATGATGAGTAGATTGCTTCTATTATAATCAGTGTTGGGGATCAGTCTTTAAAATAAATGTTACAATATTGGGTTATTCCTTTAAAAAGTAACTAATTGCATTACTTTTTACGAAAAAATCTTTCATACTCTGAAAACCATGCCCACCGGACATATATATTATATTTCTGTAAACTAAACGATCCCTGTCGCCGATTATGTTCCCCGCCAGTGGGCGTAGATCTCATCCACTTTTGTGTCCTTAAACGCTTGTTTTTTGGGGTCGACAGCTTATAAAAACGTATTTCTGTTATTTTAGCTTGTTTGCTGTACACCCTGTCACATAGCAGCTTTTAGACAGTTTTGTTTTTAGTTAAAAAAACAAAAAAACTTTTTTTTTCTGACAAGCGAATGTAATGAGACCCGTTTTCCTGTTTGTTCATGTGAGGTTCGGCATATAGCCTATAGGCGACGACTGCCCCCTTGATTCATATTGGCTCACTTTCAGATTTGAACAAAAACTCTGGAGCAACAATTAAAGCTCAAAATTATAAATTAAGTTTATTTAAAAAATAAAGAACTCATTTTTGTTTTTAACCACAGGCATAACAATAATATTAATTAATGAGTGGAAGACCAGTTCATCTGAATAACAGCAAACACTCAAACAAGGGGACTTTAACACTGGGCTGTAAGTCACTGACTCTTATCTAATAACACTGAGCAACCAGTCCACTGCACAACGGTTTACTAAGTCTAACCTGATCAGGCTAGATCAAAATACTTAGTAGAGAGGAAATAAAAAAGAGCTGCCTAAACACTTAAGTGAATGTACGATATGGAGAACTATCTAAAAAACTGAAACGCATCTAAAGTATCACAAAAACAGCATCAATCTGCCGGAGGAGATTATTTTATCCTCATATTCTCATCTACTGTGAATGTATTGAAAACAATAAGTTGTAATTAAATACTGTACCGTAACCTCCAAATCGTTGCTGAAATCTGATTAAACTAGGGTTAAATAACTTTTCATAATATTTTTTCTTCAATACACCCTATAAATCTGAGTTATAGCTACCTGGCGTATATCATAGTTTGGAGAGTGAAAAATAAAGCTAATCACAGGGCAATACTGTAGGTGGATAAAGCTTTAAAGCTGGACATTTATACTGTCATGGAAAATATGTTTTAATTATAGCCACCTGGCGTATCCATTTAACCGCTGACATGAATGGAATCTGATCTTTAACATGACACCTTTACACTTTCAAGTTTATTGTATCTGTACCTAAACTTGGCCTACCTGACCACACTACCTGAATGTTTTGTACAGATAGATTACTACAATGTTTTTTTATATATATTATAGATTTCACTGAGATTATCATTGAAAAAAAAAAAGCTTAATTGGAACACAATTCGAAAACAACAAAGACATCCACAAATTATGGACTAAATGTTTGATTATAAAAAGGTAAAAGAACTTAAGTTTTCAGTATAGTGCAAAGAGTCAGGCATTTACTGAATATTTAGTGACTGGCTGCTCATTTCTGCTCACAACATCTAGTCAAATACAATTTCACGGTTTAACACATATGTCCATACACAACCCTTGAGAGCATTTCAGGCTTTATCTTATGGCTTCAAGCCAAACAGACACTTTAAATTAGAAATAAAAACATGCAAATACAGTTTAGATTACAAAAAAATCTCAACGGACATACCTAAAAATGACTACTAAAATAACACTGAGAAAACCATCAGGGTTGCATTACAGGTGGAAATGGGTGGAAGCAGGATCAGTTGTTGTTCTCTTTGGTGGTTATGGTAACAAGTTGCTTAGCGGCCTTGGCGATGTCATAAGCGCACTGGATGACCTGCTGGGTGACCAACTGCACGTCCACTGCGGCGCTGCTGTCCAGAGGAGACGCTTTCTTACACTCGTTCTGCAGTCGGTTTGCACTGGATGTTAATAAGCGCAAAGAGCTCCTTGCTGTCTCAGAGCGTGGTCTCTGTGGACAAAAGTGAAAATACAGAGATAAATACGCATAGAATACATAGCCAAGACTTGAACCACTATAAAATAGTCTAACTACTAAATATATGTCCAGATGTCCTCAAGAAAGCATTTGGACACTTAAGACATTTAAATGTATAAAAATATTTGAATGAATAATATATAACTGGGGAAAAAAAACTGCAAAATATCAAATAAAAAAGTAATTAGTTATCAAGCAAGTCTGCGCGGTGTGTGGGATTTCTACTATTCTTTTAGTTGAACTGAACGTCTATCCGACGCACACACATTAAGATTTGGGTGTGCGAGGCATTATATTTTATAGTGAATAATATATCAAATTAAAATAGACATATTATTTATATAATATTAATAATATTGGAAACATTTTATAATAAGGTTCCATTTGTTAACATTATTTTACTGCAATAATTAACATGAACTAACAATGAAAAATACTAACATTTATTCATCTTAATGTTAATTTCAACATTTTCTACTATATTATTAAAATCAGATCTGTTAATATTATTTTATGAACTTGAGCTCATTGTTAATGTTAGTTAATGCATTAATTAACAATAACTAATGGGACCTTCCTGTAAAGTGTTACCATAATATAACTATAACATTATCAAAAATGTGACCTACAGTGTCCAAATACTTTTTGTGGCCACTGTACATCTAAATACAATTCTAACAAACATCCTAAATGTACGATATATTAAAAGCTAGATATAAAGTACATCCTACTTTACCTGCATACATACCTACGGTATACTAATGTAAAGTAATATATACTATATAGCAAATCTCAGCTGCATGATCTTTATTTTGTCACAAAATGTAACTACAGTATATTATTGCCCAGCTCTTTATATAAAAGTTCTATATATATTCATAAGTATGTAAAAGTATGTCCAACTTTATTCACATACATACAGTATACTTGCATAGGGCGATATACAGTATACTATATAGCAAATCTCAACTTCTTGATTACTTGTATTGTCACAAAATTATATTAACTATATCACCCAGCTCTAATCAGATGAATGCAACAAGGCATGAAGATACTTAAATATATACAAATATTTTAGTGAATAATACATATAATTAAAATAAACATATTATTTAAATAATAAATAATGTTACGATTATTTATATATAAATATTATAAACAATGAATACTATAATTACGTTATAAACATTAGCATCATGATTTTCTGTAAAGCTCCTTTGAAGCAATATGTATTGTGAAAAGCACTGTACATATACATTTTACTTGACTTTGTCTATAGCTTTTTCTATTGCATTTATGAAGTGTGGGGAGAAACTGCACACCTTGGGGAAGAGGGCAGCCATCTCATTCACAGCCACATGTATTCTTTCTGCGCAGGGTATAAAGCTATTGGAGGAGAAAATGATAGATACTGTATTAAAATCTCAAAATAAAAAACATCAGAGTTTGGAGTGAAAAATCAAGCTAACCACAGAGCAATCGGTAAAGATTTAAAGCTGGATATTTATACTGACATAAAAAATACAAAATATTGTGTGGTTTACAGATATTTTTTGTTGTCTTTTAATAGCTTTTGTTGAATAATATCACTGACATATTACAGATATATTTAGAAAATATATGGAATATGTTTGGCTTTAATTTATTTATAAGTGCATTTTTAAGTCAAAATTTCTGTGCATTAATCCACCAAAAAGAAAAACATGCATTTTTTTTTTAGTTGTGCAGCAGACAAGATGCAGACATTTTCAATGTAATGTAGTTACATCACAATTTTTCTTTTTTTTTTTTAAACTACTCGTTCAAAATAACTGGGTTTGGCTTTCTTCAGCAACATTGAGAAATATCTTAAAAATCACACAGCTTATTTTACAATAAAATTCAAACCAGTGCAAAACAGAAAGATCAAAAGTTAGATGGATGTCAGTACAAAGCCTTTTCCTAAAAGAGAACCAAGTGCACTGACATGAGTTCCTGCAAATAAAGGTGAAGTTCAGAAGACAATGCAAACTGATACAGGCCTTTGGCATTACCGTAGACATACTAGTAATCATGCGTATTGCATTCATGTTCAGATTAGTGGGTGAGTTCTGAAGAAAGAGATAGAGGTAGACACTGTGCCTGTGAGGCAGGGACAGAGGCCAGAGTACCAGGAGGCAGGGTTGTTGGGGTTGGCTGGGTGGGGAGCTCTGAGGCCGAGGGACTGCATGGGAGACGGGGGCTTGTCTGCCCAAGGCACCAGTGTGCTGAAACAACCCAGACTGTGTCTAAGTCTGCGGACACTCTCCCTCTGCTCACATGGTCCACTGGTTGGGAAAGAGACAGATCGGGACCCAAAAAGAGCGTGGCCCCCGATCGGACAGAGCCCAAATGATGAACACAGACAATTGAGAACAGATGGAAAATGGAAAAGGTATGAATGGAGAAAATGATTCATTGGTTGGGAAAGAGTGAATTACGAAAACAGGCACTTTCCATGAATGGGGTACAATACACATTCTTTTATTTTTTTACAAGGTCTATATAAAAAAGGGTAGTGCTTAATCTTCAGAAAGTGTTCAATGTCAACCTCTGGAGGTCAAACTAAATTCATTTTCTATTTCCATTTTTGCAATAGTTACTTTACTTTGATTTTGTGATTTTTTGATTTTCCAGAAATAAATATTTAATATACACATTTATTTTATTAAATAAAGAAATATGAAATATCTAAACGATCATTCAAAAGGTTGGGTACAGTAAGATTTTTTAAAAAATAAATTAATACTTAACATTCATTAAGGACACATTAAAATGATCAAATTTTGTAATAAAGATGTGTAATGTAACAAAAGATTTCTAGTTCAAATAAATGCTTTTTATTCATCAAGGAATTCATAAATAATAAATGATAATATATCTGTAAATAACTAACGATGGCAAGTTTAGACTAATTTAAACTATCACTCAGTGCAGACTACCCAGTTTGAGACTAAATGCTGGATATGGTGGCTTACATTTCCCATAAATTAATGTATTTGTTTGATCATTTGCTCTTATATCTCTTTCAGCGTAAGGCAAATTTGTGTTCCATGATGTCGAAAATGTGTAAATATTTTTATTTAAAAAACTTTATTTTTTTTCTTTTACTAAAATGAATACGATATTAATTCAACACATTGTCAAAATGATGTAATTGTGGTCCGATGTTAATTGCTGGATACCGTTGAGAAGATAAAAATGTAACTATCCACTTTTCATGCTTGTGTATTAATTTAGGCGGTATTTCATCTGAAATATCTAAAAGTTCTCACAACTAAACACATTGATTTGTGTCTATAATGCTTTAAAGAGAAAACTGTTTGGTCACTAATAATCTTCAAAATATCTTCAGCATAAGATAGAAAGTCACACAGTTTCGTAACGACGTGAGGGTGAGTAAATGATGACACAATTTTCATTATTGGGTGAACTACCCCTTAAACTAAGTCAAGGGGAAACAATTTGCACCCATGTACATGTCAAATTCTTTAATATGTGGCAGAAGTTACCAAAAGAGAGTGACCTCAGATTTTTTTGCTGCCATTTATGACGAAGGAAGAAATCCGAGAAGAGAGATGTTGACATTGGATGTCCTCTCACCTCTCATGCTTGTTCTCCTGTGCAGCCCTCAGCAGCTCCTGGATGTTCTTGGTGATCTGCTCAGTTTTACGGATGACGTCTTCTGTGCTGGGCAGACTGGGGTCAGGCTCAGATTCGTGATCATCCAGCTCGGGTATCGACCCGCTCTCTCCCATCCAGCCACTGCTGCGCAGACGACATCTACGGCCAAATCTGCAGGGACGGAGGAAGTTATATACAGTAAATGGAAAAAGGAGTCAGGGATGAGTAATGCTGGATGCATGGTTACAGAATCATTAGTTTGTTTTCTCACTTTGCTTGGCTAAAAGTCGAGGACAGGCCGTTCTTATTTTCAGAGAAAAAAGGGCTGGTTTTGTTTGCCAATAGGATTGAGACCCGAGTTATTTCAGGTCATATGAAAGAATTTGGACATACCCAGAGTCGTCCAGATCAGACTCGTTGACCGTGTTATCATAGTCACCATCAGACACACTGCTGTGCTTGTCAAATTTGGAGGCCTAAAGAGACAGGAAAGGACACGGCAAAAAAAAAACATGTGACGTCACTAAATGCCAAAGGTGGCAAGCAATGAAACTGCAGTGATGGAATTGGAAATATCAGCATGTTTGCTAGTTCATATGAAATAAAAGTAATTAAATTCAACTATCTGCATTAATGGAATGGTCAATATGGTAGAAGCAAGTTTTTAGCATTAGATTCATTAGATCTTTCAAGCACTAAAGTCTGACAAGTACGGAGCCACTAAAGGGACATGGTGAAAAAAAAAAAGGAGATGGAAGGTAAAATTATTTGGCAATGCTTTTGCGTTCTTTCTTAACTGTTTTGCGTTCCACTGAGAAACTTTGCGTTCACTCGTCAAGAACTCAAAAGTTTTGCAAGCGAACGCAAAGTTTCTCGGGGAACGCAAAACATTTGAAAACATCATATTTTTTTCCACCAACATGTCCCATTTAGGGGCTCCGTACTAAAGGCACATGGTGGTGGAAAAAAAAACAACATCTTTTTGTTTTTCCACCGTAGAAAAGCATTACAAGGTGTGAAGTGAGCAAACGGGTTAGTTGAATCCCTAAATGTGGTTACGAGAGCTGTCTAAGATCAATAATGTTAATCAATAATGCACTTCTAGCCAAGCTCAAATCTAACACACATCTAACGGATTGCCAGTCTCCATTTGTTTTGTTTAGCAAGAATGCATTAAATTGATCTTACGTGACAGACAGCAAAAATTATTACATTGTTAAAAAACATTTCCATTTCAAATAAATGCTGACGAAGTTTCCATTCGTCAAAGAATTGTGTATCATGGTTTCCACAAAAATATTACGCAGCACAACTGTTTTCAGCATTGATAATATTAAGAAATGTTTCTTGAGCACTAAATCAGAATATTAGAATGATTTCTGAAGGATCATGTGACTGAAGACTGGAGTAATGATGCTGAAAATTCAGCCTTGCCATCACAGGAATAAATTACATTTTAAATTTATTAAAATAGAAATGTTATTTTACATTGTAATAATAATAATAATAATAATGATGAACAATAATAAAAATTTTCTAACTTCTTTTAATTATTATTATTTTTTTTAAATCTTACCGACCCCAAACATTTAAATGGTTAAGTATCTTGAATGCACTTATAAGTCCAAGCGCAGACCAGCGGATGCAAAGGCTAGCTATGAAACAACTAGTGTGTTCTCGAGGGTAAAACTCAGAATTACAATTGAATCTAGTTCATGGTCCTGATTAGAGTATTCCTTCACAGCGCCATAAAGCATTTACAGTAAAGCTGTTTGACAGTCTCATTGGAGCATGATTTATTGTGCTCAAGGATATGAGGTAATGGGGTCAGACGCCAGCAGCACTCCGAGCACTCCAACATTACTAAATTAGTGTAACAGAATATTATAACAGTTCCATATCAGGGCAACACGACACTTGGAGAACCGCCACATGATGTCTGAATAATCAAACTAATGTTCCGTTGAACAAACAATCACTTTTTTATTATTCTTCTCTACACACATCTCCTTGTACATAGGGGTGTAAAATGCATCAATGCATTGTGATACATTGAACTGACAATTTAAAAAAATTCAATACAGAATTTAATAATCAATTATGCTTAGATTAATAATACCAAATGTACTGCATTGCAGATTTTATTCTTAAACACAACATAATTGTTAACAGTCTCAGTTAACATAAAAATCCAGATCCTGAATCGACTTCCAGCGAGGACAGCATTCAAATGTTAGGGTTCAGTAAGATTTTTTTGGAAAGATTTTTTTTTTTTTTTTTTAGCAAAGATGCATTAAATTGCTCAAAAGTGTGAGTAAAGTCATTTATAATGCTACAAAAGATTTCAACTTTGTAATAAATGCTGTTCTTTTGAACGTTCTATTTATTAAATCACCAGGGGGGAAAAAGTTTTCAGAAAAATATGAAACAGCATAACTGTTTTTAACATTGATGATAATAAGAAATGTTTCTTGAGCACTAAATTAGCATATTAGAATGATTTCTGAAGGATCATGTGACACTGAAGACTAGAGTAATGATGCTGAAAATTCAGCTCTCTCATTACAGGAATAAATTAAATTAATAATATTATTATTTTAAAATATATTAAAATAGAAAACAGTTATCTGAAAATTGTAATGACATTTCACAAAATTACTGTTTTTACTGTATGTTTTTATCAAATAAACGAAGTCTTGGTGAGCATAAAAGCCTTAAAACGTTTTTTTTAAATGTTTACATGCTAGAGTATTTAAGAGTTAAAAAACTCTTAAATACACAACACTTTTTAAAAAAAATGTTTTTAAGTGTAGATGTAATGTTTTACATTTTTTAAATGTTTTTTATTATTATTATTAATTGAATTCTATTGTCAGATCGATGCATTTTAAAATTAAAATAGTCAGACCAAATATTTACAGACAAAACATTGCTTTCCAAGTGCTGAACAGCCATGAACAAGACTCACAATACAGTCCCTGTGACATTAGAAACATGGATCTAAATATGGCTGCAATCTGCACACACAAAAATAAACAAGCTAATCCAGCTCATCTACAGATTTCACAAGTGTGCATTTTTTATCTTTTTACTTTCAGCCCAGAGCATGAGCAGTATAGCATTCCAAGGCATCCTGAACATATGTGTGGACAAGCCCTGAGCAGTGCGCCCTGGGAATGAAGACACAAGCCATGAAATGTATGCGCTATTTATGAGGATGATGAAGGCAGAAATACGTATCAGTTGAAAACAGCAGCCCCTGGAGGATTGTTGGAGGGACCGCTCATGCATGCTGATGCGTGGAGCACAACAGGAGTAGGAGGAAAAGGGATGGATGGGAGTAGAGGAGGCAGAAGATGAGTTTGTGAAGGATGGTGGAGAGGAGGTAAGGGGTTCTGGGAGCTTTCGGCCCATCCCACGAGGAACGGAGCTTGTGAGGATGTACTTAACCCTTTGTGCACTCTCATACCGCAAACAGGACGGGGAGGAGGGGAGGAAGGGGAGAGATGAGGAGGAGGCCACAAACACACCCTTTCCGGTCTAAAAAGGGGGTGCAAATAAGACTTAAGAGAGAATGAAAGATATACCCCTCCCCCCACGATAAAGAGCTTGGAATAGAGAACAAGTTGATATAGTAATTTTGACTTTTGTAAAACTGTATGATGTTGTCAATAGAAACTTTGACAAATTACTACCGTTTAAAAGTTTGGGGTTGGTAAGATTTTTTAAAAGAGGTCTCATGCTCACCCAAGCTGGATTTATTTGATCAAAAATACAGTAAAATGGTAATATTGTGAAATATTATTAAAATAACTTTTTTTGTATTTTTTTTTTTTTATGTAATTTATTATCATCAGGAATCTTCAGTGTCACACGATCCTTGAGAAATCATTCTAATATGCTGATTTGATGCTCAAGAAACATTTCTTATGATCAATGTTGAAAACAGTCGTGCTGCGTAATATGTTGTGGAAACCATGAAACATTTGTTTCCAGGATTCTTTGATAAATATAACATCCAAAATAACAGTTTGTCTGAAATATAAATATCTGTAACATTAATACTGCCATTTTTAATCAACTTAATGCACTTTTCTAAAAGTATTAATTTCTTTTAAAAAAAATGTTTTTACTCACCCCAAACTTTTGAATGGTAGTGCATACCAATACATTTATAACATTTCAAGTTGTTAGTTGTATAAATTAATATTAGTTAATGTATTACGAACAAACAAATTCACAATGAACAGTTTGAACAGTTAGATTTTGAAATTAACATTAACCTAGATTAATAAATGCTGTTAACAACTGCAGCAAACATTACCTTAAATATTACCGCAAGTGTTAAATAACGACTGATGAATGGTTTGAACGAAGTTTGAACAGCTCTAACATTTGCATGCATATGAAAATAATCAGTAGCATTAATATGCAGTAAAAGCGATGGAAAACCATAGAGTTAAAACATTTTTTTAATATAGACACTCGAAATGTCAGTAAATAATGAAAAAGGAAATGGAACAGGAACTTACATTGTATAAAAGACAACTGAAAATAGAATACTGGGCATTTTACATCAAGATGATATTGATGATACTGAAACTTGTGAGCCAGAGTAACTGACATGTACAAAGAAAAAAGTTTTTTAAAACAATATCAACATTTTAAAATGTTTCCACTGTGAAAAAGTAGTACCCCTAAATAAATGCTTAATACTTTTGAGAAAAAAAGGTTTAAAATTATGTACACTGACTTGAGTCTGTCAGTCAAGTTGAGATTACATTTACAGCCAAATACTACTCATTTTTCTCAGAAAACTCGAATTATTAAACACTGGTACAACATCGTATTAGCCAGCAAAACAGAAAGAAAAAATTGCATGGCATCACCTAAAACTGTGCTCTGAAATTATATGTACAGTTACATAAAGCAATGACTGTGTGACTTGTGCATTGAGTTGGCAATAAAGACATGCTTTGTGAGTCCCAAATGGCACATGAAATTAAAACAGGAAACAGAAATATGATGAAATAGCTGCTACAGTATGTGAGCAAACAGGATACTAAGTGAAGTAATACGTTGAGTGAACAATGTTTATTTTGGAAAATCTCATGAAGCGCTGAGAATTGGAAACATACCATCAGCATACTAGCATACCACTACATTAGAGAAGGAAGGTGAAGACGGAAAAGAAGGCGAGAGGCAGGTCTTTACTTACATAGTTTGGGAAGGGTTGCAGGGTGGGGAAGGTCTCCTCAGGGTAAGGGGTCTCTCCCTTTGGGAGAAAGGGCTTCAGACCAGAGCCAGTTTCATACATAGACATGGGGCGGCTCACCCGAGCAGACAGGTGGCGTTTCAGGGCAGAGGAGGAGGAAGAAGAGGAGGAGGGACTGGAGGGATTGGGGTGGTCAGGGCCGCCGGGGGCCTGATAGGGTTGTTGAGCGGAGACCTGCCGCCTGAGAGAGCTGTTCTCGCTTTGCAGAGACTGCAGCTGAAGAGAAAAACGAGTAAGCGAGAGAAACGCATAGAAAAGCAGAAACTGTAGCAAAGCTGAGCGTAAAGGAAAAACTGTCAATCAATAGGTGAATAACAATGTTTAGTGTTGCCCGTTTCAGGCCTACTGAATTTTTACATTACCAACAAAAAGGATTAGACTAACCCTTTGCCTTTTCCATATCAAAAATTAGTATCAAAACAAAATGACTAAATTGTATTAAAAAAAAGAAGAAAAAAAATTCTATGAATATTCTAAAAAAATATATATTAGAATTATATCAAACTTTTAAGAGGATTTCTGCTCCATGAAACTGCAGGGGGTTGGTGAGATTATGAAAAAAAAAAAAAAAAAGGCTAAAGATAAATTAAAATAATTATCAAATTTCAATTATAATTTTACATTGGAACAAAATTAAGCCATTCTATAAAATAGGACATTTATTTAGATCTTATAAAAAACCAACAGTAGTAATTATTTGAGATAAATTATGAGGAAAATGTATTTTAAATTAAGTTCAAATCTTAGGGGAACTTTGAATGAATAAGGAAAAAAGGGATAGAAAAGCGTTAACTGGAGTTGCTCAATAAATCCAAGTTAGCATGCAGGCATGGGTATATGCAATGTCTAGACATGTTCACAGAACAAGCGCAAGTTAGACGCGTTTAAGAATCTACAGTGAGAGACAGAGATTCACTCTGCAGCTCAGAGAGAAGCCAAACAGCTCGAGCTAGTGCACTGGCCAGGATCAGAAAGGAGATGCAGAGCGCAACAAAAGAGCCTTAGGACTTCACTCGTGGTGATAACATGATTTGGGCCATCTCTATTTTCAGATTTTCATCCAATGCAAAGCCACACAGTTTTATCACACAAATGTCACAATGGTATAATTATTCTAATCATTAAAGTTAGAAAAGTATCTGAAAAACATAATACACAACTTTTGTGTGGGAAATACATAATTCACAATCACTTTAAAAGCATCATACATTTTAAGCAAGAACTCATACCTTTAGCAACACAACAAAACTAGTTACATGTTCTTTTACGAGAGGACAGAGTAGTTTTGGTCATAAACAGTCAAAACCTTTCAAAGTACACTAATGACCATATTCTCTTTTAATCATTGAGAAGTGTAACAGGAAACAGGCTGAAGCGTAACTTCCTTAAAGGGATAGTTCACCCAAAAATGAAAATTATGTTATCATTTTCTCACCCTCAAGGCATTCCAAACATGTATGAACTTCTTTCTTCTGCTGAACACAGAAGAAGATATTTTGAATTTATTTACTACTTTATAATTTATTGTCTTTGAATGGGGTTCAATGTCTATGTGAAAGAGAAAAATATATATATTTCTAACTATGTTCACATATAAATGACAGTAAAGGCTTGAAAGGCTCCAAATTCAATTCAGAATTAGTATTTTATATTCAATCTCTATTTTTATCTGATTTATATTCTGGAAACGCTTGTCTAATGTACAAACATATAGAAACAGACAATTAAAACGAGTCATGCTGATGCAAGAGCCAACTGCTGAATCAGGTTTGCAGTTAGGGAGGTTAGCAATAGCATGCCAACTTATCTCATCTGCAATCAAATGCCAAAAAAGTATGTTTTGGGTTTTTGTCATTGATAGAGCATATTTTCGAGTGATTTAGAAGTTAAGGTCATGCTGGTTATTTGAACACTACGGCAGATATTACAGGATTATTTTGACATCAGCATTCCAGAGGATTTTAAGAATCATAATCGTTCAGTCAGACGGGACTTTTAGGTCACCTGCAAATTTGCCCCCTCACGTGCGAGAAGAGGTGCAGGTGTAGGGGTTAGACAGTCTTGCTTTGTTTAGGAGCAGAAACGCTGCTCTGACCAGGGCGTTCAGCGCTCACTGCTGAATCTCTGGTACCTTTTTCTGCATCAATCTCAGCTCTTCACTCAGATTACTGTTGGCTTTCATCAGTTCCTGAATTTTGGCCTCGGAAGCGGAAAGTGCGTTTTTCACCTCCAGGAACTCCTGCACTGAAATCGGTCCATCGGACAGATCTGAGTCCAGGCTCTGAGGGGAAAAGAAGAAAGATGGAAAGATGGCCAACATGTACACTGGGATGGCAAGAACGGCTCAAAACAAAATTCCTAAAGCTCCACCGGCTTACCTTAGCTCTGTCTGCTTTGCCTATTCGTAAATCAGTATCTGTTTTATCACACAAATGTCACAGTGGTCTAATTATTCTAATCATGAACATTTATAAAAGTATCTGAAAAACATAATACACAACTTTTGTGTGGGAATTTAAATACAAATAATTCAAAACCACTTTCAAATCATCATACATTTTAAGCAAGAATTTAAACACAACAAAACTAGTTATATGTTATTTTATGAGAGGACAAAGTCGTTTTGGATCATAAACAGTCAAAACCTTCCATTATGTTTAAAGTACACTAATCACCATCTTCTATTATAACCATTGAGAAATGTAACAGGAAACTGAAACGGTCACTTCTTATAAGGGATAGTTCACCTTCGCTCTGTCTGCTTTGCTTATTCGTAAATCAGTGTCTGTGTCCTCGTCGGATGCCACGCTGTCATAGTCTGGCTGGTCGATTTCCTGACCTTCACTTCCATGCCGACTACCCATACTTTTGAAGAACACATCAACATTGTCTATGAAGAAGTAGACAACAACCATGAAACATCAACAAAATCTATAAAAGAAATCAAAGTCTGGTGTGTCCAAATGCAGGCTGTACCTTTAGGACTTGAGACTGAATTCCCCAGCTGGCGTCGCTTTGCATCACTTAGAATATCAATCACAAGTGTGGCAAATTCATGAGCATTGAACCTTGCCAGCTTTTGTCTTCCCTGGAAAAGAAGGTAAATCTTGATTTTATTGCATATTCACCATCTGAACAAACAGCTGGTCTTACGGAAGACCTTTATAATTAGAGACCGATTAGGCATGCTTCTTTTCAGGAAACATTCTTGTATTTAAAAATCATATTTCTCTTTTCATTTCCCCCTCAAAAACTGTTTTATTGAAGAACATATCACTCTGCGATACAGAACATAACATATAGAATCACAAAATGAACTGTTAATTTTAAATTAGTCACCGGAGTGAATGGCAACATGATTTATTTAAAATATGTGAAAAAATATAAGTGGTTCTTAAGTCAATACTTTTTAAATAGGTTGTCAACTTTCCATTCCTCCGCTGCATGATTCTAGTCAGCGCTGGATTCTAGCCACCACTGGATTTTAGTCAGCGCTTGAGCGCTGGTCTATGACTGAAAAAATAATAGAGTCGTTGCAAAAGAAACATAGCTAACATGTCACATTAAACTGGAAGATTTTAGAATGTTGTAGGCAATTCTTTTGCAAGTAACTACATGTTTAATCTTGTCTTGCCTAGATCTTTGGTGTAAACTCGTGAACGCCCCCCTTTCAAAAATCTTGCTTCCAATGCCCCACGTTGTTCTCTGAACGCCCCCGTTGAGAAACACTACACTAATATGGAGCCATGGAGCAAATGAGCTGTTCCGCTGGGTCCTAAAGTCAGTTCTCGAATTTTCTCTTTAGAATGCATTCAGATTCAGTTACACACACATGTATACATAATAAAATAATTTTTTGGTGAAGTTAGTGTTCATTTTGAGTATTTTGTATGTGTTTCTATGTATACTGAAGCATTCTTGATATTCCATTCATGCCTAAGGGGGCCAAATTGACCCCTGAGGGAAGGATTTGTTACTTGTTTTTTATTTCAACCACATATACTCCTCAAATTTTGAAGTCTTGTACCACTCTGATGAACTGATTTTTCAAAAAACATTAAAAACTAACTTCTGGGTCAAAATGACCAGAGGGAAGGATGAGCACAACTTCTCATAAAATGCATCTTTGTGGTTTGGGTTGTCTAAGCAAACTGTTTGTGCATAGCAGTTTTGATGCCATTTCCTCTTTTATTCATTTTGTGGCATCTCTGTTTGCATGTTCGTCTGGCACATTTCTGCATGGTGCACTTTTAGCTGCAAACACTGCATAAAAGGTGCTATAAAAAGTTCACTTGTCAAAATGCAATATCTTTATTTCCTGCTAAGATGACTTTATTGAAAGCGTCAAAACTTTATGTGCAGTACTTGCCTGGTTTCGTGTTGATGAGTACTCTGGGTTTACAGGAAGGAAAGGCACAACTGTTGTCTCTGTAACCAAAGTGCTGTGGTTCTGAGTGGCCAGCCAAACTACACCAATACAAAGATAGCGCGTGTCACGCTTTTCACTTGTATGATGTACATTTTATGAGCCTTTTCTTTCCATTGTTCATCACATGCTGATTATCTCACCTGCATCTGTCTCTCTTCGATCCACTTCATCGTACACATCCATTGCTAATTCCTCAAACAAATGATCGCTGAGCTGCAATTAAATTAGTTACATAAGTCATCTGTGCTCTCAATGGTTGTAAAACTGCATAAAAGCATGTTTAGAGACAGGTTAAATAGCATCTTAATGGCCATCTGCTTCAGAAAAGTACAATGATTTACTCTGTGCTCAGTAGCGTTGGGGTAGCTACTTTAAAATGAGCTTTCCAAGTACCAATCTACAGTAGTTAAACTTCAGTTACGCATGATCTATTACAAAACAATGAGGATATGGGTTTGCGTTTTGCTAGTAGATTGTGTTCAATTACGGTTGACATGATTTGAACAGATAAACTGATACTAAATAAAACTAGTCAAAAACAAAGTGATGACACTTTAATTGAATATTTCGCTTAATATACCAACTTAAATTCATAAAGCAGAATTTAGCTTAGTATTTTGCTATAAAACATGATTAAAAAAGAATTTGGAGGGACTTCTGTTAATGTTTGAATAAAACAAACCATTCAATTGTTTTGTTGATTTACACTAACTGTCCAAACGTTCTGATATACTATTGAACTACTGTAATCCTACTGAAATATGTAGTTAGATTAGCAGCATTTTACTTTTAGTTAGTTACTCCCCAACATTAGTGCTTAGTCTTCTTCTGTTTGGAGGCTATGCTGATACATTGCTTAAAGTAAAAAAATAGATGGACTCACAGACTGCAGTTTTCGTTTCGCAGCTTTTGCAAACTCTGATAACTCCAGACTGCTATAAAAGGAATTAAATAGTAAAAATATATTTTTTTTTTATTAAAATAGCTTTAATATCAAATCTGTAATGGTAAAAGAAAAGGGGATATTTAATTAACTGTCATGTAAAATACTTACACATTTCTTTTTCATCAAAGACAGCAAAAAAAAAGAACAAAGAAAAGGCAAGATATTAACATAAAATAATGTTCACTTTAAAAACGTGCTCGGATCACTATCTCAGCTTTTCAGGGAAGTATTCTGGGATGCAATCAGAAGATCCTAAACATGACCAAGCACATCCCCGAATACTCCTCTACTACAGAAGAAACTTCTATAAGGGTGGCACCAGTATCATTAACAGGGGAACATCAGAATATATCAGATTATTACTACCTGTCCGCCATCTGTGGTATAATGAAATGCTGTCCACTCTTGTGATCTGAAACACAGAATGATGACAGTACTGACTCACAGTACTCATTTACAACTAACTGACATCCACTGACAAAGATGCACACTAAAGCATAAACACTACACATCAAGCTCACTGTAACATCACTGTGGTATTTTATTGAGGCATCTGGCGCTTTGAAGACCATAACCCATCACCTGGTCTCACTAAAGTAAAAGCATGCTGTAAAATGGCTTCATCAGCTGGATATGAAAACATCAGTTCTCATCATGATAACACACTGACTCACCAGGCTTCCTCCCACAGAGGTAGAAGGCCAGCCTGTCTGTGAGCTCATACTGTACTTCCACCAGTCTGTCTGCCAGGTCCTGATGGCCAGCCTGCCTGAATACAAACAACACAATGACGTTATGACACATGGATTTTTATTTTTGAACTTTTAGGTCCTGTGCCAAATGCTGCCCTCAGACCTCGTGGTCCTTCTCAGAGTCTCCTATGAAATCTGAAGCCCTCTGAATCATAAAATAACAAATGGGACAGCATACACACCCATGGACCAGTGTTGTTATTAATTAAATAGAAATGGAAATATAATTGATTTGCCAAGGGAACATTTCTAATTCTCAAGTTTTTCATCATGCTTTATTTCACCTTTATTTCAATTACCAAAAAAAGCTGAAACAAAGCATGATAAAAAAGTAAAAAATTAGAAATGTTCCCTTGTTGTAATAATTAATTGTAAATAAGTTTAAGTACTAAAACAGGGTAACTGCAGACATCTGCACTTTCAATGTAATTAATTTTAATGCCATTTTCAAGACCTTTCCAAATAATTTTTAGATCTTCACATTAGCGGCTTCATAGCAACTCAAACAAACAAAATCACCCTGCTTAACAAAGATAAACAGTACAAATGAACAATGGACGTTTTTTTAAAAGAAGAAAATATTAAAAGATTTTTTGTTATATTAATACTGGCCTAAAAAAACATAATAAATACATTTTTATTTTGGGATACAAATGGTAATATAACAAGATTAATACATTTCTGTTTTAATGCGTTAGACTGTTTTTTCGATTTCAAAAAAGCAGCGTGTGAAAAAATCTAGATCGCAACTGCTGTGTCAGTTTGGTTGCATTTTTAAGACCTTTGAAAGTGGATTTAAAGGGATAGTTCACCCTAAAATGAAAATTTGCTGTTAAGAAGATTTTTTCTTCTGCAGTAGGACAGTAAAGAATATTTTCAGCAGAAACTGTGGTCCTTGGAGATTCATATAATGCAAGTCAATGGCTACCTTCACTTTGGGAGAAAAAAAACATATACAGGCAAAACAAAATTAATAGCCGTGGCTCCTGATGATAGATTGAGGTCTTCTGAAGTGAAACAACCATTCTGTGCAAGAAACTGAACATAAATTAAAACATTACCACCTGTTATCCACAGCCTTGGCAAACACAGTCTAGAACGAAAGCTTCCTGACGCATAAAGACGTATGCGCAGGAGCTCAAACATTGGGAATTTGGGAAATCAATCTAACCAAATGAGATTGCGCAAGTTAACATAAACTTAATTTTTCATATAGGTTTCTGCATCCAGGATAAGCACAAGTAAGTACCATTTTGATGAACAATATAACACACGCGTCCTTCATCTCTGTTGTAAACAAACACAGGGTCAGCTCACATGTGACTTTGCTCTCGCAAATACGTCATAATGCGACAGGAAGCTCTCGATCCAGACTGTCATGAACACGCTCAGGACCGTTTGCCGAGGCTGTGGATTACAGGTAATAATGTTGTAAATAATGTTTAGTTTCTTGCACAGAACGATCGTCTTGCATCATAAGACCTTAATCTATCATCAGGAGCCACGGGTATTAATTTTGTTTTGCCTGTATATGTTTTTTAACTCTCAAAGTGATGGTAGCTATTGTCTTGCATTATATGAGACAACTCATCATATCAAAAATGACAAAAGCACTCTACTCAAAGCAGATGTACCTCAAACAGTAGAGTGTTGGCGCTTGCAACACCAAGGTCATGGGTTCGATTCCCAGGGAAAGCAAGAACTGATAAGAATGTAAATGTGTATCTTGAAATCTAAACAATACTAAAATAACACTAGCATGGACTTAACATGGATATTTGTTAATGAAGGCAACTGATAAATAAAATATAGTAAGTAATCTATAAATGCAGAGTTATATGCCCAGTGGCTCGGGCTATTAATTACCTTGCATAGTTGATGGGCGTTTTGCCGTTGGAGTCTGGAGCCCCAGGGTCTGCCCCATAAACACAGAGAAGCTCAGCCTGACACACTTGCCCTGCTTTAGCTGCAATGTGCAGCGGGGTGTTCCCTTTCTCCTGTTTAAACCAGAGCAGAAAAGTTAAAAATGCATTTTGTATGTAACTGAATATGATCAATTAAGGCGGGAATAGAGGTTTTTACCGGGTGGAAGTAGTTGGCTTGAGCCCCAAGTGACAGTAACCGCAAACAAGTCTCAAGATTGCCGGTTCTAACGCTGGAGTGAAGTTGCTAAAGATTCAAAAACAATACGCATCAATAGAGACAGTTCAACAAGCCTGATAGCACGCAGACAAAAACCTGATGCGCCTTAGATGTGCTAGAGGAACCATTTCAATTTATAAATCAACAATAATAATTTAAGTCAAACTTGAAAAAATGTCTCATAATGGATGCATCACATATTTGAATATCGAAACTCTTTCCTTACCTTGCTTAGATCAGCGGCTGCTGTACTGTCGTCATCTCGACAGGGTAAACGATGGACGTAAGCCAGCATTTGATACTTTGCTTTTATAAACTCTGCCTTGCTGGGGCTTTTTGGGTGAAAGAAACAATGGAGATATTAGAGCTAGTCAACAGTTGGGGGAGTTGCTTTATCTCAGCTACTATCTTTTTTATATAAAACAGTTCAAACTTTTTTGGGGTTGGCAAGGTTTTAATGTTTTTGAAAGAAGTCTCATGCTCACCAAGGCTGCATTTATTTGATCCAAAATACAGTAACATTGTCAAATATTATAAAATGTTTAAAATAACTGTTTTCTATTTTAATATATTTAAAAAATACTATTATTATTAATTGAATTTATTCCTGTGAGCTGAATTCTTCAGTGTCACATGTTCCTTCAGAAATCATTCTAATATGCTGATTTGGTGCTCAAGAAACATTATTATTAGTGATGCACCGATGTGAAAATTGTGGCCGATACCGATAACCGATATTAATATTGCCGTTTATGGCCGATACCGATATTTACCGATGTCGATATCTCTGTATAGAAAACACATTTTTATGATAATCAAATAAAGAGCTTTTTTCCAAAACACTTTTTTTTTTTTACTTTTGTAATTTATTTTCAGAAATTACTGATATTGGGCACCTTTACCTGTGTGCAAAATATGTCATCAGATTTTCAGAAGAAAAAATAAATATTTATATAAAAATATATTTTTATAAAGGATACAAGTGTGCCCTGAATTCACACTATGAATAAGCTAACCCTGAGTATTCTCAATAAACATCTAACTCACTTGAGACCAAGTCACTGTATTCTGTGAACATTGTACAACAGTTCAAAACTTTAAAGTACAGTACTGTCCTACTAAGGCAAAAGACCTTAACTTCTATTTTATAGCACAATGTTAAGTTGAAGTAGTGAGCATAGTTGGAATGTCCTGTATGAACAAAATGACGGGGTATGTTTTTGTTTCCACTGTTCGATCGCGCCCGCGCCTCTCTCTCCCTCTCTCTCTCTCTCACACGCGCACGCCACACACACACACACACACACACACACACACACACAACCACAACATATTCCAGCATTGCAATCTTGACGTCACAGACAGTTCATAATAGTCACAGAGCTTCAGAGCTAAGGCAGGGCTACAGATTAGGTGTCCCTAAAGAACTGTAACGTTATCTAACAGTTAGTAGTTCCGCATTGTAATGGATTTGCTTTCTCGTCGGTTGTTTGACATGGATTTTAACCAGGGTTCAACAAAAGGTAGGCTTTAAATTACTACATTCCCGCTGCTGGTGTATAATGGGTGTGTCGTTGCGGCTCCAACTGACCAACTCGCGTAGTTTTCAGTCAGTGGACTGTCATTGACAGGCGAGAGCTAGCATTTTATTTCAGTTGTAGCCTACATGTAGCCTTACGGGCTGTGAATTAAGATATCCTACAAGCCTGCTCAAATGCAGCGCTTGTTACTAGATAAGTTGTTGATTATGGCTCGAAACGTGTTTGTGTCTAGTTTGTGAAGTAGCATCGCTAGCTAAAGGCTACCGCTAGCTATTACTGGATTTTAAAGATTATCTTTTTTATGCACCCGTGTCGTGTGTCATTCTTACCTTGATCATTTTCATCATCATTTCCCCCCGAGAGTATGCCATTATTCAGTAATCTAACAAAAGCAATCACTGTGAAACATGTAACTTACATGTGTGTCTGAGGTGATTTAATTGCTACATCATAACCCCGTAACTCCAGCGCGACAATACTTTGATGGTCGGTCAGAACAAGGCACAGTGCCGTAACTTGCCGCCTCCAGCACCTGCTTCAGCACATTATGTGTGTGTAATGTATGCGCGCGTGCAAAAACAAACATCCCCGCCGGCCCCACATAAGCCTACACACACGTCAAATACACAGGAATGATTATCGGCCTGTTCACATCGGCCCTATTTTGACATCGGAACGATACCGATGTGTAAAAAATTTACCATATCGGGTGATATTATATCGGCGGCCGATATATCGTGCATCACTAATTATTATCATTGTTAACTTTGAAAACAGCTCAATATTTGGGGCAATTTTGTCCCCAGGATTCATTAATGATCGTCAATTTCTGTTTGAAATAGAAATCGTTGTAACATTATACATGGCTTTACTGTCACTTTTAATCAATTTAACGCATCATCGTTGAATAAAAAAGAAGTATCTCAATGATCCAAAACTTTTGAATGATAGTGTATAGCAAACATACATCATTCTGCTATGTTAGAAAATGTAAAAAAAAAACACTCACTGGATTTTATCCTGAGGATTGGCTTTGCGTTTCCCGCTCATGATGGATGACGGGTCCAGCAGAGTGTGCTCCCATATTGCATTAGCACCATTGTTGTATAATGTCTGAACCATCTGTGAATGAGAAAGAAATTGAGGGCATACATCACAAGACAAAAATCCAATATGACAACATGATTCTTTAAATATGCTTTGTGAGTCACAGTCTCTGTTGGAAGGCCTCCAGTGAGGGCGCACACCAATAAACTGTTTTCTTAGAACTATTCAAAAGACTCTATTGATGGATTAAAAAACACAGATCTATAAATAAGAATGTGATGTGGAAAAATGTACTACACAACCAGGACACATTAAATGAAAAGAGACATTATGGGATCAAAGCAATCTGTCAAAGAGAACAGGAACTTGAGAGAAGATGCTGCAGGCTGTACAAGAAGAGCACATTAATGAGTCTGTGACTGTTCCTCGTGTTCGAATTAAAAGACGACATTTAGAGTCGTTTTGGAACCACAGACTAAAACAATGGCTATTGTTATCTCTTTCTATGGAATTTACATTGAGATTGACTTTAAAAATTACAAGAGAAAGTAATTAAATCAGAATTTAAAAAAATAATTCGAATTCCGAACTACTATTGCATTAGCATTACAAATATATTTGTACATGTATTTTGTCTTGTCAATGTCTTGCCTTGTGATAATGATATGAAATGTCAAATCATTGCACAAACTGTATTTTTGAAAATTAAAAAAATATATTTTTTATTTTGGCACATACTTTGCAGACACTTCCCAATAATAAAATGCATCAATTTTTCTTTTTAATGCATAAATACCTTACTGTACCTCTATAATACCTACCTAATATAATAATACCTACCTAAATACCTACTAAATAATACCTCTCCGTATCCTTAATTTTGACCGTATGGAGCCTTTCAGCAGCAACCAAGTTTTCAACCATTTATAGGACAAGTTGATATAAAAAAAATATATTTGACAAGTTGATCAATCAGCATTTATTTTGTACTATTTTAAGATAATCTCTATTAGCCGATTAACCAAAGTAAGTGCTTATCTAGAATCTATCAACAATCTTCACAACAATCACATGTCCTTCTTTCAAATATTTTACCATATACTCAGAACTCTATACATCAACATCAGCTATTAAACCAAAACCCATTTCAGTCAACCACTACTTTTATATATGCCTCAGACTAAAGATGATTACTATAATGTCAAAAAGTCTCAGATGAAGCAGGTTGAGCAGTTAAAAACAAGAAGAAGTATCAAAAGGAACCCTATAGGGTGGCTATTTGTCTGAATGGGCTCACCTGTAGCTGGGTGGGCGGCCAGGAGGTGTTTGACAAATGCCGCACTTGCGAGTTGTGGCGGCCCAGACTGCGGTGAACGCCGCAGCACTCGTCACATATCAGAACTCCTCTGTTCACAGACGCCCAGCGAGGATCTAAGGGACCCCAAGAAAATCAACAGATTCACAGGAAGTAAACAACAGCGTGTCTCAGAGGAGTCAGCAGTGTGTTGATCACTGATCAATACACGATAACGCTAAAGGAGCTTTTTGGTTGGTGCATGAGAATGGAAACAGAAACACAACACTTTTAAAAGGCTGATGGAGGAGACATGCTTATTAGTAGAATGCACTAAATGAGAATTAAGAAAGCAAACTTTTTGATTTCATTTTGACTTTAAAATGTATTATTTACACTACAAACAAACATTTTACTTTAAAAATGCATTTGGTGTATACATAGTGTGTATTAATTTTCTTATGTTCCACTATAAAAGTCTGATAAACCATTACTAGCACAGATGTAAAAAATGTAGCTTTGATATGCATGTGATGTAATATATGACGACAACTAAATGTGGTGCTCAGTTCTTCCTTATAAGGCCACAGTAGCAAAGGGTGAATGGCATCCTTTCATGTATGGCTGTAAACTTGCTAACTTCCTCTTACATACACATGCCTCAAACCACAACAAATGCTAAGCAGCTGAGCTTTACTTCCAGGGTATGAGCAGATGAACTGGGAAACACTGTGGCTTCTTAGTTTCACTACCGTCAAAAGGTCCGTCTACTGCAGCGTGATTCTAAACTGGTTTCACTTCAGATTCAGACACTGAGCATAAAGTGGCAATCGAATACACAAACAAATGTGTTTATCCTACAAAAAACAGAGATGTCTCCAAATCATACAGTATTAAAAAAATCATCAAGTGAACTACATAAATACAACAATTTTTACATACAATATAATAGGCTGAACAGGATTTTTTGTAGTATTTGTAAATGCATAACCAACAGCAGAAGAGTGATTTAGCAGTGAAACGCATGCAACAAACAGCAGTATAAACTGGTAAATTTGCACTACCATAGAGTTTGATTTGGTGCACAACCTCGAAAGTCAACAACAGAAGATATGGAAAGTATTATACCTCCCTTTAAACCATTTCTGGATCACGACCCACCAGCTGAGACCTAGATCAGAATCACCAAAATACTAGACAAACTCAATGACCTAGACTGAGACAGAATCAACACTTGTCACTCAACACTTGTCACATACCAAGGCAGTTTTTAATAGAATATGTCATGCATAGTCTCCCTCCTTCACTGAGTCATGATGCCAAATCAGTGAAAGTGGGGTCAATCACACTGAACCTATGACTAATGTGTCTGAGCAGTCCCACCACCCCCCTCAACTTTTCCCAAGGACAGATTCAGGCCAACGTGTGATTTCACTTCCTTCAGAAACAACGATTTGAGTCAGGGCTTGAGAGTGTCAGAATTCCCCAAGAACAGAGTTTTTTGAGGATTTTATTTTCAGACTGATAACAGGCAAACATTTATTTTCATTTCTGCAAATAATTAATAATTGTTTTCCATTCTTATACGGAAGATTCAAATTTGAACGGATATATAAATCAACAGCCATTTTTTGGGTCATTTTAGACTGAAACAAATATACGTTACAAACTTTTTGCCATTTTTGTACTTTGTATTAAAATGAAGGTAATACAAGGGGTACAAAACTAGGTAAATTTTGTAACACCTGCTATATGAACACAAAAGGCTAAATGGTCTTAAATAATAGTTACACTTGAACTTTGTGGTCAAAAATGACAGGCACAAGAAAATGAATGGGAAATACGAAATGTGAAAATACAGAGCAATTTTTTAAGCCTGAAAATACACTTATAAGGAAATAGGGAATAAACATTCCTGTATACATTATACAGTATTATTTTCAATTATTTGTGTTATTTTATACAGAAATAAATAGTGCATTATTCATTTAGAGGTGAATATTGTCTAGTACCATGAAATACACTAAAAATGCAAAATGTTAAAGAATAAATATTATTGAAACTAAATATAGTACATTCATTTTAATAATAATAAAAAAATTACGCTTATTGTCTTAAGTTTATTTTGACCGCAGAGGATTACAAGTGTTAAATCTGGACCAAAATGCATGCTTTTACTGCGTCAAGTGAGCCGGTCATTAAAGTCTCTGACACTTATGAAGTTACTGACCAATTTGGGTTTGACAGCCAGCTAGATGGGATATATGATACCACAATTGCTTCAGTTTAACAGAAACATGAGTTATCTAAATTAAAAACTGATCCACTGATAACCAGTGAGCAGCCTAGAAGCAAAAGTCACTTCCCTTCATGCACAGGAAGTATCAAACAACAGCTGCAAAGAGGCCAAGGGCCAAAATCAAGCACCTGGCACCAGCATCATTCCCCTCTCTCCCTCCCTCTCCGAGCCAAGGGCTGATCTCTTGTCCATCAAGTGCTGCAGCGGCTAAAATAAAACCCAGTGCTGCTGAATGACTAAAAATATTCACCCTAACAACAACTGCCCAATAATCTCTCCTGTCCTGACATGCTGGGGCAGCCCAGGCCAGCTGGTGTCTGAGGCGTAACAAATCAATTTGGGGAATGAGGAGAAAACAGAATCACAGAACAGAACCAAACAAATCACAGGGAAGAAAGTTAATATTTTATAATTTAAACACTAAAATGGATCTATCCTAAATACAGTACACTAAATCAATGAAGCCCTATGAAACTGTTCTCTACACATTTATCAAATCAAATAAATGTTGTTCATGTCATTTATAGTCTTAGGAGGTCAGATCTCTCATGAATTGTAGTTATTCATGGTCAATGCATTTATCACAAAGACAAATTATTACACATGAACACGGTGTAGTTACGACAACAATGCTATGTGACATTTTATTTTTTCTATCTCTCAAAAGTTAGGTTAGGGTCACTTGTTAGTAAGGCCACATCGAGCAAACTTGGATGTTGTAGATGTTTTCACCTGGAATTCCCCTTGAGGGTCAAGTATGTTTACCCATTTCTCCACAGACAATGAAGTGAAGTGAAATACAATGATTGATCACAAACCTTCACAGGATCATCGGAAGCTGAAGAAAAACCCGTAAAATTGAGTCAACACTGCATGCGGTGGCCCGGTCTCAAAACCCACTAACAGTTAGCTAGAAAAGAGCAGAATCTTTGGGCACGCGCAAGTGAAGCCTAAAATGCTGTCTAGGTAGACACCTCACTAGGTTTTTAGCCACGGCCAAAGACAATACATCATCATCCTCCAAAAAGCACACAATTACTATCCAGTCATTTCCAAATCTGAATCTGGTTTTATAGAAGGTTGATTTATGATCTGAATCATATATTTGTATAGCTAAATGTTATCATTCGGTCACTCAATTCGGTAATATCACCTGGTTGTCCAGTGCAAGTTGAGTCTTTTACTAAAAATTCTATAGTAGCAGAATATACTCACCCGAACTGCTGCAGTCCGCACAAACTTCGCTATTTCGCAGCCGTTTCGACATCCTTGTCTCCGGTAACGCGGGTATTACCATATATTATCGACTCAGAATCGTCTACGGATAAATTTAAAGCATGCACCGCTTTGACATAATGACGGGATCCGTTTAAAAGTATTGTATCACTGAAAGAGGATCTCATACCCGAAGAAGAGGACGCATACGGAGGAGATAGATGTGTGCGAATCGGTGCGAACGCTGAATGTGAAATAATATATGTCGTACTATCTAGCTTGAAATTAGGACAGACGAATCAGGCAGTGGAGCCTCTGTCATGATACATTAAAAACTACACTACGGAAATGCTTGCAGTAACCCATCAGACCGCAGTAGAGTGCCATCTGTCCTCCCCTGGTCCTCCCAGACCACACATTTGAGTTTATAGTGACGATAAATCAGCTTTCTAGCGCTGCCTCACACACAGTGGACAGACGCGTCACTGCAACGAGTGAGATATTTTATTCATTTCCATTTATTTACAGGCCGTGAGACGATTATATTGAATAAGTAAGTCTGAAAACAAATAAATCCTCTTTATGTTTGGAATATATATACAAACTCAAATGAGCCAAACAGTGTTGGAAAATGAAATGCAAGCATCTAGGACGCGATCTTCATAACATACTACGTTCGTTCCCACGCATGCGCAGGAGCGGTTCCAGTCGCGAGCCGCTCCTGATGAGCTAAAGATCATTTAAAACACAGAGGCGGCGTCGCGCTTACCCTCAAAGGCGAACGAATTTCAGACAGTAGGCTACCAGTGAGATAAATTATTAAGATTATTTATTGATGTTTCATTTGAAAACATTTTTGTTTTATCTTATTTAATCTAATTAAGATTACGCAAAATTCACTCGTTAATTTAACAGAATTTAGCCATATTTTATAACACGACCACCCCTTCTTCATATGGAATGGTTTAGTCTGGAGTTGGGCTTTTCAATTTTAATTAGAAAAAAAATATAATTTATCCTTTACGATTTTGTGATAGAGCATATAGCTAATTAGGCACTTATCGACCATTTTATTTTGAGAACATTATTTATAAATACAACTAAATGCAAAAAGGTTTGGGGGAACCGTTTTTCAAATGACTGGATAACTTACACCCCTAACGTTACCCAAATAGTTTCAACCTGCCACTTCCTTGTTTTTCAAAAGTTTATTTTGGAAAAAGTTGGTTGCGTTATCGGCGTCTTCTTTGCTTAGGCGTCTTCATCTGTTTAATAGTCAGAGTCTCTGTATATTTATCAAAAATGAATTAAACGCATGAAGAAATTTGATGGTTCATGACAGTAGCTAGCTCGAAGGCTGGCTCTTGATTTTGGAGGCTGAGACACGGAGAGTTTGATCGAGCCAGAATGTTATCCGCCTCCGCTGCTAGCGTCGAGGATTTCAGCCTCAGGTTTCCACTGCATATCCTGGTGTGGGAGAATGATTACAGGAAGCTGGAAAAAGAGCTACAGACGGTAACTTATGTGTGAGATATCCGTAAATGCTGCTGATGTCTGTAACGTTACACTCTATGAAGCTAATGGTAAAATGAATCAATGATTTGACCGCTGAGAGAGTTCTGCCTCCTGTGGATGTCATAATATGCTTGTCATGTATTTAATAATCTAATGAAATTGGACTTGGTGCATTATTGGATCTTACTGTTAAATGCTTCATCAGCTTGCCATTCACTTGTTAGCCACAGCCCTGCTGTTTTGCATTGCACTGGAGAGCTGGTGAGCTCATCTTAATAACAGTAGAGATTCATTTTACTGCACCATGCTATAGATGTGCTTTTTAAATTGGGTTCCGTGGAAAAGTTTGAAAGAAATTCAATGTAAAAATAAGATAACATTTTTTATAATAAATAATAACTCTAACAGTACTGTAGTTAGTAGAAAAAAAACGTAAACGAAACTAAATAATATTTTACACATATTTATAACTTTACTTTTTCAAAGTATAAATGGGTTCTTTATACATTTAAATACATAGATGCCTTTGAAATTTTAGGATGGGTGGTCCCTCACATGAGGATGGGTGGTCCCTCACATGAGGATGATCATATTTGTGGGTACAGTGGGGAAAATAATTATTTGATCCCCAGCTGATTTTGTAAGTTTTCCCACTTACAAAGAAATGAAGGGTCTATAATTTTTATTGTAGGTTATTTTAATGGATAGAGACAGAATATCAACCAAAAAATTATATACAGGTTGTAATTAAGTTGATTAGCATTTGATCGAATGAAATAAGTACTTTGTCCCCTACCAACCAGCAAGAATTTTGCCTCCCACTGATTGGTTATGTGCCCATGTGGAACACAGAATAGCCCTGTCACTTTAAGAAAGTACTCCTAATGTCCTAATGTCAGTGGACACCTGTCCACAGAATCTGTGTCTTCCATTCCAACCTCTCCACCACCATGGGCAAGACCAAAGAGCTGTCAAACGTCAGGGACCAGATTGTAGACCTTCATATAATGTGTTTTTTTCTGGATTTTTTGTTTGATATTCTGTCTCTATCCGTTAAAATAAACCTACCATAACAATTATAGACCCTTCATTTCTTTGTAAGTGGGCAAACTTACAAAATCAGCAGGGGATCAAATAAATATTTTCCCCACTGTATGTGGCATCTAAAAGATTGAAAACCCCATGCTGTAGGTGACTGATAACTCAGACATCATGACATCGTTTCACAGGAAGAGGGTCTAATATTCTGGTTAATTACAGTTGTCTTCCACATTTTCATCTTCCCACCCACAAGCCATGCAGCAATGCTTATGATTTTTGCCCCTTTTCAGTTTCCTCCCTAAGATATGAACTGTCTGAGGTTTACACTCCTTTCAGAGTTACATTGAAGAGGTGGATCCCCGGGGCCGGACCCCTCTGCACCTGGCCGTCTCACTTGGACACTTGGAGTCCGTGAGAGTGCTGATCAGACACGGCGCGGATGTTTCCAAAGAAAATGACAAACATTGGACAGGTGAGAATGAAGCCATAGCGGTTTGAAGACATAGCAGTCTTCCAAGTAAACTGCATTGGCTCTCACAAGAATGCCATTAGAACTATTACCACCACCACTTCCTCGGCTTGTGTCATCAGTGGTTTTTCCAGCCAGTAAAAGTGTTTAGTACATCTGTTTCAGCTTTTCCGAGATGCAGCGAGCCTTATTCTCTAATAATCACCTCCTTACTGGTCATTAGTCTTTTTTGTCATATGTGATTTATAGTGCATTATATAGTAGTGCTAGACTAGTATGTTTACCTTTCCATTACAAGTCTATATCCTTGGGTAAGCATAAATATGTAATATATCTTGTTGTCTGTACAGTGCTGCAGGAAGCGGTTAGCACAGGAGATCCTGAGATGGTGCAGCTGGTGCTCCAGCGGCGAGATTATGTCAAAGCCTCCACTGCGCTGGGTGGCGTTCCAGAGCTACTGTGCAAGATCCGAGAGGTGCGTCTGTCATTTGATCCTGTTTATTATTTTTGTGAATTTTGAGTTCATATTGTGTAATATACATTACTGTTCAGAACTGGGGCGGTAAGATTTGTTAATGTTTTTGAAAGAAGTCTCTTATGCTCACCCAGGCTGCAATTATTTGATTCAAAATACAGTACAAACCTTAATATTGTGAAATATTATTACAATTTAATTAGTCCATTCTTTAGTGCCACACGATCCTTCAGAAATCCTTCTTATGTGCTGCTTTGGTGCTCAAGAAACATTTCTTATTTATGATCAATGTTGAAAACAATTGTGCTGCTTAATATTTTTGTGGACACTGTGATACATTTTTTCAGGATTCTTTGAGGATTTGAAAGTTCAAAAGAACTGTATTTATTAACATTTGTTAATATAAGCAGTCAAGTTTTATCAATTTAATGCATCCTTGCAATTTCCTAAAACAAATCTTACTGACTCTGACCCCATGTTTTTGAATGGTAGTGTGTAAATGGTATTATGCTTTTGCCATTGATTTAGCTACATGGCCATTACAAAACCCTTTCTGTGTGTTAACATCAGAGGCATATTGTTTTATTCTTTCAGCAATCAGACTTTTTTTCATTTGGCACAGGCATTTTCTGTTCTAAGCTCAAATATTGTAACTTTTGCTTTTGCTTTCACTTTTCACTGTGCACTGCATATGCTTTCTTGCTACCGAACAACCTCATAAAATTGCCCTTCTGTGGTGCTATTTGCAACACTGTTTATATGCAAGTCAAAGTGGCACATGACGCTTGTGTTGAAGCCAGCCGTGGCTCGTCTGTAAGGACATATAAACTGACTCAATAATATAATTTTTTTTTTTAAATTCTAGACTATTTTTAGTCATAAAGTGAGCAGGATGTATTCAAATTGAACGTATAGCTTCAGCAGTAATGTATTATGATACTAAGCTGGGCAGAGTGTGCCTGACCTCTGCCCATCTCTACATCACCCCACAATTTTCCAATGTAAATCTGTGCTGAAAAAGGGAACTGTGGCGTGCTCTAATAGAGAGCCATTGGGGGCCCTGCTTTTTTTCAGTTTACCTTGTGTAAACCTCGCTCCTGACCAAGACGATATCAATCAGCTTTAGCTATATGTATTTTAGTCTGCATCAGGTCAGTAACTAGTTGGCATTTCTGTTCGTCATATGTGGAGTAGCTTGTCAAATAAATGAAAGTATAAATCCTTTAAGTTTAAACATTCTCATATAAATAGCCTTTATATAGTTCTGCTGTGTTTGTTTAAGGTTTGTTCTGAGAATAGACATGACTTTGTTTTTCCTCACCGGAATTCCTCCACTTGTAATATTCTAAAACAACATTCTGAGGCAACAAATATTACTTTAAGTCAATACTAAGATAGCATTCTATACGTGTGTCATCTGTACTTAAAGCTTGTCAATCAACATTAGAACTCTACCCTAAGGCTGAATAACGCCTCTGCCAAGAGTGTTATGCATATGTTCAGCGATTAGAATATACATTTTACAAATGTCTAACATAAACTAAAGCTAAGACCAAGAATCCGCCCTACCTAAATTTAGTCAGGAGCAGCTTCTGGTTGAAGTCATGATGCAAGTCATGTGAAAGGGCCTGAAGTGTAATGAACCTCTTTTTATCCCAGTCTCCAGATTTCTACATGGAGATGAAATGGGAGTTTACTAGCTGGAGTAAGTGCTCTTTTTTCTTTTTTTCTCTCTCTCTCCTCTCATGAATCCTTATGACTTTTCTAGGATGTTGTTGAATGATCCTCATCTTGTGCTTCTTTCTCACTCCAGTTCCTCTGGTATCCCGTGTGTGTCCCAGCGATGTGTGCAGAATCTGGAAGAGTGGGGCCTGTCTGAGAGTGGACACCACCCTGCTGGGCTTTGACAACATGACCTGGATCAGAGGAAGAAGAAGCTATATCTTCAGAGAAGAGAGTTAGTTATTCTCTCTGACTGTCTAGTCTAGTTCGCCCATCTGTAGTTTACACATTCATTTGGTGGTGGGGTTCTGGCAAATGTGCTGTGAATTCTTCTGAAGCCTACACGAAGTTCACATTTGTATGTTCACTAGTGCAATTTGCATGAGGATGAATAATGTGCCTGATGTTTATTTGTGATTGATAAGTAACGTGTGACCTCACAGACAACTGCACTGAGCTGATGGAAGTTAATCACGAGGATGAGGTGGTGGATACCGAGCGCTTTGATCTCTCCCGCGAGATCGAGGATGTCACTCTGGACTCCATGCAGCCCGCTGAACAGGAAGTTGCCAAGAGGCTGACAACACCTATTGTTAACACGTATCTGGACACAAGGGACATTGCGTTTGAGAGGTATGGTCACGTATATATTATTTACTTCTAATAAATATACTACTGTTCAAAAGATTAGGGTCAGTTAGACATTTTTGTTTTTAATGTTTTTAAAAGAAGTCTCTTATGCTCACCAAGGCTGCATTTATTTGAAATACAGTAAAAACCGTATTATTGTGAAATATTATTACATTGTAAAATAACTCTTTTCTACTTTCCTGTGATGGCAAAGCTGAATTTTCAACATCATTACTCCAGTCTTCAGTGCCACATGATCCTTCAGAAATCATTCTAATATGCTGATTTAGTGCTCATTTCTTACTTTTATCAATGTTGAAAAAAGTTGTGCTGCTTAATATTTTTGTGGAACCCCTAGTTCATGTTTTTCAAGATTATTTGATGAATCAGATGTTCAGAAGAACAGCTTTTATTTGAAATATATATTTTTTGTAGCATTGTTAGTGTCTTTACTGTCATTTTTGATCAATTTATTGCATCCTTTGCTGGAAAAAAGTGTTCATTTCATTAAATAAAAATTTACCCCAAACTTTTGAACAATAGTGTATATGAAAATATATGGATTTGGGTGAATATTTTTGAACATTGACTCAAACTGAATTGATTAATTGAAATTGAACTCTTAACACCATTTTTGTTGCTGAAGTTTAAATCAAAGCTGCTATTAAAACATTAATTCTGTGCTCAGGTCTAAATCCGGTATCTGGGGTTGGAGGTCAGACAGAACAGAAGTAGTAAATGGATTTGAAGCCAAGGTGAGCCATCAACCAGCTGTTTATGAACTATAATACCATTAAGAATCATTGGAAGGAGAAAATTAGCTCTTTTAGAACTACAGATACTCCAAAGTGAAAAGTTAATCTTCAGAAACATCAGACTCTCTTTTTAGAGTAGTGAGTTAAAGAATAAGGCAGTCTTTGTCCTGTGGGTGATGATGCTGCTTTTGGCAGGTTTTTTCAGTGAACAATGTGAACGTTGTGATTCGCACCAGGACGGAGCACCTCACAGACGAGGAGAAGGCCAGGATAAAAAGTAATTAACCCACTTTAAGATTTACACTATATATATCATACCCTTTTTCCACCAAAATGGTGCTGATGCTCGACCGGGAAACTGCTAAACTCTCTCAAAACCGACCTATGTATCCACTTACTTGAAGGATTAACTGTGACTTAATTGATGTTATTACAGTACATAACCAGCAAACAAACAATCTAGGACACCACAGTCTTTGTTTAACCAGTGTAACGTAAAGCTGCTTTTGATGGAATGGGCTATAACAATCAATTTACACATTGAATAGATGGACAGAGAAAATTAAGTGGAGCAGCTGTGTGGAGTGACAAACATATTAACAAAATGACTGTTATTTGAACATGCGACAATCACTGCATTTATGTTTCCGCTGTAAACAGATTTGAGGAGTAGTCTAAAGTGATCTAGTCCCCTGGCCTCTGACATTATTAGTTTCAGGTTGTAGGGATCAGTTTGAAACCCATAATTGCTTTTCCACCAATGAAAGCACATTACATTTTTCCACATTGGGATCCAGCACCCTGTCGGTGGTAAAGAGTCAATAGGCTGTTCCCTGCAGTTCTCTGTTATGTTAACTGATTAATATCAATTTCTGATGCTTTTGATCTCCACAGGTGAAAGGAATGTTCTGGAATCTTTACTCGGCACCGTAGAACAACAGTTCGGTGCTCAAGGGGTAAGACGAGCACACCTAACAGACACTGAATTTAATTTCTTCTTAACTGTTTGGACACTTCAGCCACACTTAAAGTCGGCATGAAATCAAATTTGACAAATCTTCTTTTTATATGTAATATTGTAGTGTTTATTATAAATGATTTATCTGTGCACTTCATTATTTTTTTTTAAATTCATGTACCCTTATAATCTTTAATCAAATACATTACCCTTCCCTCCCCCCTCGAAACGACCTCTCTTCTCTTTCGGTCACGAGGCATGGCGAAAGGGTGCGGCCCGAGCCGATGAGGGGTGCGGCTATCGGTGCACCGCCTCTCAGTGAACCTGTCAGTCATCACAGCCAGCAACTAGATTTAGATAAGACAGATAGCCTACCATTAGGACACATCGAGATGCTCTCGAGGGTGAACTTGACTGATGACTTGACTCATCTTGGTTCGCGGGAGGCTCGTATCAATATGGGCTGATTCCTGCCTGAAAATGTAGCTGCTCGTCCTCGTTCTCGTCGCCGGGCTCCTCAATAAAAAATCCTTCATGGGAGGGTAACGGTGGGGAGTCCGGTGGAGAGAAATCCTCCACAACTGAATGTAAACTGGCATTCAAATCTGCCTCCATTTTGTTTGCAACGCCCAACCTCCAACGATCCAATCAATTCCCGAAGGACGAAATCAAGCCCCGCTCTACATTTTTTTCTAATTTCAGAAGCCGTTTCACTCGGATATACGTCACAACAAGGAAAAAATGACCATCTCAACTTCCGTTTCATGCCGACTTTAAGAATGTATGTCTGTCATTAAATTGGATGCAAAATATCAAACCAAGTGGTATTTTTCAGAAATAACTTAATAGTTCTAAGACATTTTAGAAATGAGTTTTAACCAACAGGTCTCAAGGTGATTTTTAGTGGGTCTATGAATCCTTTCTTCTCTAGTTCGTTACATTAACTATAAACATGTTCCAAATACTTAGTGTATATTTTGAGTAGTATCTATTGATTTGTAATTTGAAACCTAACACACTTACTTTTGTGGATTGTTATGCTTAATGTGTGCTTGTGCCATCTTTCTTTTAAAAAATATATCTTGGTTTGATACTTTATCTAATTCAGTGACATTCATACTTCCATGTGGCTTAAAGTCAACATGAAACAAAGTTGCGATAGTCTTTTCTTCCCTATTGTGATGCATGTCCAAGTAAACAATATCGTTACTACGAAATGTAGAGCGAGACTTGATTTTGTCAATCGGAAATTGATTGGATGGTTGTGTTTTGCAATTCCTGAGATCTCATGTGAGTGACAGGTTATCCCGGCCTCGTGACATTAAACGCGTCATCAGAGAAGAAATATTGAGTTATTTTGATTAAAGATGATGGGGAAACAGGATGTGCATTTGAAATCATTTCTAATAAATACTGCAATATTTCATTAAGAAATAAGAATTGTCAGTTTTGATTTCATGGTGACTTTAAGTGTCTCCCAGTGTTTTTTGTGACCACTGTATTGTACAAAGCTGGAAGGATTCTGTATTTTATGTTTCTATGTATGATTACAGGACATGACTATGGAGTTTGCCACTGCCACAAACCCCACAGCTATTACTCCAGAGGAGTACTTTAACCCAAACTTCGACCTGCAGGGTAGAGATATTGGTCGACCCTTTGAGCTCACCATTAGAACACAGAAGTAAGACAGGACATTCACTCAAAAAATGTATATACATACATATACACTGCCTGGCCAAATATAAGGTCGCGGTTTGAATTTAAATAGGCAAATGCTTAAGAGTCAATGATTGGATCGTTATTTCAGTGATTATTATGATTCTACCATGTTTTATGTTTGGCAACAGTTCTTCTCACCCTAATTGATGGAGTGTGTAGCTTTTCATTTCTTAAACAAGACATTTTCACTCATGAATTAGCACCAATCCAGATCTTAATTTCATTGAGTCTTTGGGATGTTCTGGAGACTTTACAGAGTGCTGGACTCTTGCATTGTCAATACAAGATCTTGACCAAAAATCAATGTACCTCTTTAAGAAATGAAAAGCTACACACACCATCAATTGGGGTTAGAAGAACTGTTGCCAAACATAAAACATGCTAGAATCATAATAATCACTGAAATAACGATCCAGGTGCATCTATTTTTAGTCAATATCTTGTAATGACAATGCAAGAGACATTTACAAGAGACAAAAAACAGTTACGTTGTGAAATTACAATCTTACTGACCTCAATCTTTTGAGTTCTCGTGTGTGTGTGTGTGTGTGCGTGTGCGTGCGTGTGTGTGTGTGTTTTGAAGAATTGAAGAAAATGGTTTGAGTTTTTGTGACCCCTTCTCAGGTTTAAAGGCACCCTGTGGATGAGCGAGGAGCACCCTTTGTCTCTGGTGGAGCAGGTCACTCCCATCATTGACCTGATGGCTCGCACCAGCACTCACTTTGCCCGGCTTAAGGACTTCATCAACCTCAGGTTTCCCCCTGGCTTTCCCGTGAAGATCGGTGAGTGGAAGAATGAAAAAGAGGAACAAACAGCCCTACTCTTCAGTTCTGAAATTAAACCCTGTCCAGCATAAAATTTGCATTTGTAATGTTATGCTTCAGCTTGAATATTAACTTATCTAAAAAGTCAACTAAACGTTTGCAAATTATGTATGAAAAATGGTTTAGTATTAACAAATCTAACTTTCCTGTTTTTCAAGACTGCTTTAATGTTTCAAGCTTGAACATAGGTGTTTAAGAAAACTTTGTAAAACATTTCTGCTTAAATTTTTGTCATCAAACAGAGAATACAGATATCAATTATGTATATTGCTTGTGTGAATGGCTTCAATATTACTAGATCATGGGTTTTATTTCTGTTGTGTTCCTACAGAAATCCCACTGTTCCATGTGTTGAATGCCCGCATCACATTTGGAAACGTCAACAAGTGCAGTACAGATGAGCCTCTGGACACCAACCAATCAGCTTCTACACCCACACCTACAGAAGAAAAGTGTGACAACCAGGCTTCAGGTTTGGAAATTGATTGATCTATTCCCAGTCTGTTTGAATAACTTTTAAAGGTATAGTTCAACCAAAAATTCTGTCACCATTTACTCACCTTCAAGTTGGTTCAAACCTATATGAATTTCTTTCTTCTGCTGAACACAAAAGAAGATATTTTGAAGAATATGTTTAACCTAACAGTTGATGGGCCCCATTAACTTCCATAGTATGGAAAAAAATGACTATGGAAGTCAATGGGGTACACCAACTGTTTGGTCACTGACATTCTTCAAAATATCATCTTTGGTGTTCAACAAAAGAATGAAATTAATACAGGTTTGGAAGAACTTGAGGGTGAGTAAATGATGACAGAATTAAATTTTTTTTGGGTGAACTATGCCTTAAAATGTATCAATCTCAAACCATCTCAAGCACTTCACTTCATATTAAGAATGAGTTATCTGGATTGATCCAGCAGGAAAATGTTCTAACATATTGTATTTTTCACTAAATGTTTAGTTGCTACTGCAGAACCTGCTCAATTCGAGGTGTCTCCGTCTGTGTTCATGGCACCTTCACACTATCACCACCGAGGAGGCTACCGCCACTCCAACACACGCCATTACAACCCAGTGCACCATGATGAAGAGCTGCTCCAGTACGCCATTCACCAGAGCCTGCTTGAGTCCAGTGCACTTAATTCACAGGTCAGAAAGCTTCCTGTGACTGTATTTTGTGCAATTCTTAAAGTTGTCAGTCTCTAACATGCAGTCTGGTGGGTCTTTTTTGTAGGAAACTTTGAGTGATACTGATGGACAGGCGACACAATCCATGATGAACCGGCTGAGTGATGGGTAATTTCTACATTATATGTCTAGTCTTTTGTTCTGGGGCAAATAGAGTTACACATACTGGGGTGCGTTTCCCAAAAGCATCGTTAGCCAACTATGGTTGCAAGTTCTGTTGTTATCAGCATAGTTCAACGAGTCTGTTTCCCGAAACCAGAGTTCCAGCGAACATTCGCAAACAGCATCGCAAAGTTGTGTGGTTGGAACGACAGCTCTCGACCTGTGGTTAGAAGCATAGTTTCTAGTTTGCATGACATGTGGACTCAATAAATCCTTATCTTGAGCAAAATAAGCAAGCTAACATTCAGTACAATCTATTTTTTTTTTTTTTTTTTTAGAATACATACAATTGTAATTTAGCCTACGACTTTTAGTTTGTCAAGAGATTTAAAGCACCGTTTTTGAAGAGTGTGCATATGTGCTCTAGTACTTAAGAATGAGCCTATGACTGAATCTGGAAATAAAGCAAAATAACTCAGAAAAATGAGAAATAGTCTGCAAAACTTATAGCAAAAATTTATAGCAAAACATCTAGCATTAATTCGATATCAAACAGATTCATTAAAAGTAGTTATTACTCCACCACGTGCGTGAGATCATTAACCAACGTGGTTGAACGACCAATTTGCGACAATACGATTTAGGGAAACAGTCGTGACTACCTAGTTGATTTCTTCAATGATGCTTTGTACTAAGGTAGTCAAGCAGTGATTTACGTCGTTGTAAGGGAAAGAGTTTTAAGGTTGGTGGGGTTTTTTGTATTTATTTTTTTAAAGAAATACATAAATCAATACTTTTATGATGTTTTCTATCTATTTGAATTTTCAATTCATCAAAACATCCTGAAACATGTCACACTTTCCACAAAAATATTAAGCAGCACAACTGTTTTCAACATTGATAATAAGTAATGTTTCTTGAGCACCAAATCATCCTATTAGAATGATTACTAAATGATCATGTGACTCTGAAGACTGGAGTTATGATGCTGAAAACTCAGCTTTGCCACCACAGGAATAAGTTGCATTTTAAAATATATTAAAGTAGACAACAGTCATTTTAAATTGTAATACTATTTCACAATATATTCGTATAACTGTAAAGAATCTCTTTGACCCCAGCCTTTTTATCAGTAGTCTAGTTAGCAGAAGAAATGTATAGCTAAGTGCTCTGTTCATTCCTGTGTACATATTCTTAAATTGTGTTATTATGTTCTGTTACACAACCACAGGTCTGAGTCTGAGGGAGTTTTAGTAGACCTCAGTGACACCACGCCCTCCAGCTCTGTCTCCGCCTCCAGCCCCGACACTGACCTGCGATTGGCTATGGAGCTTTCGGCCCGGGCACAGGAGGAGGAAGAAAGGCGAAGGAAAGAAGAAGAGGAGGAATTAGAGAGGATTTTACAACTTTCCTTAATGGAAAAGTGACTGAGTAAGATGAGAGAAGGAAAGACAAAGGGAGTTCCTGTTATTGCCATAACCATTAAAAACTTTTTATTTATACCTTTCTTCAGATTCACGCAGCTCTCTGTGGCCACTGACATACGACTACACTTAATTACATATTCAGTTTGGAGCCGACATCTGAAAGGTTCTGCTTCCTTATCCAAAAAATTGGCAATTTTTTTCATGATTTTTACTGCTTTCTGCTTTCTTTCCCTCCTTTGAAGAGGTGATCACGCATGTATTTTATAAGAAATCAGTGCTGCTTTTTTAATATTATGTGGTAGAAAGGTTGTGATGTCCTTGACAGTCCAAACATGAACCTGTTGTACATCTTGACAGTAATGACTAGAAACATTTTTTTGTTTGTTTTGATAGAAAGGAAGGTTTTTTGCATTAACATTAGCTTTAGGTTTATATTAATACTATATCTCAGGGTTAAACTGATCACCAGTTATTGGTTCCTTTAAAACCATTTTATACACAGCCAAGGAAAGTGAAAGAAATGAATGTTTTACACAAAGCAGTAGGACTGTACCATTCTTAACCCTCCGTGTGCTTTTGTCATTAGACCACTTCTGACTGAAGCATCTGTACTGTAAATGCAATAAATCCACACCACTGTGCCTCGCTGGAGTAAGAGGCACTCATACAGACCGGAATATTCCTGAAAGGGGCTGTCCGATGTAAGCCAATACGCCTCAAGCTTTTAGTCTGCCTAATTTGTAAAATTATACAATAAAACCGCTTGGATCGCCAAAAGTATGTTGTAATGCAAAGCATGAATGTGGCATTCCTGGGTCACTTTTTCTGGCACCAACCAAACCTCATGCTACACTAAAGGACTAGGGGAATGTGTGACGAGAAAACCGGCTGTTTTTGTTTCGGAAGGTGACGTTAAAATGGTTGCCTGTGGAAATGTGTGCGGTTGGACAGCATTGTTTGCTGACTGAGGTTCTGATAAATGTGATAATTGATAAACGTGGAAGAACCAGCCCTGCTCTGTTTGGGAATCTTTAGGGAATCTCATGCTGTTCCTTCCTCTTGTAGCTGACAGTGCTATTTATTTTGTTGCAAAAAAAATTTCTTTTTTTTTCTTGATGTCTTGATTGTTCTTTTGTTGACTCCTTCCTGTAAGTGTTTTTAAAGCCATATGAGGCTCGAAAGACATCTGATTATTGACTATTGACTTACAGCTTGCAGTATCTCACTACTTTTTGTATGAACCAGTGTGCTTGAACCGATTTTAACTATACCTGTCACCTCATAATTTTGTGACATTTATATTGCTTTATTCTTTCCGTAGCAAACAAGGATCTGAGGCCACAATCTTGCATTTATAATTGTGATGTTGTAATAACAAGACATTGATTTTAGTTTCCTGATTTTATTCTTATGCTGCATTAATAACAGCCTAGAATAAATCAAATGTTCTGGCTACGATTATCCTCACATCATTATTCCTGGACACAGAATTTATTTTCATTCTTTATTTAAAACCTAATTTAACTTTTGGTATTTGGGTATAAGTCTTAACTAACTAATTGCCAAAATGTTTAATGGTCTTTACCCTAGCAGGGTTAGTATTGGTTTGATTCTTGGTATATTGTCATCGCTGCAAAATGCAAGTTTAAAGTATCCTGTTTGAGCATGTTGAAGAAATCCTGAAGGCATTTGTAAACTGTGATGTATGTTTGACACACACACACACACACACAAAGATGTTTTTACTTTAATAAAAGCACTTTATTGACTTTTTGACACTTAATTAACTGTGACAGCTGCATGGACATGGAAAATCAAATAATAAAGGCATAAAAGCTATTAAGTTGATCAGATCAAACCAAGTGTTTTTTTACTAATTATTTTACAAGTAATTTTTACTTTGGTTATTAGTGAAAAATGTTTGAAACTTTAAACGTATAGTTGATATACAACCCCAAATCAGAAAAAGTTGGGACATTTTGTAAAATGCAATAAAATCAAGAATCTGTGATTTGTTCATTCTATTTAACCTTTTATTAGCTGACAAAAGTACAAACTTTTTTGGGGTGTGTTGCAGCCATCAAAATCAAAATTTGTTCATATTTACTAAATACAATTATGTTGGTCAGTGAAAACATTGGAAAACGTTTATTTGTACTTTTGTCAGTTAATAAATTTGATTTTATTGCATTTTACAAAATGTCCCAACTTTTTCTGATTTGGGGTTGTATATATAGCAAGATATATTAATTTAATGGTTCTTTTTTGTAGGCTACTTTATTTTCAGTTATTTACACGTTTGTCTTAAGATTCATGCTGCTCGGTTTTTTAATACAATCATTTCAAATCTATCAATTTATTTAACTTTTATTTCAGGAAAATCTATCCATCTCCTGTGTCTCATGAATTGTATTAAACAAACCAACAGATGGCACTGTTCTGATGTATAACAAACTGTCTTTTTTCCCCGTCTTTTTTGAAAAATGTATCCATCACGAATATTCTGAAAGGAAGGTGTTAATGGTATGTCTGGTTCTGTTTTCCGTTCCACAGTCAACCAATTAGATCTGTGACAATTACAGTAACATTATTCTAAAAAGAGCATTTGAGATCTTAAGCATTCTCCTTGTCGCAACAATGAGGTTTGATAGTTTATTACCCTGATACACGAGGCGAGGGTACATCACTCAGGTTATGTGAGAAATTGTGTAATGTGACATTTTCTGAATAGGTCCCTGCGTTAGATGTGAACGGTTGTCTTGGCACCTCATCTCAACAGAGCTTCGAGTGCCATGTGTTGGCAGAGGAAAGCTGTATGTCAGCAGTGGTTTGAGGCAGTGTGCAGTCAATCTCAGCCGTCTCTGGGAATGAAATCATGATTTAATTGAGATCACATGTGCAAGTGAAGGAAACCGTTTTAAAGAAGCTGACTTGGAGGAATTTTATGGAGTGTCAAATGCATCCAACTTTACATTAAGGCTAATTACTGATAGATGATAGGGTTTTACATAATGATATATAAACGTTTTTTGTACAGTTATGGTCACAGCAAGTATTGTCTTAAAGGGATAATTCACCCAAAAATTAAAATTCTGTCATCATTAACTCACCCTCAAGTTGTTCCAAACCTGTATGCATTTCTTTCTTCAGCTGAACACACACACAAAAAAAGAAGAATATGGGTAACCATATGAATGGAGAATAATGGAGATTTTGTTTCTCCATTCTGTCACCTTATGGTGTTTTGGTTCCTTGCCACTGTTGCCTTTGGCTTTTGGTTTGCTTAGTTGGGGACACTTAATATTCAACAATATTATTGATCTGCCTGCATTGACACCATTATATGAAAACTGAACTGAGCTGGACTATGACATCCCTGTTTTCTCCAGAGCGGTTGTATATATAAATGAACTAAATTTATATTTTTTTTTACAACAGAAATAACAATCACTGAACTTACTTAAGCTGGAATATGATACTATTTTCTTCTAGATCTGCTGTACAGTCAAAACAAACTTTGTTGCATTATTTCCCTGTTATCACTGTAAAGCTGCTTTGAAACAATCTGTATTGTAAAAAGCACTATAAAGAATTCCTGGGCCCCATTGACTTCCATAGTATTTTTTTTTTATATATGGAAGTCATTCTTCGAGCTTCTGAAGAATGACTTCATGTCGGGCATCTGGCCCAACAGTGGAAACGCAGCAGATTTTGGGCCTGGTGCTACTGGCCCGAGGCTTTTAGCCCGGCACGGCCTGTTTAAAGCCCTGGCTCGCACTAGCCCGACAGTGGAAACGCGGCTATTGGGGCCTTGGCCTGTTTGGTTACCTATATTCTTCAAAATATCTTCTTTCGTGTTCAGCAGAAGGAAGAAACTCATACAGGTTTGGAACAACTTGAGGGTGAGTAAATGATGACAGAATTTCCATTTTTGGGTGAACTATTCCTTTAAATATGGAAAGTGGGATCGATTTAGTACAAAGTGAATGTAGACCAGCAGCTTGGTTGGCATTCATGTAATTTTATATAAATTATAGGCTAATTGTCCTCCAGTGTAGGTGCAAGTTGATCGACCTGTTTACTTCCCAAACCTATTGTAACAATTTCTGTCTAACTGCCATTATTGTTTTATGTATCAAGTCAGAATTCATATCTGTCCTGTTTAGCTACTATATAAATTTTGTGCTGCATGATGCAAAAGGACCCTGAATGCTACAGCTTACTAATTTTTTACTTTAAAAGCCTTTAATTATTTTCATAGGAAATTGTTTTCTTCACTCATTTGGATTGTTTGACTTAATCAGCTCAAGTGTCTTGTGCTATGTTGGCAAATTACCCGAAGCAACTTTCTTCATGACTTCAGCTCAGCAGGTGTTTGGCTTGTGGACCACCTGCTAAAAATGTGATGAAAAACAATTATGCAAATATATTCATAAGAATCCATCTGTCATCTATTCAACCTGTGTGAGGGAGAGATAACCTGCTCTGCAGACGATCTTGATGCATGCGACTGGATTAGGAGGATGAGTTCTCTCTTCCCTAATGAGAAGAAGAAATTCACACAGGGGCTGGTGGGATTGAGGAGACAACACTTAAGCAGACAAGATAGAGAGAGAATACTTATGTTTAGAGCTAATTATTCAGTAGGCTACCATTGTATTACAATCTGATACCAAAAACAACCATAGTACTTTTAAAAGCTAATTAACTTTACAGAAGTGTAGTTACACATAATTTAAACTATAACATTTTAACGTGTTGATAAGGTATTTGTTGCATTCAGTTCTTTATTTTAAACACATTCATACAGATTCAGGTTTTGAAATTTATTTCAGAAGGCCTATTCAAGAGGTCTGACATGCCAAAGCTGTCAAATGAACATCTTACAATAAATACACAAAAATAAAAATTAAATAAAAAAATAAATATGTATAAATTCAGACAGTAAACAATCTAGCAGCTTACAAACTGAGCACATTATGGAAAACATATGTGGTTGAAATAGTGTTCAATTTTAACAACTTATTAAATTAACTCATTACTTTCTTATACAATCCACATGGAGATGTAACCTCGATTACACTGACATGCATTTTTTTTAGGGGTAGCTAAACGCTAAAGGTTTCAACCAAATTAATTTGGTCATACTAGTGTTGATTTGTAACCTTCAATCCCGACTATTAAGTAGTTCCTTCGTGCTGACGTTGCGGTGTTCTTGGCCAATGGCGAATAATTGGCTCATTAATATTCAGAAGCAAGCCTTCGCCATAGTAGTGTTCAGGTTCCGGCGTCTTTCTCTTTCATCCATAGGGATTGTCACCTGCGTCGAAGAGGTTTGTAGACACAAACTGCCATTCCAATCATGATCACCAACAATGTGGACAGAACACTTAAAAGAAGAACTGCAGGAGAAGATAAAATAAACAAACAAATCAAATAAATCTGCTGATATATATAGTGCAAAATACTATGGTGAAATCCACATGATTTTAAGCTTTTAACTGAGAGTCAAATTTAGCAATGTGCAAACGTGGGTATTTTAAAACTGAATCAGTGATAAACTGTGATGTCATGATGTGACCTTATAATGACACTGACAGGTTCACTCATCGTGAATGTGAAAGGCCTGAGACAGGTTCAGTCGCGTGTGTCATGTCTTACCCAAATTTTGTCTCAGCAGGACTTCATAAGGTCTGTCATTTACTTTAGACTCTCCCAGTTGAGCATTTCCAGATTGGAAAAACGTTATGCAGCAAGCGATGAGAGAGACCAGGCGTGCTGACATTATCGCGAAACAGTGTGAAGGATGCAACCGAACCCAAATGAATCCACTCAGCTCGACGACGCTGCTGTAAGGTCCTAACGCCGTCGGGTTTAAAGTTTAAACCAACATCAACATCCCAGTGGAGGCTAGGGTGATCACCATCAAACAAACCAAATGTGGGACGATTATAAGTTTATGTGGGACATGTTACCAACACTAAAAGATAACCTGAAACTGTTATAATGTTTATCTAACTTAATACAAACATTTGTATTCTGCCTTTCAGCTGATAAAAATTATTTGTTCTTTAGTAACTTCCAGAAAACACCATTACATCACAATGTAACATAACATGTCTTTATTTTACATGACATAAATTCAACATCACTGAGCCCAAAGGCAGCAGGCAGCATGCTAACTATTAGATAAAAAAAAATAGATAACTAGTTTTGAAACGGGTCTGACCAAGTCCAACTAAAATCCAACAAAATAAATAATGAACAAATAAAATATAAACAAACATGAATTTAGATCATTGACAGTCTTATGTATAAATAATATTTTAAAACAAAAACTTTCAGATTTTTTTAGAAAGGAATTATCCATTTGTTTTCTGACAGGGAACACATGGAACGAATCACCACCCCACATTTTGATCGACAGCCGTCACAACCCACTTTAGTGACCGACCGTGTTTACTCCTTTGCTTTCAATCATTGGATAGGATTTTAAAAACAGCTGTTGTATTTGTACTACATCTGACGAAGCGCTGTTAAATATAGGTGAAAAACTACGCCGCAAAAAGAATAAATAAAATGCTTTCTTAAAAAGGCAAAAGAACGCATGCATGTTTACTTAATATGATATTCAAAAACCAACAGACTGATGAAAATGTGGGACATTTTCTCAATATGCGACGTGCGTGACAAGAGGTGAAAATGCTGTGCGGTACAACACAAAGCGGGACGGGTGGTCACTCTAGTGGAGGCCCTTTGGTTTCAACTGATAATATACATCAAAGAACTTGTCAAAAATATGTGTTTTTGAGGCAGACTTTTTACATTTTAATATAAATCCAATGTTGATGCTGCAAGTCTTTGCACCCATTGCAGGTCACTCTGATTCATAGTTTTCTATGTTTTAATTGAGTTATTGTTTTTTTTTTTTTTTTGTACTAATAAGTTAGAATGTTTACACTAATCTAGGCTACAAGTTAGATAATAATTTCAACTAAAATCTACATTTCATGTTCATATGTCCAGGTCATTATCACAAAATTAATCCCTTAAAGCTCCAGTAGGTAGCTTTTGTAAACAAATATTTGTTAAAACTGTCATTATGTCCTCACAGTAGAATATGAGACAGATAATCTGTGGAAAAAATCGAGCTCCTCTGGCTCCTCCCTGTGGTCCTATTGCCATTTGCAGAAATACACCGCTCCCGGTCAGAAACAACCAATCAGAGCCAGGAGGAATGTCTTAGCAGTGTCAATCACGCTCGTGTACGCGCTGATCACCCCTCTCTTGCACAGCGCGAGCGCGTACCGTCGTTCGTGACTCTCCTGTTCGAACTCGTTCATCCAAATGAACGAATCTTTTTTCGAGTCATTTCGTTCATTCAACGAACGAAATGACTCGCAAAAAGATTCGTTCATTTCGAACGAGTCTTTTTCGGAGTCATTTCGTTGATTCAACGAACGAAATGATTCGAAAAAGATTTGTTCATTTTGATGAACGAGTTCAAACAGGAGAGTCACGAACGTGCATCACAGAACAGAGCAAGGCGAGCATTTGTGCTTATAAAACTTAAAGTTTTTTATTTATTTTTGAAATGACCGATCGTTTCGCTAGATAAGACCCTTATTCATCGTCTGGTATCGTTTAAAGCCCTTTGAAGCTGCACTGAAACTGTCATTTGGTCCTTGAAACGTTTGTGTCCTATTGAAGTCCATTATATGGAGAAAAAGCCTGGAATGTTTTCATTAAAAACCTTAATTTCTTTTCGACTGAAGAAAGAAAGACATGGACATCTTGGATGACATGGGGGTGAGTAAATTATCAGCAAAAGTTTTTTTTGAAAGTGAACTAATCCTTTAACGTTATCTTACTAGCTATTTATAACTTATAGAAAGAGTGCAACGTTATAAAGTTACATGTATTGCAAAATACATAATGATTTGAGGACCAAGTTTGTAGTCAAAGTATGGGCAAGCCATAGTGAATGTAAAGCATATTGTTGATGTTTCGTCCCTATAAGTGAATGTTCCATAACGGTTTATAATCTGCCGTCATCGGTGGTCCTGTTTACTAGCCTGCGCGTTCAGGGCAGGCTGCGCTGTGGGGGAGGAGCTGTGGAGGGAGGGCTGTAGCGCAGCAGAGAGCAAGGGGGTTGGACCTGGAAGTTGTGCTTGTTCAAATTTTCAGGCTAAGTCAACATTTTCTCAAAACTCCCTACTGCAACTTTAACCAAGTCCAAACATACATGCAAAAGTCCTTTTTTTTTTTTTTTTTTGCTGTAAGTGTGCAAAGATTGTTTTGCATGAGGCATTAAATTTTTTTTTTTCCACAGAAATTGTTTATTTTTAGAATTGCATTCATGTTAAATCTGTATATTTGTTAAATAATAAAATCATTTCTGAATGATAGACCCATAGTGAAATGCTCCATGCTTTAGAACAGACGTTCCCCAATTTTTTTGTCAGCCAAAACCTTTTGACCTAAAATATTTATTTGAAAGTACCCCTTTAGAAATTTAAGTAAAGATTTAAATCATTTAATAACATATTTGCATTTTCACGGTTATCTGATGTCGGTTAGTGATCACAAACATGCTGGGGAAAAAACAAATAAAATGTTTCCAATATATACTGTATATATACATACACACTCATTGGCCACTTTATTAGGTACACCTTGCCAGTACCAGATTGTACCCCCTTTTGCCTTCAGAACTGCCTTCATTCTTCATGGCATAGATTCAACAAAGTGCTGGAAATATTCTTCAGAGATTTTGGTCCATATTGATATGATATCATCACACAGTTGCTGTAGATGTCGGCTAAACATCCATGATGCAAATCTCTCATTCCACCACACATTGTCAAAAACACATTGAGACTTGGTGACTGTGGAAGCAATTTGAGTGTAGTGAACTCATTGTCACGTTCAAGAAACCATGATTTATGCTTTTTAACATGGCATTTCCTGCCGGAAGTAGCTATCAGAAGACGGGTACACAGTGGTCATAAAGGGATGGACATGGTCAGCCTCAATACTCAGGTAGGCTGTATTGTTTAAATGATGCTCAATAGGTACTAAGGTCCCAAAGTGTGCCAAGAAAATACTCCTCACACCATTACACCACCAGCAGCAGCCTGGCAGGATGGATCCATGCTTTCATGTTGTTTATGCCAAATTCTAACCCTACCTTCTGAATGTTGCAGCAGAAATCAAGACTCATCAGCCCAGGCAACATTTTTCCAATCTTTTATTTGTCCAATTTAGGTGAGGTCGTGCAAATAATAGCCTCAGTTTCCTGTTCTTAGCTGACAGGAGTGACACCCGGTGTGTCTTCTGCTGCTGTAGCCCATCTGCGTTCAGAGATGATCTTCTGCTGACCTCGGTTGTAATGTGTGGTTATTTGAGTTACTGTTGCCTTTCTATCAGCTTGAACCATGTCTGGCCATTGTCCTCTGACATCTGGCACCAACAAGATATTTTCTCCCACAGAACTGACGCTCCCTGGATATTTTCTCTGTTTTTGGGGCCATTCTCAGTGAACCCTAGAGAGGGTTGTGTGTGAAAATCCCAGTAGATCAGCAAATTCTGAAATACTCAGACCAGCTCGTTTGGCACCATCAACCATGCCATGTTCAAAGTCCCTTAAATCAGCTTTCTTCCCCATTCAGATGCTCAGTTTAAACTTCAGCACATGCCTTGATCATGTCTACATGCATTGGGTTGATTGGCTGATTAGATATTTGCAAAGAGCCATATGTCAAAGAGCAGTTGAACAGGCATACCTAATAAAGTGGCAGGTGAGTGTAGGCCTATACAGCTGCTGGTCATATAATTAGAATATCAGCAAAAAGTTGATTTATTTCAGTAATTCCATTCAAAAAGGGAAATTTGGATATTATATTCATTCATTACAGACTGATATATTTCGAGTGTTCATTCCTTTTAATTTTGATGATTATAACTGACAACTAATGAAAACCCCAAAATCAGTATCTCAGAAAATTAGAATATTGTGAAAAGGGTTAATATTGAAGACACCTGGTGCCACACTCTAATCAGCTAATTAACTCAAAACACCTGCAAAGGCCTTTAAATGGTCTCTCAGTCTAGTTCTGTAGGCTACACAATCTAGACGACCATTGACATCTTGCACAAAGAGGGTAAGACACAAAAGGTCATTGCTAAAGAGAATGGCTGTTCACAGAGCTCTGTGTCCAAGCACATTAATAGAGAGGCGAAGGGAAGGAAAAGATGTGGTAGAATAAAGTGTACAAGCAAGAGGGATAACCGCACCCTGGTGAAGATTGTGAAACAAAACCCATTCAAAAATGTGGGGGAGATTCACAAAGAGTGGACTGCAGCTGGAGTCAGTGCTTCAAGAACCACCACGCACAGACGTATGCAAGACATGGGTTTCAGCTGTCGCATTCCTTGTGTCAAGCCACTCTTGAACAAGACAGCGTCAGAAGCGTCTCGCCTGGGCTAAAGACAAAAAGGACTGGACTGCTGCTGAGTGGACCAAAGTTATGTTCTCTGATGAAAGTAAATTTTGCATTTCCTTTGGAAATCAAGGTCCCAGAGTCTGGAGGAAGAGAGGAGAGGCACATAATCCACGTTGCTTGAAGTTTTCTGAGGTCCAAGGTCAACGCAGTCGTCTACCAGGCAGTTTTAGAGCACTTCATGCTTCCTGCTGCTGACCAACTTTATGGAGATGCAGATTTCATTGTCCAACAGGACTTGGCACCTGCACACAGTGCCAAAGCTACCAGTACCTGGTTTAAGGACCATGGTATACCTGTCCTTAATTGGCCAGCAAACTCGCCTGACCTTAACCCTATAGAAAATCTATGGGGTATTGGGAAGAGGAAGATGCGCCAGACCCAACCATGCAGAAGAGCTGAAGGCTACTATCATAACATAACAGGCTCTCATAACACCTGAGCAGTGCCACAGACTGATCGACTCCATGCCACGCCGCATTGCTGCAGTAATTGACCCTTCGCAAGGAGTTTGATTGACAGGCGATCTGACCAATCATAATCCGCCATCTGCCATTTTTGTCCAACAAGGAAGTCAGGAGAGTTAGTAGATTAACGTTGGAGGATTTTAACTTGAAAAACTAAGTGTACTGATGTCTTTCTGCGGTCAAAATAACATTCCTTCTTGTTCATTCATGTTTATTTGATGCTATAAATTAACTAGAAGGAAGAGATGATCAGTTCACGAGCAGCTTTAACTGAGGCTCTACAGCGATCTGTCAGACACATTAAAGAGCCACAAAATGGTATTTATTGTTTAAATTTCTTTAAAAAATGACCAAATATTAAAGTTGTTACTTTGTTTCATATCAAAAGTAACCTGGTCTGTCGTGTCTGTCAGCGCGTTGTCAGTGTCCTCTGCTCCGTGTTGTATTTTTCACTGTGTGAGAACATGGTGTGTGGTATGAGAGCGGCGTGGTTTGTCGGACATAACAATAGTAACTAAAGGGGGTGGGTCTTTGCGAACGGTCAATTCAGGCAAAAGGAGCCCCAACTAAGTATTTAGTGCTGTACATGCTCATACTTTTCATGTTCATGCTTTTCAGTAGGCCAACATTTCTAAAAATCCTTTTTTTGTATTGGTCTTAAGTAATATTTTAATTTTCGGAGATACTGAATTTGGGATTTTCATTAGTTGTCAGTTTTAATCATCACAATTAAATGAAATAAACATTTGAAATATATCAGTCTGTGTGTAATGAATGAATATAATATCCAAATTTCACTTTTTGAATGGAATTACTGAAATAAATCAACTTTATGATGATGTTCCAATTATATGACCAGCACCTGTATACATTTTATTTACCTTTATTTAACTTTTTCAACAACTGTTCATGAACTTTAGTTTGATAAATCCTGCTTTAGATTTCACCTCAACTTCACCTCATGAAACACTGTTATTGCAGGTCACATACAGTTTGTCACTCACTAGCCTTTTCCATGCAACTCTTGGTCTTTCATTTGAGTAATTAACAGAAGAGCACAGAGCCTGCAGGCCTTTTGTTAGGCTCCTCTGTAGTTGAATCTGAGGTCCACCTCTACTCCAGTCGCCTCCACTGAAGCCTTTGATCCATTCTGCGGCCTCTGCTAGAAGTGGCTGAATGTGGAATAGCATTATCTTTTCTCTATTCTCTCACCCCATACCTGAAACTGGCACAACTGAACCGTGTTTCCCAGAGCTGCGATTGGTGGCGATTGAAGATCTAGTCTTTAATAAAACATCTCATTTAAATGCCTGACACAATGCTGTTCTCTTACCCCTTGTGTGTTTGCAGATGCTGGATACTGCAGCTCAATGCAAATCAACATGTTAATTAAGGGGCAACAGTGCAAAGCTGTTCACACTAAGAGAACGAAGGATGGGAATCACATACAAATCCATAGTACTGGATGGATGGATGGATAGATAGGAATATTCAGTACAGCTTTATTAATTTTCCAGACATATAAGTAAAACTCTCTGCCACAACCTACAGTGCAGACATAGTATATGAACCACATTTTCAACTATCCATAATAAGACATTCATAGCAATTTAATATTTGGTCACATCCAGAGTTCAGTAACATCCTCAGTTCTTTATTTGGAAAAAAACGTGGGAAGAAAATGAACACGTTACACTTAGCTAGGATTTGGGCTCAAGTTCTGTTAGAGAATGAAAATTTCAAACAGTCATGTAGTCTTAGTTCCAAATGAGGAACAGAGGAAACCCTTATTTTTGTCATTTTTCCTTTTCTTGGTGAGGCACAATATCAATACAGGTGTAACAAAGTTTTGACATAAAGTAGCTACAATATTTAGGCAGAGTTAAGGCAGAAAACACCATAATGATTAAATTTTGACAACAGTTATTTCTGGAAAAAGAAATGATAGTGAAATGTGTATGAAGTTCTCTGTTCTCATTTTCTCATTGGCTGAATTTCTCACAATGAGGTAATCTCACTTGCATGTATCTCAGAAAACGTATGTGTATGACTTACAATGTAAAAAAAACCCCACTGAACTCTTCATTTTATAGGTAATCCTCAAATTAAAAACAAAACATCAACCTTTGGAAATTGCACAGCATGTTAAAATTAGGGACTATAACTTAAATTGAACGTCAGTTTTCATTTTCCATATTAAATCGAATTGTACATCACTTTCAAATATAGCATTTTTTATGGTAATTTCAAATGGACAAATCCCTGAAACTATGCAAAAGTTGCTCTTTACCCTTATAACTAATCTTTAGTTTGCTATGGACACGTAACCCAATATATGTGGCCTTTTTATGCGAGTTGTGTTTTTCTCTCAGTGGTCTAACGTACCGGACTCAACCCCATACTGTCAGCGTGGATATCTGGCAGGGTTCTCTCTGGTCGCAGACATACAGCAAGGCGCTGAAATCGGATTGAAAACAACATGTGAACAACTTTTACCCATTTTATCAATTAAATAGACTCCTCCTGAAATCTATAAAAATGTTTTTCAAGTGGAGTAGCATGTCTCACCTGTTTAAGAGAGCCCGGGGTCCACACGAGCTTGTACACCATGTAAATGGGGATCCATATGAAGGAGGAAGCTCCGATGACAAAACCAACCGAGATGCTCCAGTCTGGGAACTTGTAGTCGAATAGCGTGAGGGGTTGAGGGTTCAGCAGTGAGCTGATAATAATGTACTGAAGAAATGAACAGGAAAAAGTCACTATGAAATCAAAATGGACAATTCTTATTTTTATGTAATTATTTGTTATAAATCATTTATCCATGCACATCATTATGTTTTTGCCTTCATAATCTTTAATTAAAATAATTTCCCCCATCTCTTCTCTAATGATGTGTTTACTGGCATGAGGGCTGGACAACCTGTCACTCACATGACATCACAGCAATACCAAACCACAACGATCCAATCAATTCCTGATCAAAAAAATCAAGTCCCACCCTACATTTTTTCTTGTCTGTGAAGCTGTTTCACTCAGATATACAGTCAAACCAAAAATTATTCAGACACCAGATATCATTTTTTATGTTTTACTAGTGGGTGCAGGACACTATAGTTCATTTATGTAAGTGAGGATATCAAAATAAAGTAAACTGTGACATATTATATCCAAAAATTGTTTATACAGTGGACTACCAGTAAAATGTATAAAACTTTGGGACCAAAAATGATTCAGACACTTTGACCTGATCATGTTTTGTAAACAGTAAGTGTTTTTTTTTCTTTCATTGCTAATGCGACCTTTTTACACCACCGACCGAACAAAATTTAGCATTACTTGGTAATTGGTTGACCTAAATTGGTATTATCTAATTGTGTACTTAAATTTAACAGCTAACAGCTATTCAACCTAATTCATTTGTGAGACAGTCTAGCAGAAGGATGGCCAAAACCAGTGAAATACCAACTGAATGAATAAATCTTAAATAAATAACTCTTAAGTTATTGTCATATTTTATTACCATATTTTAAACTATAGAGAATAAACTGTGATAATGTGAGAAATGTTGAAGGTGTCTGAATATATTTTGGTTTGACTGTAGGTCACAATAGAGAAGAAAAGACTATCACTGCTTCTATTTCACGCTGACTTTAAAGTATTTTAAAGTATTTCTTCGAAATATGTCATATATTATTTTAAGAGTCTTTAACAATGAATTCAGATTAGGCCACTCTGTAGGTCACTGCAGTCTCTGTGTTGAGTTCAGGTGGATTGATATGTTTGAGAACATCCTTAGACTGAGGCTCTAATCTGATTATTTTATTTTCAAAAGGTCCATATTATCCTGTAGGCCTTACACATTCCTATGTGGTCTATGGAGACTAGAAAATTGTAGAGTGGTGGCCTTTGTGTCTTGAAGGAACAGAGACAAATGTTTTCTCTCCAGCATTTCAAATAATGTCTCAGAAGATGAGACAGGCAACCGTTTATCATGTTTTTTTTTTCAAAGACTGAAAAAAGCAGAACAGAAACTATGATTGTGGAAATGTCAGCCGTGTGTGCCAGCTCAGGCCTGTTGGGATTAGCTATAATGCATGCAGAAGTATCTAAAGAATATTAGGCTATCTGAGTGCATGCAGTTTGACATTTGCAGACTGGGAATTGTGACCGTGTGGACAGGTGAGAGAATGAGATTATAAAGGTAATAAGGGTGGAAAGGAGGTTGTGGGTGCTTAAATAGTTTTGAGCGCATGAAAGATGACTTTAACATTTCACCGGTCGTCGCACTCTAAACAGCGGTGACACTTTGCACATACTGTACTGAATGATAAATCAGAACATCTTTGTTTAAACTTACAGCAAGAAACGCTGGGCTGATGGCAACCCAACAGACTTTCCAGAACAATCCTGGAGTATATCCCAACATTGACTTGATATCATTGCTGAATCTGTTAATACCTGGAGAGAATGAAATAAATGAGTTTGTTTATTTTATATATTGAAAATTTTGTTCATGCACACTTAGACATGATGTTTATATACCCAGCTAACATGAAACATTCTCAGAACTTTCCTAACATTCTGGCAAGGTTCTTTCAAAGTTATGAACAAACGTTGTTCCAGTAATGTTAATAGAACGTTCGGACAGAGTTATCTGGTCTTTAATAATGTTCTTAAAACTTTAGCACAAAAACATTATCTATATGTCATTTTTTTCAGAGAATATTTTTACAGAATGTTCCCATAATGTTTCCAAAATAGATTGTTGCCTTAACATTCGCATAACCAAGATTTTTTTTATAACATTTAAAAAACTGGACGTTTTGAACGTCCAGAGAACTTTTAGAACTTAATGGGAATGTTAGCAAAAGTTTCTCAAACATATTTTTTGTTAGCTAGGTATATATACATATTGTAAAAAAAAGTATTACCGTTTTAAATTAGTGTTTCTATGTTAATATATTTTTAAATGTAATTTATTTGAAAGCAGCTTAATGTAATATTTTTGAGGAAACCAACATACTTTTCTTTGATGAATAGAAAGTTCAAAAGAACAGCATTTATTTGAAAGAGAGTTTTTTAAATAATAAATCTTACCATAAAACCAGGATACTGCCGTGGCCTCCAGAAAAACTACAGCTATAATTGAAGAACCAACTCCAAATTCTTCCAGTAACTTTACCACATATGCACCACCCTTGCATGAAAAAAAAAGTTACATAATAATTGAATAAATACGTTTCTGATTCAAACTCAGCACACCTCAATTTGAAATCACGAGCAATTTTTAAGTATATCTATTTGGTGAAAACATATATATTTTTTAATGTTTATTATATCTCAATTTTCCTGCAAGATATGTAATCAAATTCTATATTCTATACTCTATTATTATAATTTTGTGTTAAGATGCTGAAATATTCTTATTGTATTGATAAACTTCACTGAACGTAGGCAAACTGAAATCCAGAGGTTCATTGAAACTCACTTTAGTAAGGGTGCTGAGAGAGCCCAGAAAGCAAACAACCACCAGTCCAAGAACAAACAACTCTCTCCGATTGGACAGGACATCTGGGTACTCATCCATTACAGCTGTAATTATGGCCTCTAGCCCACCAAACTGAGGTAGAATACACATATAGACAGAAGAAGAAAAAACAAGAACACTCAGCCATATATTTACATTTATGTTTACAGCTTACAAGGTAGAACTGTATTTAAATACCTTTTTCATTTTTATTCTACTTCTTCACAATGTTCAGCTGGAATTGTTGTACAGACACCATTCAAACAGTTTTGTAGATCATTTCAGACTTTGATGTGCCATTTACTATTGTTTTATAAAAACTATACAAATTGAAAGTCTCACACTGGCTTACATCAGCAATGATGTCACTAGCTGTGTCCCAATTCAGAGGCTGCAGCCTTCGAAGGTCGGACACCCACTAATATTTAAAAGAGTAATTCGGGAATTTCTTTCAAAAAAAATCTTGTCGTCAATGGCGCGCAATGAATTCTGGTGTATGCAAGGCTGCGAAGGATCCATCTGTTGTATCCTTCATTTCATGGTAAACGATGGCCGCATTTGGAGGCCGTGTTTGAAGGAGCCTTCGAATTGGGACAGCCTTCGTCGCGCCACAGTGATCGGCCTTCAAAGGATGCAGCCTCTGAATAGGAGCTAATAGGCTAATGTAGTAATTGTATTTTGAGTTGAGCGTTTTACCTAAAACTTTAACACTATTCTGTTGCGACCTTGGAAGCACTGGTATTTCTGTCTGTCTTTCTTTTTTATATCTATATTTATCTATATAATTTATCAATTATATACTTATGCTGACTGCGCACATGCATATTTTGTGCACATTTACAGGTATAGGTGTATATACATACAGTGCTGTCTAATCCAAGAGTAATCATCATCACAAAGAAGATGATGGCAAAGAAAGTCGACCCAACCATGTTTGCAATGGCTTCTGGATATGTAATGAAGAGGAGACTCGGTCCTAGAGTAGGTGGAGAAAGTCGAAAGATAGACTTGAAGTAAAAGTAGAGATGCTTTATTTGTAGGGCTGAAAGCCACTCCTACTGTATACACTATATTCGGTTTAAATTAGCACACTCACAGTAAAACTCAAAATAATTTAACTACAGTATTATGATAAGCAAAAGGGGAAGCTCACCTTTGTCCCTGGCTACGTCCTCAACGTTTACATTTCTCTGTTCAGCCATATATCCAAGGACAGTGAAAATAACAAATCCTGACACAAAACTTGTCAGGCAGTTCACCAGACTGGTTACAATAGCATCTCTGTACAAAACACATACCAAAAAAATACTTACAAACTAGATTTTTACATTTTCTTGCTTGACTGCGCAAAACTCGCCATGGGTGGTTTCTATGGAGTTGCTATGCAGTTGCTCTGGGTGGTTGCATATTGGCCCAAGTCTATGTGATATTCTTGTCCATATATGACTTGATCCCTCTAGATTGCCCACGTGCCTCCTCACAGTCTTACAGTAGTACACAATTCAATTTCCCCTGACTCAACTATGCTGCCCATTCATCTCTTCAAACTGGCCTTCATTCTAAGTTCTAATCTTGTTTTTATATCATTTACCCATGAGGCAAGGCATTTGTTTCAGTTCATCATGTGATTCATCAGATCCCAGTTCATTTTGATGGCATTTCTCCTCAGTTAGTGGACACAGAGCCAAATGCAAATAAATGGTTAAGCTATAGATAGAATCAGAATTAAGAATGAGCAGGAATCACATTGGCCAGAATTGGCAGGTCTGTTTTGTTACTAACACACTACAGTGTATCACTGAACTGTTGTTTTTGTTCAGTTACAACATACACCACCATTCAAAAGTTTGGGGCCATTTTTTGGTTACACTTTATTTTAAGGTATTTTAAATTTTTAGGATTAAAATTTTAGGATTTTTAGGGTTAGGATTGGGTTTAGGAATAGTTGCGTGAAATTATGCATAATTAATAATTATTACTACAGTAACTACATATAACATGTAACAAAGACACTAAACTAAAGGGTTACCGATTTCAAATGAAATTAATACTTTTATTCAGCAATGATGCATTAAACTGATCAAAAGTGACAGTAAAGACATTTATAATGTTACAAAAGATTTCTATTTCAAATAAATACTGTTCTTTTGAACTTTCTATTTATCAAATAATTCTGAAAAAAAAGTATCACTGTTTCCCCAAAATATTAAGAAGCACAATTTTCAACATTGATAATAATAAGAAATGTTTCTTGAGCACTAAATCAGCCTATTAGAATGATTTCTGAAGGATCATGTGACACTGAAGACTGGAGTAATAGCTGCTGAATATGTAACCTTGCCATCACAGAAATAAATTACATTTTAAAATATATTAAAATAGAAAAAAAGTTATTTTAAAATGTAATAATCAGTTTTGTAAACAGTATTTTTGATTACTGTATTTTCGATCAAATAAACACTCTTGGTGAGCATTAGCATAATTCTTTCAAAAACATACAAAAATATTACCAACCCCAAACTTTTGAACAGTAGTGTGTGAATTACAAAAAAAATATTTACGATTCATGTATTAACTTAAACTAGGAGTATATATAATTCTGAATATCTCAAAAAACAAACATTAAGAACTCATTGCAAATGCTGATGAATAGAAGAGGTTGAAAATTCCAGTAGATCAACGTAATGAAAATGAAGGTTTTGTCTGTACCTGTAGCAGTTATTGTTGAAGGGATTGTAGCTGGACAGGGCAAGCAGCACGCCAAAACCAGGACCAAGAGAGAAGAAGATCTGCGCAGCTGCATCTACCCATACCTACAAAACATTAGATACAGTAAATAAGGTGTGGCAATCGTAGAAACAAAAACAAGAAAATGGCTCAATAAATTGATCACAGTATGTGAGTAAAAATTAGAATCATCTTATACTAATAATTTAGAAAATTCCCTATGTTTTAATTTAGGATGCAATTAAGGATATTGACATGACAGTATATAGGGAATAGGCGTTGCTTGCTCACATCAGAAGATTTGTGTGAAGAGAAATGTGTGTGTGTGCATGAACGTGTCTCACTGAGTATGAGAGCCTTTCATGATGGAAAAAAATTCTAAACCAATTACGCATCTCATTAGCCCCTAGTGTTTTATTTCTGCTTCTCATCACGGTTCTCTGCAGCGCTGCATCACCTTGCAAAGAGTACTGGACTTAAACAGCAAAGATCACAGGGATAGAAATATGAAGATGCAGTTTACATATTGCATCCATTGACACTTTATATATAAATATAAAATATTCATTTATTTATCATTTATTTTATTTATTGACTTTATGAAATTTATGAAGAAATGTGCCCTTTATGAAGTCAGCTCAGCTACTAGTGATTCATGAGTCTCATGAGCAAATGCCTGAGGTCCTTTTTTATTACTGCATGAAATAAAACATGCATTTTGCCTTCAAAAGATTATAGCAGCAGATTTAAAAGGGAACATATAAGTGAAGGATGTCTAGAAACAATACAAACTAATATAACAATAAATCAGTGTTAGACACAAAGGGAAAAGAGAGACGGTATGAGAAAAGCACTCACGCTGGTCTCCTGCAGTTTCTCCCATTTGGGATTGAGGTAGAACACCACTCCTTTCCATGCTCCGGGCAAAGTGGCACCACGGATCATAAGAATCAACAGCACTACATACGGGAGGGTGGCAGTCACCCATACAACCTGAGAGAGACATGGATGAGAGGATGTGGAATGTGCAATAAAACAGGTTTCATTTCGTTTTTAAGGACTCCGGAAAGACCTTTCCTGAAGTCTTGACTCCTTTCCACAGGCTGAAGTAGACAATGGTGAAGATGAGGAAGAGGCAGAGCATGAGCTGCCAGCGAATGTATCCCACATTCCCAATCCCAGATGATTCATGAACTGCCAGAACATTCCTCCTGTTTTAAGATGGATTTACAAAGGTGCAGTCTGAAAATATTCATTATTATGCTCTCAGTGACCTGGACCACAAAGCAGACGCATACAATACTTCAGTGTACACAAGTTTACTGAAATATACAGTGCACTATTAAAAAGTTTCTGAAATATAAGAAAGAAATGTTGCCACAATATAAAATATGAAAGCAGCTCTCCCCAAATAGAATAGTTTATCAATTATTTTGTAGGTTTGTTTTTTTGTGGCACTTAAACTGTTAAGATTTAATTGAGTTCATTATGCTAAATCAACCCTTATACACTCGACTCAAAAAAAAAATCTATGTTTGCAGAGCAGCGGACATGTTAAACAAAATGAGGAAAAGAAGAAATTTTTTTTGCAAAACTCTTATGAGATTCACTCTGGTGACAGTGCTGGGTAGTAGCTGATAATATGTAATCTGGATTACGTAATCAGATTCCAAAAAATCATATTCTTGTAATTAAATTTTTATTGATTACATGATTTCTTAATATTCACAAAATGGCAGTAAATCATTCATAATTTATTGATTATTTTTTTAGGCTGTTGCTTATGTATATTCAGGGAGTCCACACAGCATAACAAATAAAATATTTAATCTTTTTGTGTCTTACTTTGATTGTTTTTATTTTTAAAGTTTACATTTTTATGGTTTAATTAATGATTACCTTTTCATCAACTTACAACCCCCCTGCAGTTCTTTCACAAACCCTAGCTGGGAAAACCACGACATAATGTTTGTTGATGATCATGTTCAACATAATTTTCTGATGTCTTTGTATTTTTATATCACTACAAGATTATCCTATCAAAATCTATGTAATAAACAAGTTAAGGCCGAAAGTAATCTAAAAGTAATCAAAGACCGATTATATTACCTAAAATGAGTAATGTAGTAGATTACGTTACTAACTTAATTTTTCATCATGTAATTTGTATTCAGTAATGGACTTCGATTTGTAAGTAATCTACTCAGCACTGTGTGTGTGTGTGTGTGTGTGTGTGTATATATATATATATATATATATATATAGATAGATAGATATGCTGTTCCACCTTTTCCACTATGATTTGTATGTAGTAGTCCACATTTGAAACATGTTCATCTATAATGCTGTTTCCCCCCTCCTTTGTCATTTCTTTTTGCTACATCTATCCCTCATTTTCTTTCCCTCTCCTGCTTCTGTCTTTCTTTCTGTCATTTTTGCTCCCTTTCAGTGCAGACACTTACGTGCACTTACGTGTAAAACTCCTCGGCAGGTGAGCGTGAATAGTTTGTCCAGGTCACATTGTCTTTTCCAAAGTAGTTAGTGCAATTTTCTGTGTTCCATTCATTATCACAGCTGGTCCAGGGCAGAGTGCTGCTGAAGGAGGAGTAGAAGTAGAACAGAGCCCAGGCGATGATGGTGTTATAGTAGAAGGACACATACAGTGCAATGATGCAGATGGCGAAACCAATACCTGACAGGGAAGGGGAAATTATCTCAGTGTTTTGTTCATGAAATCTCTCAGTCTAATATACTCTTTTTTTGCCTCTTTCCATTCGCCATTTAATTTCATATCCATCCAGACTTCAAAGATTTAATGCAAAAAATTGCAATATCGTATATGAGAGAGAATTCGATTATATTTATCTTACCTTTAAAAATAGGGCAAATATGTTTCCATATGGATATGGCACCTGTTCTGTGGAACTGTCCCAGAGCTAACTCCATGTAGAAAAGTGGCACTCCACCGAATATAGCCATCAGGACATAAGGAATAAGAAATGCACCTGAAGAACAGAATTAGAACAGGTCTTTTTTCCTTCACAGCAATAAGTGAGATCAACAAGTGGGAATTTGCAGACTTTAAATAAGCGTATTAAAAACAAGTATACTTAAATCTTCCTTTAACTAAATGTTGTTCTGTATGTCGATAAAGCCTGTTCCATTTCATATAATAGGCTACTTAAATTTTTTTTTTTTAAATGGGTAGAGGAGATATATGTTTATACCGGTACATTTGTAGGTTGACACTTATTGATCTCAGTTTCTGCACAGATTAAATCATGAATAACTTTTGCATGATTGATGACTGCAGCTGGCAGTATCTGCTTCACATGTGTACTGAGGTAGAAGTTTAAATAAACAGAATTATAATAAGCACTGCTTCATATAATGAGAATAGAAACCAAAAAAACATCTTTATTGAATCTGGTCAGTCTGTATCATATAGAATGCACTGTATGAATATCTGGTAGAAACAGGGTTTGGAGACCATGTGTGAAAGTGAATAAAAAAATAAAATCCCCCAGATTTGAGTAACTTTCTACTTTAGGTTTGTTCCATCATTTTTATTACAAAAAAAGGCGATTAGATCAAATCATATATCTTATTCTTGCTTTCAGATAGCTTATGAAAAATATTAGGTTTGTTTTCCCCTTTGATTAATAGTTATTTGAAATTATACACTGTAAAATAAATGTCATGATGATGATGGATGGATGGAAACAACACGTTTAACAAATTTAATTTCTACTCAATTTTAATTAGGTTTTTTTTTTCAAAGTGGATGAGAGGTGAGTTGCTGGTGGATGAGACACCTACATTTTAGACACCTATTTTTTCAATTTTAGTAGGCTTAAATTGTTTAGTGTAAGAAATGTTCAGAAAACAGTTTATGTTGCTTACTTGGAAGCTAAGAGGTTTTGTAAAATGCTTAAAATGAAAAAAAAAAAATGAAAAAAAAAAAAAAAAATTTCAGCACCGTGGACAGTTCACCCGCCCAATAAGACTGACACCTGCACTTAATCAATATTTTACTTGTCATAAGACACAATTTAATGTTTTTGTGACTGATAGTAGACAACTGCATAATGTAACTGAAATTTAATTAAAATAGTCTATAAATACAAACTTTTCATAAAATAAGAACCTTACCTCCGCCGTTTTGATAACAGATATATGGAAATCTCCAAACATTTCCGAGGTCTACCGCAAACCCAATTACCGATAAAAGAAAATCCATTTTTTTGCTCCATTTATCGCGGGATTCTGTTTGAATGATAACGGGCACCGGGTTGCTGTTGTACCCGGCGTTGTTTGGAGGACCCGGGGCGCAGAGGTTCCCGTGAGCAATCACTTGCTCTTGGTGCGGCATCTTCGGTGGTCCGGTGACTTGGCAAACTGCAGAAGTACTAATAGACTACGTAAGAAATGGCTTTTGCGAGTTTTCCCAAATGTAAAAAGTAGTAAGAATAGTTGTTTTTTTTTATTATGCTCGACGTGCGGTCAAAAGAGTGTGTGCGGGGGACCGCAGCATGCTGCTGTGGTTGATTTCCCTGCTGGTGGGAGTAGAGTTTCAGGATTAACCAAGAGTCGCCCACCTGAGCGCGAGAGCTGTGATCGAATGAGATTACACACGGGAGCTGCGCGCGACACCATCACTCAAACCTGACATCCCGAGCGCATAACACTGCTATCATTCAAGTGGAGTTTTCCAAGAGCGCGCAAGAAACCTCAAGAAATATTGCTCTTGTCAACGTAATAATGACAATGTTATGAAGAAGAGGAAATAAAAGTATGGTCATTGTGTAATTTTAATGGAAATTTTATTATTATTATTATTACAGAATTACCATTTATGTTTTATAAATTAATTAATTTAGTAGGGCTAAATGTAGCCTAATACTTTCTTAATGACCCCTTCTGGAATTAAAGCTGATAGGCTAGAACTTGTTTGACGAGTAACAAACCAGGTACTGTTCATACTTAAGATTATAAAGATGATCATAGATGTGCTCAACCAGATGGATAATTACCATGTAAAACCAGTTAATGATTACAATATTAGCCAGAAACCAGCTAGCATGCACTGTAAATATCCTACATATAAACACATTAAACATGTTTTGTCTTATAACTGTCTTAGGCAAAAATCATGATGGTGTCAAAGTTGTAAACTTTAGTGATAAGTAGCACTTTTAATTGAATTACTGATGAAGACTATGAAAACTATAATAACTTATCAAGTAGAACTGACATAAATTATTAGAAAGTTAAACAAAGATGAATTTTCCTACAGAACCTTCATTCTGTTTATTAATTTTTACTGAACCTGTCATGATTTGGTCACAGAATCAAACAGTCACAAAATAAAATTGCATGCGGCATATAGATGACAATAACCATGTCACAGTCCTCGTCTGCACCTGTCTGTCTTCGACTGCACTACACTACCCAGTATCCTCCTTGTCTCCACACCTGAACTCACTCCCTCAATTACCCACCTGTTCCTCGTTTTAATCATCTGTGTCACCTGTCTTCACCTTGTTATGTTTGATTTGTACTTGTATTTAGTTGGCTTTTGTCCAGTCTGTCTTTGTCGGTTCTTGTGGTAATGTTACGTGTTAATGTTACGTCCAGTCTGTCTTTGTCGATTCTTGCGTTGTGGTGTTAATGCTACATGTGTTTTGTGAATATAACCTTCTGCTCGTCAACCTGTTCGCTTGCCTGTACCGGTTTGTTGTTTTCTTATATATTCAGTAAAACTGTTTGCATTGAAGCCTCCTGACTCAGCCTTCTCCTTTAACCCTCACATACCGTGACAGAAGAACCGACCAAGAAAGAAGTAACATGGAGGACTGCATTTTCCAGAATGGTCAATCGTTGGAAGACTATGTGGAGATGTATCTCGACCTTTTCCAAGACGCTAACTGAAATGAGGAATCTCTCAAACAGCAGTTCTGGAGTGGGATGGACGATCTACTCGCCCAGATGCTGCTGTTGGGAGATCTCCACCTCACTTTCATCGAGTTTGTCGACCGCGCCTTGTGGGTGTGCGGATCTTCCCTCACAGTGGGAGTCGTCGAGGACAACGAGAACATGATCTCCGACTCCCCAGAACTGGCAACACCTCCAGCAGCCATCACTCTGCCCGCTCCAGAGATAACCCTTCGTCCCAGCCCCGAGCCTTCGCCGCTGGCACCGTCCAGCCCAGAGAGCCCTCGCCACCGCTGGTTCCGTCCAGCCCAGAGAGCCCTCGCCACCGCTGGTTCCGTCCAGCCCAGAGAGCCCTCGCCACCGCTGGTTCCGTCCAGCCCAGAGAGCCCTCGCCACCGCTGGTTCCGTCCAGCCCAGAGAGCCCTCGCCACCGCTGGTTCCGTCCAGCCCAGAGAGCCCTCGCCACCGCTGGTTCCGTCCAGCCCAAAGAGCCCTCGCCACCGCTGGTTCCGTCCAGCCCAGAGAGCCCTTCACCGCTGGTTCCGTCCAGCCCAGAGAGCCCTTCACCGCTGGTTCCGTCCAGCCCAGAACATTGTGCTGACTCAGTCACTCTCCCCATTCATTTTTTTTGGGGGGGGCCATAGGCCCACCAGAAGGGTCCTCACCGCCCTGGCCGCCGCCCGAGGGGTCCTCACCGCCCTGGCCGCCGCCCGAGGGGTCCTCACCGCCCTGGCCGCCGCCCGAGGGGTCCTCACCGCCCTGGCCGCCTGCACGCCCTGGCTGCCTGCTCAGCCCTGGAGGCTTCCTGCTGCAGATCAGCCGCGCCCTCGTCAGCCTCCAGGGCGCCCACCCCCCCAGCCCATTGATGTTCTACGGCGTGAGGTCGCGCCTTTTTAAGGGGGGCGTTATGTCACAGTCCTCGTCTGCACCTGTCTGTCTTCGTCTGCACTACACTACCCAGTATCCTCCTTGTCTCCACACCTGAACTCACTCCCTCAATTACCCACCTGTTCCTCGTCTTAATCATCTGTGTCACCTGTCTTCACCTTGTCGGTTTTTGCGTTAATGTTACATGCGTTAATGTTACATGCGTTTACGTTACTGCGTTTTGTGAATATAACCTTCTGCTCGTCAACCTGTTTGCTTGCCTGTACCTGTTTGTTGTTTTCTTATATATTCAGTAAAACTGTTTGCATTGAAGCCTCCTGACTCAGCCTTCTCCTTTAACCCTCACATACTGTGACAAACCAAAAGGGCTTGGAACAAATAAAATAAAAAAGCCTAATTGAAGCACCCACAGTACAATTAATAATACACATTTATGTACGGGAATTAGACATGAATGTAGTCTCTTTTACATAGCGGGATTTTCCAGTTTAAGGTAAAAAAATATATATATTTTTTTTAATCTAACAAGTGTGATACTTGGTAGATTGTTACTTTCAATGAATCGAAATCAGGTGCCTGACAAGCAAATAAAATATACGATATTCTAATTTCAGGGTGTTTTTTAAGTGTTGAAACTGATGATTGGAGATTGTTTTTGTTTACTCAAGTTGTTCATTGTCTTCACCTATCTTGTATACCTTGCATTAGGCCACTGTATTGGATGAAGAATGGATTGTGATGCTTCAGACCCATGTTATTTTGACAGCAGAGCAGTGTGAATAACATTTTGAGTTTCTCTGGCTTCCTGAGCAGGCAGATGTAATATTATTTACAGGAGATCCAGGAGAGTGTATCTGCTCTGTGGTCTAACTGTCCTCGTTAGGTAAACCTAATAAAAAGAGTTTGAAATCAAATCCACAGCTTTTAGCACGGGCTAATCGAAAAAATCCTAACTAAATATAGAGACTGCAGTAATCGTGTAGACCAGTGGCCAGAGTGTGCAGCAAATAAAGTTAGACTCAAAATTGAAGCATCCATGAGGCTTGGATCATAAGTGAAAAAGATAACTGAAGTCCACATAGATTCATAAGACATGTGCGACTGCATATGCACATTTATTGCTATTCATTCTGATTACCATATATTAATGGTAATATATAACATATATATGCAAATATACTGCAATTAATTGCAGCTTCATAAGTTGTAACAGCAGAAAATAATTAATACCTACTTTAAATGTTATAAGTGGTTCGGCATTCCCCTTGGTTCGCCTCCGTAATGCAGCCATCCTGCAAATATGGTGGAATCAAGTAAAAAATAAAATATACACATAAAAAATTTACACTTGCAAGAGAAATAATCATGTCATATCTGTATGTTTTTAATCTTGCGTCTCAGTTTGTAGTGAAAATGAACTCAGACGACTTCAGTATTAATATACAGTAGTCAACATTTGAAGTGGATCAGAAAAGTTCATCAAAGTTGTCCTACGACAAGAACGGGTATTGTTCAAAATTCATGTATAACTTTGATGAAAGGTTTCCACTTCAAATGTCGACTACTGTAATATTACTGTAATACTGCAGCTGTATTCATCTTGTTGCTAGTCCGATTGTTTTGTACATTGTAACAGACTATTTTTTATTAGAGGAAGTTTTAAAATGTTTACATTAAGACACCATTACCACCTAATATGAAAGCAAACACACAATTAACTACAGATTTTAGTTCTAGAATAATTCTTACAGGAACTAGTTTGAAACCATTTCCTGTAATCTTTGACAATTAAATATCTTCTCCCACCCTAGAGGTTATTTAACTGTAACTTGAACTTGTCGTTGGAAAAAAAAGACCCTATTTGTCTGCAGTTCTGTAACAAAATCCGACAATGACATTATTTTCATCCTTGGTTTTCTATTTAAAGCCTAATATGTCATTGCCCGGTACTGATGCCTCTCCTTAAACCAAGACCACTCCTTTTTATATATTACTTACACAAGACACATATCTGCAACCTATACATGCAAGATTTTTCAACCAATTGAGTTTATTCATTGACCATGTAGGTCTTGGCCTAGTTGTGTAATGGATAAACATGACTTATAAACGAAGCATGGATCGTTTGAGTTCTTATTGGGTCGTGTTCAAAATGAAACAATACCTGAAAGCTGCATTCTACATGAGTAATGGATTGCATGATTGAAGCTGCTTTGGATAAAAAGTATCTGCTAAAAGGCAGCTAACTGCATTAGGCCAATGTAATAGTAAGTTATTTTGGCACTGTACAGGGGCTTTTACAGTGCAAACTACATCTACCATAGCTAAAATAAACCAGAACCTTTAGGGTGGCTTGCCAGTTTGCTAAGATTTATTTGTAGTCAATATATAAGTACTTACTCCAGAGTCATTCAAATAATGAAGTCAAGTTTAATATATGAATTGATCTCTTGCTGTTGTGTTAGAGGTACATCAGAGCAATGATTTAAAGTATTATGGATCATCAGAACCTGAACTGACCCTGATACAGTCAAGGTTGATTCTTGTCAAGCATAAGCTGATATTCACAATATATTCACACATGCTTTGATGTCAAATGTGACATAACACTCAACCTTTCATATGTTTCGGGGATAGTTTAGATGTTTCTCCTGTGATTACTAAGGGTAAAATGTAAGAACAGGGAGCTGGCGTAGGATCAGGTTAAAAGGGCAGCTCAGTCCCGGAGCGTAACAGACCCCTTACGATGAAGCTTAGGCAAGTTTGCTGGGTGCTGCTGTCAGGGGGAGTTTATGTGTGCGGTTAAAAGAACATCAGGCTGACAGGGACTCCCTCAACATGCCTTGCTGCCCATCAGTGAATGTCTACTTGGATCACACAGGGCCGTAAGCAGAGCGCTGTTGAACGGCAGACTGACAGCTGCTTTATCGTGTCAACAGAAGGATGAAGTCCAGAACCAGCTGTTGCTTGTTGTTGCAGCATGATCATTAGTTTGTGTTTTTTGCACTATAGTCTACCTACATGATGATAAGCATCATAGACTTCTTTCTTACTTTTGATAATATGGAAATCATTGGCATTCATAACCATCATTAACATAGGTTTTGTTTTTTTACTGTTTGTATGTACTTTTTTCTCCCTTTTGCCTACACTGTTAAAAATTACCTGTAAATTTTACAGTAAAATACTGGCAGCAGGGTTGCCAGCCAGTTACTGTATTTTTTACAGTAGCGTCTGTAATTTAATTTACAGAATTTTACTGTATTCTCTGATTACAGTATTTTTTAAATTGTTGTATTTTTTACAGTAAGTTACATGATTCTCTGTATTTGCTATATCTAGAGGAAATATGTAAAATGCAGTATATACAATACATTTTCCTGATGTCTGAATATTAATGACTGGCAGCTGAATTTGAAATGTTAATTATTCATCAAATGCAAATTGTTTTTAAATACATTAAGTGTTGTATAATGCACAACTTAATTCCCCTATTACTTCACAAAACAAACAAATTATTCAACATCCTAATCTTGAAAAACAGGTCAACATTTGTTTAATTTATAACTTTAAAATATGCATGAAAAAAAGTAATAAAACAGTGTATTTTGTATATTTTTATTTACAAACTTGTTTTTTTTTTTTTTTAAATGGACATGAAATTAAATATTTTTTTAATTACTTGAAACAAATTAGCCGTCATGGCCCTTCACACAAAGAAGAAATACGCAAACGATATACATTTAAAACAAGTTGACCAACATGATCATAATAAAATGGTTCTGAAAAACACGGACACGGATGAATTTTCACCACTTCATTACCAGACAAACATATCCAAACAACAAGGCCCCAAGTGAGTCCAACAAACTTCTGATCAAAAATGGAGAATAATTCAGCTCCAGATGCTGTTCCATCACAGGATGCAAAGAGTGGCTAGAAATATTGAAAAGGACAATATATTAGATATATTACAAAACATAATGATATAGTCAGAGACAGATAGAGGGATGACAGATACAGTTAGAGAATATTAAAAGGTTACAATTAAAGAAAAAATAGATCTTTGTGTGTGTGTGTGTGTGTTACTTACATTTCAGAAATTCCACTGATAACCCATCACTTTGCTGGGAAGAGTGGCAACATGTGGGTTCACTGCAACCTGTTTCTTCTGTACCATTTGCCCTGTCGTTTTAGATGGCAATTTTCCTCTCGACTTCTTTGTTCCTCTCTCCGGATTGATACATACAAAGCACCTAAAGGGCCAGGAAACAGACAATATGTAATTAAGACTCATTAACTCAACAGATAATATATCTAAAGGCAAGTTATGATATTGAATACATGTGTAAAATGCAGGTACTGAAGTTGTTAAGAATTCAATCATTACCTTTAAATTAACTCCAAGGTGCCTCCTCCTGATTGCATATGTAATATGCAGTGAACAGTATGGCAAGGCCAGACAGGAAGCTCGGCTGAATGCTCTCCTCACACACAACTTGGTCTTCCAGTGTCCACTTGTCAAAGTGTCTCCTAAAACAATAGCACATGTGGCAAAAGTTATTTTTTACTATACCATTTTTATTTTTCAGCTTTTTACGTTTAAACTATATTTTAGTATTCAGAGTGCAGGAACTCTTTCTTTTAAATAAAATGAACAAAGGCATTATACAAACAATAAGCTAACTACACACACAGAGTAGGCTATAGCTAATATATATATATATATATATGTAAGGGATTTTTACACCGGCCTGTTAAACATGCGACAAAACTGGTATTACAGCACCATTCAAAATGTAATCTAACGTTATATGACACACATCCTCTGTGAGTCTGACGCAAGGTTTTAACAACGTCGTTTTAATTTCAGAATCAGAAAGAGCTTTATTGCCACACAAGGAATAATTTGTTTTTGGTACTGAGGCTTCCAGTGGACATATACAAATAAAACAAGAAACATAATACTACAAATTATAAGAATAAAAAATAAAAATATAAATATATGAGAATAAAAGTATCACAGTTGGGTTTTGTCAGAATAGACATTTTCAGCGCCCATTTTAACAGATGACTGGATTTTGATTTGATTTACACCATAAAATAATCACGACGAAGTGTGCTGATCAACACGAAGCTCGTGTGAATACCGACTGTTGTCATTAAAGCATGTAATTCTTAACATAGGAGCCCATAGATCCCGAGGAATGTGTGAAATACTACCGCGTCCGCGCTGCTGAAGCCCCGCGCAAGTCTCCCTCGCGACCCGCGGTCGGTGGATGTGTGATCCGGGGTTAAGTTACCAATATGAACCGCGAATATAATGTTACCTTCATAGTCTACGAGTAACCCAACATGAAAAATAAGAAACTGAAATAATAAGTCACTTACCACAGAGTTGAGAATCACTCCTCTTGCCGCTGCCGACACGACCGTTGAAGATCACAATGCCTCTGTAGATTTGAAATTTACAGCAATATTCAGTATTTTGAATCAAACCGCCGCACGACCCCAGAATGCATTGCAGTTTACAGCAATATGCTGTATTATTAGAAAACAGCCAGCTGCTGTAAAATAATGCTGTAATTTTTACAGCAATTCATTACAGTGTACTGTGTGACATGCATACTTAAAGTTGTTATAAGGTTTTTTTTAATGCCACAGCAATACCACAAAATAACCATTTTCGGTTCTCCAAAGAACCTTTCAGTGAAATTTTTTTTTCTTATAGTGAAGAACATTAAAAAAATCTGAAGAACCCTTTTCCACTACAAAGAGTGTAAGTTTTAATTCACAATTATGGGCGTTTTGTTTGTTTGTTTGTGTGTGTGTGTGTGTGTGTGTGTGTGGGGGGGGGGGGGGTATTATCCATGGTCATCTACAATAAGAGAAACAATATTTTTTTATTTAAAGAATTTATTTGTAATTTAATTGTTTTTAAAAACTTAATTGTAATTAGTTTTTTTAAAACAATGTTATCTCTGTTATCTCATTTAGATAGCTAGGTAAATGCATGTGTAAGTAAATAAATCCATTTTATTAGCCTTTACTTTTTATTTCATTCGTAGCTTTACACCTCTATATTGTATAATGAATACTGTATGTATATATTGTGTATTAAATGTAATGTTATATCAAGAGTAATATGACATGATTTTTTTCAACACATGATTTCCTAATACAATTATTAATATATTAATTAACCTTAAGTATAACATTAACAACCATAAGTACTCAAATTACCTTTTGTAATTCCTGCACCTCAACGCAGTATAAAAATGCAATATATCATGGTTTACTTGGGGGAAAAAAATGGTTAACGATAATTTTCCTGATAAACAAACAAGTTTTGATGCTTTTATTCTCCCAATAATCTCTGCTCAAAGCAAATGAGGATTCGCCCGATGAGGTAACAAGGCGTTCTCTCAGTCATTAAATAAGCAAGCGATCGTGAGATGTCATGCCAAAGGCCTCATGAAGTCATTCAGCCAGGATCTTGTAATTAGCTTTACTGCTCTCACAAAAAAAGCATCATCATACTAAAGTACTGTCCTCCCGCTGCTTTAAGTCCTTCGTGAGAGAGTAATCCATTCTTAGCACACTTACACACAGAGAAGCTGCTGATAACTCAATACATTCAAAAGAGCCAGGCCTTTCATCTGCATTTTGTGCACTGCCCCACGGGGGATTGTTCAAAGCCACCTCTGACAGAATGTGACCCATTATCTTCAGAAAATAAGCCTGAATCCATAATGTGACATAACAGCAATTGAAGGGAATGTTCATTATCAGGAACTCAAATATAAGATTTTTTTTTCCCCCCAGTAAAAATAAAAATTAACAAAATGTAAAAAGATGATTCTTTAAAGGTTCCCTTTTGTTCTATTTAGAACAATATCACACTAAATAACCCTTTTATGATTGAGAATGGTTTGTGTTAAGAGTTTAGGGTTCTTAAAGTAACACTATGTAGTTTTTCAACCTTCATAATATATTTCCAAGACCCTTGTGATGGTACATCGACTTACAATAGTTTAAATGACACGTCTGCCATAGCCTGACGTGGTCTGTATCGCTTTTACTGGCACTATGTAACTTCGGGTTTCGGGTAGTAACCGGAGCACAAAAAGAACTACAAAATTCGACTGCTTTACGGCATACATAGTTTTTCTTCGTTTGTGATGTCTTTCATAAAATCATGCATCATACTCTACCTTGTCTGTGGCCATTGTTGATTCCAAAGCCGGTGCTGGATAAACAGCGAGCGTGCGCGACTGCGTGTGCGACATTAGGCTGCGGTAGGCTAAATTATTTACGACAGCAGTAATGGACAATTCCGCTTCCAACCTGTAGGGCGACCGCAGAGGAAAAGTTCCTTGGTGTTGCTTTAATTCCCGCATTTTATTTTTTAAATCTGTAAGTGTCAAAAAAAATTCAAAGCCACTCCTTTATTGATTTTCTGGAGCTCAACCATCCATCAACACAGACTGTCAACATATGTTTAACATGTACTAGATATTCTTCTTAAATAGTTTATACATTTTAACTTTCAAATTGTAACATGGTTTCCTAATCACACTGTCTTTTTTTTCTTTTTAGTTTTTTTAACAGAACATGTAATTGTGGCCAGCTCTGGTCAGTAGAGGATACTTCTCCGTTTAGCAAGTAAAAGTAAGTAAAAGAGAAATAAAATTTACGATCCATTTTGTTATAGTTTTCAATTATTACTCGTTTTGTCTATTTCTAGCCAGACAGATCCTGTCACACCTCACAACCTCATCCTCTGCAGAGAGAAACTGACACTCAATTACATCACAATACACTCATAATGATGGACATACAGTATAGACATAGAGGATTGTGAAGATATTTCACAGGAACTTGGCCTTAATTACATCTGTTTAGTGTTTCTATTTTGTGTTTTATTTCACGTTTAATGCCAAATGTTATTTATTTATGCATTCAGCAAGTAACTGTTGTAAGATCACTATCACTATCAATTTCGCATGACAATAAAAAAATAAGTAGCCTAATAGACACGACTTAAGTTTTTTTAAAAACCCTAATAGAGGGTACAAGGTATTATAAAACCAAGCAGATAGAGGGGTAAAAAAACATAATATTAATAAATAAATTATTTATATATGTTTTTAAAAAGGTTCTTCATAACACCATTAAGGTTCTGTCTAGCACTTTTAAAGCATAGTTCTTTATGGAAACTTATAATTTAGTATTCTATTCAGCATCCTTTTTGGATTTGGTTCTTCTGTTGTTAAAAGCTTACCTGTTTAGAACGATTATTCTTTAAGTCGGCATAAAATGGAAGTTGTGATAGCCTTTTCTTTCATATTGTGAAGTATATCCAAGTGAAACAGCTTCTCGAACAAGAAAAAAATGTAGGGCGGGATTTGATTTCCATCAGGAATTGATTGGATCGCTGTGGTTTGCTATTGCTGTGTTGTCATGTGAGTGACAGGTTGTCCCGCCCTCGCACCAGTAAACATATCATCAGAGAAGTTATTTAGATAAAAAAGATTATGAGGGATAAATAATTTATAATACTGCAATATTCCATTAAAAATACAAAACAATTGTCAACACATGCAAACACTTTTTTATAAAATTGATATTAATGAACTAACTTGCGTAAAACAATTGTAAGATTCATCTGTTGATCCTTTCATTTATACATTGGATATAGAGTAGGAAAGTGTGATATATTTTCATCAGCCAAAAAAGAAGCAGCTCAGCATTACTGAAATAAGCCATTTCCTGATGAACTCCTTTTGTCATGGAAACATGAATAGTGTGTAGAGTAGAGTAGACATAACTGTGGTTTATTATTGTATATTTCAGAATTGTTGACATAAGTGATGTGCCATTTCTCTTTTACTCTTAGGCAGCTTCATTTGCCAGCTGTCTTAGTGTGTGTGTGTGTGTGTGTGTGTGTGTGTGTGTGTGTGTGTGTGTGTGCTCATGTTTATATTACATTGTGGGGACCAAATGTCCCCACAAGTATAGTAAAACCTGAGATCACCTACATTGTGGGGACCAGTCAGCGGTCCCCATGAGGAAAACAGCGTATAAATCACACTAAGTAATGTTTTTTGAAAATGTAAAAATGCAGAATGTCTCCTGTGATGGGTAGGTTTAGGGATAGGGGCAGTGTAAGGGGACAGAATATATAGTTTGTACAGTATAAAAACCATTACGCCTATGGAGAGTCCCCAAAGATAGCGAACCAGACATGTGTGTGTGTGTGTGTGTGTGTGTGTGTGTGTGGTATGGTACACTCGCTTGGAAAATACACTTGTCTATACAAAAAGCCAAGTTGCCAGTAAGTGTAGCATTGTCATTTACAATTTTTTTCTATAAAATAAAGCCACAAAAATTAATAAATAATGCAGTCCATTTTGCCTAGCATAGGCCTATAACATCATTAATGTGTAATTTTTAGGCATAATGGTTTTATTTTTCACTATAAGAGTTATGTAAGAGATATTAGAGTTATGATATGTATGATAGCACTTCTCTGCAGTTTCATTTGTCAGACAATTCAATTATGTTTTCAATAGGAGACTGTGAAGGCCCCTGAAGAAGGAAATACACACTACCTATATGGCAGAACATATAGACAGTCCAGTTAGAATCATCTTGGGCTGCCAAGTGAGGTGTGGTGTCTTCATTCAGACTTGCATGAGATGCTCCTAAGATTGATTGAACGAACCTGGAAATACTTATTAAAGTATTGAATCAAAGGATCAATGTGTGATACAATGTTATTTTTGTAGTTTGAGAAACTTAATGGAGCTCTTAGCATCATAGGAAATTAAAAAGGTTCTCCTATCAAATTAAGGCTGTAAAATACTTTTTGAATCTTTTGTGTAGAGGTGTTGTTTAATTTAATAATGTTTTATTAAAATGTATCTATCCATCTATCTGGCTGGCTGTCTATCGGTCTGTCTATCTATCTTGCATGGATTCAACTTTTTGCCTGTTGATTTTGCTCTTCCAGTTCATAAATCATGTGCAATGAGGTGAAAACTGGATTTATCTGGCCTTCTGTCCATCCGACCCTATCTCCTCTTGCCAGGTCAATCTACATGACAGCTTTCTCCTTTAGGTCTGCCCTCACCTGTACAATCATCATCACTGTGTCAATCAACCTTTCTGATATATAATATCAGCCTGTGGGAACACAGCAGCATAATCTAACTTCTGCTCTTTATGGAATCTTTTATTGTGTTGTTATGGGAAATATGGATCTCTGTTTTATCTTTTATTTGTTGTATATTTCTACATTATGGAGTAATATAATTTTTATTTTAATGTTCATTCATTTGTATATTTTATGATTACTTATATTTATCAGCAGTTTTAATATTTTGAGGCATACCAAGACATACTGTTATATGTGCTCATTGGTGTTTTAAGGTCACCACCTAGTGGACACTACCATGTATTGCAAGTTTTCATGAAATTGTTTTATGTCCTCTGTTCTACTACATAACTTTAATATGATTGAATTCCTCTAAAATACGTCATGGATTTGGCTAGGGTGTTTTTCCTGTTTGAAATACCTCTTTGCAATTATTGTAAAGGTATGTTTATCACTGAAAATAGTATTCGACTAGGCCTATTTGTTGAACTCTTTAAACAGCATTATTGTAAAAATTGAATAATTTTTGCAACAGCTTTCTTACCTGTAAGTTACGCACTGCGGTCACGCCATCTGTGCTTCGGAGAAGTGCGGTCGCGCCATCTACGCTTAAAAATATATTGCGCGTCTACACGAGGTTGCGTGGTAGACGAAAGGTCTATGCGCTTGGTGTCGGCAGACCTTTAAAAAATAAATAAAATCATATTGTTTTCTGCAAACTCCACCAGATTCGTGTTCTACATCTCACTGACTACCAATGAAGTCATGAATATTTACATTGCTATACAGTAATATTTGATAAATTCATAAAAAAAATTAAATCAAATTGTTTTCTGCAATCTCCAACAGATTTTTGTTCTTCATCTCACTGACTACCACTGTGGTGATTTTCATGTTGATTTACTGTTTTATTATTTAATAATTCCTTGCCAAAGTAATGAATATTTACATTGCTATACAGTAATATTTGATAAATTCATAAAAATGTGAAATCAAATTGTTTTCTGCAAATTCTAACACATTATTGTTCTTCATCTCACTGACTAGCACTGTGGTGATTTTCATGTTGATTTACTGTTTTATTATTTAATAATTGCCTGCAAAATTTATCAACATTTACATTGCAATACAGTAATATTTGATAAATTCATAAAAAAAATCTAATCAAATTGTTTTCTGCAATCTCCAACAGATTAATGTTCTTCATCTCACTGTCTACCACTGTGGTGATTTTCATGTTGATTTACTGTTTTATTATTTAATAATTCCCTGCCAAAGTCACGAATATTTACATTGCTATACAGTAATATTTTATAAATTCATAAAAATGTGAAATCAAATTGTTTTCTGCAATCTCCAACAGATTATTGTTCTTCATCTCACTGTCTACCACTGTGGTGATTTTCATGTTGATTTACTGTTTTATTATTTAATAATTGCCTGCCAAAGTCATGAACATTTACATTGCAATACAGTAATATTTTATAAATTCTTAAAAATGTGAAATCAAATTGTTTTCTGCAATCTCCAACAGATTATTGTTCTTCATCTCACTGTCTACAACTGTGGTGATTTTCATGTTGATTTACTGTTTTATTATTTAATAATTGCCTGCCAAAGTCATGAACATTTACATTGCAATACAGTAATATTTTATAAATTCTTAAAAATGTGAAATCAAATTGTTTTCTGCAAACTCCGACAGATTATTGTTCTTCATCTCACTGACTACCACTGTGATGATTTTCATGTTGATTTACTGTTTTATTATTTAATAATCCCCTGCCAAAGTCATGAATATTTACATTGCTATACAGTAATATTTTATAAATTCATAAAAAAATTAAATCAAATTGTTTTCTGCAAACTCCAACAGATTATTGTTCTTCATCTCACTGACTACCACTGTAATGATTTTCATGTTGATTTACTCTTTTATTATTTAATAATTCCCTGCCAAAGTCATGAACATTTACATTGCAATACAGTAATATTTGAAAAATTCATAAAAAAATATATGAAATTGTTTTCTGCAAACTCCAACAGATTAATGTTCTTTATCGACTATCAATGTGGTCGTTTTCATGTTGATTTACTGTTTTATTATTTAATAATTCCCTGCCAAAGTCATGAATATTTACATTGCAATACAGTAATATTTGATAAATTCATAAAAATATTAAATCAAATTGTTTTCTCCAAACTCCGACAGATTATTGTTCTTCATCTCACTGTCTACCACTGTGGTGATTTTCATGTTGATTTACTGTTTTATTCTTTAATAATTCCCTGCCAAAGTCATGAATATTTACATTGCTATACAGTAATAATTTATAAATTCATAAAAATGTGAAATCAAATTGTTTTCTGCAAACTCCAACAGATTATTGTTCTTCATCTCACTGACTACCACTCTGGTGATTTTCATGTTGATTTACTGTTTTATTATTTAATAATTCCCTGGTAGTGGTAGTCAGTGAGATGAAGAACAATAATGTGTTGGAATTTGCAGAAAACAATTTGATTAAATTTTTTTTATGAATTTATCAAATATTCCTGTATAGCAATGTAAATATTCATGACTTTGGCAGGGAATTATTAAATAATAAAACAGTAAATCAACATGAAAATCACCAGAGTGGTAGACAGTGAGATGAAGAACAATAATCTGTTGGAGTTTGCAGAAAACAATTTGATTTCACATTTTTATAAATTTATAAATTATTACTGTATAGCAATGTAAATATTCATTATTTTGGCAGGGAATTATTAAATAATAAAACAGTAAATCAACATGAAAATCACCACAGTGGTAGTCAGTGAGATGAAGAACAATTATATGTTGGAGATTGCAGAAAACAATTTTATTTCACATTTTTATGAATTTATCAAATATTACTGTATTGCAATGTAAATATTCATGACTTTGGCAGGGAATTATTAAATAATAAAACAGTAAATCAACATGAAAATCACCACATTGATAGTCAGTAAGATAAAGAACATTAATCTGTTGGAGATTGCAGAAAACAATTTTATTTTATTTTTTTATGAATTTTTCAAATATTACTGTATTGCAATGTAAATGTTCATGACTTTGGCAGGGAATTATTAAATAATAAAACAGTAAATCAACATGAAAATCACTACAGTGGTAGACAGTGAGATGAAGAACAATAATCTGTTGGAGATTGCAGAAAACAATTTTGATTTCACATTTTTATGAATTTATAAAATATTACTGTATTGCAATGTAAATATTCATGACTTTGGCAGGGAATTATTAAATAATAAAACAGTAAATCAACATGAAAATCGCCACAGTGGTAGTCAGTGAGATGAAGAACAATAATCTGTTGGATATTGCAGAAAACAATTTGATTTCACATTTTTATGAATTTATAAAGTATTACTGTATAGCAATGTAAATATTCATTACTTTGGCAAGGAATTATTAAATAATAAAACAGTAAATCAACATGAAAATCACCACAGTGGTAGTCAGTGAGATGAAGAACAATAATGTGTTGGAATTTGCAGAAAACAATTTGATTTCACATTTTTATGAATTTATAAAATATTACTGTATAGCAATGTAAATATTCATGACTTTGGCAAGGAATTATTAAATAATAAAACAGTAAATCAATATGAAAATCACCACAGTGGTAGTCAGTGAGATGAAGAACAATAATGTGTTGGAATTTGAAGAAAACAATTTGATTTCACATTTTTATGAATTTATAAAATATTACTGTATAGCAATGTAAATATTCATTACTTTGGCAGGCAATTATTAAATAATAAAACAGTAAATTAAAATGAAAATCACTACAGTGGTAGACAGTGAGATGAAGAACAATAATCTGTTGGAGTTTGCAGAAAACAATTTGATTTCACATTTTTAAGAATTTATAAAATATTACTGTATTGCAATGTATATGTTCATGACTTTGGCAGGCAATTATTAAATAATAAAACAGTATAACAACATGAAAATCCCCACATTGGTAGTCAGTGAGATGTAGAACACGAATCTGGTGGAGTTTGCAGAAAACAATATGATTTTATTTATTTTTTAAAGGTCTGCCGACACCAAGCGCATAAACCTTTCGTCTACCACGCAACCTCGTGTAGACGCGCAATTATTTTTAAGCGTAGATGGCGCGACCGCACTTCTCCGAAGCACAGATGGCGTGACCGCAGGGCGACGACGTTTTGCTTCAAGGGATTGGACGAAACTGACAAGAACCGCAGTTCCTTTCGGTTTTCCCCTCCTTTTGGCCTAAAACACTGTGTCATCCAGTTTGAAATGTTGACTACAAACACAGAGGTTTTTCAGATTGATCGTCACGGCGTTATCTTCATATTTACGATTCTTTGCTGACTTTAGCTACTGCCTACCATGCGCTGGATCCTTCACTGGAAACCAAAAGTAACCCACTCCCGCTAAATGTTGAATTCTTGCACCCGACCCGGGGCCGGGAACAATACAAGTTGACTAAAAGTTTGCTAAGAAGTAGGGGTGCAACGATACCCTCATGTCATGATTCGATACATATATCACAATACTGAACTAGATACGATATTATTGTGATACTCCAAGACATATGGTAAAAGGTTAACGAAAAATTGACTCCTGATTAAAATGCTAAAATGTATTGGGGGTGGAAATTAATAGGCTTGGACTTCAACCCAATGCACAGGACATTTGTGACACCAGAATAAAAATATTTATGATTCTTAAGCTGAAAATACAGAATTATTTTAGACAAATAGGCTATGGTTGCACTGTCACTGACTAGATATATTTAAAATAATGTAGGCCACTTTTTACTTGTAACATAAGACAGTTGGCATTATCAGGACCCACAAATATTCCCCCATTGCATTATTATATATTATATTCAACATTTATATAGTGGTTTAATGTAGTTCTGACACTAAAACTGTACACCTGAATTTTTCCTCACACAGTAATTTTCATTTTGGGTGAACTATACATAATACAGATTGTGACTATCCATGATACATATTGTCGGATTTTTGTTTTGCGATACATTGTGACACAATATATTGTTACACCCCTACTAAGAACTATTTCCTACTAAAGCAAGGCAGTATTTGATTCTGTCAAGCATATCCATAGCAGACTGGTGGGAGTGGCCTTGGACGTCAATATGCCTAGTGCATTATGGGTGTTGAAGTTCTCTTTCGAGGGAACTTCACGCTGCGTCTGATGACGACACTGTGGGAATGCCGCAGCATGATTGCATCTGAAGCACATGTGCAGCTATTCCAATACTGAATACTGCAACGTCACCCAGTGACATGTGACAGTGTACCGCGGAAGCTAAAAAGGATAGCCAAAGCATGTTAGCTTCTGTGTCTTCAGCAAGCGCTCTGTGTTACTGTTCGTCCTATTTGGTGTTTGTTTGACCTGTAGGGCCTTATATACTTTAGATATGGAGAATAAGGGGTTCAGATTGTGTGGGAGTTGCGTGGGAGTGGAGCATGCGAGGTCAGCTCTCGAGGGTGCTGATTGTGATCACCGTGAGCATCCCCCTCTTAGAACGCTCTGCTTCCGCCTTTTCCTTCTTTGATGAAAGTGGTCAAGTTTGCACCCCTCTTGGTTTGGGTGGCTCAGATCATGGGGGTCACAGATGGAGTTTGAGACGGGCCCAGCCCTTTCTCAGCTTTCACCTACAGGTTCAAGTGCTTTCACTTGGGATCCAAAAGTCCTCTCTTTGGCTTCTTCTGCCCAGACAGAGAGCCCGATGTTTGCATTTTCCAGTTTTGAGGAGGTGGATATCGTGAGCATCAAGGCATGGGATCTTGAGGATTCACCACCTCTATCACTTGCATAAATTGATAGACTGAAGCATATCTCCATCGATTATGCAGCTGACACTCAGACCCTGAAGTTAGGCACATTGTGACCTTCCAGGTCGCAGATTTGGGTTGCTGGGTGCCAGCCTGTCCAGAACAACAACTCAGTCAATCTCCAATAATGCCAGTTGTTCCTAAACCTGTAACCAAAAAGACTAACACACACACCGACACACAGCTTCTTCAAGGTTGGATTTGGCCAAGCTCTAACTATAAACAGGAGAGTTTTCTCAAAACATCAAGATAATACGTTCTTTCTCCCTTTATACAACACAGTAAAGTAAAGACATTAGCTACGAAAGGGTCACTCAAACTATTGGTTCCAATGACCCTTGTGACCTACAGTCATCATGCTGAGCTAGAAGAACAGATATTTTAACACGTTGAAGACCTTTCTCAAACAAATCATCTTTCCATATTTCATTTCTGGAAGCTGAGCTACATGAGCAAGCACTGCTACTGCATTCAGATATCAAATACAGACATTAGAGAATACATGGAAATAACATTTAATTAATCAAACAGGTAACTTCTATGACAAAGTAAATTCTCATAAGCCTAGAGAAGTCATTCAACTTGTGATATTTAGAAGGAAAAATATTGATTAATACCTTGATAATAATCACTCATTACATATACTTTGAAGCAGCAGTGCATTCCAAAATCCACCCCCTTCACTATGATTGTGGGGATGAAGGAGCATGGCTATGGGACGATGCCCAGGGTTTAAGAGACGCCAGCATGTTATCTCTCCCCTGAGGCTGCATCGTCCTTCCTTTGACGCAATTAAAGAGCTGCGTCGGGCCCATAGACTGTAAAAAAAATATGTATGTAGTGTCTGTGCCCCGTAGGTTTCTAAAGAGCATTTTTAAAGCCCAAAGAGGGCGGAGCCGGCCGTCGCCATCTTGGCAGCGCGTCACCGCGCGTCACTCCCAGATAACCGAAAATGGGCAAAGAGGCGGGATTAGCTGAGGTGTTGTGACGGCTAACAGACAGCAGACAAACGGCTAGTAGTGACCAAGGGGGTAATCCATCAGCCAGGAACTGAAGCCTCGCGGGGGCCGCCATTGTAGCAGAACTTCACCTGCTGTTAGCATTCCATTGACTTAATTCCACACGACTGATAAGTACACACCTCATAATAGTGAACCATAAGTCAAATTTGAATCCGTACAGGGCATGTGCAAATACTAGGAAATTATCTACAAATTCACACCCAAATTCATACAAAACCTCATCCATTGGTCAAATGCTTAAACATAGACTTACATACATGCATGCTTGCTTAACCCAAAAGGATTATTGAAACCTATTAATCAAATGAAAGGACTGAAAGGATAATGGACAAATAATTGTCCATTATTTATTTATAAAGAAACACAACAATGTATAAAAGGCTCCATTACTTTGTATCTTACGTTATGGCCCCGTAGAAGCCGTTTTTGTAAAAATAGGCTAACGATTGCGCCATAACCACGCGACTTTCTGTCGCACAATAGATAAATTACCGTATAGACAGGAGGTGAAGCTCGCAGGCAATCTTACTGTCTATGAGTCAATCGGGGGGACATAGAGGCATAAAGTCAAGGGAGAAGCCCATAGATAGAGAGTCCATAAAAACAACAGGACAAAATATTTCAACAACGTTTTTGAGGAATTAGGTGAGTCAGATTTGTCTTGGCACAGCTACTAGAAGATTTACAACTGTCAGACTGTCATCAAGCTCAGTTTGAGCCTGCGCAGTCGCTCAGCCATCAGGAAGTGAGTGCTTTAATCGGGCTTCAGTTTTCTCCGTTGAAATCAAGGGGGTCGCTGTGTCCATTTCTTTTACTGTCTATGGTAGTGACAGCAGCGGCAATTCACCTGTCACTCATGTGGCCACACCCTTAATTAACTATGCAGAACTTTAAGGCTTAATATAATTTAAACAGATGAGTTATAAAAAAAATTCACCCCCCTATTCTTCTGGATGCCCCGCTGTCTCCTCCTGGCCTCTTCGGCGACGCTGTCAGTTCGGTCGTCAAGAGGTTTCAGGAGGCTAATTTACAGGTGGCTGGGCTGATGCCAGGGAGCAGCTTAGGACAGTCTGAGATCGTCATTCTGTCGAGGAAGGCTTCGGGAGGAGTGGTTCACACCACGCACAAATTTATGTGTTCCCGCTCTTCCGTGTAGCCCTCAGGAAATTGATCTGGTAACTATGCAGAACTTTAAGGCTTAATATAATTTAAACGGATGAGTTATAAAAAAAATTCACCCCCCTATTCTTCTGGATGCCCCGCTGTCTCCTCCTGGCCTCTTCGGCGACGCTGTCAGTTCGGTCGTCAAGAGGTTTCAGGAGGCTAATTTACAGGTGGCTGGGCTGATGCCAGGGAGCAGCTTAGGACAGTCTGAGATCGTCATTCTGTCGAGGAAGGCTTCGGGAGGAGTGGTTCACACCACGCACAAATTTATGTGTTCCCGCTCTTCCGTGTAGCCCTCAGAAAATTGATCTGGTAACCCCGCAGCCACTGGCCTTTCAGGGCGCAGCGGTTTCCAGAGAACTCACATCTCAGTATCCACCCAGTTTGGAATAGTAGCACACAAGTTTGAGACGCAATCATACTGAGGTGTTCCGCATAGCATCGTCATCAGACGCAGCGTCTTGTTCCATTCTCAAGGAACCATGGTTACTGTTGTAACCTGAGACGTTTTCCTACCTACTTGGCTAAAGGAAAGACAACAGTCTTTTTTCTCTGTTTTTTTTTTCCATTCAGGTAGCACTGACATTGGTATTTATTTTTTTTAAATCGCCTTTCTGCTGTAGCCAAGTTTTACTGAAAGCCTATTTTGCCAGCAGTGAAGTACCCCTACTTTTCCTAATCTCACCACAAGCTAACAAGAGTAGAATAACTCAACTAACATATTCAATTTTATATTTGCTAAGACACTACACGAGAGTCATGTTAGGCTATTCATCATATAGAAGCTGTGGACCGGTATTTGTTTACTGCTATTAAAATTGTTTTCATTCCCTAGTGGAAAAAATTATTGGGCTTCCCTCAAAAAGCCCACACAATCAGCTTAAGTGCTGTCAAGCACAAGAGCCTTGAATTAATTAATTAGGCATTCAAGGACTCTGTGTTTGAATGATGACCAATAGCAGGCCTGTTGCTAATTTGTGGCTCGAACCTGGCGTCACAGTGGGTATCACTGTCGCCTCACAGCAAGCAGGTCCACGGTTTGAGCCAGGACTCCTTTCTGTGGAGTTTGCATGTTCTCCCTGTGTCAGTGTGCAGTTTTCTCCGGGTGCTGCGGTTTCCCCCACACAGTCCAAACTAAGACATGCAGGTTAGGTGGATTGGACATGCCAAATTGGCTGTGTGTGTGTGTGAGTGAGTGTGTTTTAGCACTCTTAGTGCTGGATTGTGTCAGGACCTTCGATCCACCATAAAACCAAATCCAATGTGTGTGTGCGGATAATTCCAATGAAGCGGACCCTTCAAATGAGAGGGACTACCGCTAGGAAAATATATATTAGTGGCTCGAATGGTCTCTTCTCTTCTCTTCTCTTCTCTTCTCTTCTCTTCTCTTCTCTTCTCTTCTCTTCTCTTCTCTTCTCTTCTCTTCTCTGCTGATGTGTTTACTGGCGAGAGCAGGGCATTTCAATCACATGATATCACACAGCGATAGCAAACCACAACCTAATCAATTACTGATGGACAAAATCAGGTCCTGATTTTTTCTTGTTCAAGAAGCCGTTTCACTCGGATATTTGTCAAAATAGAAAAGAAAAGACTATCGCAACTTGTGTTTTATGCCGAATTTAAAACCATAATTTAACAGAGGTAAATTCTGTTTTTTTATGTAATAAAGGATAATGTATTATTTTGTGGTTGAAATTGAAGAAAGTAGGCTAACAAATCCTTCCCTCGCGGGTCAATTTGATCCCTTTAGGAATTAATGGAATGCGAGAAATGCTTCAGTACTAGGGGTGTAACGGTACATGTATTCGTATTGAACCGTTTCGGTTCGAGGCTTCCGGTTCGGTACGCATACAAACCGAACGATTCCTTGGACCATTTTTCCTGCCGACAAAATCCGCGCTGGCGCGACCACCACAATGTTGCGCAAAATCAAAGAGACAGGGGTAGCTGCAGCCTGGAGTAATGGGCGTGGCAAGAGGTATAGGCGTGGTAAGAGGTAGGGGAGTGGCAAGAGGTTTCTCATTGGTCAAAGGAGTTTCCTCCTGGCAACTGCGTTGGCCAATCAGCAGTAACCATAGTTAAACGTAATTTCCTTTAGCTGAAAAAATATCGTCATTTCCTTTAGACGGAGAGAAGATTGGCGGAGGTAATTCACATATGCGATATAATTTGTTGTTCTCTTTGCTTTACATCTTTCAGCTTTGGTAATTATTTAATTGTTATTGACAGACACATGTTACAGTGAGAAGCATTAATGACTGCATTTGCGTCGTAGACATCAGAGTCGGCGATTTATATCGATGTCCGTTCTGTGCTCTCAGTGCTTCTCAGGGTTGTGATATGCATGCCTGTTACCGGTTACATCTGTTACAGATAACTTGTTAAGGTTAGATAATAACGTGAACGGTTATGTTACATATCATAATTGGAAACTTATGACAAACATGTTTTGCTTTATATATTAATTTTCCTATTTTAAATTGTGTTTGATGTTTATGATTCTTATAGATTTTGAAAATTTAAGACCGTAGCAAATTGCAGGTAAAAAGTCATTGCTTGCCTTGTAGCGTGAATAAAATGCAAAAAGCTATTTTGAAGAAATGTGTATGTTTCTGTTATTAGGGCATCCAAGTCTGGACGTCTAACAGCTAAGTGAATGCAACGCTGATTCCTCCACTTTGTGCAGATCCCATGTTACATATCCCTGTAAGCAATTATATATATTTTTTCAACAGTGTAATATTGTAGTTATGATTTGTTATTGTTTAGCATACATACTTTAGATTTCATTGACTGTTTCGATGTATTATTGCTATTGACATTTTATGTGGCATATGTGTTGTAAGCATTCTTTCAAAGCGGGCAAAAAGATTTCACAGAGCAAAATAAACATTGTGCACCATTTTGTATTATATTTATTTGTGATAGGTTGATGCTTCTACAAAAGACTGCATTCTATTTCCATCGTGGATCAAGTCACACTGGATGCTTTGTGTAAGTCAAGACATTTTTATCCATGTCAAATTGATTTCTATATTTTGTGTTTTTTAACAACCATTTTCAGATTTTGCGTCCAAAGCTGAAACAAGTGTTTTTTCTTGCTTCACTCTGCGCAAGTGGTCTTAGTGATGGGAGATACAGTCAAGTGTGCAGGTCTTTTACATGGCTCAATAGTTCATGTTCAGAAGTTCCAGTTGAACAGTTCTTGTTCAAATGTTCTCAGCTGCTGTATGGTGGTTCAGTTCTAAACCATTCAGCATTTTCCTTTTTTTTCATTTAGAAATCAAATAAAAAAAGGTCTAAACAAGTAGCCTTTGAATTTCAGTATGGCCTGTACATTTCTCTGGGGGTGGCTTTTGACTTTTCTGAGGTGAGTCTTCAGATTTTTTGCATTAAAAATTCATTTTTTCTTTTATCTTGTAGGTATCGTTGACTGGAAGTCAGTCAATCCGGATGTGAGGGAGGAATAAAGGGTGGAGTTTAAGCTCACCAGATGTGATGCCTGTGGATTCCTCTACAAAAACACCACTGGATATTGCGGCAATGGAAAGAGGGGGGTCTTTACTGCGTTCTATTCAGATAGAGAATTTGATGGCTTCTGTTCTATGGACTGCTACTATAGTATAAATGAGTAATAGAGGAATGAGTAATAGAGGAATGAGTAATAGAGGAATGAGTAATAGAGGAATGAGTAATAGAGGAATGAGTTTTGACTTTGAACACAAGCCTTTGATGACAAATTAAAAAAATTAATTGTAAAAATGACTACTGAACTGAATAAATGTTTTTGGGATAAAATGGTGTTTGTTTTGCTTAATTGATAAATTCCACTTAGAAGTTTATTAAACTTTTTTTACTTAATTTTTTTATTATATGGTGATTTTTTTTTTTTATTATATGGTGAGTGTTTGATCAAACGCGTATATATGCATGCCTTTATACAGCAAAAACATTTCCTGTACCATTATTATAAAAATAACATTAATTTTAGTTTGTATGTACTTGAAAGTACAAAACTAGTATGACTTCATAGTGTCAGGAGACATTTTTATCTTTAAAAGAATAATTTAATTTCTTTTTTAATGATTTTATTTTATTATTTAGTTCAAGTACTGACATTTCAAGTATAATGCAATAAAAAAACAAGATACAAGGCATTGTAAATACAGCTCAAAATGTGTAAACCAGAGAATAATAACAACTGAAGTATAAAATGAACATAATATAAATAAATACTAAAATAAAAGTTTATAATATCAAGGCAGTTATAGATATTTTCAAAAACGTTTTGTTTTGTGATCTCATGTTTGAAAGGGTTTCAAAGTATAGGTTACTGTGAGATCAGTGTTATAAAAGGTAATATAGGAGGGTTTCTTTTGAGTTATTTTTGTCTTATGAATAAAACTGTCAAAATTTAATTATATAATTTTGTTTTTCAGAAAAATATAGGTTTTGGAAACAAAGTAAAATGTCATGAGGTTCTAAATTAAGAACCAAATTTGTTTGTCATATCTATTTTAAAGTCAGTCCAAAAAGAAAAAGGGCAATACAAAAATAAAGGTTCAATATCTTCAAGCGATGTGTTACAAAAAGTGCAATTTTGTTCAATTTGTTTTTTAATGACTGATCCTAAAAAAGTCGCGGTGGTGATGACGTCATGTAACCGCGCCATACAGAAGGTTTCGAAGGTAACGTACTTTTGAATGTATTCTCAATATCATTATTGATATGTTTACAGTGAAATAAATGTATTTGGTCTTGTATAATTATTTGTTGGTCAATAGTGATTAAGATTATGGCTTGCTTTTATGCGGATCAGGAAGCTTTCGCGTCCAATTGTAAAGACCTTACGGCACGCCCCTACCTCTTGTCACGCCCCTAACTCTTGCCACGCCCATTGCTCCAGCCTGCAGTTACCTCTACTTGAAATCAAATGGCAAGCGTAATGAAAGCGGAACGTAAACTGCCCTACTCATGTGCTTCACGGATCGTTTATTAGTTCGGACCAGCAACATATGTGCAGCGCGAGCCGATCTCGATCAAGCGACACTGTTACTACACAGCGCTAAGAGATCCAGTAAAGAAAACATTTGAATTCGCCACTGAAGTAATAACATCGCTGCGAGATCTACTGAGAAGCATTTTCACATTTCTCCGTTATTAACTGTAGATCTCTATTAGATCAAACAGCGCTGACGTGGAAACCAGGAGAAACATTGTGCCGTGAATGAATTAGTTATACTTTACGTCCACAGTCCAGCAACATTCACCATGGATTTAATATAGTAACACTAACTGTAACCAGTTTGGCTGGAATAGTGAAATGCTTTCAAGTACTTCACACATCTTTTTTCAGCACTTCAAAACTCAAATATTATATAAATAAATATATATTTAAATGTAATTTAAATATTTAAATGTAACCAAAACAATATTTGTTCATCCTTCAAAGATGACCCCCATTTATAAACCTGAAAGTATGTAGGAAAACTCACACTTATTTAAAAAAATATTTTTTCTTTTAACAAATAGGAAATTTCTCTAGCATTTCTTTCTTTTTGCTGTATCGAAAACGTATCGAACCGTGACATTAAAACCGAGTTACGTACCGAACCGTGATTTTTGTGTACCGTTACACCCCTATTCAGTACACATAGAAAAACCTAAAAATGCTAAAACTTAACCAAAAAAATATTTTATAATGTCTACATGTTTATCTGAATGCATACAGAAAGAAACTGACTTTAGGACCCAGCGGAACAGCTCTTTGCTCCATATAGACTAGAGCTATAAGGCCATTTAGTGGCAAGGTTCATGAAATATCATGTTATATTTATTTATTTTTTCCCACAAGAGGTAGGCAAAGACACCCTATGTAAGATATTTTGAGCTGAATTAAAAGGGTTATGCAATAAACTGAGTTATTTTGAATTTAAGTTGAAAGAATGTGAGGAATGTGCTTACATTAATTATTTATGAATCAAATCTAGTAATTTAAAGGTAAATAAAATAAAAAATAACAAAAAAATCCACCAAAAAATTATCAAAATGAAATAAAATAAGCTTTCTCGACAAAAAAAAAAAAGGTATCATTTTAGGGCTTCAGGTCATGTTGATGAGATATATTACAATATGCTACAAAAGTGCGAGGGAAGTATAAGGGTTAACTGAGAAACATAATCATGTTTAATGCAAGTACGTTTGGTGCCACTTTTTACCTCAGTTTCATTTGTTTTATACTACCGTCTCTATATTATAGACCTATTTATAGGCTAATCAAAATGTCATATTCCCAGAACTCTCAATTGAGAACCGATACATTAAGCTCTTGTGAATGAAGTCTGAAACTGTTTTCTCATCATCTTCTCTATTTTTACCCTTTTTAACTGTATCTTGGTTGTCTCGATAAAATGTAATTATACAAATGTCTTACCTCAACAATGAGGTGGCATTTCCCGTAAGAGATGGAGACAAGATCACACAGTTTCCCCAGACTTTACTCAATTAGCGCTGTTAATGGTGCCTTACAGTGTTGCTTAGCAACACATGTAGCTGCTGAAGGTTTGGTCCTGTGAGCTTTTTCCAAATTTCCAACTGTTTCTCAGTTCAAGTTCATTCCGAAGTGAGAACATATTGTCTTTGTGCAGCAGGGAGCAGGATGCACTTTCAATGGGGATTTAAATTGCGAACACTCCTCTTGTTTTTCCATCTTTTATGCAGTAGAGACCAATGTCAATAGCTACTGCTCTTGTTAATGTCAGTAGCATGTCAATAGGAGATGAACCTCACCATACAAACTGATTTGGAGTTAGGCCTACATTACATACACAAATCAGCATTTAATCTTTTTACTATTTACATTTATGGTGCTTTAGCCGTTTTGATCTGCCATTTATAGTTTGTTCCTCATCCCTTCTTCAAAACGTAGCTCTCTGGAGACATGTCTGTAAACCTGAAATACTGCTTCTCTGATTGGCTAGAGACGTTCTGGTGTGGTTGGATAGTTTGGATTTCTGTAGACACCTATTTTATAGTAACATTTTACAATAAGATCCCATTATTCCTGTACTTTCTGTTTAAAACACGTTTGTTTACAAACGAAACAATTTACACACTTTATTCGAGCAGATTCGTATAATTCGTTGTTATAAATCTTTGATGCAACGAGCTCGTCATCTCCACCTCTATGGAACATCTCTGGCAGGTCACGTGATCTCGCAGAAGCGCCCGCCGCCAGTCAGAAAGCTTTGGCTTCATCCAGTCGAGTGTCGAGCGTCAGGGGAGTGAAACGCGTGAGAGCTCAACACCAGAATCATGGCAACCGCAACAGCAGGTGAGAATATTCTGCTTTCATTTTTCCCAAACACCTCTAAACCACAATATCACACGTTTTACTTTGCTTATTCACATTAAAAAAATAATATTTCTACCATTCCTCCGTTCCTAGAAGTTGAAACCCGTCAGAGATTGCTGCGAAACGTGAAGAAGGAGGTAAGTGATAGTAAAAACAAATAAAGCCAAGTGAACATTAGGCTGAAACGCCCTGACTCATATTTCAGACAAAATGTGTGATAGTTAACCAAACATCGGAGCTAACCTTATATCTAAAAGAAACCTGCGAAAGCAAACTAAGCATATCTTTATTTGATTTAATTGTTGTTGTACTGTGCAAAAATCGGCGCTCCCCCTTCTAGAGTAGCCTATCTAATGAATTATTTATTCGTTTTTACATGTCTATTTTTTCATGAATATGCTGTACAGCTGTTTATATTTTCCCCATCAAGCTGTCAAACTTAATACCAGCTTTTATCATACTATGTATTTCTTTGCAAAGGATACTTCTGTCTGTATTAATAAAATAGTGAGGATGAGATTTGCAGGTTTATGTTATATTATTATACGTAATACATCTTGTTTTAAAATAACACATTTCATAATGGCTTAATGTGCCTTTAACATGCCAAGACATACGTTTTGTTCAGGTGTAGCTACTATTTATTATCATCCACAACTCCATTTAACAAACCAGAAACATTCTATAAGCACTTTCTACATGTTTAAACTGCCCGATAGTATTAAAAATAGCTGAGTTTGTTAGTAGATTATCTTTTTTTGGAAATATAAAATTCAGCTTAAGGCTCACGGCATCTTTTGATTGATTTATGCTATTGATTTGAGGCCAGTCCTATCTTTTTTGCCTCCACAAATTGCATTGTATTGTCTTTGCCTTTCAGTCGTTTCATTTGATTAATAGGTTTCAATAATCCTTTTGGGTTAAGCAAGCATGCATGTAAGTCTATGTTTAAGCATTTGATCAATGGATGAGGTTTTGTATGAATTTGGGTGTGAATTTGTAGATAATTTCCTAGTATTTGCACATGCCCTGTACGGATTCAAATTTGATTTATGGTTCACTATTATGAGGTGTGTACTTATCAGTTGTGTGTGGCAGAGACTCACTCACTGGTACTGTGGTATATTTCTGTTTTTAAATGTAAAACTTTTAGCTTTGTGCCAAATGACAGATTATGGTTCATCCATGCACCAGCCTTGTTCTCATCATGTGATGCCCAAACAAAGTGAAATTATAGTGCAGTTATGAGAAAAAGTTCCAGTTACAAGACTGAGCATATGCAGTCTGTCTATCAAAATGAATTTTACATCTGTTGTAGCTTTTTTGCAAAGGTTGGGCATCTCAAATTGAGGTTCTTGGCAGTCAGAGCCTGGTCCATAATCTGTCATTGCATTGTGTCTCAGTGTATCCCAGTAGATCCATGAAATTACATTTTGGCACTTGAAACACATTATGATGACTGAAATCGTCAATCAAGAAGAGTGGAGGAAGGTGAACTCTCACCCTGCGCCGTATGGTGCTCCGTATAATGAAAACGTATTCTTGATCCACCACACTGTGTTTACAGCAAAGCTTCCTGAAACCTGCCACTTCGAGAGTCATTTGGCATTTGCAGTGCATGTTTACCCTTTTGCAGCTGTTAACTAAAATTACGGCAGACCATTATTACAGATATTACATTGCTGATATGATGAGCATAGTCAAAGCAACAAAAAGGCTCATTCTGTGTCTCGTCTCTCTCTCTCTCTCTCTCTCTCTCTCTCTCTCTCTCTCTCTCTCTCTCTCTCTCTCTCTCTCTCTCTCTCTCTCTCCCTCCCTCCCTCCCTCTCCCACACCTGTGTTGACACAAGCAGAGGGTCATGCGCAGAAAGCCTTTCCACACTACCTAGCAGCCCTCCATTTGTTTACCTTTCTCTCTCAGTTTCCTTTAACAAAGGTAGTTTAATCCATTGCTTATCAGTATCCTCAAAGAACCTCTTTATCCATCTTGAACTGAATTATAGCTATTTTTTTCTTCTTTATTTTTATGCAAAGTTATTTAAATGCTATGAAAGCTGGTGTTGAAAAGGTGTTTTTTAATAGAAACATCATTAGATTGGTCAATTAGACTTTAGACTTTCACTTGCAGACATAATAACATAATATCTGCATCCTTTTTTTGCGTTTTATGCACTGGTTTGAGGAATCGTGTGGGATGTATGTATTGTACAGATGGTAAATGTGTTGAAAATGACTAGTTCTACAGTGAAGTAAAGATTTCGTATGATAAGCATTTCTAAGGCTTTCTCGATGTTCATGGCAGCACTGAAACCCTACATCGTGTCAATATTGTTTTTGTGCTTGATTAGCATTTATTAAACAATAGATTGAATAGCCATAGACATAGAGTCTAAATAATATTTCTTAAGTGATTCTAGAGATTTTAACAATTTCCAAGATTGAACAGATAGTGTCATTTTTATGGGGTCACAAAAGATTCAGCCTTAATTAAATCATGTAACATGCCTCATTGTTTTCAGGAACTAAAACAGACAATATCTCGGTAAAGACTCTGTTAAGAGTCCATCAGCCAATTAATCTCTGTGAGCAGGGACCAGTGTTTGAATATGTTGTTACAAAACAACTCCGCAAGATGTTATTTCAGTGTGTGCAAGAAACACTTAAACCTCATGCCAAATATCAGCAAACCAAAAAAGCTTAAAGTGCTGAGTCACTGAGAATCATTATACCTAATGAATTTGTAAGTGATTAAACAAAAGCCATATTATGCTGATGTGGTTGAGAAGAACCATTTATAAATGCGCTGTATTTGGACTGTTTTAAATCTTTCAAGGTCTAGCATCTCTGAATACCAACTCCAGTTGAATCAAACATTGGTTTGCATATAGCCATATGCAATATTTTGTTTCAGATTTATAGATTCTATTAATTTACAGTTGCAATTGAAATTATTCAACCCCCATTGCAAATCAGGTTTATTGGCAAAATTTACAGACTTTCAGCTGTTTGCAATACAAATCAAACAAAAGTAATTGAAATAGCTCAACACAACAAATGTTTCAAGTGGTTTCCCCAAATTTAACTGAAAATACAACTTTTAATGACTTGTGCAGTTTTGTGTTGAGCTATTTTTTGTTTGATTTGTATTGCAAACAGCTGAAAGTCTGTAAATTTTGACAATGAACCTGATTTGCAATGGGGGTTGAATAATTTCGACTGCAACTGTATATTATGTTTTATTTTTATTTATTTTATAAATTATATGATAAGATTTTACCTTATCTTTAGACTCAGACTCATTTATTTATTATAGTTTATATAATAATGCATAGTTGAAATGGGCATAAATGTTTTTTGATGGTGGCGATGAAATTGCATAGAATAGGTCCACTGTACATTCATTGCTTTTGAGATAATTTCAGGATAATATTTTATAAAATATAATTCAGCAATGCTCGGTGCCATTATTATGTGTTGTTAATTTTTTTTCCTTTGTAATTAATTAGAGTGGCTTATTATTTAAATGAAAAAAAATATTAAATGTTATGTTATGATACTTTAGCATTATTATAGCAATATTAGTAAGTAAGTAAATTTTATTTATATAGCACATTTAAACATAGCAGAACTATCCAAAGTGCTGAACAAAGTAAAAATAGCATCAAATAAAACAGAAAACAACCAGCTAACACAGACAACAAACAAAGCAAAATAATGTTAAAATGCTAGAGAATAAAGATAAGTTTTCAATTTGAATTTGAAGGTAGTAATTGAAGGTGCAAGGCGGATGACCAGAGGCAGTTTATTATTATTATTATTATATATTGTAGTAATACGTACTACATCTGCCATTGTCATGTGACCTATACGGTATCAGTTGCGTGGCTTCACTGCCATTAAAAGATTCTCTCCCGTCGCCTAATGGGATAGTAAAGTGTCCATCATATGCACACTTCAGTATCTCGCAAAAAAGTAGCAAGTCATCCGAGTACTTTTCGCCCACTGTTTTGAACTCACCTGCTGTTTTGAGAACTGGGACTTACTACTCAGCTCACGTTTTTTGCCTTTATAGTATCCGAAGTGGGCATATTCGGATGCAGCAAATTACATGCTTTTTTATTAAAACACAGGGGGCAATAAAGGAAAATTCAGAGCAAAGCTCTGCACCTGATACAGATCATCGGCTCATTAGGAGAGAGGTCTATTAACTGAGCTCAGTGTGTCAGATAAGACAGACATACAAGATGTTCAGTGCTGAAAAGCCCATTCAGGACCAGGATTGAAAAAATTTAGTTCTTTTTGTTTACAGAGAAAGGAAAGGAGGGAACTTAGGTAAGGGGTAATAACTGACTAACTGCTTTTTTGCTAAATTAACCCACAAAGATAACGACTGGGTGAGTTGAATTTATTTGTAAGAAGAATTGAACCGCAGAGTGCAACGAGAAATGATAGCAAAGCTGCAAAGGAAATCGGGTTGCCTTGGACAACAGTAAATTATGCGGTTTATTGGTTATTATGCAAATATATATTTGGGTGCAGTATGTCTCAAATGACTTATCAGAGCCGTATAATAAGGCATTACAAGGGTATAGCATTAGTGAGCAGATAAAAGAATAGATCTGTAGAGAACATCATTTAATGTTTAGTGATGAAATAGTTCCATCAATAATCAGATCTAAAAGATGTACATGTATCCCCTTGTAGTATAGTAAAGTAGTCCAATTTTAGACAGTGCTTCAAGATATTTGTGATTGGTCCTGCTGTGCATTAACACCATGCAGTGCCTAGCATAAGTGAACACACCCATGCTAAAGTTGACTAAAAAGAGGAATAAAAAAATCATCTTTTGGAAATTGATCTTAATGGCTTAATTTAAAAAATGAGGAAAAATCCAACCTTTAAGGACACCAATTTTCATTATTAATGAATAATGTATCGTAAATAAATAAATGTTCTTCCTTAAAATAAAGGTTGCATAAGTAAGGACACCCCTATGTTAAATTCCCATAGAGGCAGGCAGATTTTTATTTTTAAAGGCCAGTTATTTCATGGATCCAGGATACTATGCATCCTGATAAAGTTCCCTTGGCCTTTGGAATTAAAAAAGCCCCACATCATCACATACCCTTCACCATACCTAGAGATTGGCATGGGGCACTTTCCATAAGATCATCTCTCAATGCAAATCATACCAGCTATTAGCCTTACTGAAATAACACCATGCCAATCTCTAGGTATCTCTAGGTAAATTTCTAAAAGATGATTTTTTATTCCTCTTTTTAGTCAACTTTAGCATGGGTGTGTTCACTTATGTTATCCACTGTATGTGTCATGGGAAATGTTTCTTCAAGAAACATGAAACCTATTCCTGTAGAGCCATATGGATCCGTGGACTGATTTAGATCAACACCTCCCACAGAGCATCTCTAATGGTGTGAAACTTCAACTATATATTTTATATATACCTTGGAAATGGTAACTTTTCATTGTGCATTTCTTTTTTCAAAGCTCACTTTGGCGTCATTTCAATTTTTTGGTCTCTCTTCAGCATAACTAAATAATTAGGAGCTATGTGATACTGTATAATGCATTTTGCTATTTACACAATTGATTTGCACGCTTTTTTTATGATTTTTATTGCTCCAAGGAGGTTGTGGTGTTACAGCATCTAGACCTAGATGGCACATGATAATAAATATATCAATAAAAAAGGAGGTTTGGGTATTGGCACCGGGCAGGATGCTTTCCAGAGCGCTGGGAGTCTTTCTAGGTCAGGCTGAGGGTGAAGTATCAGTTTCTAACATCAAGCACATTGGCATGTTCACACCAAGGACGATAACTATAACAATAAAGATATAGTTCTAAAAATCGTGATGTAAAAGAATAGCAGAGTCTACACCACAACTACAGCAATAACGGCACAGAGAAACAATATCGTTTGGAATCACTTTTTGTATTTTTTTTCAGCTGATGAATGAAGCCAACATTGACATATAGAATTTTTCTTTCAGACGAATAGAATCGGAGTTATATTAAAAAATGTCCTTGCTCTTCCAAGCTTTATAATGGCTGTTTCTCTTTTGAAGTCCATAAAAGTGCATCTATCCATCAAAAAAGTGCTCCACACGGCTCCGGGGGGTTAATAAATGCCTTCTGAAATGAAGCGATGCATTTGTGTAAGAAAAATATTTATATTTAAAACTTTATAAAGTAAAATAACTAGCTTCCGGCCAAACAAACATAGAGATTCCACTTAAGTCTAAAGCGCAACTTATATAAGTAATGCGACTCACTGCTGATATTTACGCTACGCCATGAAGCACTATGCTACTTCCGGCATCACAAGTTGCGTCATTTGTGCTTTAGGCGCAAGTAGACTGCGTATGACTGTTTGGCCGGAAGCTAGAATTTTACTTTGTAACTTGTTAAATATGAATATTTTTCTTACACAAACACATCGCTTTGCTTCAGAAGGCCTTTATGAACCCCCGGAGCCGTGTGGAGCACTTTTATGATGGATAGATGCACTTTTATGGACTTCAAAACAGAAACGGGCATTCACTGCCATTATAAAGCTGGGAAGAGCCAGGACATTTTTTTTTAAGTAACTCCGATTGTATTTGTGGGCTAATTTTCATTTTTGGGTGGACTATCCCTTTAAAGGATGGCCTTCAGTTTAAAAGTATTACATTTTTGTGTTTTATAAACCGTGGCAGCAGTAAATGTCAGATAATACTAATATTACATAACACCAAATGAGAGTCCTGTGGAATTGTTGGCCATTGACAGCTTTGAAGTATGATTGGGACTGTAATTGCTTTCACTGTGTGAATTTGCCTGTTCTTATGGAGTAGTGTAATAATCCACTCAACCTCTTAGCCTTTCAATTCACACATTCGCTCTCTCAGGGTGATGAAAAGTGTGGTAATATGTGGCAAATCATTTTTGTGCTTGTGGAAAAAATAGTGGCAAATGCCATTCCTATTCATAGTTGGAATTGTTAATCGGGGTCTGCTCAGAGTTTAAGCAACAGTTTAATGTGGTGCCAACACATTTGGGAAGTAACTTGGCAACCCAAGCTGTGAGACTTTCCATGCTATCTCCATGGAAACCTTTGTCATGCTGCTGAGACATCAGGGACAGCTGAGCTCCAAATAGACCTCTACAGTCTCTCACTTACACACACACACACACAAACACACACACACACACACACACACACACACACACACACACACACACACACACACACACACACACACACACACACACACAGACACAGACACAGCATGACAGAGTCTCTACAATGCACACTATAGCCTAAATGAGGCTGATTTATAAGAGTTTAGACACCAATAGTAAACATTTATTGATTGATGTTTTTGCTCTTATCGCATCAGGGATCTTTAATTCAGCCATGGCAATGCACTCACTGATGTATGAATGTTGTTGTCTTTTTGTTTTTTGGTATCCTTAAAATATTATCTCTGTTGAAGAAATTATCAAAAGGCTCCTGAGAGTAGGGATGCTCCAAACAATAATATCTTTTCTTATACTGATTGCGGTAACTGAAGTCCGAGTATCAGCCTAGTGACTCTAATCAAGTACAAATCTGATATTAGAACAGATTTTTTTCTCTTGATCAATTTTGAATATTTATAGATCCGTTTATTTATAGTTTGGGCTTGGTAAGTATTATTGTTTTTGAAAAGTCTCTTGTGCTCACCAACACTGTATTTAATAGTATTGTGAAATATTATTACAACTTAAAAAATATACAGTTAGGTCCATATGTATTTGGACACAGGCACAATTTTTGGCTCTGTATGCCACCAGAATAAAATTAAAATGAAACAATCAGGATAAATTTGAAGTGCAGACTTTCAGCTTTAATTCAAGAGGTTGAACAAAAATATCAAGTAAACATTTTAGAAACTGCAACCATTTTTATATACAATATCTCCATTTTCAGGGGCTCAAATGTAATTGGACAAATTAATATAATCATAAATAAAATTTTTATTTTTAATATTTTGTTGAGAATCCTTCGCAGACAATGACTGCCTGAAGTCTGGAACTCATGGACATTACCAAAGACTGGGTTTCTTGCTTTGTGATGCTTTGCCAGGCCTTAACTGCAGCTGTCTTCAGTTGTTGTTTGTTCGTGGGTCTTTCTGCTTGATCGGGTTGAGATCAGGTGATTGACTCGGCCATTGCAGAATTTTCCACTTCTTTTCCTTAAACTCATGGGTTGCTTTTGCAGTGTGTTTTCGATCATTGTCCATCTGTACCGTGAAGCGCCTTCCAACCAACTTTGCTGCATTTGGCTGAATCTGTTCAGACAGTATATTCCTATTACTCTCAAGAGCGGTAATTCCTAAACCCTTCCTCCAATTTGTATTTAAATACCATCAAATTAAACCTGAGAGTGTGCACTTTCAGCCCATATCCATTATATAACTATAGCTTGAATATGTTTTGGTAAATACCTAAAAAAAAAAAAAAAAAAAAATGTGCCTGTGTCCAAATTTATATGGACCTAACTGTATATATATTTTAAAATGCAATTTATGTCTGTGATGGCAAAGCTGAATTTTCAGCATCATTACTCCAGTCGTCAGTGTCACATGATCCTTCAGAAATCATTCTAATATGCTGATTTGGTGATGGAAAAAATAATAATTATTCTTTGATTTAATGGAAAGTTCAAAAGAACAGCATTTATTTTAAATTAAATTTTTAAAAAATGTCTTTACTGTGACCTTTGATCAATTTTAAGCAGTAATTTTCTTAACTCTTACAGGCCCCAAACTTTTGAACAGTAGTGTAATTGTAACTTTTGAGTGAACTATCCCTTTAAGAAAATGTGGAATAGTGTGCAAGTTGTATCCAATTTAATGGTGGTTTTTATGACTGACACACACTATTTTTAATTGGTTACATTAGAGTCACTAGATCCATTAAAAAAAGGTCAGTATCGGTGCCCGTATCAGTCCAGGTATCGGATTTGTGTATCCCTGTAATGGAGAGCTAAACATCTCATTTGTTTATCTGTGTATTGAGTCAGCCACAAAGTAAAAGCTTCATGAACTTCTAACCTCCTGAAAGATGCACTGAAGGGTTCATCAACAAGACTGCCTGGCATGCTGTCCTCTAGCTCAACTCATCAGTCCAGCGAATTTTTTCTCCCTCTCTCCTCTCTTTCTAGTGTATGCAGACTCCCAATTGGCTTTATTGGTTAAATATGCATGAAGCATGACCCTATACCATTCTTCCACCTCTACTGAAGCTGCACATTTTGTAGTATCATTCAGGTCAATGGCATGAAGCAAGCACCACTAAGGATGATAACAACTAAAATTTCTCTTAAATTCTCTTTCAAGATGTTGCTTTACAGTATTTTCGTGTCTTACAAGCGACAGAAAAAACTATAGTCATAACAACGGACACCGATGTTAAAATGTCAAACCAGCCTCAAACATTTCAGTAGAATTTGTGCTTTTGCAATCACAATCTTTTATCTTCTTGGTGTCACAAAATGTATGCCTGTTTCTAAAAATACTGGCTTTTGTTCTGTGGTTGTGCTTCTGATCCGCACCTTTGTGAATCATACTGTCGTGATCTGTTGAGTGCAAGTCATGTGGTCTCTCAGCGAAAGTGTTTCCTTTGCATCCTTTATCTTTCTCCCTCTCTGGAGGTATGGATAGGTGGGATTCTATAGTATGGAAGAGGAGAAACATTTACCTCCAGTGTTATGTATAGCGCTCAGGTGAGTCAAACATGGTGTGATAGAATGATTTTATAGGGTATTTCACACTGTTCCTTAAAGGGCACCTATTATGGCCCTTTTTACAAGATGTAATATTGGTCTTGGGTGTCCCCAGAATGTATTTGTGAAGTTTCAGCACAAAATACCCCCCAGTTAATTTATTATAACCATTTGAATGTCTCATTTTTGGGGCCTGTTTTGAAACAAGCTGTTTTGAGGCAGACGACCTTAAATGCAAATGAGCTGCTAATCCCCACCCTGCCGCTGGATGTGGGCGTAACTTGCATAACTATGGCAATTAACAGTCGGTAGAACTATAATGGCCGAGAGTGATAGACCCGCAATTGTGTATGGCATTCGGCCATACATGTTTGAACCAGAGTCCGACCCAGATGACGAAGAGACTCCGGCTGAAGAAACACGATCGAGAATGGACCAGGATGTCTCGGAATGGTTATTTGATACATTTATGAACTCATTGCGTTGTCATCGCTGTGCAACACACACACAGACACACACAAACTGTGATAACGTTGATGCAAATGTTTGAAAACACCTCAGAAATCATAAAATACACTTATTTCTTCAGGAATTGACGTTGGATCGCGAACACTAGGCAACGATCCACCCTTGAGGATTAATTTTGTAGCAAGACCTGCTTTGAATTGACCGCCGTTCAAAAAACAGTCACTCTCAAAATGATTTCAGCAAACATAAACGTACTTCGGGAGTGTAAGAGGCGCATTTCCTTCATAAATAAAATCCACCCACTGCGTTTTTAGTGGCTCTGATGTCGGAAGCAAGTGCAAACAACTATGCGAAGTATTACAGCCCACAACAAAACACTTATTTTTCTTAGGAGGCATTTTCTAGAAGGCAGCACAAATCTTCAGAATAGCGGTCCGGCTGTCGTTGAAACAACAATGGAGGATCAGATCACCGAGGGAAGGGTTTGCCTCAACCACACTGTCAATCAAACCCCTTTCCCATGTTCTACGTCACAAAAAGCTGAATCTTAAAACAGCTCATTCTGAGAGAGTGCATATGAATTATTGAGATTGTAAAAAAAACACTGGGTGGATTTTTATCATTCTAGGGTGGTTTTGCTCACACACTGCCAACACACATTTATGTTCAAACAGCATGTAAAAGTGAATTTTGCATAATAGGTGCCCTTTAAGGTCTCCAAATAGGGTATGTAACATTGGTTGGGCTGAAAATGCCCTGGTGGGCGTTGGCTTTTTTATACGCCGTAGTGCAACCCTGAGAAATAGCCCCAGAATGAAACGAGTGGTTTTCTCCCTTTTATGGTATGCTCATGAATATTTAGATAAGCTGCATGAGAATAGACCAATCAATGATATGGCAAACTGCAATCAGTAGGCTACATAGAGATTACACTTGATGGGCTATGAATAGTTCGCTAATTTGTTGTGAATGACTCACGGAATTGCTAGATGTACCCAGTCATCATAGTAAACTTGGAAACACTCCCCTGCTAATACCAGTCATAATGCTACACATCACATGCAACACACAAACACCTCTTGTAACTCTAAAAATAATAACGCAATGCCAGACTGGGAGAATCTGTTTGGCAGCAAGCGTCTTTTGTGCGTTGTGATGTACTCTGAAATAAAAACGTGCGAATAATTCCAGTGTATCTAAACTACTATCAAATAAATATTTAAATGAAACCAAACCGTCACACTAACTGTACCTTCTAGATAACTACAGGTAGTAGATAACAAATAGCATTGTTAATAACTGTTAGCGACAAACTCATAACGTTAGATTATTTACAGCTTGCGGTAGTTATGTCAACATGGTCGGAACAGCCCCTCTTTTCAGAAGTAGCCGCGTAGAAAAGCCTTCTTGAGACTGTCCAAGGTTTTCGAAACAGTCTGGGGTGAAACGGTTCAAACATATTGATAATTTCATGTTGAAGCTCACAGGGATCTTGTTGTATAAAAACACCATGCCGTTGAATGTTTGGTTCCTTGGGAAGACAATGAAAAGTGCCAACATTCCCTGTACACCCGGGAACACTGCAGTAATGAGCGTGACTCATTTTGAAGATCCTTTAAAAACGTCCAAACTTTCTTATTTGTAATTCCAGAAGCAGTAAACTTAGTGCGCCGGCTAAACTGTGTCTGACTGCACGGCCACCATTGATATAACTGGGCCCAGAAAGTGTGCAGTGTGTATGCAAATTTAGGGGCGTAACAAAGGTACAGACCAGATCCAAATAAGGAAATCTCCCCAAGTGTTGCATCACATCTGAGCTGATTTGAGATCCGACCGTTTTACAGCTGCAGTTTAAAGTTTTGAGATTTTCATATTAAGGAGGTGACATAGGATTTTGAGATTCTGTGTATGGCCATTTTACCCACCGAGCTGCTGTTATTCAACTATGCCAAGGTAAACTTGGTTTTGCATTCTATCACCCCTTTAAACTCTTGAGGTTAAGTTGATTGGAACTCCTATGTTTTGAATAAATAGAATGTGAGAAGAAATCAATACACTGGATTACATTTCACGATCTGTGTCAAGCATGTGGATGTAGAAAGTCTTTTTCAATAAGTAAAGCACTTTCAAAAATCGTAATCAGAATAGTCAACATTAATCTCTTGTTTTGACAGGTGGTTTGAGATTAAGTAGTTTGTTAGAAATATATATTTTAGTTTTTTTTATAGTTTGATTTGGGATTTTTAAATGCCATATTTTGGGAAATAAAATGGTAGAAAGACCTTGACTCTTTCTCAGGGCAGTGGGGTCACACCAAATCAACAAGTGTTGCTCTGAAGAGCTTGTTTTGTCCTGCAGCATTAGTTATGGGCAAATGGAAGAGAAGGTCAGGGAATAAATATCAGAATCGGAGTACACCCACAGACTGAATGCTAAAGCAGGATGCTATGAGCACAGTAATGGGCTTTTCTTGCTCGTTTTAACTGTTAATGCTTTACCTTACAATAGTAATTGATACTGTTTTATCAGGTTTTAAGATTTCAAACTGCACATTTGTAAACCTTAGGTTTTTGTTCTGATTTGCATACAACCTGAGTTACTTTGATTTCACAAGCGCAGCATGTGACAAACAAAATGTGATGAATTTTAATAGCTGTTTCAAGGAAAAATTGGATCTCTTTTATATCTAGATTAGACTGCAATGCAAATGGCGACTTTTGCTTAATTTTCGGATTTTTGTGTGTTTTGAAAGAAGCCTCTTGAGCTCACCAAGGCTGCATTTATTTAATTAAAAATACAAGAAAAACAATATTACTCTGAAATATTATTACACTGTAAAATAACTGTTCTATTTTAATACATTTTTAAAATGTAATTTATTCCTATAATGGCAAAGCTGAATTTCATCGTTGTCACATTATGCTTCAAAAATGATTCTAACATGCTGATTTGCTGCTTAATATTTTTGTGAACCGTGTTTTTCATGAATAGAAAGTTCAAAAGAACAGGATTTATTTGAAATAAAATATTTTGTTACAAGTTTTGTTGAATAAAAGATTTATTTTTCTTATAAAAAAAAATCTAACTGACCCCAAACCTTTGAATAGTTTCTATAATATGCAAGGGATTTCAGTGAAAGCATCTGAGAAAAAGCTGAAATGTAACTGAGAAATCAATTGAAGTCTCCTGAGCTAAGAAAGGATATCCTTTGAGCAATACATTTTTCCTTTGGGCTTGAAATGTTACCACGTAAAGCCACCCTGGTTGTTAAAAACAAGACAAAAAAAAACAGGAAAAACCGAGGAGAATTTGGCATTTTGGCCCTTTTGACTCTTTCTTTCAGATGTTAACACTGAAAAGTGCATCACAGTTTCTACAACTGTGAGAAGCGTATAAATATTTCATGAGGCAAGCCTTGAGGCGAAACAGGAGGGAACTGAACCCCTTTCAAGATTACAAGTGTAAAACATTGCTTAACCCAGGGTTACTTTTCACATCCCCTGCCCACACTTTCATGTCATGTCCAATGTATGAACGGAAGAAACCCACAACAGGAAATTTCCATTAGCCACTTCCTGAAGCCAATCAGCAGGCTAATTTCTTTCAGCCAGACCCTTCCATACTGGAGAATGTTCAGAAAAGCCTTAGGCCGTGTGTCCACCAAAGCGTTTTTTCACGCAGCTGGCGTAAAATTCCAATTGTTTTCAATGGGAGCGCCGCGTTTTTTAAACGCCATGAGCGTAACGAGGCGCTGAGCGTGTATTTAACACTCAAGCGCTGAGCGCCCGGCGTTTTTACTGGTCGCCGAGAGTTGAAAAATGTTCAACTTTGGGTAAAACGCTGCGCTCATCACTGTCACTTTTTACACAGCCGTCCAATCACAGTGGCGGAGGGGCGGGACAATGTCACACCGACAAACTGTCACAACATTCTTTCTGTACAAAGACATCAACCAGCAGAGCTAACCGAACAAAATGGATGAAAAATACATTTTTAGTATGAAACAAATGATCTACGAAATCAGTTACAAGTAATCTGTGCTGCGGATATTCTGTATCATAGCAACGAATCGTGTCAACTGAAAAAACGCAGCGCTGCCAAAACGCTCTCAAGCGCCCACTGCTAGGCGTTTTCAGCAGAGCGCCTAGCGTTTTCAGCCTGTTAAAAACGCTTTGGTGGACACACGGCCTTAATGCACAAGTACACGTGTGTTTTAGTGTCATTTTATCTCTCATTGAAACTAGGCCAATAATACATTCTGAACGCACGCAAATGCAGTTTACCTTCACTTAAAGTTACTTAAACACCCACAAAATCTGACGTGATCATCTATTGAATGTGTATTTCTTTGTATATACGTGTGTGTGTGTGTAGTCTATCCAGGACATTATAAAAATTGTGACATTTTATTTAAATGATTTCTACTGTAAAACTACCATCCACAGTCACGATGAGAAAGTGCTTTATACATAAATCACGCATGCCGACTCTCAATTTCTCCTTTTTCTCTTTATAGTCAGGGGAGATGAGTCATGGATTCATCCTACTCACCACGTATACACTCTCTCCTTCCTGTCATTTATTGCAGAGTTTTTTTTTCTTCTAGCATTGAGTGTTTGATGGCACTAATAAGGATACTTGTTCGAGAAAATATGTTCATAAGCTTTGGAAGAAAATTAATGGCAAATGTATTTGAAACAACAAAGCTTTTTGAATTTAATTGAAAAAAATATCCATTGCATTAACTGTTTGCATTTAAAAATTTGCTTGCTTGAATTTGTGAAAAAAAATGGACCGAAAATTACCTCAGAATTTTTTTTATAATGAAAATGTGTGATAATGTTTTTAATGGAAATATTCACAGCTTAAATATACGACCATGTTGAATTTCAGCCCATAAAAATGCAAGCCCTAAAAATACATTGCATTAAAATGCAAGCACGGTTAATGCTATGCATATTCTTTTCAATTAGTGCAATTCACAGGCTTTTTTATTCACAGTCATCGTTATTTTACTTCCATATAAGACCTGCATGGTTTGACAGATTCACCAATAATGGGAACATCCACAATGTGTTAAATAAGCTGTACAGTGTTTCCATTAAAGGAGAACTCCGGGGCAATTTTTAAGTTAATCTTGATCGTTACACCTTTGTGAGTAATGTCTATAGAAAAAAAAAAACGAACCGGATTGGTGCTTGCAACACGGAGCTGTTCCCGCAAATGCCCACAGCTCCCACTCAGCTAAAACGGCAGTTATGGGGGCATATACATAAAGAGTGTCTTTGTGCCTCATAACAGACACGAAATGCAATTAAAATGTCTGTCCAACATGAGCAGGCCCCTTACATGTGAACAAGATGCGTTTAGCAACATAGCCATTGTTTAAATTCACCTAAATAGTTTTTTAGACGGCTAGCTGTAGTCTCGCGCTGAAGTCCCGTGGGAACTCAGTTCTAGCCGGAAAAAGGTAAATACCAGTGTGCAGGTGGGAGTATATTATATATATAAATATAATTGAAGACATAGAAGCTAGTGAAATAATTAAAGTTTTTCAAATAAGACTACAAAAACATATTACTGCACATCTCTCCTCAAGCCGTGTGTGCCCAAATGGAAGGATAAATAAAGTTTACATTACCTCCACGGTGGTTGCACCCGTCTTCGTCCACGGAATGGCTTTTTTCTTCAACCGGCCCCGCTGTGTTGTGTCTGTGTAGTCATCCTTGCAACTTAGCCATTGTTTAAATTCACCTAAATAGTGTTTTAGACGGCTAGCTGTAGTCTCGCGCTGAAGTCCCATGGGAACTCAGTTGTAGCCGGAAAAAAGTAAACAGTGTGCACGTGGGAGGAACGTAGTGTGTGAAGAGTGATGATCGGAGTTGCTCACAAGTGAAGAAGAAATGATTCGCGTTTGTGTCGTTCCGAATTGTGGCAACAGAATGCGAAAATACAAGAACTTACATTTTCATCGTCTTCCTTTCCATGACCTCGAGATTCTGCAGTTGTGGCTAGTTTTACTTCAACTTGATGTGCAAACTCCCATACAAGTGTACGCGCTAAAGATTACGCATTTGCAGCGAACACTTTGACAAGGATGACTACACAGACACAACACAGCGGGGCCGGTTGAAGAAAAAATCCATTCCGTGGACGAAGACGGGTGCAACCACTGTAGGTAATGTAAACTTTATTTATCCTTCCATTTGGGCACACACGGCTTGAGATGTGCAGTAATATGTTTTTGTAGTCTTATTTGCAAAACTTTAATTATTTCACTAGCTTCTATTTCTTCAATTATATTTATATATATAATATACTACCACCTGCACACTGGTATTTACCTTTTTACGGCTAGAACTGAGTTCCCACGGGACTTCAGCGCGAGACTACAGCTAGCCGTCTAAAACACTATTTAGGTGAATTTAAACAATGGCTAAGTTGCTAAACGCATCTTGTTCACATGTAAGGGGCCTGTTCATGTTGGACAGACATTTTAATTGCATTTTGGGTCTGTTATGAGGCACAAAGACACTCTTTATGTATATGCCCCCATAACTGCCGTTTTAGCTGAGTGGGAGCTCTCGGCATTTGCGGGAACAGCTCCGTGTTGCAAGCACCAATCCAGTTAGTTTTTTTTTTCTATAGACATTACTCACAAAGGTATAACGATCAAGATTAACTTAAAAATTGCCCGGAGTTCTACTTTAATGCATCATGCTATATCCATTCAACTGACTCAATCAGCCTCTGCTGTGTCTACATGTCCAACACAGGTCAAGCAGATCATGGAGGAAGCAGTCACAAGGAAGTTTGTTCATGAAGACAGCAGCCATATTGTCTCATTCTGTGGTAAGTCAAAAATCATTGAACCATTTAGCTGAAATGTTTTTTTAAAAAAACATGAAATGTTTTTTTTTTGCTTTCTTTCAAACCCCAATTCCCTACTCATGTATTTTGGTGTATTTTAAAGCATTGCAGCCTGAAGAAAATGAAGTGTTTTTTTGCTCAAAGTTTGCCTTTTCATTTTACAAACAGCACCATCTACACTGCAAGATTACCTGGTGCAGATATTCTCATTTAGAAAGTTTATATCCAGCCTTTTGTACACAGAATAAAAAGGTCTAAACAATACACAAAAGATTTCATCAAAAGTATCCTTGAAAGCTCTAAAATCAAAAGTATTTTTATAAACCTATGTTTAAATGTAATTGGGTAAAAAAAATTGAGTTTTCAAACATGGGGTTAACAGTACTAAGTGAAAGCATAAACTATACTTTAGTTACTGGTTCTTGGTTATGGTTAATTTACATGCCAACTTGGTCTCAAATTAAATCTAAAAAAAAATTATATAGCATTAATAGAGCTATAATTTTAATGTGGATAACATAATATAATTTTGTCCTTGGAAAAACTTGATGAGAAATGTTTGAGTTCATTGAAATATATACACTACCGTTGAAAACTTTGGGGTCAGTAAGATTTTCTTTTGTGTTTTACTACCGTTGAAAACTTTGGGGTCAGTAAGATTTTCTTTTGTGTTTTTTAAAGAAGGGTGCATTTATTTAATGAAAAATACAGTAAAGACATTAATATTGTGAAAGATTATTACAATTTCAAATAACTGTTTTCTATTTTGAAATGCAATTTATTCCTGTGATGGACAAAGCAGAATTTTCCAGTCTTCAGTGTCACATGATCCTTCAGAAATCCTACTTATATGCTGATTTGCTGCTTAAGAAACATTTATTATTTTCTTGAAAGTTCAAAAGAAAAGCATTTATTTGAAATATAATTTTTTGTAACATTATAAAGGTTTTACTGTCGATCAATTTCATCCTTGCTCAATGAAAGAATTGCTGAATTTTATCATTGCATTTCATATTGTTTTTTCCCCTGCTGTCTGTGAACCTGTGAAATATCAGTTTTTCTGTGTGTTTGCAGACTCTGGTGTCTTTACAAATCTGAGAAGTTTGTAACATTGTTGAGATGTTTTATGAGACTAAGATGCATGTTAGATTATTGGGGGTTTCTCCAAAAATATAAATAAATATCCATTTACTCTCCATTTAATCTTACGTGTTTAATAATTTCAGGGAGAAACAGTCGAGATGTTAAAGGGGTCATGAATTGAGAAATCTTTTGTCATGTAAGAGGTCATTGTACTATAAAAACTTCCTATAAGTTTCAGAACTCAATATTGCTTGTTAGTCCAACAACAGCTTTTATTGAATCCAAGCTCTGAAAGTAACTTGTATCGGATTTTGTCACATTATGACATAATATTGCGACAAAAGACCTCCTTTGCAGAATCAGATCAATGCCTACTTCTACATCATCGCATTTTTGTCCTGTAGCAAATCAGCTCTATGAAATATTAATAATCAATAATAACTATAACTGATTATGAATATTTGGATTAGTTAATATAATTAACTTAATGTAGTAAGGTTAGTTTTTCAATCAACCCACCTGTTTGTCCCGTCAACACTCAGCGTTAATTGTTTATTAATTCTAAGAAATATTCATTTCCTGGGAAGGGAAATGTCTTTCTTACTGTACAGTACTATTAAGAGCATGTAGTCATAATCTAAATTGTAAAGTAAAAATCGTATGCAAGCAGAGAATCAGAACCAAATACATATTGTGCACAAGTTTTATTAACAAAAACACGAAAACATAACTAACATACAAACAATTACACATTCATTCATGCATTCATAGGTAGATGGGTAAAAGTGACAGAATGAAACTGGAGGTAGGAAATGGAACTATGGAAAAGATCCATTTAACTATGAAAAGAACCATCAATATTATCATTTTCAAAGCACCTTCTTAAATCATACTTGCATGGCCTTTGCAGTGGACACAATTCTTGAAGTTGTTGAAAATTGAAGTTGTTGATGGTTCAGTGAATGTCAAATGTTGAAGTTGCAATCGTTTTCTTCTCCGTTGGATGAAGAAGATATGATGAACTTGCGTGGTTAGTTCGACTCTGTTCTCATGGCTGGAGTGCAGATTGTGGCCTGCCGGCCCTGGGGCTGAGGGGACATGCAGAGCAAATGGTGGGAGTTGCGATGGACTTCTGCATTGAATGAAGATGTTTTGCCAAACTCCTGAGGTTGTCCTTGATTCTGTTGAGCTTGAGAAAGGTCCTCTCTCTCCTGAATGAGCACATGGCTGGTTTGGTAAAGGCCTGGGGCCTGCTGAGGTCACGCAGGACAGCACAGCACTGCGAACGTACCGAGAAGTCAAGAAAGCCAAAGATCCTTCTTGCCCATGTTGGGGGATGGGACCACAGATCCCAGAGTGAGTTTTAAATATTATTTGGTACCTAAAACAAATAATTGTGTGTGTGATTTGTCTCAGTTGTTACAGTCCCCACCCACTGGCACGTTTGTGAGATGAGAAGGAGAGATCTAAAGGATCCTAATTTCCCACTAGAGCCCCTTTCACACAGAGATTCCGGAAAATACACGGATAAAGCGACCCGGGATTTGACCCGGGTTCATTTGATTTTGGTTTATTCACACTGCCAGTGATTTTCCGGAATCAGAGAGTGCGTTCACACACAACCCGTAAAAATCCCGTAAAGACACGTGACATCGATGTGACATGTAATGTCTCAGCAGCCTATAGTTTGCTTATGAGCTGCGATTTCTCTCTCGAGAAACCACGCTTGTGCATTTTTTTCTCTGATTCGATCATAAACTAGCGCATTACGTACCGTTTCACTAGCCTGCTTTCACTTCACTTCAGCGTCATCATTACGACACGGCATTGATTACGGCTTTTGTTCACACAGCGCGCGTTCCGGGACTGATCCCGGCAATGTTACTAGGTCCCCAACCCGGCATCGATCCCGGCATCAATCCCGGGTTGTGTTTGTGTTCACACAGAAGGCGTTCTGGCAATTTCCCGGGATCAACTGTGTGAAAGGGGCATAGGAAAGTGGTTATTTATTTTGAACTATGTGAATGTCTCAGTAGAGCATTATTTGTTTGTTCGGTACATTTCACTGTGAATTCTTTGGTAAATCAGTCCCAATTTCAGTGCAGCCTTTGCAAAAATACTTTTACTGTAAGATATGAACCGTACAGTAATCCCACAACATGTAAGTAAAGGTGTTAATTCTAATGCATAATCTGTGATCAGTTTTTGATCATTACAGATTTCTGATATGTAATGATTAATGTACAGTAAGACGTTCTTTGTCTCATTGTTTATTGCGGTTTATGTGTCAGTAAATGAAGACAGTGACTGAACAATCTACTTCACATTGTTTCTCTTAGTAGCATGAAAATAATTTGTTATTTAAATTGACTAAATTATATACAGAAAGTGATCAAAGGCTCCGTTTATAATCTCTGGAGCTGTCAATCACACAGCGCAAGTTTATCAGTGACTGAGTTCTGGACTCTCACCAAAACTCCCGTTACAATCAAAGACATTGTCTACACTACACAACTAATCTTTTATTTGCAATGTGTTTTCAGTTATGATGGTAGCATTCGTGAGAGTGCAGAAATCGAGTTGCAATGATGAGATCACTGTATTCATGCGCTCAACAGACATGTCTGTCATCGGCTTGTCACTGATTTCATGCAACGGGATTAGATCTAAATACTAAATATAGTGCTACAATCAACACTTTTTCACGATTAGTTAATTTTGATAGCTGTAGTAGTAAAAACTTAGTAAAAGATTTCAAGAGAGTTCCACATGTAATACTTATTTCATATGCAAAGATATTAGCCAATCATACCAGTGGGTGTTTACGTTCTCACAGCCGACACTTCTAACACAGCATTCAAATCAGAAGACTAAAATCAGTGTAGAAAATGGCCTTTTATTTCTAAATTATGACAAGTTTTTTTAACAAATCATACTAACATTATAAGTGATAACAAAATGCAGTTCATGACCACTTTAAAGAGATGTAATTTTTCATTTCCATGGGATCAGTTGTGTTTCAGTACTCGCCAAATGTTGGGCAGCATGATGGTTTGGCTAATTCCCAGGTAGAACATTCAACATTTAACTGGCCTTGGAAAGCGCCAAAGTGCATTAATGTCAGAGTGGGAGTAAAAGGAGAAGTGTCATGTTTATTGAGTGTAGATTAACATAGAGTGATAATTTCAACATATAGTGAATGTGTGATTGAGCATGCTGCAGTAAGTGCTACCCACTGTTTGTGAGCAGTAAATCTGTCCACATAATAAAGTTATCACTCTTCCACAGACACTGACACACACACACCTTCTCCGTTGCTCTGCAAATTCATATCAAGGTACCATACCATTGTTTAATGATCGAGCGGTGCGTAAACAGAATAAATGAGTAGTCATTAATAATGCAGTTTCTGCCTGGTCATATTAACTGTGTTGGGTGAAGGCTTTATTGTCCTGTCCAGCTTTATTCACATTTGCATTTTACATGTTCTAAACAGCTTTTATCTCTCGTGTGCAAGGGAGGTGGCTGCATGGCAGAAGCCACTGCCTTTTTGTCCTCAAGGGTTGAGGTTCGTGTTGGGCGATATGCTCCATAGTCATATCGTCCTATTGTCAGCCTGTGAGGAGGAAGGGGAGGGGATCTTTTCTATCATTTTGCGAGCAAAGATGTAGTTGGTGATGAAGAAAAATGTCACGTTGCATAGAAATATTTCTCCAAAAATGCAATTTCCCAGTGATAACTCCTGTGCAAAGTTTGCAATTGCATGCGTGTTAAGCAGGTAAAGGAGTCTCAAACCACAGTCAATTATTCCCTGAAGGTGAAAGCAAAAACTGACTCAGCTTTTGGCATCTGAAGCTGCACGGCACATTATTTCTCTCATACACAACGAGAGTGGAATCTACCTCAGTGCTGATAACTGTATATCAATTATCTTAATTTATTGGCTTAATATTTCTTTTGTGGACCATACATTAATGATAGTGAAAAAAATTTGAAGAATGTTTCGTGTTAAATGTTAAAAAATATTTATTTCATTGTTGTTGTTTGAAGCTGCATTTGACTTTCATCGATGTCTAATTATTGTGCTGTGTGAGGCTGGGAGCAAAAGTGAGTCAAATCTGTATCTCCCCCATGTTAAAAAGCCCAATTTTACCGCAGAAAAAAATGTTTATAGCCTGGTGTCTAAAGTTGTTTTGGTCTATACAGCAAATTTTGCCCTTCATGACAACTGTGAGGGGGGTGAATTTTTTTTATAACTCATCTGTTTAAATTATATTAAGCCTTAAAATGCTGCATAATCAAGGGCGTGGCCACTTCAGTGACAGGTGGATTGCGCTGCTGTCTAGCCGTTTGTCTGCTCTCTGTTCACGTCACCTCAGCTGATTCCAGCTGCTGAACTTGCCATCTGTGCCGTGTTTATACTACTTTCGGTATTAATTCATAAAATTTAATACACGCCTTGTACCTTCGCCCACGCCGTTGGATTTCGTCGTTGTCGAGTATCAAAAGAACAATCAGAGCTGTTCTTCAGTTGTTTTCCTCTGTGAACATGCACTCATGGATGTCTGACAATTTCGTTGCTTTTTGGAGTTCTGATTTAAAAACGTCTAAGATATAGAGGCCACACTCGTTCTGCGGTACCGTTGATCTTACTGAAAAGATAGACTATAATATGCTTATTTAACTTTTTAGTGTTAAATAAAAAAAAAAGTGCCGTCAGATGAAATCCTGCAGGTGTCAGTGCTTTCTCTTCGTCTCTTAAATGAGCGTGGATTTCTAGTGCATTACTTGAACTTCTTGGGTAATATCTATCAGAATTTAAAATGGACTGAATAAAGCTCTCTATGAACTTGACGTGCGATGCCGCGCTGACTGACATGTATGACTATAATGCGTTAAGAGCTCTCTCAAGTACTGGGGAGCTAAACCATTTAGTGCTTTGTAAGTAATCAGCAATATTTTAAAATGTATACGATGTTTAATAAGGAGCTTATGTAGTGTCGACAGAACCGGGCTAATATGGTCATACTTCCTGGTTCTGGTAAGAACTCTAGCTGCTGCGTTTTGGACCAGCTGTAGTTTGTTTGTTTATTAAGCGTGCAGGGCAATCATCCATAATAGCATTACAAAAATCTAGCCTTGATGTCATGAACGCATGAACTAACTGTTCCGTATTTGTCATTGAGAGTATATGAAGGAATTTAGATATATTTTTAAGATGGAAAAATGTGGTTTTACAGATACTAGACACTTGACTTTCAAATGAAAGGTTGGTATCAAAAATCACACCCAGGTTCCTAACCGACGACGAAGACTTGACAGAGCAGCCATCGAGTGTTAGACCGTATTCTAGGTTAGTACGTGAGGACGTTTTTTGTCCAATAATTAGAATCTGTTTTTTCAGAATTAAGTAGTAGGAAATTTCTAGTCATCTAGTTTTTTATATCAGCTATACATTCCGTTAAGTTTGTGAATTGGTAAGTTTCGTCAGGGCGTGAAGAAATATAGAGCTGAGTATAATCAGCATAACAGTGAAAACTAATCCCATGCTTCCTAATAATATCTCCGAAGGGTAGCATGTACAGAGTAAACATCAATGGTCCTAGTACTGAGCCTTGTGGTACTCCATACTGAACTTTTGATCGATAAGACATCTCTTCATTTACTGCTACAAACTGATAACGGTCAGATAAGTATGATTTAAACCATGCTAATGCAATTCCACTAATGCCAACATAATTTTCAAGTCTATTTAAAAGAATGTTGTGGTCAAAAATTATTTTGCAAATTATTTGTGACTCTGATGAGAGCAGTCTTAGTACTATGGTATGGTCTAAATCCTGACTGAAAATCCTTGCAGATACCATTTCTTTCTAAAAAAGGAACATAGTTGTGAGGATACTGCCTTTTCTAGTATCTTTGACGGAAAAGGTAGATTTGAGATCGGCCTGTAATTGAATAATTCTGTAGGATCAAGTTGTGTTTTTTTTAACAAGCTGTTTAATAGCCAGCTTAAAAGTTTTTGGTACGTATCCTAATGACAAAAATGAATTAATGATATTAAGAAGAAGATCTATGACCTCTGGAAGCATCTCTTTCAATATCTTAATCGGTATAGGGTCTAACATCTGTCACAGTATGGGTTTGTGTTTCCCTGGTTCACCACTTGAGGTCCTCTTACCCCACGGTGTCAGTCACATTAGAAACTGCATTTCCCACAATCCTTGTCTGTTCTCATCATTGTTCATTGCACCCAGCTGTCACCCATTATGATTGTTAGTCTGTGTGTATAAGTACCCTGCTTGTTTAGTGTTTGTTACGGAGTCCTTGTCTTTTATCACACCACGTCTGAGTTCTTTTCTGTCTATTCATTGTTACTTGTGTTTGGATTGCGTATGGATATTGACCCCTGCCTGGACAGTTTTGTGAGTACGGATTTCCCCATTAAAACCTACTGCATTATTGGATCTTTTGTGTTTCCTGAGTGTGGATCGTGACAGAAGGACTCCGTCATGTCAAGATCCAGCAGTACGGGCTTCCGTATCCCTCCTCCTATTAATGGGGGAAGAGAAGGACCACCTAGTGGGATTTCTCAAGCCGGAGAGGTGGCGCCTCGTATGAACATTTTTCAGTGCTTTGCATTGTGGGCCCGTCAGACTGAGGAGGCCGTGGCGGCAAAGTCTCCAGCGACCCCTTCCGTCGGACCCGGGGAGTCGTTTGAGGGAACCCGTCTGGCCAGGTTTTCTGGGACCCGCGGAGGTCGCAGGAGAGGAGGTGCTAGAGGTGAGTCCCGGCACTACTCTCCGCCTCGGTCCCTCCTTGACCCTGAGTTCCATCCACCACTGGTTCCGCCCAGCATAAGGACATCACCGCGGGTCTCGTCCAGCGTGAAGCTTTCACCGCCGGTTCCCTCCAGCCCTGAGTCTGCACATCGCCATCGGAAACGGCGGAGGAGGGGGAGGACCAGCAACCTCCTCAAGAACCCGGAGGCCGTGCCCGAGCAGCCCGCTGTTTTCCCGGAGGCCGTACCTGAGCAGCCCGCTGTCTTCCCGGAGGTCGTGCCCGAGCAGCCTGCTGTCTTCCCGGAGGTCGTGCCCGAGCAGCCCGCTGTCTTCCCAGAGGTCGTGCCCGAGCAGCCCGCTGTCTTCCCGGAGGTCGTGCCAGAGGAGCCCGCTGCCGTTCCGGAGGCCGTGCCCGAGCAGCCCGCTGTCGTTCCAGAGCCCATGCCCGTGCAGCTCGCTGTCATCCCAGAGATCGTTCCGGAGATACCCACCATCAGTCCGGCCACGGTAAGGAGGGCTGTCTTCCTCTTTTATGCTGTGGCAGTACTGCATGCTTGGAGGAGACACAGTAGGTCTGCCGACCCAGAAACTGTTCAGGTCACGTCTGCCGATCCAGAGACTGTTCACGTCACGTCTGCCGATCCAGAGACTGTTCAATTCACGTCTGCCGATCCAGAGACTGTCACGTCACGCCAGCCGATCCAGAGACTGTTCACGTCACTTCCGCCAAGCCAGTGTCTATGGACAAGATGGCCGCCGCTGAGCCAATGTCTGCGAACATGATGGCCTCCGCCATGCTGTCTGTTCGTGTTCCTGAGCCGGTGTCTGTTCGTGTTCCTGAGCCGGTGTCTGTTCGTGTTCCTGAGCCGGTGTCTGTTCGTGTTCCTGAGCCGGTGTCTGTTCATGTTCCTGAGCCGGTGTCTGTTCGTGTGTCTGTTCGTGTGTCTGTTCGTGTGCCTGAGCCGGTGTCTGTTCGTGTGCCTGTGCCTGAGCCGGTATCTGTTCGTGTGCCTGAGCCGGTGTCTGTTCGTGTGCCTGAGCCGGTGTCTGTTCGTGTGCCTGAGCCGGTGTCTGTTCGTGTGCCTGAGCCGGTGTCTGTTCGTGTGCCTGAGCCGGTGTCTGTTCGTGTGCCTGAGCCGGTGTCTGTTCGTGTGCCTGAGCCAGGGTCTGTTCCTGTTCCTTTGCTGTGGCCGTCCGAGGGGTCTTCACCTCTGTGGCCGCCCGAAGGGTCTTCTCCGCCGTGGCCGCACGAAGGGTCTTCTCCGCCGTGGCCGCCCGAAGGGTCTTCTCCGCCGTGGCCGCCCGAAGGGTCTTCTCCGCCGTGGCCGCCCGAAGGGTCTTCTCCGCCGTGGCCGCCTGAAGGTTCTTATCCGTCCCTCCCATGTCAGCCCCCCATCCCTCCCCCTGGTCCTCCACCGTTTCACCTCCCTCCTGGACTCTGGTTTTGTCTTGTTGTGTCTTGGAGCATCTGGTAGCTGCTCCGTAGAGGGGGGGGGGGGGGTTATGTCACAGTATGGGTTTGTGTTTCCCTGGTTCACCACTAGAGGTCCTCTTCCCTCACGGTGTCAGTCACATTAGAAACTGCATTTCCCACAATCCTTGTCTGTTCTCATCATTGTTCATTGCACCCAGCTGTCACCCATTATGATTGTTAGTCTGTGTGCATAAGTACCCTGTTTGTTTAGTGTTTGTTACGGAGTCCTTGTCTTTTACCACACCACGTCTGAGGTCTGTTCTGTCTATTCATTGTTACTTGTGTTTGGATTGCGTATATGGATATTGACCCCTGCCTGGACTGTTTTGTGAGTACGGATTTCCACATTAAAACTTACTGCATTATTGGATCTTTTGTGTTTCCTGAATGTGGATCGTGACAACATGTTGTCGATTTAGATGATTTAACGAGTTTAGAAAATTCTTCCTCTCCAATAGCAATGAATGAATCAAATTTGTCCTCAGGGAGACTACAATACACTGCCTAGTGCGATACTGTAGTAGACGGTTGTATAGTTATAATTTTCTCCTTGATATTATCAATCTTGTAAATAAAGAAGTTCATAAAGTCATTACTGCTGTGCTGCTTGGAAACGTCTGGGGTTGAAGTTTATTTTTCATTAATTTAGCCACTGTTTAAAATAAATATCTAGGGTTTTATTTTCTTCTAATAGGGTTGAAAAAAAAGCAGATCTAGCAGCTTTTAAGGCCCATCTGTACGCATTGTGCTCTCTTTCCATGCAATGCAGAAAAACTCTAGTTTTGTTTTCTTCCAGTTGCGCTCCATTTTTCTGACTGCTCTCTTAAGGGCCTGAGTGTGCTCGTTGTACCACTGCGTTGGACTATTTTATTTAATCTTCTTTAAGCGCAAAGGAGCAACTGTGTCTAAAGTGCTGGAAAAGAGAGAGTCAAAAGTTTGTCGCAATATTGAGTTCTTCTAAGCTATCTGGGATGCTGAGGAGATGAAACTGATCAGGAATATTATTAAGAAAGCGATCTTTAGTGGCAGAAGTGATAGGTCTAACATATTTGTAACATGGAGTCGACTTTGCAGCCATGGGTAAATTAAGTATACACAAGATTAGATAATAATCTGAGATGTCATCGCTCTGCTGTAGAATTTCAACGGCATCAACATTGATTCCATGTGATAATATTAAATCTAGAGTATCTGCAGCCAGTACTAACTCTGATAGAAAATCAGCAAATTCTTTGATAAAGTCTGTATGGTACCCTGGTGGCCTGTATACAGTAGCCAGAACAAATCTCAAACGTGATTTATCATTTACACTAGATAGTGTTACATTAAGCACCAACACTTCAAAATAATTATATTTAAAACTAGACTTCTCAGTAATTCTGAAGATATTACTATAAATTACAGCAACACCTCCCCCTTTGCCTTTCAGACGAGGCTCATGTTTATAACAGTAATCTTGCGGGGTGGACTCATTTAAAGTAATGTAATCATCTGGTTTTAGCCAAGTTTCTGTCAAACACAGCACATCTAGGTTATAATCTGTAATCATATCATTAACAATAAGTGCTTTTGAAGTAAGAGATCGAATATTCAGCAACCCAAGCTTTATCATTTGTTCATCCGTATTATATTATGATCTTGATCAGCGGCTTATTTTTCCACCTGAGATTGCCACCACAAACCTCCAACCAGATATTGTTTTGTGGTCTGGATCAGCACGCATTGTTCAACTGATAGTTAACAGTGCCATGGGAGGATGCTTTAGATGAGGCATATGAGAGGAAGAAACTGCGGTATGCTCAGCTGGCCACTGAAGCAGAACAGCGAGGATGGAGAGTCCGGGTTTATCCAGTGGAAGTGGGTTGTCGAGGATTTGTGGCACACTCTACAACTCGGTTCCTTAGAGACGTCGGTTTCAGTGGCCAAGAGTTGCGTCGCACAGTAAAGAACTTATCTGAAGCAGCAGAGAGGAGCAGCAACTGGCTGTGGTTGAGACGGAAAGATTCTGGCTGGCAGTGTACAGGCCGCCACACTACAGTTTTGAAGATTTCTTGAAAAACTCAAAGAGTCTGTTGGTTTAGTTGTATAGTTTGCATAGTAGTTACAGTTATTACGTCCTGTGTATTTTGCGTGAATAAGGATTGGTGTTTGGAAAGATAATGTGTTTTGCGGTAGTATGCCATACGGAACCGTTGCCACTGACCTGCTTTAACGACGGCAGTGGGGTTCGACAGCCTTAGTCAAACGGGTTGGCGCATATGGTCGGGTTGCGGAGATTGTGAGAGATCGCAATTGTGTAAAGGTCAGTAAGCTGGGCTGAGTTGAGTGGGGGACGGAGGGGGGTGACTCTGGGACGCCAGTCACTGTCGAGCCCTCTTGAGGTGTCGTAGGCTAGTCGACGAAACACTGAGGACGGAAGGTGCCCACTTGAAGACCCTAGAGATGTCCCCTACTCAGCTCAATCCAGACGGTTGTCATGCTGATACAGTGGGGAGACCGCAGTGTGGTTGCAGCTGTTGTGTGTGCTGACGCGCCAAATACCCTGCAGCCATTAACACCAGACAGAAGGAGATTCACATCACCAGATGGAAAGAGGCATAAATGGATGGAGAAGCATAGGTTACTGTAAAGCTACGTCTTAGTTGGTGCTTATCTTGGCGAAAGTCGAGTACAAATCAGCATGGAGTTTAAACATCTACTCTCGTGTAATGGAAATCAACATGCTTTTTATTTGTTGAACATCAATTACATTTTTACCCTTAAATGGGTTTATTAGTTTTTTTCATGTCCTAATTCGGGGAACAGACACGGTCTCTATATGATGATATCTGGGTGAAAGAGGCTCTATGTGATGGGATTTATCTGACCTCAGTTACGCGAGACAGCTAGCAGACGGTCGGTTTAGCCAGTCTGTCTGCTTCCTGACCTGAGCCCCAGATTGTCATGTTTGAGCTCTAAGACTATGTGCCATATTACTGGAGAGAAGAGCAGCACCATCCCAGGAGGGATGAATACCATCTATTTTCAACAGGTCAGGTCTGCCCCAAAAACCTTTCCAATTATCTATGAATTCTGTATTATTTTGCGGACACCACTTAGACAGCTAGCCATTGAGTGAGCAGAGTCTACTAAGTATCTCATCACTCCTGTGAATAGGAAGGGGGCCAGAGCAAATGGCCCCCTTCTTGTAACAGGAAATAACAAGATCATCATCCAGTTAATTCCTTGACACCCTCAAGTATATAGCAAATAATTTTAGAGGACTAGTGTGTATATATGTACAGTTTTATATGTATTGTGATTAGTGCCCTTTTTCTTGGTTTGGGACACTGCCCCTAAAATTATCTGTGCACGGCCCTGCTGACAGCAATATTACCTTCCGTGGAATTTAATCAGCACAACTTTGTGAGGGGTCAAATGCTGTTGGCAGGTTTGAAATGTTTGTAAATTAGACTGTTTTTCTCTCTCTGCATCCAAGCAATTATTGTTCTCAAAAGTGTCTCGTTGGGATAGAAATACAACAAAACCTTGCAGTTAAAGCTCACAGAAACAGCTTGTGCAGGCACTTTTTTTAAATAATGTTTTGGAATAACACCAATCAAAGTAGCTTGAAAAATGCCTTTTGATAAATGGCCTCTAACTCGTTTTATTACGTGCCTGTAACGGCAGTGGGATTCGGTAGATGATTATAGGGCACGTGTGCATTGCTGGTTTCTGGTTTCAGCTGGTTGTTCCTGTAATTCACTGAGTTCTGATTCATCGTGACTTTTTTCTGCCCTGCTCTGTCTCTATCTCAAGTCCACTCAACTGTCTCCTGCCACATCACTGAACCTCTGCTGCTTGAAATACTGGAGGTCACTGAAGAGGCAAGTAAAGGAAAAACATCCCAAGTGAGATCTTTTTAATATTACAACAGCAATGAGATTTGATAGCTCTTTGCTGACTCCAAAATACTCCAGTAGTTTCACATGTGTATCATCCAGAGTTTCAGATGAGGTCTTAACAACGTCTCAGACTGTGCCCAGATGTGCCAAGGTACAGTACCAACGTATGCAAGATTTCAATATAAACTCAAAATTTCTCATAAAATTCCTCAAGCTAAAAAAAAAAATCTGTTGGTGGATCAACAATTGTCTAATTTGTGTCTTTTTATTTTTTCTAAGGAATCTGAGACAAAATTGATAAAGGAATAGTTGACACAAAAATGAAAATTCTGTCATTTCACTTCTTTGGATTTTGTCCATATCATAAAGTTAATATGGCTCCGAGGGGTTCGGGCCGAACTCCGAGCTCAGAGCCCTCCCCCCGGACAGCACGCCAAATACACATTAAACTTTACTCCCTCTAATTGTATGTATTAAGTGTGAACTCGTGAAATTGTATTCTGTGCAGAAGAAAGAAAGCTTAGCAACAACATGAGGATGAGTAAATGATGAAAGAATCTTCATGAACTCCAATAAATGCCCTGGTCAAAGAAAAGGCAAACCTCTGAGCAAATTTTCCTCTGGACACTTTTGAACAGATTTAGAAAAAAAATCTGGAATACTTGAAGAGAAAGGAAAGAATGTCTAATGATTATGCCATAATGGATGAAATCCATTACAAGTGTGTTATTACTGTAATTATGTAATATTGCTGCTGCTTCTAGTGTGGTACTGGCAGATAATAGGGGGATGGAGGGTAGCCAGATTTTGCTGGCTGCCCATGGGGGAGTAATTAGCCATCATGATTATAGTGATGTTTACACACTGCAGATGGAAATGTCAACATGTTTCCATCCACCTATTTCTATGCGTATTTTGGGATATAGCGCATAAAAAAACGCATGTGCTCAATTGAGTCGGATAAACTTTTTATCCGATAAGAAAACATGCGCATAAACTAAGATGAAAACACATTTACTGAATAAAGTCCTCGATGCACATCAAAGTCATGTGACTTTGTAACCAGTGGACCGATCTCATTGCACAGCATCTGAAATGCTGTTTTGGTTTTTCTGAAATTTCCTCCCAGAACTGTCTTACACGAATGTGTTCCCAAATAGCAGGCATCTGCCTCCGATTATATACATTATATACAAAATGATTCTTCTCCTACTTCAGCAATTTTTCTTAGTGATATGTAGTGCCAGTTTATCAGGAAGTGAAACATTTTTTTATCTTTGGCTCATTGGATGGAAACGGTGCTTTATTCACAAATGTTTAATGCAATTTTTCAATTTTGCGCATAAGTTAAATTCGCAACTTTGGGTGGAAACGTCACATTTCTCATCACAGATATAGGATACAATTATCAAATGTGCACATTGATTCTGTAAGACATCTCTTAATTTTATCTCTAATCTACGTGTGGCTTTAAAAGCATGCTCTTTGTCACTCAGACGCTTTTACATCATTATGTCGCAGTGTAAATTGCTGGTCAGTGTGAGTGGAGGGGATCATATATATCCAGGTTTCACTCCGTTCACACTGTGACAGTGTGATTAGAAACCATTAGCGCAGGCGGTATGATTACATTTTTAATGAGCGTTTGAGATCAGGGTCGGGGTGGCTGCCTGCTTCCTGTGCCATTTCCTATGACACAGAATGAGTCGTGCTGCTTTATTGTAGCTTGAATATTGCTTTGGAAACTTATTTGACTGGAAATAATTTTCTTCCTCGTTCTCTCTCTCTCTCTCTCTCTCTCTCTCTCTCTCTCTCTCTCTCTCTCTCTCTCTCTCTCTCTCTCTGTCTGTCTCTCTCTCTCTGCATGTTCCCTTTTATTTTACTTTGGGATAAAGCTGCTTTCATTTCCTTGCATACAGAAGATTTGTCATTTCACTCTCACAGTAACATGACTGAATTGAGAATCAGTCGTGCAAAAAATAATTTAGGCCTACTTTGCATCCAGGCCGTCATGCATCTAGAGTGAGCTGTAGTCACAAATCATTCTGTATAAGGTAAAAGAAAATCCAACAAAGAAGAAAGTAAATGAAAGCAAGCGTAATGGAATGGTTCAATGACAATTCTGTCATTCACTCACGCTCATTTCTTTCATTTGATGGGAAGGAACGCAAAACAAAAAAGCTGATTTTTCAGCTTGCTCTTTTTGTTTTTATAAGTAGCTTGTACAACTTTGAGCGAAATTGAATGTCATTTAAGTTGATATAAGCTATGCTTAATTTTAAAATATCATTTACACTTGTATTTGCATTGGGGTTGGTAAGATAGAATAATTATTTGGAAAATGCATACTTTTATTCAGCAAGGATGCATTAAATTGATTAAAAGTGTCAGTAAAGACATTTACATTGTTACAAACTAATTGTATTTCAAATAAATGTTGTTCTTTTGAACTTTATATCCATCAGAGGATCCTGTAAAGAATTATATCACGGTTTCCAGACAAAATTAAGCTGCACAACTGTTTTAACTTTGAAAATATCAAAATCAATCAATATTAGAATGATTTCTGAAGGATCATGTGACACTGAAAACCGGAGTAATGATGCTGAAAGTTCAACTGTTCCATCGCAGGAATAAATTACATTTTAAAACAGAAAACAGTTATTTAAAATTGTAGTAATATTTTACAGTATTACTGTTTTTACTGTATTTTTTATATCAAGTAGATGCAGCTTTGGTGAGCATACGACTTACCAAAAGAATCTTACCAACCCCAAATATTTGAATGATTAGTTTTTGATGCAGTCAGTCACATAACACAAGAGATTTGCGGGGACGATTACTTTACATTTTAGTTTGTTACATACACAAACCTATTGTATTGTGGCTTTAATTGAGCTTTTTGTCCTTTTTGGTAAATTTAGGGAATCTAAACAACTTCTTTTACTAGAAACTGTCATATAGTTCCGAATGGCATGATGGGAAGTAAACTGAATATTCAGCTATTGTATTTCAACTAAAGATCCTGCCTTTAGATAGTTTGTCTGTAGCAGCATATGAGACCTTTGAACCTGTTTGATGGTCCGTGCGTCCACTGCTCATTCATTATTTCACCTGCTCATTTTTATCTGTTTTCTCTCTTCGGCATGAATCCATTTAGGGTGGTCAAAGAGAAGCGATGAATACAGCATCAGATGAAAGCAGCTACTGTGTTTGTATCGATGTGCATCCTTCTGAATTGTTAAGTGATCTTTAGACCTGTTTTTATCACGTTTATCTCTCATGCATTTGATTCTGCCACACCAGATACTAGGAGACGAATACTGGGCAAGAGGACGAGATAAACAAGTGGCACTCTGATGCAGGCAGAGAAGGAGAATGTAGAGATTATAAACAGGGGAGTGGCATAAAGTGCTGGAGTCAGATGAGTAAGACCAAATATCGAGACTGTCACAGAGAACAAAAAGTGACACATTAGAGGCAAGAAAAGACAGAAAAGGACAGGATGAGGAAAGAGGCAGAGAGATAAAACAGCTGATGTTGTTTCTGAGCCATGCCCAGTTCTCACTGAGCACAAGTGCTCCGTCAGTGAGGGTTTCCATGGCTACGCAGGCTTTCCCCTGACCCCATCCGAGCAGATCCACAAGATTAGTCCTGAGAGAGCCTCCGTATCAGCTCTGCAGGCACTGCCACGTAGTGCAGTGTGTCTCGTCTGTGCATCTCTGTCCACATATTTGTATTCCATCTCATTGTCCCTCTCTGTCTGGGTGTTTTAGTTTGATTATATATTCACATTTTCAATTATATATTTACATGTTTTCACAAACAATAACAAAACCTTCTGTTTTTCCTGGTCAGAATCATTCTGTGGTATAGCTCTTCAAACATGAAATAATTACTTGATATTTTATGTATTTTTATTTATTTATTTGGAAGTAGAGGTATAAGAGCTATAATGTACAGTCAGCCAGTCTTTATCGCAAAATAAACCTGTTTAGGGTCCTACAGAATCCCTTCATTTTGCATCTGGGTCTCAGGGATTGTTTTGCGATAATTACCAGCTGACTGTGCATTATCATTTACGAATACAGTATGTTCACTACCATTCAGAAGTTTGGGGTTGGTAAGATTTAAAAAAAAAAAAAATATTTGAAAGTAGTCTCCTATGCTCACCAAAGCTGCACTTATTTAATAAAAAAGCAATCATATTTTGAAATATTACAAATCAAAATATTTCTTTCTAATTTCATATTTCTTATTATCACTGTTGAAAAAAATACTACCTAATCTCTTTGTTGAAACCGTGCTACATTTTTTTTTTTTAGGATTCTTTGAATAGAAAGTTCATGAGAACAGAATTTGTTTGAAATGGTAATCTTTTGTAATATTATAAAAGTATTCACTGTCACTTTTGATCAATTTAATGCGTCCTTGCTGAATAAAAGTATTAATTTCTTTCAAAAAAATTATTTGAAAGAGTACAAAAAGTATTCTTCCCCTATTTTCTTGTTGCTCAGATACACAAAAAGCCTTTCATGGATTGGGGTAACATATCTTTCTTCTTCATGGAAAATTATCCATTAATGTTCTATTGTCCATTTTCTCTCTCTCTGTGCGTGTGTGTGTGTATGTGTGTAGCTGCTGTTGAAGCCTGTGTGCTTCATGGGTTGAAGCGGAGAGCTGCCGGTTTCCTACGAAGCAACAAAATAGCTGCGCTCTTCACCAAAGTGGGCAAAAGCTTCCCTCCAGCTGAAGAGCTGTGCAAAAAAGCCCAGGAGCTGGAGATGGTCTTTGAGAGCAAGTAAGACCAGACTTTGTGATCTCCAATACAACACACAACTCAAAATATATACATTACATATATTGTGTTCGGAACCTACAAACCTGCAATGTATTTGCTTTCTTTAGCATGTTTTTAGATTTCTGCATCACATAGATATCACCAACATATGTCCACTACAGGCAAAGTACCATTAAATATCATTCCTGAAAAGAGTATATGATATGCTGTAGTCACCACCTTGTTAACAAAAGCTCCTTTCAAAGCACAAGTATCTACATAGAATTTGATTTTGACTTTTGCTGACTTTGACTATTTTTTTTTTCTTTCTTCAGGCGAAGTCAGTCTCTCTCATACAGCGAGAGCACCCGTAAGATGCCCAAGGTCCCAAACTTCTCGCCTCAGGCCGTCAGACACGTGTGGATCCACACCGCACTCATTGAGAAAGTGCTGGACAAGATCGTGCTGTACCTGGTGGAAAACAGCAGGTGAGAGGTGGGATAGAGATATTAAGAGAAACCAAGCCTGACCAGTTTTCTTTCAGGTACAATCAAATTTGCCACATTGCATTATGTTAAATTAAAGTTGCTTTTAATGTTGTTTCAGTAAGTTTTATGAGAAAGAGGCTATCCTAATGGACCCGGTGGATGGCCCTATCCTCGCCTCTTTGTTAGGTAGACCTGCTTTTTAAATCTTTCTTATTCTTAAAGTGCCCATATTATGCTATTTTAAAGGTTCCTTTTTTGGAGGTCTACTACAATAGGTTTACATGCTTCCAAGATAAAAAACACTTTCATTTTCTCATAATGTACATATCAGCATCACCTCTTTTTTCACAGTGTCAGAAACGGTTCGATAAAGTATTCGGTCCCTCTAAACCCCTCCTTTCCAAGAGCCTACTCTGCTCTGATTGGTCAGATGGCCCAGTCTGTTGTGATTGGTCCACCATTTACCACATGTGTTAGAAATTATTCTTCCATTAACATATCTAAATTTAACACTTGTACATACAGTGATACAAACAGTAACAATGGCATTGGTTTTAACGTATCAATTTGAGCCCAACTCCTCATCCTTTTAAAGTGCATGCAAAGTGGATTTGCTTTCCTGTGCAGAAAACAGTGTCTTCTCAACATGTAAACAACACAAACTTCCAGGCCTCAGCCACAACTACAGTGTTTGAGGGCGAGTCAAAGTAGACTATGTTCGCAGACAGCCAAAAAAGACCACATGCTGGCGTTGTGCAAATTTGTTACAAACCTACATAGGTTCATGTAGAAAGTAAGACTGGAATTAATGATGACTCGTTTAAGCAGTTCAGAATCTGTTCTTTCTTTTGGGAGACAATAACTCAATTTATCATGCACATTGATCTTTGAAACTGCAGAACTTTAACATTCACAAACAACTATATTACACAATAAATGTAATATCAGAAAAAGCATAATAAGGGCACTTTAAGGCCACAGGTCATCTGGTGACATAATGTAATTTACTCTGTTTTAAATCCTAGTGAGGTTGGTAATCGGCTCAACCTCAATGGAAAACATAAATCCAAGAAGCTGGTGGATGAGAGAAATATTTCATACTGAAAAGTATAGTATAAAAAAAGTTGATAAAGTTATCTAATTTGAATGTATTATCCACTAGTTTAGTTTATTATTTTACACAATATTTGTTTGACCTACATAATTTATGCTTATATGAGTATCAGGCCATTAGCTTAGCAACAGTATTACATTGAATTCTATTGAAGTCAGTTTTGAGTTTCCCATGCAGAGTGCTAATTGAGTAGCACATGGAGTTGCTGCCTACAGTATGTGGAAATTTTCAAATCAGCTTCCTATTTAGGGAGGAACTTCACTAGGTTTTGGAACAGAGAAATTTTGTCTTTTTCTTTCTTTTATATTGTTGGCATTGAGCAGATAATCTGTTTTCAACTTTATTTCTTCTTTAGTGGGCCCCTGTGCATTAGAGTACACAAAAATGAAGACAGCAGATCATTTCTGGACGGATCCTTCAGCTGATGAGTTGGTGCAAAGGCATCGTATTCACAGTGGCCACTGTCGACAAGACTCGCCTACAAAGAGACCTGCCCTCTGCGTGAGTAACCTGTGACTAAATGAGTTGTGTGGAATTTTTTTGTGTTCAAATACTTTAACGAGACGACTGAGTAAATGTGCAGTTCTGTTTGATGCTGTTATCACCTTTAAAATTATTATGTGCAGGATGATAAATTGATCTTAGCGTTCTGGGTTATGGTGCTGTACACCAAGAATTCATAAATGCTGCAATATTTAAAATGGTATGTTCTTAAAAAGGGTCAAGAATTAAAGCTAATCTTATAACTTATACAAATATAGATATTTTCTGTCTGTTTGTATTTATAAAAATGCAAGAGTTAAAGGGTTAGTTCCCCCAAAAAGGACATTTCTGTCATTAATAACTCACCCTCATGTCGTTCCAAACCCGTAAGACCTTCGTTTATCTCCGGAACACAAATTAAGATATTTTTGATGTCCGAGAGCTTTCTGACCCCTCCCCCCCAAATATTTTAATTTGGGTTACGAAGATGAACGAAGGTCTTACGGGTTTGGAACGTCATGAGGGTGAGTTATTAATGACAGAATTTTCATTTTTGGTTAAACAAACCCTTTAAAGCTCTTGTGCATTTGAACAAGATGGACATGCCGTTCAGGCCATTTAAAATTCACTTGATGTTTCAAACCGTGCCTCAAGAAAATGTCAGGAGTCAAGAGCAGTTTATAGTCAGTCAATTGCATGTCACATTAAAGTCATAATACATAGTGACAACCAATAAGGCTTGTTTTTCAGTATTTTGCTGCAGTACTTTCAACACTTTGTATGTTGGCTAGCAGTTTTGAATGCACAACAATTGAGTTTTAGGATGCTGGACTCGTAAGATCAATTTAATATTAATTATCTTTTGTTTAATTGTTTAGAATTGTTTGTCAGTGTTGGTAAGGGTATTTTCTATGTCTAATCTGTTTTTTTTATGATAAAGCAAAATCAAAATAAACAAAATCTCAACATTTCAGAGCAAGCCCGTTTAGTTTTTGGATGTGCTTGTGTTCAGTGATGTTTTAGTCTTTGAAATCAGTGCGGTTCCTCCATCAAAGACCTGTGAAGAGGGTTGCTGTCCATAAAAGTCATGCTGTGGTCAGTTTATTTGAGTGTGACTGCTGTTTCTGAGGAGAATATGAACCTCTACTCAAGAGACATGCTTCACATCATTACCCAGCTCCATTACCAACCCAGCCGTCAGATTCCTGACTGATCACCCTCTCTGGCCATAGCCAACACCCACACAACAGCAGGACTCACAGTGCTTGTTTTTCGTCTCCGATAGATCTGAGTACATTACACTTCAGGCTTGTTTTCTGATGTATAACAAATATCTGCTAGAGAGCTGTAAAAGCCTGTTTTTTTGCTGCGGAGTGGCTTTTTGATATATGAAGAGGAGACGTAAGTATTCATCTAATGACTTGCCTGCGGGCAAGCATTTTTCCACCTTGAACGGATGGATGTAGAGGGATAATATTAGAAAAACAAGATTAATAGTTACTATAACACTTTGTTTGCTAGGTTGCTGATGTAATATTTTGCATGTGTGTGTTCAGATTCAGAAAAGGCACTCCAGTAGTAGTATGGATGAAAGGCCATCTCCCTCCCCCTCTGCCAGAGACTACGTAGAGTCTCTTCATCAGAATTCCAGAGCGACCCTCCTGTTCGGCAAGAACAACGTACTGGTGCAGCCGGTAAATAATACATGCACAGCTATGGATTATCACAGACCTTTAGGGGGTTATTTCTGCATATATTGCGTATTTTATCTAAACATTAAATTACTTTTTTTTTTAAATTGTGATTTAAATAGATAATAAATACAAAGTGCAACAAAAAAAAAACTAGTCGCCGAAACCAGTATGAGCAGAATTTATTATTGATTAAAGGTTTGCTTTGTAACATGGGCTTCTGTTGTGGTAATTTCAGAGGGATGATATGGAAGCAATCCCAGGATACCTCTCTCTGCACCAGACGGCTTACTGCATGACTCTGAAATGGACGCCAAATCAGCTAATGAACGGCTCCATGGGGGATCTCGACTATGAGAAGAGGTGGGACTCTGTTCAGTTTATAAGATAAACAGATAAACCCTTTTTAAAAGGGAAAGAAGGCTGGTTCATATTTTATTAAAAAGATGTCTAAACCAATGACAATATGGTTTAAATTTGAATTAAATATGTAGCATTTTGAATTATCTCCTTGAATTGGAGTTATCACTGGATATGATAAGATGTAATATTACAGGATTTTTAATTTCCCCATTTTGAATCTTCATAAATTCCAAATGAGAATCGTTTAAAAATCTGGTGGCAACAAACGTGAAGCTTTAAGGTCTTGTGAATGTTTCAAAATGTTTATTTAAACTGCAGCATTTCTATTCTTTATTGGTTTATATTATTCAGTTATGTTGGTCATAAGCCACTTAATCTAACCTGTTTTCCTGCAGTGTTTACTGGGACTACGCCATGACAATCCACCTGGAGGATATTGTGTACTTGCACTGTCATCAGCAGGGTAGGTGGCATTGTGCCAGTTTGAGAAACAGTCAACTGGAACCCAAATGACACACATCCTGATATTTCTTATTTGTCCATAATTCTGACAGATCAGTATAAATACAGTAAGTCATATACATATAATATGACCTTAATGTAAGTAGTAAATTCTACAGAGTTGCTAAAGGTTAAAAGCATATCTAACATTAACCTTAATCACTATCTAGTCTCTTTTGATGAAGTAAATCCACTTGGGTAAACTCAAATTTTCAGCCAATATCCTCAATTGTACTTGCCCTTTTCATATTCATCCATGCACAAGATCAGTGAACCGAATAGAGAGTAGAATCAATCAGAACATAATTGCTTCTAGATAGAGATGAGAATTTAAAGTGAGGCTGTACGATTGTGAAGCAATGTAATTCTGCTAATAATGGCAATGAATAATTCCTTATTGGTACAGGCTGTGTCATGGCTTCAACATTAAGAATATCAAAACGGTTTAGATCTTAGCTAACTCCTCTGTACTACTCAAAACATTTCCTCTTTTAACTCTGCATATGTACAAAACATTAAGTATTTAACCTAGTTATATGTGATGGCAATAAACTAATTTAATAGTCAATGAACATAATGGATCACATTATTTAACACTCAATGAAAAAATTCATAAAACTTTATTCTGAACAAACAAACCGAACATCCCGGTCCACTGCTCACAGAAATTGTGCTATTCCGAAAAGATCCTCCGCCTTTGCACAGACAGCTTATTCATTTAAAAGTATTAAACAATGGAATCAACTTCCTAACAATCTAAAGTTGTCTGTAGATTTAAATAATTTTTCTCAAAACTTAAAGAAACACATTCTTGATAACCAGCTGTGTCAGCATCAGCATATTTAAAATGTACAAATGTTATTTTTAAAGTAAATGTTTTTGACTTTGTTGTATATATTATAGGCTGTGATAGTCTTTTGATTAGTTCTTTCATCTTGAACATCTGATTGTTTTTAAATGACCATTGTTCGACTGATATATTATATGTACTTGCTAAGTAATATTGATAGTTATTTTGTAATGTAATGTTGTAAATATTGTGTGTACCTGCCCGGGGACTGCAGATGAAAATTTGTACTCTGGTACAAAACATCTCTTCGTAAGATTAATGTATTTTGTACGTTGTCCCTGATAAATAAATAAAGTAAAAAAAAATTAATAATAATAATTCCATTGTGTATGTATTTTTGTCTGCAGTGGACTGTGGTGGAACAGTGGTTCTGGTTAGTCAGGATGGGATTCAAAGGCCTCCGATTCGTTTTCCCCGTGGTGGTCACCTCCTTCAGTTCCTTTCCTGTCTGGAAAATGGTCTCCTGCCTCACGGCCAGTTAGACCCACCACTTTGGTCCCAGAGAGGAAAGGTAAGAAATTGATCTGTACAATATGTAATGTTAGTAATAGACCAGGTGTGTCCAATCCTACTCGTGGAGGGCTACACTCCTACAGAGTTTAACACCAACACACCTTCCTGGAAGTTTCTAGTGATCTTAACTATAAACTTTGATTAGCTGGTTTTCTTGGATCAGTGTTTTTACATTCTTTATACATAATGAAATTTTTCAGTTTTCACAAAAATATAAAGCAGCACAACTGTTTTCAACATCGATAATTATAAGAAATGCCTCTTGAGCACTAAATCGGCATATTAGAATGATTTGTGAAGGATCATGTGACACTGAACATTGGAATAATTGAGGTTTGCCATCACAGGAATAAATTACATTTCTAAATATATTAAAATAGAAAGCAGTTTATTTAAATTGTAATAATATTTTGCAATATTACTGATTTTACTGGGTTTTTTCTAATCAAATAAATTTAGCCTTGGTGAGCATAAGAGACTGTTCACTGTTTGAGCTACAGATTCAAGACGCTTATTATTTAGACCAGTTACAATCTCTGGCTGTGCTGTAATTTGTATGTCTTGATTGATTAATCTGTCAATTACAATTTATTTTGTGTGCTACGAATAAATTATGAACGGGGTAAATAACTGGCCAATTCTTACCCCTGAATAAGTTCGAGGCTGTGCTTTGCTTGTCTGCCGCGATCATTGTATCCTGAACTGATGCTTCAATTTTCTTTTTCAGGGTAAAGTATTTCCTAAGCTAAAAAATAGATGTCCACAGGGATCCTCAGGCTCTGTCTCAGACAAAGAAGAGGAAGAAGCAACAGATTATGTCTTCCGCATTATTTTCCCAAACAGACAATCAGAATTTGGTAAGAGACCGAATAATAGTATAAGACAAGCTCTTGAGCCAATAAATGTTTCCCCATGATGGTACAGATATTATAGATGTCAGCTTTTAGAAAGGGATAATAGAAAAAAGTCCCTCTCGTATCCATCAAGGTATTTTATGTCACTTCTGGGTTTTCTTTTTTACATTTTTTGTCTATTTATGTGTACCATCCATCATAAACATTCTTTTGGTTTTACTGAGCTGTTTTGACTCATTACAGTGACTGTTACCCACACCTCCCATTTCTCCCTGGGTACTGTCTTCCTGGCCCGATCTCTGTCCCTGAACTCGAGGGGGCTATGGCCTCCTAAACGCCAGACCCTGGTGATGCCAATGCGCCACTGCAGCTGCCCGGGAGAGCCCCCATCCTCCCCTGAGCCCAGCTGTAATTCTCCCTGTCACGTCTCATTTATGTGTTCATGTATCTGTCTGATGTGCCAACTTTCTGATTTAATGCTTTTATGGCCTCTGCATCTGCAAGCAATCACGTAGTCGCCAGTGTGAGTCTTCTGTTTTGTTCAGTCATTCTCCTGTGAAATTTCTTGACGCTTGGTTAATTGTGGGCTAATGGTTGTGTTTTCAGGGAGCCTTGAAATGTATGTATACTATATAATGATCATAAGTGTTTATAATCGTAATAGTGGCTTTTAAATCTGACCCGCAATATGATCCTGTTAATTTTGAGTGTCACAGCAGCCATTATTACTTTGTTAAATCCATGCAGACTGGTATTATTTCTTCTTCATTCTTTTAAGTTGGGTGTAATTGTTGGTTCTTGTTTCTCTGCGTGCATAAGCTCCTTTTTGTAACCAGATGTTCAGTGCATAATCAGATTTCTCTGTGTGTGTTTGTGTGGTAGTGGCTCCGGAATTGATCGCTCAGGGAGCAAACATGTGGCACCCAACACCAAGGAAATCATCTTGCTCTTCCTGCTCACAGAGTAGTTTCTCTGATGGAGCACCCCCCAATGGATGCAACCATGAAAGGTACAATGACAGAATATAATATTGTCCAAGTTATAGAAATAAATAGAAAAATAGAAGTGATTTATTTAATCAGAAATTGAAAAGTAAACCTACATTTAAACAAGATTAGTGGTCAAAGGCACTCGAAGTAGAATAAATTTTTTACTTTAAATTTAATTTAATTTTAATCAATTAATTAATTCACTAAATTTGAGTACAAATGTAAATATTATTATTATTATTATTATGTTGGCTTGAGAAACTTATTCTTCTTCTGAGAATAAATTTTCTGACTCTATCTCCTAGAGATTTAAAGCTGCAGTAGGGAGTTTTGAGAAAACGTTGACTTAGCCTGAAAATTTGAACAAGCACAATTTACAGGTCCCACCCCCTTGCTCTCTGCTGCGCTACAGCCCTCCCTCCACAGCGGAGCCTGCCGTGAACGCGCAGGCTAGTAAGCAGGGCCACCGATGACGGCGGATTTACAGTTATGGAACATTCACTAATAGGGACGAAACATCAACAAAATGCTTTACATTGACTATGGCCTGCCCATACTTTGACTACAAACTTGGTCCTCAAATCATTATGTATTTTGCAATACACTTTATAACGTTGCACTCTTTCTATAAGTTATAAATAGCTAGTAAGATAACGTTAATATAACGGTAACTAACGTTACAGTATGTAAGTAATTATTCTAGCGAAATGTAATGCTAGATGAGGTTTGCTAGTACATTATTTCAGCAACATGACAAGCCAGTGAATTAGCAGGTTTCAATTGTTGCTTAGCACAGTGCGTGACATTTTATCTACATGTTATGCTGCTAGAGTTTTGACACCGAGTCAATGGGCTCTGTCTAATTCTTTCTTTTTCGCTTGTTTATCGTCATCGGTCTTTTACCTCTTTGTTTTATGAGCAGGTGCCACTCGAGAAATTGGCAGTTTAGGTTGTTTCTCCGCCATTAGCACAGCTGCAGCACACCGGCAATCTTGAGTTTGAACGACGGTACGCGCTTGCGCTGTGCAAGAGAGGGGTGTGATCAACGCGTACACGAGCGTGATTGACACTGTTAAGACATTCCTCCTGGCTCTGATTGGTTGTTTCTGACCGGGAGCGGTGTATTTCTGCAAATGGCAATAGGACCACTGGGAGGAGCCAGAGGAGGTGTTTTAACAAATATGTAAAAAATATTTTTTTTTACAAAAGTTACCTACAGCAGCTTTAAAGCTAAATTAAAAGCACCAATAGTTTTTTTTTTAACCAAGTACCACTCTTTGCATACCTCGTTTATTTGTAAAACCCATAAATAATCTGTACTAAAGTATAAATGTATAACTTTACAATAAATCAAATAATACATGTTAATAATAGCAAATGTAAATTATAAAATGTTAAAAATATATTTAAGGAAATACCATAATCTCATCTGCAGGGCCCCTCTGAAGTTGCTATGTGACAATATGAAGAACCAAATCATCTCCCGGGCTTTCTACGGATGTTCGTATTCATTACTCATCCATTTTATAGTCTCATAACACCATCTTTTTTCATCAAACGTGACCTTTACATACTCAAATGTCTCTCTTATTTATTCAACCACACACATATTTTGCTCTCTCAGGGTTGGCGTACTGCCGTCACCTGTCCACAGTACGCACTCACCTATCTGGCCTTGTTAATCACACTATTGTGGAACCAGATGTGCCTGCTGATGCGTATGGTGGCCTCACAACAGAAGTATGGCTGAAGTTTCTTCAAGACTGCAGCGTAAGTGCACACATACACAGTCCAAAGCAGCCACATTTAAATGAGCGTCTTTGCCAGACACTCATTAATATTCATTTGTCCCTAATCGCAGTTATCTCATTCTTATCACACAAACAATATGTTTGAATGACTAATGCTGAGAGCTCGAGTGCCAGAGTGGTGGCACTAAAGGGTGAAAATCAATGTTAAATCCATACAGAAGTACCCTTGTGGCTGTGATCATTAGTGTGCTTATACTGGCAGACTATTTTATGTTCTAAACAGGCAGACCAATGTATATTGGATGTTGATTTGACTGTAAATAAAAAAAATGTAAATAATAACACATTCAAAAATCTTTTTTTTCTTTCTTGGAAATCAGTTTACCTGCTTTCAGTGTGTGCCTGCTCTCTTGCAGGCCTATGAAGAAAATGAGTTATTGCGGTTGGTTTATTTTGGTGGAGTTGAGCCCTCTTTGCGCAAGGAAGTCTGGCCCTTCCTGCTGGGTCATTACCAATTTGGGATGACTGAGGTTGAGAGAAAAGAGGTTGGTGTTTGTTTTGTCCTCCCAAACAGTTTTAAGGTGCTGTCACATTTATCATTGCTCTGTGAGATTATATATTACTCTGCTGTAAGTAATTCTAGTCTGCTCCGATCCAACTTCCACTCCAATATACACATTTAAATATGCTCCCTACCTAAAAAGAGATTACTTATCATAGGGACAACAATTCCATCCAAATCTCAGTAATATGTAAATTGCATCACCGGAGTGATATCACTTATAGCGTGGGAACGGCAGCGGGCAATCAAGAACCATCCTGAATACAGGGATTTCATACACTCTTATCTCCTTAACATTTGGCTGTTCTTATTTGAAAGAAAATCGAAGATGTGGGAACTGGAGGATATCACTTTCATTGTTATCCTCAATTTACATTTAAGACAGAGCTTCATTTACATGCTGAGAGGAATGAAGGATGTAATACAGTATTAAATGTTTAAGCAGAGATTATTCTGCGTTCATTCTGACGCCGGTGAACCAAATGTGCTTTGTATACTTTGCCACTGCTATGCTGTAATAAACTTAATTTTTGAGATCTTCGACATCCACATAATTATTTTTTTTTTACACTGCGGAAAATCAAGTCATTTCAATAGAAATTGGCACGATTGGGAATTTCACGTAAGGGCGAAACACTTCCCCATGCAGATTTTGCATTCAAGTTTTGAGTTAAGTTTTTCATGCATTGGCCAACAATAACACAAATTACTTTTTTAGGAGAATTACTTTGGTGCTTTGTGCATCACTATGCTATTGGCCGTGGACCTTTTTTTGGCAGCAAACTTTTGCTAAAATTATGCTAATGTGAACGCAAATTTAGTCTTTGTTCTCTGTAAGATTTCCAGTGAATGTCCTTGAAAATGGGAAACATGGCATCCCCCAGTTGATTTTCCTCTGACAAAAGTGACAAGCATTTAATTTTTTTAGTCCGCAACTTTCCAAACCTGGTTAATTTTCAATTTCAGATGGTTTGTGAATTAAAGCACTTGTTCCATTTTTATCGAGGGACTTTCGTTTTAAGATCATCTCATATTTGCCATCTTTGAAACTCTGAACTCTGCAGGTGGATGAGCAGATGCGAGCGTGCTACGAACAGAACATGAGCGAATGGCTGGGGTGTGAGGCCATTGTTAGGCAGAGAGAGAAAGAACAGCATGCAGTGGCATTAGCCAAGTGTTCGTCTGGGACGAGTATGGACAGCACCACGCAGAGAATTATGCACCGTGACTCCACCATCAGCAATGAGGTGAGTGCAGATCCATAAAGCACAAGACGTTCTGAGACCTAAATGCTTCTTTGGCAGGCATTGAAGACTTTTTTGTCCACACTAAAAGATTTCCTTTTGATTTGATGCAATATTTACTTAAGGATGTGTTCTGTTTGTCTTTCAGTCCTCGCAGAGCTGTAGTTCAGGCAGGCAAAGAGATTCCAGGCTGCAGAGTGACTCCAGCAGCAGCACTCAGGTAAACCTCAGACTAATGTCGCTGCCAGTCCATGAAAAGTTGAATAAATTGATATTTTTCTAAAAAATGTTGGTACAAATGGTGCCCAACTTGACTGATCTTCCTCACCCTCACACTCTTTCCTGGTAGTTCTTCACTTCCCAAAACCCCTTCCTCTGGAGTAGTCTACTTCCCTTTGGTTTGTTTTTCCAGGTGTTTGAATCCATTGAAGAGGTCGACCAGATTGAGTCTGAGCTCAAGAGTGACGACGTCAAACATCTTTCCAAAATCTCAAATGGAACACCACAAATTGGCACCAGTTCTCCAGACTCTGGTCACCCCTCTTCCAGAAATTTCTCTGTTACTTCTGGTCAGTCGGACTCCATGAGTACAGAGGACAGTGGGATACATGAGCCAAACCTCAAAGCCCAACCACAGCTAGTAGTATCAAAGGAAAGAGTTGCGAATTCATCTGGAGAGGAAGGAAAGCTGACGGAGGAAGGTCAGACCAAAGAGGTGGGGAAACAGTGTGAAGATAACAAAATAGAGGTTAACAGAGTGTCTTTGGATGCAGTGGTGAGAATATCAGAGGGAAGCAAGAAGGCCACAGAGATCTCTGATGAAAGGGCAGAGGTTAAGACCGAGACTCCTGAAGCAGCTCACAGCCACACGACCAAAATGGAAGTGGGTGAATCTCCAGAGAAAACTTTGACATCAGAAAATGAAGCACTGACACTGCGAACTGAGCCAGATATTGCCAAAGCAACAGAGGTCATGGAATCGACTCCTCCAGAGCCAAAGATGAACGAGAATCAGGTAAGAGTGGACATTGAAAGGTCCCAAGTGGGAATTAAAGATATTAGAGTAATTCAAAAGGAACCTTTGGTAACAAAAGATCATAAGGTATCCGATGCATTTGAGCAGACGGTTGTAGCTGATATGGTGGTGTCTCTTTCAAAGGACGATGGTACAGAGAAAGAAACTGTGAAAACCAATGAAACAAGCAAAGACAAAGTTTCTGAGACATGGATGGATGACGCCAACAATGAAAGTGTCACAGAAAGTGTGTTAAGATCAGAGAATGAGAACGAAAAGAAGACTATGAAGACCAATGATTTGCCCAATGAAGCTGAAACAACAGGAAAGAGGAAAGGAGCTTCAGATCTCCCAATAACCATTGGCGCAGAGCAAACAGAAGGGAATTTTGTCACAAAGAAGACCATGCATAAAGAAATGCAGAGGAATGCTCCAGTAGTTGAAGAGATGGTGGTGCCGTTGGTGCATGAAGCTTTTAGCACAAGAAAGATGAGCGAGGCACAAGATGAAACGGAGTCAGACGAGTCTCCCTCTGCCATTGAAATGGAAGAAATTCCTATAGCTAAAGTGTCATTGGTTTGGGAAAGGAAGAGTTCACCCAAAAGCAAGATAAGTGAGCAGGCATCTGTACCTGTATTAGAGCTCAGGCTGGAGGAAGCTCATGGAAAGCCCATCTCTGAAGGAAAGGACTCTGAAGAGCCAGAGATGGAGAGTCTCTGCCCACAGCTTGATTCGCTGGCTGTGAACACTGAGAAGAATGAAGCTGCCTCTCCAGTGTCTTCTATAGGGACCACTTATTCTGTAAGCATGTTTTAGAGAGTTTTTATATCTTATAAGGTGAATTGAGACACTCATGATCTAAATCAGTTCACCTTTGTAATTGCAGCAAGAGCTTTTGGACATGTACACTTTAAATCTGCATCGCATAGATAAAGACGTTCAGCGATGTGACCGAAATTACTGGTTCTTCACACCTGCTAACTTGGAGAAACTGCGCAACATCATGTGCAGGTAACAAAATCATTCCTTCATTGGCCTTCACTGCTTGTGCTCTGGACATGAATGATACCTCAAATCATGTGTCTGCTATTACTTTTCGAAGAAGTGATGCACAATATATCAGTACAGTAATAGTTGTTGGCCAATATTCGGTTTTTTGAAAAATATTACAGTGAATATTAGAGCACTAAAACAAAAAAATTTACCACATGCAGACTGCATATGTACTACTACAAACGGATCATGTGTGAAACGGGCGTAATATGCTGATTTGCTGATAATTGTTTTCATGATTCTTTTATGAATAGAAAGTTAAAAAGAACAAAATGTACAAAATTGATCAATTTAATGCATCCTTGTTGAATAAATGCATCCTTTTTTTTTTTTCGAAAACAAAAAATCTTACTGACCTCAGTCCTTGAGGGTTAGTGTATATATTGGCCGATGGTGCATATTTAATTGTACATTCTGATTTCCAGTCCTTTGCAGTCACCTAATTCTCAATTTAGGTTAATCTTTAATAACATTAATATAATTAAATGTAATTCTTAGCATTTCTCAAAATGAATATCCATTTTCGTACTGAATATCATCATAATATTTACTTGTAGTTCAAATATGTTTAATGTAGATAAAATAGGACTTCTGAAAAGAATAAAATTTTAATTTATCGTATTGGCCTTTTTTTATATCAGTTTTTATGTCACCGCTTCTTTTTTGTAATCTGACTCATGATTTTCACCTGGCAGATGGTAAAAAAATGTCATGTAAAAACACAGACAGACTTACATTAAGTCATATCTAGGGGAATATTATTACCAGAATATTATAGACACTTGAAGATGGGCTGTTTGACTTTGGCCATTGAGCAGCCACCCAGAAGACCCTAGAAACCATCTAGGAACACCTTAGTAACCACCCAAAAGACCTCAGCAACTGCATGGCAAAGCACTCAGAACATCTGGTGTTGTGATGTATCTCAAATATCCCTGTATTGACTGTTTCTTCAGTTATATCTGGCAGCACCTTGAAATCGGATATGTCCAGGGCATGTGTGACCTGCTCGCTCCCTTGCTAGTTATTCTAGATGATGGTGAGTCTGTCTTTGTGAAACACGCTCCTCGTTATCCATGTGTTTTTGAGATCATGCCACTGGTTAAAAAGAAAAAATGATTAACAAGTGTTCAGCTTTTCTCATATCCGTTTTCTCTGAATCTTTCAGAGGCCATGGCTTTCAGTTGTTTCACCGAACTAATGAAAAGGATGAATCAAAATTTTCCTCATGGAGGTGTGATGGACACCCACTTTGCCAACATGAGATCTCTGATCCAGGTCAAACGTCTGCTATAGACCCATTTGTTCAACATCATGCCTTTAAATGTGGAAGTGTTTTTTTTTTTTCTTATTTTTTTTTTTTTTTGCTCTTTTCCTCACTGTGTGTAATTAGATTCTAGACGCAGAGCTGTTTGAGCTAATGCATCAGAATGGAGATTACACCCACTTCTACTTCTGCTATCGCTGGTTTCTTCTTGACTTCAAAAGAGGTAATGATGTCTTTCACATAAAAGAGAAAAGAAACGTCTTTGAAAACTTGCATACGATGAATATAAAAGTAAAAGTCGAAATCTCTTCTATTAGTTCTCCTCTGCAGTGAGATGAAGTCATTTTTTGCTCCTAATTAGCAATTGCAATGCCATCTTGTTGACTGTGACTCAGCCTAATATTAATGTAATATGTTTTAAATTACTATGCACAAGGCTCTACTCACATTACCATGTGCTTCATGTAAGAAACATTTAATTGTATTACAGCCCAGTTATATTAAAAACTAGAATATTAGATTCTGCCCAAGGCTAAGCTTCAAACCAATTCAGAAATGACAGCTCCCCCTGCTGTCCATGGAGACTGTTTAAGTTATACTGAAACATGAATAATATGCCTATTAAATACTACAGGTACTGCATAACATATGTATTTCAAATCCTCAGAGTTGGTGTATGATGATGTGTTTGCTGTTTGGGAGGCCATCTGGGCTGCTAAGTGTGTTTCCTCCAGCCATTTTGTGCTCTTCATTGCTCTTGCATTGGTGGAGATCTACAGAGACATCATTCTAGAGAACAATATGGACTTCACAGACATCATCAAGTTTTTCAATGGTAAATATGTATTCATTATTTATTCATTATTATTTGTGCCACATTCATTATGTATTCATTATTTAGTGGACTGGGATGGTCATGGCAGAAGCTTCATTTTGTACTTAGTTACCCATTTTTGTATTGATTTTGATGTTTGTTTTGGAGCGTTGTCCTGATGGAAGATCCAACCACGGCCCATTATAAGATTTCTTGCAGAGGTAATCAGGTTTAGATTTTTTATCTGTTGGTATTTGCTAGAATCCATAAAACCATGTATCTGAACAAGATGTCCAGGACCTCCAGCAAAAAAATAGGCACACAACATATAAGATCCAGCAGTATATTTAACCGTAGGCATGGGGTACTTTTTATCCCTGTTTGCACCAAACATCTGGTGGGTTTGCTGCCAAAAAGCCCTTTTTTTGTTTCATCTGACCATGGAATCCAGTCTATGGTCTCTTTTGAACTTCCAGTCATGTCTGACAACTGAATATGCTGGAGTTTGTTTTTGGAGGAGCGAGGAAGATTTTTCTTGAAACCATAATTGCATATATTGCATAATGGAATATACTTCAGAGATATTTTACTTGTAAAAAATTCTAGGGGTGCCAATAATTGTGGCCAACGTGTTTTGTAGAAAAACATTTATTTCATAATGTGACCCCCCCCCCCACACACACACACACTTTTCAATTATTTTACTTGAATGAAAGGTTAGATTTTTGCAAATTTTTTGAATGAAAGATCAAAAGGATAAACAATGCAGATTTATTTTTACAGGCATTTTTGATCATATTTACCAGGGGTGCCATTAATTCTGAACACCACTGTGTGTATATATTATATTATATTATATTATTATATTGTATTATATTTTATATATATATATATATATATATATACACATACATACATACATACATACATACATACATACATGCATGCATGCATGCATGCATGCATGCATGCATGCATACATATATATATATATATATATATATATTCAGTAACATATGTCTCAATGTCAAGAACCTCTTTTATTTAAAAAGAGGACCATTTAAGCTATAAGGGTGTGTGTGTGTATATATATATATATATATATATATATATATATATGTATATGTATATGTATATGTATATGTATATATATATATATATATATATATATATATATAAATCAAACTGACAAGTAAATTGACATTTAAATTAATTTTAAACAATTTTATTTGTTAAATTATAGATAAATGTAGAAATCTTGTAATAACAATTCGCCACATTTAAATTGCATTTTGATAAAAAATGTACAAATTGGCTTTCTTTATTTCCAGTTGTAATCAAAATGATGTATGAATCTATTGTTACACGTAACTACATTTTAAACATTAAATAAAAAAATGGTTTTCTGAATCTAATATTTATTTTTCAAATATAAAGGTATTTATTTATATTTAGTTTTATATTTAGCTACTTTTGGATATACCCACAATTGGAGAAATTGCATAATGGTTATTTGTTTGATTATTTTATGACATCTAAATTATGTAGTTGAATGGGCAACTGTGTTAGGGTCACAGCCATAAGATAAAAGAGGGTCAACACAAAAGGCTCAGCCCATTAGGGGAATTTATACAAGGACAATAATCATAACATAAAATGTGGGAGAAAATGAATCAGGAAAACGGAAAAAGGCGAAGGAGAGCGCAACTGGACAGATGCAAATATCCCGCCACCCGTCTTTCTGCTCATAAAAAGACACTGGCACAGGTAACAAACATTTCTGACCCCTAGAGGGCAGACAAATCATTACAAAAAAGAAAAGAATAACCGGTCAGGCTACATGCACATATACAAACTGAATAAAATAGTGGTATAAAATAATTTGAATTATTGCACCCTCATATTCCTTAATGTTCTCTTTTTTTTCAGAAATGGCTGAGCACCACAATATCAAGCAGATTCTGACTCTAGCTAGAGATCTGGTGTGCAAAGTGCAGACACTTATAGAAAACAAGTAATTCTGAAACCTCTCGTGGAAACCATCTCATGTTCACTATGTATCCCATCAGCCCTTGCTACTAAACAACAGGGAACATTTGGCCAAAGCTTAATGATCTTCAAGTTTATAGGTAGCATTACATTTCTAATGCCAAACATCTTGATCTACCTGAAATCAGTCAGTGTGCAATTTTTTAATTGGAGTCATCTGGCTCTTTAATCAGGTTTTACTGAACATCATAGTACATCAAATTTCATAAGTAGATGCTGCTAATGAGTGGTCATTCACTGTATGACTTGGATTTTTTTCAATGCAGACAGGATTACCAGTCACTGGTGACTCGTGAGCTCTATTCCTCAACCTAGTGTGCTGCCTTCCTGTCTACTGCCTACATAAACTGAAATTGAATCTCATAAGTGACTTGATTCCAATAGAATTTGGTGTTGTATGTTGCTAAGCTAACAACACATAGTGTGCAAAAATTCTGGGTAAAAAACTGGTGTTTTTTTTTTCACAAACTTTTTATCGATATTTTTAAGTGAAAACAAGTATTTATATTTGTCCACATGTATTGTCCACCATTTTCTTTTTATGTATTGTTGCAGTGCATTCTGGGATTGCCTTCTCCATGCATGCGATGCTGCCTTAGAATTTGACCAAAAAAACGTATTTTAGAAGGCAGCATAATGTTGCAGAGGTGTGCCTATGATGCCTTAAAATGCTGCCTATGTAGGCAGCTCACTAGGTTTTGAAATGGAGCAATTGAAGTTCAGGTCGGGTGCATTTTACTGCTAAGAGGCGGTCACACTAGATGCCATGATCCATTCACTTCCTTTTTTTGTGCATACGAAAGTGACAGAGCGGCTGCACACAAACTATCGTTCAAAGGTTTGGGGTCTCTCTGAATTTATTTATTTATTTTATTTTTAAAAGAAGACTCATGTTTACCAAAGCTGCATTTATTTGATCAAAAATACAGTAGAAACTGTAATATTGTGAAATAAAATAATTGTTTTCTATTTAAATATATTTTAAAATGTAATTTAATCCTGTGATGGCAAAGCTGAATTTTTAGGTGCCATGATTCCAATCTTCAGTGTCACATGATCCTTCAGAAATCATACTAATATGCAGATTTTGCCTAATATTTTTCTGTAAAACGTGATGTTTTTTTCAGGATTCTTTGATGAACAGAAAGTTCAAAAGAACAGCTTTTATTTGAAATAGTAAAGACATTTAAAATGTTACCAAAGATTTGTCACATTTGATCCTTTTTGCAAATCCAGTCCAGCATCCTTGCTGAATAAAAGTATTTATTTCTTTAAAAAAAATCTTACCTGCTCCAAAATTTGAACAGTAGTGTACATTCATAAAAATTCCATCCTGCGCTGAAATAAAAAAAGATAAGCTGCTTTGTTTGTAATGCCGTGGGAAACTGTAATAGATATGTATACAGTAAATAGTATATTTAAATGTTATTTATTATTTATTAAAAAACAGAAGACCTAAATAATTATATATTCAGATATTTGTTGTGGCATCTGAAATAATTCAGGATCTTTCCGCATGCTTAAAATCCAGTGTGACCGCCCTCTTAATGCTCCTGTATGACCTGCACACTTAATTATTGTTCTGTATTCTGATCTGATGTGCCACTTTTAATAGGTTATCCAGATTTTCCTGTGTACAAATGTAGCAGTAGGGGGCGCTGTGCTTTCAGTCGGCTGACCCGTCGCATGTGTTTCTGTAACCTGCTTATTTCCAAGTCAGTGTCTTTACTGTAAGTTGTTTCACTAAATCAGATCAGGTTATTGTATCACACAGTATATTATTGGACAATACCAAGGAATGCCTCTAGGTATTAGATTTAGAACAGAAAATAAAAAAAAACATGTCCGTTAATAGTTAGTGTATTCCTTCTCTTTGTGTTATGGAACGGATTAATGATTTGTGTTTTTCATTCGGTTTATGTAATGTTCGAGTCAGTCTTGTGTTTCAGTGCGTTGCTGTCAGTCACTTTATGAAAATCTGACGTTTGGATTTATTTTTCAGATTTGATGTTTGTCAGTGGAAGCCTATTTCCACCACCTAAGAAAAAAAATTGTACTTTAGTAAATCATACTTATGACATTGAAAGTTATAGTTATTACATAATGATGATGTTGAATCACATAATTATGATTAAGGCTTTACATGTCATAATCTCGATTAAGTATGTCAATTTCACGACTTTGTCATAATTATGATTTTCAAAAGCATGTTTATTTTTTCTTACGTGGCAGAAATGGGCTTCCAATTTGTGTGTGTGGACCAGGACAACTCACAATCACTACCGCAAGGCCTTGTCTGCTTAATGAATTCTTGTTATTTGTGGACTGTACAGACAAATACATGCTATATTTATTATATAGAGAGAATCTATATTATTAACTTTGGTGTCGTTGGCTACGTGGTATTCAGAATGGACACTAACATCCACACAAAGAAATTAATATCATCAGTGCTCTTATTTATTTTTTCATTTTTGGAATTGATTGTTGTATAAAATGTACATTTGTTGCTTCTTCATCCTCCAAACACACTATCCTCTGTTTTAGCTCGTATATCTCAGTACCTCATAAAATCACAATGAAGTATTGATTCTGTTTCTGTGATCAAACCAGTACAGCTACGGGTCTGAAAGCTGTGGTTAATCGGGTATTTCCACAATGAGGTGCAATCAGAATGTGTATCAAATCATAGGCTATTTAAGTATATAGGCTATTTTTCACATATATGAACTGTAACGTAACGCTAAAAATGACTATTTAGGCAAGAAGCAAATCAGAATCAAAAGTGTATTTCAGAATATTTGAACACAATGAATTAGCATATACTCTACATAATTTGTGATCTAATATGAGCAGGTGTTAATCATTGTCCTGCATTGCATCTTGTTGATTTCTTCATGTGCAAACTATATTATAAAAGGAGTAAAAAGTAATATATAATTTGTTGTTATACATTGATTTAAATCTGAATGTATGCGTTTTGTCTTTTTTATGTGAATGTTCTTGCTACACTGTGGTCAATTACTACAAAGTGTTACATTCTAAATATATAATAAATGGTAAATGTACTTGTTTAAAAAATTTAATAAAATGGAATTGTTCTTATTTTTCCAACAAATCTAATCGTGTGAGAGTGTGTGAGAATCTTGGTGTTTTCTGTAATCCAAAGGAGTGTATCCAATAAGTGCACCATCTTGTGGCCAGAAATAGTTTTTTTTTTTTTTTATGTTAATCAGAACTGGTGGTCCTCACGTAGCAATTACAAGTGTGTGCGTGCGTGCGTCCGTGTGTCCGTCCTAAATTGAGGTCCCCATGAGAGAGCAAGCATATAAATCATACAAAATGTGTTGTTTTGTTTTAATGTAAAAATGCTGACATTTTTCTGTGATGGGTAGGCTTAGGGTGTAGAATATTCAGTTGGTACAGAATAAAAACCATTACGTCTATGGACAGTCCCCACAAAAATAATGAACCAGACTTGTTTGTGTGTTATTTTATGTTAATAAAATTGTTATTAGAATTACATTTATTTTAATATAAAAAATATATTTATTATGTGTTATAATCTGTTTTTTTTAAATGAACATGTTTATAATTGTATGACCACGGAAATAAAACAATTTAAAAGATAAATGCGACTTTTTATCGCACAATTCTGACTCTTTCTCATAATTCCGATAAATAAAGTTAGAATTGCGAGTAATAAACTAGCCATTTCGAGGGGGTGGGGGGGTCTGAAAGTCTGAATTGCGAGATAAATCCATACATAAATCACAACTAGGCTAACTTTTTTTTTTTTTCAGTTGTGAAAACAAGCTCCCATATCCTTGACAAATATAATACAATATATTAGTCATCCATTCATACACGTCTTTACCCTTGAATTGCTTTTCAAAATGCTTTTCAAAATGGCAAATTAAAAAAAATATATTCGCCCGAACAGGGACTTGAACCCTGGACCCTCAGATTAAAAGTCTGATGCTCTACCGACTGAGCTATCCGGGCTCTGAAAGTCACACAAACACATCTCCTCTCAAAACATACGTCATGAACTTTGAAAACTACAACTTCCGGAATTTTTTTTTTTTTTTTCGTTAAGGGCAGGATGTCTGTAGTCAGGGGTATTTAGCCATACAAACATCCATACAATCGCGTTTTAACTGACTTCAAACAGCAACGTGGCCGTTTTAGGAACGTGATTTAACATGTTCTGTAAATGTGTTGTACGACCGTCAAGGGCGCTGCGGCCTGCGCATCCTTGGTGTGGAGCATTGAAGCTGTCCGCTCTAAGCGCCACTGTATCGGCCAGCAGAACGTCCCGGTCCCGATTGACATTAAAACGGGAATCAAGTAACTCTGCCTGTGATTCCAAGGTAAAACGTGATTAATTTGTAGACAGTTGCGTTGGGATGAATATAGGTTTAAGATATAAATGAACCCATCGATACGTTAACAAATATTTGCTTTTGAACATATGCATTATGCAATGCTTATAAACATTTCGCACCCTGTTCCAATCTTCAGGTTCCTCAGATACCCTCATGGGAGCCCATAGATGAAAATCAACTTCCACCGGTAATGCCTCTTTTTGCACACACGTTTTTTCTGTACACATACAGTAGGCTAGCGGGCAGTGTGGTAAGATGTGCAACCCCGACACTTTTTGCCTCAAGACCAAATATTTCTCCTACAAACTAAGCAAAAATGTAGCACGACTGGCGTAGGAGGAAAAACAAATCTAATTTGTAGCTTTACTTTTATGTATTCTGTACAACGTTTCTTGAACTTCAGAGGGCAGCAAAATACCAGTTCAGAATCTGAGCAGCATTTAACGTCACATTTATAGCTATTGTTATTGTTCTCAGTACCTAGGCTAGTAATATGTTGTGTTACATGTTGTAACAATGAAATATTAATCCTACGATCAAACCAGCTCATTGGCCCCCAGTTTCAAACCATATGAACAAACTGTAATTAAAAATAGATTCCTTGTGCTAACATTGATTTTTTTTTAAGTCAAAGTCATATATGCAAGGCACTCTATTCACCGGTTTCACAGACAAGGCTTAAACATAGTCCCAGACTAAAATGCATGTTTGAGCTGTTTTAACTGAAAGCAATTTGGACGGACATATCTTAGTGCCATTGTTTTGTCTCAAAATGCACATCAGTAATGTTTTTTTTTCTAAGGCACGTATTTTTTTCTAAGGCACGTATTAAATGTCCTAGTTGAACTATGGCCTAATCCTGGCTTAATCTAAGCCCTGTCTGTGAAACCTGTGGTTGATCAGGTACATTACAATATTTCACATATATGATCTGTAACATATGGCTAAAAATTACAATTTAGGCAGGTATATTAAGGCAAATCAAAAGCGAAAGTGTTTTCAAGACTATTACGACTATGAATTAGCATTTAAAGTCCATACTTTATCTGATATGGTACGAGTAGGTGTTAATCATTGCATCTTGTTGATTTCTTCATGTGGAGAATATATTCTAAAATAATTTATAATTTGTAGCTTTGTTATACATTTATTTAAATCCGAATGTATGCATTTTGTCTGTGTTTTTATGTGAATGCTTTTGCTACAATTACTTGAAAATAATGTTCAGTTCTAATGATATATTAAATTGTAAATGTACTTAGCCAAAATAGGCAAAACAAAAATGTATTAATATAGTAAGAATATTAGGCTATTTCTTAATTATGAGAGCATTTATAGTATGACACAATTTATAAAAAATAATCCTTCATTGCATTTGAAGGATTTTCTTTATTTGTTGAGTATTCAGTTTATTTGCCCCAAATTAGTAACCATGTTTAACTTTTCTTTGCAGGCAACAAGAGTCTCACCAGACTTAGTGGACAAGTTGGAGAGATTAGCCCTTGTTGACTTCGGCAGTAAAGAAGGGGTGGACTGTCTGGAGAAAGCCATTCGATTTGCTGATCAACTTCATGTCATCAATACTGATGGTGTAGATCCAATGGATTCAGTTCTAGAGGACAGGTATTCAATGAAGCTCAGATCAACTCATAAAAGCTTCGTAGCAGTGTACTAGTTGTTCTCGATACGACTTCCAGTCAGTTTTGATGGGTGAAATAACGCAATACCTTTTTTGATGATGTTTTCTGATAATATTGTTTAATATGTCAATGCAAAATGATGGTTACTCAGCCCCGATCTGCCCAACGACTCCAAGTATGTTTGCTCATAGTACAGTGTCAACATGTCACCATTTTATAGAAGCTAAACTTTTCCTTTGAACTTCATGTTGTGTACAGAGACTTGTATTTGAGAGCTGATACTGTAACAGAGGGTGAATGTGCTGAGGAGCTGCTCCAGCTGGCCAAAAACACAGTAGAGGAGTACTTTGTTGCACCTCCAGGTAAAAAAAAAAATTGAAAAGGAAAAGGAATTAACCAGAGATGGAAGACACTTTGATTCACTGTTTACATTTCTAACTGTTTGTCCATCTGTTTAGAACAAAGGTGTTTTGGTTAACTTTATTGCTCTGTGCTTTTTTTTTCTAAGTAACAAATCTGTTTAACACTCATGAATAATCAATCTTTCTTTTTTTTAATGTAGGAAACATCCCACTACCAAAGAGAGAAGAGAGATCTGCTATGCTTAAACACTGAAATGTAACACTGGCTCATACTTTGCATTATAATAAATATTTATTTATTATATCAATTGTGCTGTCTAGAGAGTGGCAATGTTCCAAACATATTTTATGGAAATTATTAACATTCCCTTTATAGAGATAGAAAAAAAAACAAAAACAATTTACAAATCAAACACAAATATAAATTTATATAAACTAAGGAACCAACAAGAATGGCATATTACAGAGATAGTAAAATAATCATAATTTACACAAAACCAAACATTTGCATAACAAAAATGTCAATGCAATAAAACTAGAAGACAGAACCGAGAATGTTGTATTTGGTTTGCTTTATTTGCCTTTACATCACGTGATCTCGGGGAATTCTGTCATTCCAATGATCCCTGATGTTGAGCTACTTTATCTGCTGTTTGTCTAAAGTAGCCTAAATGACAAAGGGATTTTTTACATAAATATGTGATGAAATTTTCAGGATTTGATGTTATTGAACAAGAATGTAGCCTATTGTTGATTATTCAGATAGCTGCGCTGAACAGGACGTCAATACTTCAGCGAGAATGGAAACGGAAAGTGACTGAGTATGTTTTTGGAAACGAAACATTACTTTGAGGAGGGGCTTGAGTTGATGCTTTATATATAGCCTACTCATGACATGCCTCTGCTCACTGTGACCAGAGACACATTATTCGGTGTATTTTACCTGACTATTCAGGGAAAAGTCGTATTCAACAAAGCTTGGTAAATTGCATAGCCTAGCCTACTTATGAAATTACTGCACATTTATATAACGCTAATCTCCCGCTTTGAATAACTATACGATGTTGTAGTAGTTATAATCCTTTTATATTTTATCTCATGTTGACAGGTAATGGAACTCATAATAAAACTGATGGACGGAGATGTGAAGCGGCTGGTGGTAAACGGTGATAGTTGGTGAACTCAAACAGCTAATTTCTCAGCACTTCAATGAACCTCCTCACAAACAGAAGTTTTCTAGCGAGAACAGTATGCGTCTCAGCCTTGAGGATGATTCCAAAATCCTCAGCAGTTACGGGTTGCACTCAGGCTCAGTGTTGAATCTTATCATCACGAAACCTCGACCTTTCCAAGTGTTCGTCAGGAACGAGGAGGGCCAGACCAAAACCTATGATGTCGATGTCAATGAGACCGTAGATCAGCTCCAGACTAAGATCTTCTGCAAAGAGAGTGTCCCCAAGGATCAGCAGAGACTGATTTACAACGGCAGACAATTGGAGGCTGGCTTGAAGTTGCAAGAATACGACATCACTTCTGGAAGCACCATTCACATGACTCTCCGTCTCCGAGGAGGTTAATGAAGGAGATACGCGCGACCAGGATTCATTACTGATCCAACTATTTATTAATGACTTAAGATTAAACATGCCAAATATAGAAATCCTACTGAAAGATACTTTTTAGTCGCTTTCAATAGACCCTTTTACTGTTTGTACACAATGATGACGTGGCAACGTATGCGCGCGCATATTGGCAACGGAAGTATGGCGAGAATCAGCAGCGTGTCAGCAGACGCGAGCATTTTTTATGATGTCCTCGCTCCAATCAACACGTTTAATCGCCTGCAGCCACAGGCGCGCCGGTTCTTCTGAAACGGCCGTGATCCTGTCGGAATCCTATAAAACTTAAGCCCCTCGGTGGAATATTGATTAGTGCAACCGTAAACGTAACAACCAGACATTTTGATGCTGGGAAACCGTTTTGATAAGCTTTCGGAGTTGCTAACATGTTAGAGCCAGTGGGAAACAACACCACTTCCGTTGCCAAAATGCACGCGCAACTATTTGATCACGTGGGCTGTAAAAGGGTCTATAAGATTATCTATAGCTTATAAATGTAGGCTATAGGCCTCACATGTCTGATATCAGAATATTTAGTTTAAATTAAGATTTAAAGTATTTATGTGATTGAATAAATTGATAAAATATGGAATAAGAATAATCCTTTCTCATACAGTTTTAGTTTAAGGCCATATGTGCTGGCCTATACCCTTTGTTGTCATATGAGTGTTATGCATTATATTTCTATGTTGTTAATAAAATGTAAATGCTGGTAACTGGTAAACACAAAACAGCAGTAGGCTACTTCTAATAATTTCAAACAAACATTTTCATATTATGGATCACTGGATGTAAAATATAATAATTTTATTAATACAGTAGTCTATGTATTTCCATTTTGAAATGAATAGGAGCTGATCACAAATGTGTGTTCATTAATTTTCTTTTTATTTAAACAAAAATATGACTAGATTATCACTTACTGTCCTTAGACCATAACTCTGTAATTCATATAGAGTAAAACTTATTTTAAATGTAAGAAAAACAGCATTATAAATAATTATATTTTAAAGTATCTCTACTTTGTCATGACAGAAAGATGTAGTTAAAAAAAAAGATTGTTTTAATGGGGTGTCACAGTGTCCCTTCTGTGTCAGGTATTAAAGGTAGGGTAGGCAATTTTCGGAGCGGCTAACAATAGCAAGTCCCTTCCCTTCAGAGCTCTCTCCGAAGCCACACTTCAAAACACACGATTGTGCACAGCAAAGTTTGCAAAGTGCCACGAGATGAGAGATGGCGTTAAACTACCTCATGTCTAAAAGCACATAACATTACAATAATAATGAACAAACAACTTAAAGACCTGACTGCAGCAGATTCATTTCGACATTGGTAGTGTTGACATTAAAACATAAATTCGAGTCACAAAACGCTCCGAGTATATTGTCACGGGTTTCCAGCTCTTTCAAATTGTAGTAGTTATGGCGTGAACGCAGCATAAGCTGGTTGTTTTGGCTCAGGAGTAACTGTGAAAGGTGGCTGCTGTTTTGGTTGCAGGCAGCGCTCGGCCTCGGTGACTGACGTCTGTTTAACTCTGCATAACATGAATCACGCTGATGACGTATGATGTCTGCGGCGAGTAGGGTGTGTGGCGGTATGAAAAAACATACACTGACGACATGCAGGTAGGACATCGTACCTTTGCATTCAGACCTAATGCAATGATTGGACGGACATTTTTTGGTCCTACACCTTCCACAGATGATATATATACATATGAATACACTTAGATCACTTAACCTTAGTGATTGCTATCAGGATGTGAAGAGACTTCCAACCAGCATAACAAAAAAAGTTTCTGGAACAAATCGCCTAATGAAAACACTTCTAAAATCAAGAGATTTCAATGTCATGTAGGCCTACCTCTACAAATTGAATAATTCAACCAAAATAATTTATCAATAAACTGTAGCCATAGCTGTTTTGACATCAAAAGTCTCTTAAGAACATTTAGAGAAAAGCTTATCCCAGGAAATAAACACAAAACTGCACTATAAATAGACTGTTAAGCACATAAACAAGATTGTCACCTATCAGGTGGGCCTATTGTGCACCACAGGTGTTTCGCATGCCTGGATTTCCCCCAATCACGTGATCATGTGGAATGCCTTCTCATTCCAATGATCTGTTTTCCTGTTATGTCTAAATTAAACTCAAGTAGACGACTGTTTTTATGTTTAAATATTTTTTTTAATTATTTTATGTTTATGAAACATCTATGTTGATAAACTATGCACTTGTTAATGTAGATCACATTAAACAAATAGTCCTATACTCATGCAGCAAACAGCCTACATAACGTTCCCTACCGTTTCATAGGTCTAATGCTGAGGTTGCATACGTTTGGTTTTTGCAATAGCTTCACCTAAAAAGAACCTATAGCATACACAGACCGTTCTCTAATAATTATAGGTTTTAGTTTTATAACCATTTATTACCTTTCACGAAAGTTCTAGGATCCAAAATGTTGGATAGCCTAAAGCAAACGCGATATATTTTTTTTAAAACAGAATGCATGTGTTTTATATAGCCTATTGTTTATTTGCAGTGAACATCGTGTTGATCAATGATTTCCCAGGATTTACGTCAGCGATTAAGTGAGAATAGAAACAGAAAGTGACTGAGTAAGTTTTCGGAAACGAAACAAGGCGGAGAGTTGACGCTGTAAATAGTCATGCCTCGGCTCAATGTTACCAGAGACACATTGTTCAGTGTGACTTACATGACTTATTCAAGAAAGTAATTCAGCGAAAGCCGTAGCAGCCTATTTGCAGAACCCAGCTCGGTAATTATTGCCTACAAATATTGCACTTTAATTTTAACGCTAATCTCTTGTTTAAAAAAGTATCCTATATGATGTAGTAGTTCTAATGCTTTTATATTTTCTTCCTGGCAGACAATGGAACTGACAGTAAAACTGTTGAACGGAGATGTGAAGCGGCTGGTGGTGAGCGGTAATGCCACAGTTGGTGAACTCAAACAGCTAATTTCTCAGCACTTCAATGAACCTCCTCACAAACAGAAGCTTTCTATCGACAACGGTCACCGTCTCAGCATTGATGATGACTCCAGAAGCCTCAGCAGTTACGGGTTGCACTCAGGCTCAGTGGTGATGCTGCTCATCATCACGAACCCTGGACCTTTCCAAGTGTTCGTCAGGAACGAGAAGGGCCAAACCAAAACCTATGATGTCGATGTCAATGAGACCGTAGATCAGCTCCAGACTAAGATCTTCCGCAAAGAGAGTGTCCCCAAGGATCAGCAGAGACTGATTTACAACGGCAGACAATTGGAGGCTGGCTTGAAGTTGCAAGAATACGACATCACATCTGGAAGCACCATTTACATGACTCTCCGTCTCCGAGGAGGTTAATGAAGGAGATCCACGACCAGGATTTATACTGATCTAACTTTTTATTGACTAAAGATTAAACATGCCAAAATATAAAGATCCTACTGAAAGACACTTTTTAATTGTCCTAGATAAGATCATCTAGCCTATAGCCTATAAATGTAGCTACCTATAGGCCTTGTCTGATATTAGAATATTTAGTTTAAATTGTGATTTAAAGTATTCATGTGATTGTATATGAGATGATTATTCTTATTCCATATTTTATTTATTCAGTGTCAGTTTCAGGTCAGTGCTGGCCTACCCTTTGTTGATATGAATGTTATGCATTATATTTTTATGAAATAAAATGTGAATACCGGTCATGTGCATTGTGCATGTTTTATAGACTTATTATAGAGTAACTGTAACACAAAACAGCAGTAGGCCTACTACTAATAATTTTCATATTATGGATCACTGGATGTAAAATATATTGTATTAATACAGTTGTCTATGTATTTACATTTTTAAATGAATAGGAGTTGATCACAAATGTACATTCATTTTCTTTTTATTTGAACAAAATTATGACTAGATTATCACTTGCTTCCCATAAATCCATCTGTCCTCAGACCATAACTCAACACTTCATAGAGTAAAATCTATTTTAAATGTAAGAAAAACAGCGTTTGGTGTTTAATTTGTTGTTGATAGTGTTGCCATTGACACGCATTAATTTGAGCACGATCTGCTCCGAGTATAACGTCATGGGTTTCCATCTCTTCCAAATTACAGAAGTTATGGTGAGAACTCAGCATAAGCTGGTTGTTTTGGTTCAGAAGGAACTGTAAAAGGTGGCTGCTGTTTGTTTATGGCCCTCGGTGACTGACGTCTGTCTAACTCTGCATAACATGAAACACCGTGTGATGTCTGTGGTGTGTGGAGGTATGGAAATACATATACGTTGACAGGCAGATTTGGACCATTGCATTTGGACCCAATGCAATGATTGGACAAACATTTTATGGTCCTACACCGTCCACAGATGATAGGCTAAATACATTTAGACCACTGATTGCTGCTGATTTTAATATACATGTAACCAAAAAGATGAATTGGGATTGGCATTTAGAGAAATTCTGAACTCTATTGGATTTAGACAACACGTGTCAGGACCCACTTATTGTCATAATCATACTTTAGATCTAATATTGTCACATGGAATCAATGTTAATGCCTTTGAAATTCTGAAGCAGAGCGATGACATCTCAGATCATTATCTAGTCTCATGTACTCCATTTAGCCAAGGTTGCAAAGCTGACTCTGTGTTACAAATATGTTAGAACTATCACTTCTGCCACTTAAGATTGCTTTATTAATACTATTCCTGATCAGTTTCATCTCAGCATCCCAGATAGCTTAGAACTCGATATTGCGACAGAAACCTTTGACTGTCTCTTTTCCAGCACTTTAGACACAGTTGCTCCTTTGCTCTTAAATAAGATTAAACAAAATAGTCCAACGCCGTGGTACAACGAGCACACTCAGGCCCTTAAGAGTGCAGCCAGAAAAATGGAGCGCAACTGGAAGAAAACAAAACTAGACGTTTTTCGAATTTCGTGGAAAGAGAGCACGATTGCGTACAGAAAAGCCTTAAAAACGGCTAGATCTGCTTATTTTTCGACTCTCTTAGAAGAAAACAAACACAACCCTAGGTATTTATTTGAAACAGTGGATAAATTTACAAGAAATAAAGCTTCTACTTCTGAAGTTTCCAAAGAGCATAGCAGTAATGACTTTATGAACTTCTTTATACAAGACTGATACTAGAGAGAAAATTATAACAACCATCTACTACAGTATCGCATCAGGCAGACCATTGTGTCCCTGAAGAAAAATTCCATTCATTTGTTGCAATAGGAGAGGAAGAATTGTCTAAACTTGTTAAATAATCTATATCAACATGTTAGACCCTATACCGACTAAGCTACTGAAAGAAATGCTTCCAGAGGTCATAGACTCTCTTCTTGATATCTTTAATTTATTTGTCACTAGGATATGTAGCCTACTGAAAACTTAAGCTGGCTATTATTAAAAAAAACGTAACTTGATCCTAGAGAATTAGTCAATTACAGACCGATCTCAAATTTACCCTTTTTGTCAAAGATACTAGAAAAAGCAGTATCCTCAGAACAATATTCCTTTTTAGAAAGAAATGGTATCTGCGAGGATTTCCAGTCAGGATTTAGACCGTACCATAGTACCAGAGACCATCTACAGAGAGCCTGGCCACTCCCTATTAAGTCCTATTGTACCGAATTTTGGTTGTAGTTCCACCAGAGTTCCACTGGGGGCGATCGCCCATGAGTGCAAAATAATGGAGCTAGACGGCTAAATTTGTCTCTTTCCCCCTGATTGCCGTTGAGAAATCTTAGATTTGATTGTAGGTTTTGCAAGTTCAACATGGGTTATAGGTCGAAAGTTGAATGAACGAGTACTTATGTCCTTTCGATTTCTTACAGGTTGAGTTGTTGGTGCCCATAACACGCTAGCATTCTGCTAATGAACGCTGATTGGTCAGTGAAGGACTGATTATGACCAGAGATACCGCTTGATGGCAGATTGCCATTGGCTTGCTTAGTTGGGGACATTAAATTTAACATTTAATTTAATATTCAACAATAACATTGATCTTTAAAAAAAAAAAGAAACATCATTGAACTTAAGCTGAACTGTGACGCTATTATCTTCTGGCAACAAACATTTTCCCATTATTTTCCTGTTATCTCTGTAAAGCTGCTTTGAAACAATCTGTATTGTAAAAAGCGCTATATAAATAAATGTGACTTGACCACTTAGTGATTGCTATCATGATGTGAAAAGACTTCCCACCAGCATAACAAAAACAATTTCTGGAACAAATCACCTAATGAAAACAGGAAAATCAGGACATTTTAATGTCATGCATCTCTACAAATTGAATAATCCAACCAAAACAATTTATAAATAAACTTTAATACTTACATTTTGTAGCCATAGCTGTTTTGACCTCAAAAGCATCTTAAGAGCATTTAGAGAAAAGCTAATCTCATGAAAAAAAAACACAAAACTGCACTATAAACAGATTAAGCACATAAACAAGATTGTCATCTATCAGGTGGGCCTAATTTATTTATTTAGTTGCAAATTTTAAAAAACGTAAGATACAAAGACAGACAGACTTTTAGACAATAAACAAGTTCTTAGGTGGGCCTATTGTGCACCACAGGTGTTTCGCACGCTGTATGACGTACTTCACTTACCTGGATTTCCCCCAATCACGTGATTATGTGGAATGCCTTCTCATTCCAATGATCTGTTTGTCTAAAACAGAAGTAGACGATATTTAATATCCTGTGTGTGTGTGTGTGTGTGTGTGTGTGTGTGTGTGTGTGTGTGTGTGTGTGTGTATGAAACATCTATGTGACGAGTAGTACAGATTTCAGACACCAAGAATTTCGACTACGCCACCCATGGGAATTTCACCCCGGGAAATATGAATGAAACCTAGGAATTTAGGTCACACAGGTTCGACTCTCTTAGGTAGGCAGAAACGTGGGTACCATGAAGAAATACAAAGTTTTATTAATACAAAGTCATATTTAAAAAGAGAATGAGATTCACATTAAAATAAACTGTTGCACCAGGATGTGTCTAATGACTCGTTAGTGCATGGCTGACATCGGCTTCAAAACAAACAAAAAACACAAATGACATACAACGATTTACATAACTAATAATTACACAACTGATAAAAGAAATACAGCCTTACAGGGCCGAGGTTCACCACGGAGAAGTGATCACAAAGCTACTTAGTCAAAAGCACACTTGCACACGCACACCACCGTGCACTCAGATCACGCAACCAAACACTTCAAAAGTGTTGCACGGCAACCGTAGGAGGAGCACCACCACCACAAGAGACCCTTCACCCGTGGGACCCCGGCGACTGAAAGAAAACAAAACAAACTTAGAACAAACTTAAAAAGTTACAATAAATCACAAATTGATTACATCACTGTATGATCACAAGAACAGGCAGTGATAAAGTCTTATCAAATCACAAACAATATACAAATTTTAGTACAATAGAAAAAGAAACAAATTAACTCAATTCAAATAATAGGGTAGACAAGCTGGAAGGGAGCAACCGCGGGGTTGTCTTCTCCGTATTTCACAAATTAATGCACGTCAAACCCCAAAATACACTAGAGTGTAATTTAAAGACACCAAACAGCGACAATCCCCCTGATTAGTTGGACGATACGGCGTTCTCGCAGAATGGCAGCAGAGAAGCGAACGGGACTGCAACTAGCAGAAACAAATCGCTCACGAGTGAGAGAGGGAATCCTGAGACAAATACACACAGAAAACAATTACTAAAATACATACATCACCGACTAAAATTCTCAGCATATAACGACTCGGTTACTAACGTAACCTCGGTTCCCTGAGAGGAGGGAACGAGTATTGCGTAAGTAGCTTACGCTATGGGAAAACTCCTTTTCTCGAGAATATTGAAGTCTTTATGTAAAACGCATTGCAGCTGCACAGCTGACAGCAATGAACGAAGGAGCTCGGTCATTGGCTGTGCTGCGGTAACTTGCTCGAACCAATGACGGGGCGACTCTGAATGCGCGACCAATGAGCGCGCTTCGCGCCCGCGCGCGTCAGAGCCCGCCAAGATGGGCGTGGCCAAGCTATATATTGGGCGCCCCGTCATAAGAGTTCTTTAGGTTAAAACGACTGCGCGAACTAACCAAGCACAAGCACGGCAGCTTACGCAATACTCGTTCCCTCCTCTCAGGGAACCGAGGTTACGTTAGTAACCGAGTCGTTCCCTTTCGAGAGGTCTCTCCTATTGCGTAAGTAGCTTACGCTATGGGAACACCATGCAAAACGCCGTGCGTGCTGAACTTCGCCTTATGATAGCCAGAGGCAGGTGCCTGAGCTGAAAAGCAAAGTTATCATCCAACTAGCCGGCAGAGGCGAGCTTTATATGTGGGAAAAAATACAGAGCGGCTAGAAGGCGCTCAATGTGACACAAGCACATACATAATCTAGATGCGAACTCGCAGTTCAACTAGCATCATGCTGATAGCATATTGGAATGCAATGTCGGGACCTGTAGGTTGTAGAACCTGATAAATGTGGACGGTGAGGCCCAGCCTGCCGCCGCACAAATATCCTCGATCGGTATCCCGCTCGACCATGCCCAGGAAGAAGCCACACTCCTGGTGGAGTGTGCTTTGACTCCCCAGGGGCATTGAAGTCCCTTAGCTTCGTAAACCAGCGCTATAGCTTCAACTATCCAGTGAGAGATTCTCTGCTTTGAAACGGCGGAACCTTTCGTACGGCCGCCAAAGCATACAAACAGTTGTTCTGTCTGTCTGAATAGGGCAGAACGCTCCAAATACACTCTAAGAGCCCTAACGGGGCAGAGTAGATTAGCGTCGTGTTCGTCTGCTGGAGACGAAAGCGCAGTTAGGGAGATAACCTGTGCTCTGAAGGGAGTGGTGAGCACTTTAGGAATATACCCCTGTTTCGGCCTAAGGACGACCCTGCAGTCGTTAGGACCGAATTCTAGGCAGGCAGCGCTTGTCGAAAGCGCGTGCAGGTCACCCACTCTCTTGACCGAGGCGAGTGCCAGCAAGAGCGCAGTCTTGAGCGAGAGCTGTTTAAGGTGCATGGTTCGGAGTGGTTCGAACGGGGGCCCTTTAAGAGTCTAGGACAGTAGCTAGGTCCCAGATCGGCACTGAGGGGGGCGTGAAGGGTTCATCCTCCTAACGCCCTTTAGGAAACGAATAATTAGGTCGTTTCTTCCCAATGGACGTTCCATTACAGGGTCGTGTGACGCTGTGATGGCCGCCACATATACTTTGAGCGTGGAGGGGGAGCGGCCCACCTCCAGAAGCCCTTGTAGAAAAACGAGTACATTCGTAATCTCGCATGTCTCAGGGTTCAGGCCCTTGGCATTATACCAGTCACTGAACACTTTCCATTTCTGGGCATATAAGCGTCTCGTGGAGGGCGCCCGCGCCTCAGCGATGGTTTTTAGTGCTCCGCTCGCGAGGTTCATGAGAACCCGTTGAGGGGCCATGCATGAAGGGCCCACAGATCGGGGCGGGGATGAAATATCATCCCGCTGGCCTGACTGAGGAGGTCTGGCCTCAGTGGAATCGGCCGTGGTGCAGATTGCATTTGCATCAGATCTGGAAACCATGTTTGGTTCTTCCCGAGTGGGGCTATCAGCAGCACTGCGTTTTTCTCCTCTCTGACCCGACTGATGACCTGTGGCAGCATCGCGATCGGGGGAAAGGCATATAAGGGGCGGCTCGGCCAGCTCTGGGCGAGCGCGTCCGTGCTTTTCGTGAAGAAAAGAGAGCAGTGCGCGTTCTCCTTGGAGGCGAAGAGGTCGATCTCCGCTTTGCCAAAGGTTTTCCATAACCACTGAATCGTCAGCGGGTTGAGAGCCCATTCTCCTGGGAGAATCTGGTCTCTGGATAGCATGTCTGCTCCCTGTTCAGGGCGCCTGGCACATGCGCTGCTCTCAGCGAGCGCAAGTTGTGCTGGGACCATAAAATGAGTCTCCTGGCCATTGAATGCATGGAGCTCGACCTGAGTCCACCCTGGCGATTTATGTACGACACTACCGTCATGTTGTCTGTTCGGACCAGGACGTGTTCGTTTTTTAGATGTGGGAGCAGGGCTCTGAGAGCGACCGCTTTCATTTCCAGACAGTTTATGTGTAGGCGCTTCTCCGAGTTTGACCAAAAACTGGAGACAGGCCTGCCCTCGTAAAGGGCCCCCCAACCTATTTTGGAGGCATCTGTCGTTATCATCTTTCTCCTTGTGTTCACACCCAGACTCACGCCTGACTGGTACCAGTCGGCGGCTTTCCAGTGCGTCAGGGCTTTTATACAGCCGTGGTTCGCTCTGAATAAAAAGTGGCCCGAACGGCACGCGTGAGTAGGGACGCGGCTCTTTGAGCCAGCGTTGGAGAGGGCGCATATGCAACAATCCTAGCTGGAGTACGGCCGATGCTGAGGCCATGAGACCGAGCATCCTCTGAAACCGTTTGACGGGGGCGCGCGCGCCCGCCCTGAATGATGTTGCAAGGCGCCGGATGGTGAGCGCGCGCTCTGATGAGAGACGCGCTGTTATTTGCATCGAGTCTAGAACTATTCCCAGGAAAGAAATCCTCTGGCTGGGAGATAGTATGCTTTTTGCAAAATTGATTCTTAGACCCAGGCATTCTAAATGGCTGATAATCCAAGATCTGTGTGTTATTAACTGACTCTCTGATTGTGCTAGAACCAGCCAATCGTCGAGATAATTCAGTATTCGCACTCCCCTTCGTCTTAGGGGGGAAAGTGCTGCATCCATACATTTCGGCATATCTGGAATGTTTTCCCATGCCGCTGCATGTACAGATATGGGCTGAATACAGGCTAGGGGCGGGCCGCTGTAACGTAGGGACCTGGCCAGCGAATCGCCTGAGCTCGTAGCTCTCAGAGGCGCGGGCGCGCGCTGAGCAGCTGAGTGAATAGGCGCGTGTGTGATTACAACAGCGCGCGCTGTGTTTGTAAAACTCGCAGCCTGAGCTGAGGTTGTGTTTGACACTGTAAGGACAGTGTTTATAAGTGGGGGTGCATAAACAGTGGTAGGCACACGTGTCACTTTTATAATGTTTCCCGCTTTTACTGGGGATGAATTTATAACTGTGTGAACAGTGCTTGTGTGTAGTGGTGCGTACATGACCGTAGGCACGTGATCTACATTCATGGGAAGCGCAGCCTGAGCTGGGAATGAATTTGGCACTGTTTTGACAGTATCTGGGAATGCACACTTTGTGGACATGTGAACCCTTAGTGACGCAGGCAGAAAAAGACTATTTTTTTGTGTTTTCTGTGCGTCGCCGTAAAAACGGCGTTTGTTTGCAGGTGAGCGAGCTCTGTGACTGGCCCATTGACTGCTGTATGGACATATCCAGCCGCCTGTAAGGGGACTGGGTAATGTTTGAGCTTTTGCAGAGAGAGTGGTCCGGCTTTTGCGAGACACGCACTCTCTCTTCTCATTTCTGTGGCTAGGACGGCTTTCGAGGCTCAGGGTTCAGCACAATCTTGGGCCGAGGACCCCGTCGCTCAGAAGGCGGCTTGCGGTTGTGAGAGCGCGAGCGGAGTCGAGCGTCAGCCTGAGGCGCGGGCTGAGAGGCGGTGGGAGCTGTTCTAGCCCGCTGCGGCTGTGGCGGTCTCTGTCTGCTCTGCGATGAGCTGGAGCGCTTTGGCAGGAAAAGACGCATAGCTTGTGAAGCGTTCTGGGCCTCAGTGAAGCGTTCGGCGAAACCTTTAACCGCCGGTCCAAACAGCCCGCTGATGGAGATAGGCGCGTCGAGAAATGGCGCCTTATCCGCGTCCTTCATCTCAGTCAGAGTCGTTTTTTTTTTTTAAGCGCGGCTCAGAGGGGTGGCGGCGATGGGCTCGCTCGCGGCGAAAGCCGCGAAGCGAGCCCGCAGTGTGGAGAGACCCAGGTCGTCACATTCCGGGCATCCGCCCTTGGTCAAAGCAGCTTCTGCGTGGTCCCGGCCCAGGCAGCGAGCGCAGATGATGTGACGATCCCCGTCCGGGAGAAGGTCTCTGCACGACGCGCAGGAAGGCATTTGAAACAACGCCTCAGAAAAATTGCTCTTTTACAAATGTCGCGGGGCGAACAGATGTAAAATACTTGCGTGTGTGGCGCGCCGGATGGCTCAGTAGGATGGTGTTCGAAGGCGGCTGAAGTGCCGACGTCCTCGTAGCAATCCCGCTGGTATGCTTTTCCACGGCGGCGAAGGCTTTCAATAATCCGGAGGATCCAGCGAAGAAGGTGTTCGCTGAAGGAGATTAAATCTAAAGAACTCTCATGACGGGGCGCCCAATATATAGCTTGGCCACGTCCATCTTGGCGGGCTCTGACGCGCGCGGGCGCGAAGCGCGCTCATTGGTCGCGCATTCAGAGTTGCCCCGTCATTAGTTCGAGCAAGTTGCCGCAGCACAGCCAATGACCGAGCTCCTTCGTTCATTGCTGTCAGCTGTGCAGCTGCAATGCGTTTTACATAAAGACTTCAATATTCTCGAGGAAAGGAGTTTTCCCATAGCGTAAGCTACTTACGCAATAGGAGAGACCTCTCGAAAGGGAACTACGTGCATGACAACACTTACCGAAAAATGGAGATAAGCTCTATTATCCCTTTACAGGCACGGGTATACGGTATTCATATAACTGCCGTTCAGCGGCCAATCTGCCTTCCATAAAACAGTTTGCACATACCTGAGAGGTTATCAGTCTTAGCATCCACTTAAAACAAGCCGAGGGAACCAGGGAGGAGAAAAGCCAGGCTAGGAGACACCATGAATCATTACTGCCATGCACACAGCAAACAGAACTTGCTACATGCTAATGATACATACCTGAGTCCACTGTCAACAACAGAGAACGGGGAGGAGCCGGACGTGACGCATCCCAGGCCATAACCAACAAGCTCTTAAATAGTGGATACTCCTTGCTAATTGGTGCTTACAACCGTCAATCACCACCACTCATCTCATTCATTCGGTTACATATGTTTTGACAAACTATGCACTTGTTAATGTAGATCACATCAAACAAATAGTCCTATGCAGCAAAAAGCCTACAGAACGTTCCCTAACGTTTCCATACGTATAACTGGTTGCATACGTTTTTGCAATAACCTAAAAATAACCTATAGCATACATAGAACGTTCTCTAATAATTATAGGTTTTATTTTTTATAACCATAAACATTACCTTTCCAGAAAGCTCTTCTAGGATCCAAAATGTTGGATAGCCTATAAGCAAACGCGATTTTTTTCTTATAGCCTAGCCTAATCGTTTTGGTTTTTTTAAACAGAATAAATGTGTTTTACTATATATAGCCTATTGTTTATTGACAGTGAGCATCGGGTTGATCAATAATTTCTCAGGAGTTTCGTCAGAGATTAAGTGAGAATGGAAACTGAAAGTGACTAAGTTTTCGGAAACGAAACAAGGCGGAGCATGAGTTGACGCTTTATATAAATATTCATGCCTCGGCTTATTTTGCCTGGCCAGAGACACATTGTTTGATTTCAGTGTGTGACTTACAAGACTTATTCAAGAAAGCAATTCAGCGAAAGCCGTAGCAGCCAGAACACAACACGGTGAGTCGCATTGCCTACAAAACCGCACTTAATTTTAACGCTAATCTTTAGTTTAAAAAATGTATATGATGTTGTAGTAGTTCTAATGCTTTTATATTTTTATCTCGTCCTGGCAGAAAATGGAACTGACAGTAAAACTGTTGAACGGAGATGTGAAGCGGCTGGTGGTGAGCGGTAATGCCACAGTTGGTGAACTCAAACAGCTAATTTCTCAGCACTTCAATGAACCTCCTCACAAACAGAAGCTTTCTATCGACAACGGTCACCGTATCGACCTTAATGATGATTCCAAAATCCTCAGCAGTTACGGGTTGCACTCAGGCTCAGTGGTGATGCTGCTCATCATCACGAACCCTGGACCTTTCCAAGTGTTCGTCAGGAACGAGAAGGGCCAGACCAAAACCTATGATGTCGATGTCAATGAGACCGTAGATCAGCTCCAGACTAAGATCTTTCGCAAAGAGAGTGTCCCCAAGGATCAGCAGAGACTGATTTACAACGGCAGACAACTGGAGGCTGGCTTGAAGTTGCAAGACTACGACATCACTTCTGGAAGCACCATTCACATGACTCTCCGTCTCCGAGGAGGTTAATCGGTTAGAATGTGTGCAAAAAGGAACAAAAACAGTGCTGTTGTCGTTATGTGTTAAATTATGTAATGCTGTAAATATGACATCGCCTCCTTGACGATGTAACTTACTAATTGTGTTATAAACGTCACTATGTCTTTAATTCTAGAGTGTTTATCTGCATTTAATAACTGTATATAGTTATGAATGATATTTCATTGTATTTTTCATCGTAAGTAAAATAATAAATGCTCTAAACATTCCCAATCAGAGTTTAAGTTGTTATCGACTTGGTTCTCTAACTTTTTGACTCTAAAGGCTTATCATTGTGCACATCATCATTCATAGTCCCATCCCCAATAAGTTTGTGGTTTACTGGATAAGGATTTAAAAAAAAAAAAAAAAATATATATATATATATATATATATATATATATATATATATATATATATATATATATATATATATATATTTTAAAGCTTGGTAGTCTAGATGGAAATATTATGCCTCGGCTTATTGGGGTCCACGCACCTCCCGCTTTTTTATGCCACCTGATTTTTTTTAAATCCTTAAAATGTCTATTTTCAGGATCTGACAGGTACCAAGCTGAAATATTGTCCCAAAGGCTTCATTTTTAACCCTTTGTTGCACCCGACCGCAACCCGAAAAATCTAAAGATGAAATAGAAAGTGGCATAACATTTGAAGTAAACAACAGAGATAAATTAACACATTTTCCCATACAATTCTGACCCCAGGAATTTAATGGAATGGTTATTTTTGACATTTGACAACATATAGACCCTATTTCTGGACAGAAATTGCAAAAAATGGCCAAAGATGTATAGAGGATCAATACTTTTTTAGTTTTCTCAAGCGCATAGGGTGATTTTTTTCCCCACAACCTGTTATTTCTTTATCATTCAAGTGTCTATTTTAAGATTACATTGGGTACCAAGCTGAAATAATGTCAAGGTAGATTGAGAGGTTGATCTTGTTGGCATGGTAGAGGAGGATCATCAGAATATCTGTGTCAGGTGTCCTCACCACACAGGACTTGTGCCCCCATTTGACAGCCTGGTGGAGGTACAGGACAATGCGGCTGTCTGTCTACTCCTGGTTGGACCGTGCATAGATCTCAGAAATATAGACCTGTAACAAATAAAGAAACTAAATACTACTACATAATGTAACATAAGACAACAACTGCATGACTTCAAATGTTTAAGAGCCCAAATATGGTCTGCAATTGTACATGTGTGAAGTCCAGAATATTCACAATTCCAGAGCCATTTGGTCTACCTATCATTGTAGAGCCTAAATATTTTTTCAAAGCATTGTGTGAAGGGTGACTGCTTAAGACCTCTGTCAACTTACCTTTCCATTTGTTGATGTATTTGTACCCCATTTGGGGGTACAAGTCCTGTGTGGTGAGGACACCTGACACAGACATTCTGATGATCCTCCTCTACCATGCCAGCAAGTTAGAAGAGCAGGCAGCTCTTAACAAGGTAGCTGATTCCAACAACAACTTGTCTGTGGGTGAAGAGGATGGAGAGTAGAGTTCTCAACGGGCCGGGTCGGCCCGACAAACCCGACGGGACCCGCGGGTTCGGGTCGAAAATATAAGCAAATGACTCGGGTCGGGTCGGAGCTCGGGCTTAATCTTTTCCGCTCAGTGAAAAAAAACCAAACATTTATTAATCATCGCTGCTGTTCACGGTGAACAGCAGCGATGATTAATAAATGTTTTTTTTTTTTTTTTTTTTTTTTTTTTTACGGTCCGGGACCGTAAAGAAAGTCTGGCTGCTGCGTGCAACGTGCATCGCGGGGGCAGACCTGACGCCGCTCGTGCACGCCTTTAGCCTGGAGAAGAAGATGGAGTTGGTGAAAAGTAGCCTAAACTTGCCGCAGGTGAATTCACCGTCGCTACTACAGGAGTGGGAAAAAGGTCTGGAAAGTGTTTGAAGTGGTGCTGGATTCTGATGGAAATTCTACAGGTTATGTGCAATGCTCAAAATGCAAGGTGCTGATGAAATATGACAGCAAAAAAACAGGGTCGTCCAGAAGATTTTTATTTGAGGCATATTTAGTATATAGCCTATTTATATATTTAAAGTTTGTTTCAGTTGTTTGTTGGCTATTGTTAAAAGACGTGAACATTAAAGGTTGATTCGAATTCCCGTCTGCTGGTCATGATAATACGTGTATGAGAAAAAAAGAAGAAAAAAAAGAAAATCCGCGTCGGGCCGCGGGTCGGGTTCGGGCATATAATTCATGTTGATGTGTCGGGTTACATCGGGTCCAGGCTTTAAAAGCCACGGGCCGGGTCGGGTCGGGTTGTAATTTTCAGGCCCGTTGAGAACTCTAGACTACAGACACTCTGTTTTTATAAACTCCTTTTCAGAGTAGTCCTACTTACATTTTAGATATGTATTGGTATATAAAGACAGTTTAAACAAATTTGGCAAAAAGTGTTTTAGAAACAAATTGCCTACCCTGCCTTTAAATAACTTGCGTGCGCAGCAAGCACAAGTTGTGATTTTTGCTGTGCACATATGTCCTCTTTGATCGTGGGAAATTTGAACAATGGACGCATCTCCAAGTTTTTCTTCTAAGGTAAGACGTTCACTTCACCTTGCACACTCCACAATGAATAGCTTATTATCCTTATGTGACTGTTAAACGTAACTGGTATCATCACAAACGTTATTCTGTGCCCTAAAAACTGGCATATTTCATGGTATTGTGTCATGCAAGGTCATTGCAAAATCTAGAGAAATGTGCGAGGTGGCCAGCGGGTAGTGTTGCCACCCGTCCCAGTTTTTCCGGGATTGTCCTTCTTTTTAACAACCTGTCCCGGGACACTGAAAAGGCTATGTTCATATGTCCCGGTTTTCGAAAGGCTACGATGAATATGTCCCGGTTTTCGAAAGTTTACGTGAATATGTATGTTCAAACAGCGCGCGCACGGCAGAGAGGTAGAGAGCGAGAGACCTTGCGTGTGTGTGCTAGTGTGCCGCTCCCCATGAAGCGCATGTAAGACAGCATTGCCTAAAGCCAGTCTGATATTTAAACTGTGTCTATTATTAATGAATATATTAAATATACTTTTCCTGTTTTATACATTTTAACCTGTGGTAATTTAAAATGAATTAATTTAAATGAAAGAACAAACAAACATGTTGCCCAATTGTTTTTTTTTATTGTTTTTTTATTTATTATATTTGCAATGAACGATTGGTTACCTTTGCATCATTAAAAATGGGTGTCTCAACTATACCACATATGGGTACAGTTGAGACAAAGTTGAGACAAAAAGCACCTTAGTTTAATGAGCTAATTGTGGAAAATATAAACTACTTATGGGTATTACTGATTGATAATATCTTAGTCTACAAGCTAATGAAATGTCATGTGGCATGTCATGTGGAAATTCACAGATTTTCAGTGTCTATTATTGTGTGAAAAATCAAAACGCAAAGAGTGTCTCAACTGTACTCAGTCTACCCTACTTATTTTTCTTTATTTTAAATGATTAGAAGTCATCTTGAGGCTACCTTGTAAGTTTGAGTCCATTGTAAACAAAATAATCCTATATTAAATAACCGCAAAATAATATAGAATTCATAGACAATTGGAAAAGTTTTGGGGGCAAACCTGACCTGTTGAAAAGAGATGGTATTCATCCCTCCTGGGATGGTGCTGCTCTTCTCTCTAGTAATTTGGCTCATAGTCTTAGAGACAAAACATGACAATCTGGGGCTCAGGTCAGGAAGCAGACAAACTGGCTAAACCGACCGTCTGCTAGCGGCCTCGCGTCACCAAGGTCAGATAAATCCCATCACATAGAGCCTCTTTCACCTAGATGTCATCATATAGAGACTGTGTCTGTTCCCCGAATTTGGAAATCCAAAAAACGTCCAAACCGATCTAAGGTTAAAAATGTAATTGATATTCAACAAATAAAAAATAGATATAATACAGATGAGCAAACGATAAAGCTTGGGTTGCTGAATATTCGATCCCTTACTTCAAAAGCGCTCATAGTTAATGATATGATTTCAGATTATAACCTAGATGTGCTGTGTATGACAGAAACCTGGCTAAAACCAAACGATTACATTACTTTAAATGAGTCCACCCCCCATGATTACTGTTATAAACATGAACCTCGCCTGAAAGGCAAAGGGGGAGGTGTTGCTGTAATTTATAGTAATATTTTCAAAACCACTAAAAAATCTAGTTTTAAATATACTTCTTTTGAAGTGTTGGTGCTTAATGTAAAAATATATAATGTAAACGATAAATCAAGTTTGAGAATTCTGCTGGCAACTGTATACAGGCCACCAGGACATCATAAAGACTTTATCAAAGAATTTGCTGACTTTCTATCAGAATTAGTATTGACTGCAGATAAAGTTCTAATCGTTGGTGATTTTAATATACATGTAGATAATGAAAAAGATGCATTGGGATTGGCATTTAAAGACATTCTTAACTCTATTGGAGTTAGACAACACGTGTCAGGACCTACTCATTGTCGTAATCATACTCTAGATCTAATATTATCACATGGAATAGATCTTGATGCTGTTGAAATTCTGCAGCAGAGCGACGACATCTCAGATCATTATCTAGTCTCAAAGCCGACTCCGTGTTACAAATATGTTAGACCTATCACTTCTGCCACTAAAGATTGCTTTATCAATAATCTTCCTAATCAGTTTCATCATCTCAGCATCCCAGATAGCTTAGCAGAACTAGATATTGCAATAGAAACTTTTAACTCTCTCCTTTCCAGCACTTTAGACACAGTTGCTCCGTTGCGCTTTAAGAAGATTAAAGAAAATAGTCCAACGCCGTGGTACAACGAGCACACCCGGGCCCTTAAGAGAGCAGCCAGAAAAATGGAGCGCAACTGGAAGAAAACAAAACTAGAGGTATTTCGGATTGCATGGAAGGAGAGCTCGATTGCTTACAGAGAGGCTTTAAAAGCTGCTAGATCTGCTTATTTTTCAACCCTATTAGAAGAAAATAAACATAATCCTAGGTATTTATTTGAAAAAGTGGCTACACTAACGAAAAAGAAAGCTTCAAGCCCAGAAGTTTCCAAGAAACACAGCAGTAATGACTTTATGAACTACTTCACTTATAAGATTGATAAAATAATGACAAAATTATAACTATGCAACCGTCTACTACAGTATCGCATCAAACAGTGCAGTGTAGTCTCCCTGAGGAAAAATTTGATTCATTTGTTGCTATAGGAGCGGAAGAATTTTGCAAACTCGTTAAATCATCTAAATCGACAACATGTATGTTAGACCCTATACCGACTAAACTATTGAAAGAGATGCTTCCAGAAGTCATAGATCCTCTTCTTAACACCATTAATTTGTCTTTGTCTCTAGGATACGTACCAAAAACCTTTAAGCTGGCTATGATTAAACCGCTTGTTAAAAAAACGCAACTTGATCCTACAGAATTAGTCATTTACAGGCCGATCTCAAATCTACCTTTTCTATCAAAGATATTAGAAAAAGCAGTATCCTCACAGCTATGTTCCTTTCTTGAAAGAAATTATATCTGCGAGGATTTCCAGTCAGGATTTAGACCGCACCATAGCACTGAGACTGCTCTCATTAGAGTCATAAATGATTTGCTCTTATCATCCGATCGTGGTAGTATCTCTCTATTAGTGTTACTTGATCTTAGTGCTGCATTTGACACCATTGACCACAACATTCTCTTAGATAGACTAGAAAACTATGTTGGCATTAGTGGAATTGCATTAGCATGGTTTAAATCATATTTATCTGACCGCTATCAGTTTGTAGCAGTAAATGAAGAGATGTCTTATCAATCACAAGTTCAGTATGGCGTACCACAAAGCTCAGTTCTCGGACCGCTGCTTTTTACTCTGTATATGCAACCTTTAGGAGATATCATTAGGAAACATGGAATTAGCTTTCACTGTTATGCTGATGATACTCAGCTCTATATTTCTTCCAAACCTAATGAAACTCACCAATTCACAAAATTATCGGAATGCATAGTTGAAATGAAAAATTGGATGACTAGTAATTTCCTACTACTAAATTCTGAAAAAACAGAGATTCTAATTATTGGACAAAAAACTTCCACACGTAATAACCTAGAATACCGTCTAACACTTGATGGCTGCTCTGTTAAGTCCTCGTCGTCGGTTAAGAACCTGGGTGTGCTCTTTGATACCAATCTTTCATTTGAAAGTCACGTGTCTAGTGTCTGTAAAACCGCATTTTTCCATCTTAAAAATATATCTAAATTACGCCATATGCTCTCATTGACAAATGCGGAACAATTAGTTAATGCGTTCATGACATCAAGGCTAGATTATTGTAATGCTCTGCTAGGTGGTTGCCCTGCACGCTTAATAAACAAACTACAGCTAGTTCAAAACGCAGCAACTAGAGTTCTTACCAGAACCAGGAAGTATGACCATATTAGCCCGGTTCTGTCAACACTGCATTGGCTCCCTATTAAACATCGTATAAATTTTAAAATATTGCTGATTACTTACAAAGCACTAAATGGTTTAGCTCCGCAGTACTTGAGCGAGCTCTTAACGCATTATACTCCTTCACGTCTATTGCGATCTCAAAATTCTGGCCAGTTGATAATACCTAGAATATCTAAATCGACTGCTGGCGGTAGATCCTTTTCCTATTTAGCACCAAAACTTTGGAACAATCTTCCTAACATTGTCCGGGAAGCAGACACAGTCTGTCAGTTCAAAGCTAGACTAAAAACACATCTCTTTGACCTAGCATTCACATAACAGTCTATAGACTTTTATAATTCAATATTAGGCTGCTTAGATTAGGTCAGCCGGAACTGGGAACACTTCCCTTAAATCCTGATGTACTCGTTACATCATAAGAAGAATGGCATCTACGCTAATATTAGTGTCTTTGTTTATCCCGAGGTTTTGCCGCAGCCTGCCGGAACCAGGCCGTTTCCAGATCTGACGAAGGACCTTTGCCTGGACCCGATGACAATGCAGTGCTGAAGTGCCAACTAGCCTCTCCCTATGGAGGATCCCTATACCACTCTACAGATAAAGCCTAGTGGAATTTTTCGGTTCGCGTACCTACCCGAAGTGATAAGATAAAATAAAATTCTGCATCAAAATTTATAGACAAGTAGTTTGTGTAGGCATGGTTTGTAAGGAATTACAAACCTGCGCACATATATTCAAACGTACATAACTATAGAATCAATTCTTAATGCGCATGTGAACGCCATCAGCGTCTATCACAGGTTCACGTTTAAAGTCTGTTTAGAGAGAACGGTGTCGTCTTAGCGGCCCTTAATTTAATAACAAATGATCATTTAGACGGAAGTGAATCAATCAAAACTAACTTTAGCTGGAAAAAACATTATTCAAGAACCACTATTAAACTAAACCAATCTCTGTTACCTTAAATTATATGTTTATCTCTGTACAGCTGCTTTGAAACAATCTGCGTTGTTAAAGGCGCTATATAAATGAGGATGACTTGACTTGACTATTATTAAAAAAAAACTAGAGTAGGCTACATTTAAAAAAGAGAACTGCACCTAGATCACAATAAATGTAAAGAGATCAAAACAGATTGTCACACTGTTGTGCACATATGGGACTGGGCGTGGTTGCTTTATATGGCATGTTTCGGCTTACCTGGGTTTCCCTCGTCACATGACAATGGGAAATACCATATCTTTTCAATGACTCACTCATCATGAGCAGAATGGAAAATGAAGGTTGTGTAAGTAGCTGTCAACGAAACACATTTTCGTGATGTCGAATATCCACAAGTAAACTGCACTGCACTTGACAACACTTTGTGGCAACAAATGAAGTCAACATGAGCATTATTTGATCAAGGAAATTACATTGTATAATTGCATATTTAGGCTAATGCATATTACACAAATGATAATTAATAATAAAAGCATTAAGGAACAAAGATTTGGCCAGACTGTACACTATTTGAAGTTGGTTCAATCTACATAATTCCACTATGACGTAATTCTCGTGCATGTTTATTAAAGCCCTGAACACACCCAGATGATTGTGCCCTACGTCATGTTTATGGCCTGTCATGCTCACAGCTTTTCTGAAGTATGGAAACAGAAAGTCGCTGAATAATCACTGAAAAAGAAACTCAGTGTGGGGGCGAGTTTCAAAACAATCACAAACTGATAGTGTGTTTGAGAGTGAGGCAACTTTGTACAATTATTAATCATTTTTATAAATATCTTATTTGTTCACTATACAGCCGCTATAAATGCTGTGCAAAATGGGCTTTTCACATTTTTCTAAACACAACAATATAACCCACCTTCTTTAAAACACTGTCATACAGTATTGAACCTTTAAATCATAATATTGAGTAAATTAAAATATTTGGTGAGTGTGTGCTGGAAATTATTTTAAACAAAATGTCATAAAAAACATTGTCTGCATTTTATCAGGGCTATACAACTATACAAAACATATTAGCAAGGTCACTTGCTAATTAATCTAGAATAAACTCTGTTAAAGAGTGAAGATAATAATAGTATTAGTAAATGCTAAAATGAGTTTCACAATCAAACACAATCAAAATGCTGACATCATTGTCAGTGCCTCCACAAGCAGAAAGACACAGTATGAGCATAATAAATCTTGCAACAGATTTTTTCTAAAATTATTAAATTCAGGGCAATAATTCAATAATGGAAGCAGCAGTACAATCTCAATATTGATCTACATTACAGTTATTTTACAGAAGAAGACCAATATTCCCTGTCAGTTGTTCTGGAAGATATTTAAAACAGTGCTACACATTAGTCCTTTAAAGGCACAAACTGGATTCATCTTAAACCAACCTAGGCTCACTGTAACTGGTTTTGTGGTTTCATTTCCTAACAGAGGCTAGATAAGCATACCAGAACAGGGCAACCAGGTTGGCAAACAGCACTCGAAACTGTGAAAAGAGTAAAGGAAACTAAAGTGAGATAATGAACCAGAGATCAATCTGAAAGAGAGGAAATGGTGTCATGCTCTTGTGCTTACCTGTACAGGTATATAGTTGATGTTGATAAACTGAAACGGGGTCCAAACCTTCCAGTTCATCTTCATTGCAGGCCAGTAACTTGTTTTAATTTTCTTTTGAACATCTGTGATTGTCTTGCCCTGAAAAGATCTCATTTTCATTATTTTCAGGATCACAAGGATGTTGTGCCACCATAAACAGCATATCATGAATTAGAAATATAAGATAAGTTTAGTGCACATTATAGTAGCTGTAAAATGAAAGCTTGTTTCCACCACATAATAAAAAAATAAACACCTTTTATCTCACAATTCTGACTTTCTTTCTCAGAGATATAAAAATCTATATATCTCGCAATTCTGAGAAAAAAATATCTTGTAAAGATATAAACTCGCAATTCTGATTTTTTTTTAACTCAGAATTGCAAGATATAAACTTATAAAGATATAAAGATATAAAAAAAGTCAGAATTGCACATTTATATCTCGCATTTCTGACTTTTTTGTTAGAATGGTAAGATATAAACTTGCAACTACAAGAAAAAAAGTCAGAGTTATGAGATAAAAAGTCACAATTACTAATTTTATTTTATATTCTGTGGCAGAAACAAGTTTCTGTAGTAAACGTAATGAACCCTAACTTTTTGATTTATTTAGTGGGCCGCGCGTTGAAAATACACAGTCAAGCTAGCCGCACATTTTCAAATTGATTTTAAGACTCTATTTTCCATCTTATTAGGACACACATAATACAATTTCATGATTTTTTATAAAAACATGTGTAACGAAGTACGTAGTTCAGGGAAGAAGGAGACGGGAACCGGCGAACATTCAAAAATTTTTAATAATAAAATAAAACAAATACAAAAATCAGGCCTGATCCTCTCTCAATCATCAGCGTCGTCGCTCCTCCTTTTATGCTTCCGCTCCTCCGTGAGAGATGCGAGACCGGTGCGTCGCTCCAGGTGACGTTCATTATCACTCCCGCCACCGGCCTCGCGCCGTTCTCACATCCCTCGGCCTCGTCCTGCTCGCCACAACATGATTTTTATTTAATTTTTTATTATTTTAATGTTTATAGGCCTATATATGATTTACATTAATTATTACATAATTTATTCATGTTCATATTAATGTTAATTATCATGCATCATTCATTTTTTAGATTTTTATTGTTAATTTTAATGTTTTTATATATATTATACATTAATTATTATACTTTATTAATGTCAATTAAATGTAATATTAATTATCGTACATTAATTTTTTTTTACACTTTTATTGTTGATTTTAATGTTTGTATATATAAAGTATACATTAATTATTATACATCATGTATTATTGTTTATTTACTTATATTTTTCTTGTTAATGTAAATAACAAATATGACACAACAGGCTTTTGGTGGCTTTTAATCTGTCAATTAACATTGAATTGCATATATGAGCTATAAAAACCTGATCTATGATACATCATACCTGATGTATGAAATATGATACTCAAAACACACACACACACACACACACACACACACACACACACACACACACACACACACACACACACACACACACACACACACACACACACTTTAACTTCTAGCACTTACATCATGTCTTATTTTCAAACACTCATAAGATTGACCCTGACTATTACTGTATTTATTTTACCGTATAGGTTTGGAGAAAATTAAAGGCAAACTCACAACAAACATCAAAGTGCCTTCTAGTACTTACAACTTGTCCCATGTTCAAACACTCATAAAAATCTTTCCTTCATAGGTTTGCTCATTCCTTCATTTGATTCCTGTTTGGAGTGAACCTGGCTATTACTGTATTTATTTTCAAGTCATTTACTGTATAGGTTTGGAGAAAAGTAAAGGCAAATTCACCCCAATCATCAAAGTGCATTAAAGCACTTACACCATGTCACATGTTCAAACACTCATAAAAGTATTTCTATTCGTTTGCTCATTCTTTCAATTGATTTCTGTTCAGAGTGACCCTGGCTATTACTGTTCTCATTTGCATGTAATTTTACTGTGTAGTTTTGGAGAAAAGTAAAGGCAAATTCACCCCAAACATCGTAAGTGCATTCTAGCACTATCACCATGTCCCATTTTCAAAACACTCATAAAAAGTGTTCCGTCTTAGGTTTGCTCATTCTTTCAATTGATTCCTGTCAGAGTGAACCTGGCTATTACTGTTATCATTATCATGTAATTTTACTGTATAGATTTGGAGAAAAGAAAAGGCAAACTCACCCCAAACATTGTGCATTCTAGTACTTACACCATGTCCCATGTTCAAACACTCATAAAAATCTTTCCTTCATAGGTTTGGTCATTCCTTCATTTGATTCCTGTTCAGAGTGACCCTGGCTATTACTGTATTTATTTTCAAGTCATTTTACTGTATAGTTTTGGAGAAAAAGTAAAGGAAAATTCACCCCAAACATTGTGCATTCTAGTACTTACACCATGTCCCATGTTCAAAAACTCTTGATTGTGTTTGCACTGTAACATGTGTTCATGCTTCGTTTTTAAAAAATTGCATTATTTTTCATATATTTTACCTTTATTCTACACTGCTCTGTCCCTCCTTGTAAAAACGGTCTGATGGTTTCCGGGTTCTATGAAGCCAGTCCCTCAAAAATACGCAATGGGCTCAGATTGGTTAGCTGGCCCAGTGTGTTGTGTTTCGCTAAACGCCTAGTGCACGTTTTCCGGAAACGTCACGCCCTGTACCTTTACCGGTAGTATGTGCTTTGGTGTATTATAAACGATGGCGTCAATAAAACCATACCAATTTGAGCCCGAATCGGACCCAGAGAATGTTAGTGAAGATGATCGAGCAGAACATGTTCAAGAACGGCTGTTAAACGACGTTTCAGAAAGGTTTTTTTTTTGTTGTCTCATTACTTTTTAGATACGCTGTTATTTAATTGTACTAATTATTATAGCATCCAGCAGTATATGCAATTTCTCCTGTTCTGTATGTCCGTGTCTTGTTGCTATTCTTGGTCACCTGTGTCTAATTGATGGGATGTGCCAACGCGCAAGGCGTGTCCCAGGCTGACGGCATAAAGAGAGCGGTGCGTGCGAGAGAGAGGCGTTTGTTTTGTGTTTGAATTGTTGTCTTAAGTTGAATCTCGGTTATGTAAATTCTTCTGTTAAATAATAAATCTTTACACGTTTGTTTGCCGAATTGTCTCCTGCTCTTTTGTTACTATTTGAGAGCTAGTAGTAACAAAGTGGGGGCTCATTCAAACATAATTTACCTACACTTTAAAGGGCGTCTGTTGTTCTTGGAGTAGGTCGACCGGACGCTCGCGTTTAGACATCTTAACTAAGCGTCTTTCCGTTTTTGAATTCGCCGGGGTTTTTTTTTTTTTTTTTTTTGGGGCGATTGTAAATCAGGACAATGGGATCTTTTATGGTGTTGGACATGAAGGGTAAGTTCAGCGATATATATTTAATCAATTAGCCATGACCTTTCCTTTTTGTGCTACATTGTAGGTTGCGTGGTTTCTGGGACGTGTGTTTTTTTGTTTTTGAACAGGTCTGTGGTTAGAGCATTAGTCTCGGGGACACTACCGAGGTATTGGGGAAATCGCCAGATTACTTGTTGTTTAACCATTCCTGCGGGCTTTGTGTTTAATTCATCCCACCGCAGTACTGTTTAAAGATCCGAGTCTAGTTAAATTGTATGAGATATTTTGATATGCTTAAGGGGATGGTTATTTAGTTTTTTTAGATGTCGCTGGCCTTCCCGGTTCATGTTTAATTCGTTTCAGACCGTACAGACTGTAATATGGTATGTTTATTTGAGTTCATCATAATAATAAACATTAATTGTACGAGGAATGGCGTCACCTGTAGAAACGTTTATGGAGGAACCCTCGAAGGTTTTGTTAAACGCATTGACAAAAGAACAATTAATAGAACTTGCTACTCATTATAATATAGAGCTTACGAGTAAGCGATATAAAAAAGAGATAAAAAGTATAGTGAGTGCAGCCTTGTGCGCCGAGGGTTTATTGGTAACGTCTGGCAATGCATCTGAACGTTCATGATATGGCTTAAGCAGGTTGAGGTGGCACAGCTGGGTTACTTTTCCTCCTATCCGGAGTGGCAATTACATAATTTACATCTGAAACCTTCCTAACAACAGTGTATGGGCCAGAAAACTTCGCCTGTAAAGGAGACGACAAAACTGGCAGAAGAGCCAGCACTTTATCACCTACTGCCAAAACACGACGCTGAGTTCGCTTATCATACCGCTCCTTCATCTTATAATGAATGTTTGTTAACTTCTCATGGGCCAATCTCCCCGCCTCATAAAGACGTCTCCTAAAAACGTTTACATAATCACACAAGGCTTTTGGTGGCTCCTTAAGGTCCAAACCATCCTTTAGGACAGCCAAAGGTCCACGTACAGAGTGACCAAAGACTAAATCATTTGGGCTAAACCCTATACTTTCCTGAACCACCTCCCTAGAGGCAAGCAACAGCCATGGCAAACCTTCCTCCCAGTCACGTCCCAACTCCATACAGTAAGCACGGAGAAGGGACTTCAGTGTCTGGTGGAAACGTTCAAGAACACCTTGACTCTGAGGATGGTAAGCAGAAGCTTTGTTATGTTTAATGTGAAGCTGGCGTAAAACCTGAGCAAAGACACGAGACATAAAATTGAAGCCTTGGTCAGTCTGGACAACCTTTGGTATTCCAAATATTGAAAAAAATTGAGAAAGAGCCCTTACAATGGACCTAGTAGTAATAGAGCGTAGTGGGTAGGCAGCAGGATAACGAGTTACCTGACACATTACAGTCAGCAGATACCTAGACCCACTTTTAGCACCAACTAATGGACCTACACAGTCTAACTGTAGATGTTCAAAAGGACCAGCGACAACAGGTATTGGATGCAAAGGTGCAGGCTTTATAACCTGATTTGGCTTTCCCGTCATCTGGCATATGTGACAGGTTTTAATATAGGCCGCAACATCTTTCTTTAATTTAGGCCAATAGAAATGACGCATAATGCGATCATAGGTTTTTCTCACCCCCAAATGCCCCAACATGTCGTGAGCAGTCTTCAGCACCAGCTGTCGAATGGTGGTAGGCACAACAACCTGAAACCATGGTTCCCCCAGTGAAACGTTAGTTGAGGGTGTCCACTTCCTCACCAGCAAACCATCTAGAACAAAATAACCATAAGCCACACTCTCAAAACACTCAGCAGGAACAACTCGGTCAAACAATGAAGACAAAGATTGATCTGCATGTTGTTCCTTAACTAACTCTTCTTGAGAAAGAGAGAAGGGAAAATCTGGCAAATTATTCTGTTATTGAGAAATAAGCTTTGGCATTAATTTGGGCGCTTCAGCATTTTGAGGTCTACGTAGCTGGTGCCGTTTCTCTGGTAGTCTTCTGTGACCATAACCTGTTAACTTTTTTGCACTCCCTTCAGAATCCAAATCAGCGTTTAATGCGTTGGGCTCTTTTTCTGCAGCCATACCATCTGGATATACGCCATATTAAAGGCAAAGATAATGTAATTGCAGATGCTTTGTCTCGTGCTCCCTCTGGGTGATGTTTGGATGTTTATTACTTTATGCCTTTCTGTCTCTTCTGTTTTCCAGGGCCCGGATTACAGAGGTGTGACAGTTGGGAGAGGCGTGTGTGGAAAATCGGATTAAATTTTTTTTTCGGTCACCTTCTTGAAAATGGTCTGGCTGAACCTTCTGCATCAGCCTGGGCATCACCATGCCTTCTGGTTAATAAACCAGATGGTACCTTTAGGTTTTGCACCGATTATCGGAAACTTAATGCTGTCACAAAACCAGATAGTTTTCCGTTGCCTCGTATAGTGGACTGTGTAGACCAGGTTGGTGCCGCGACATTTGTTAGTAAATTCGATCTCCTCAAGGGCTACTGGCAGGTGCCTTTGACAGACCGTGCAAGAGAGTTGTCCTCTTTTATTACTTCACAGGGGTTGTACTCCTATAAAGTAATGAGTTTTGGGTTATGAAACGCTCCTGCCACGTTCCAGCGACTGATGAACACTGTGGTCGCTGGTCTAGAGGGTTGTGCAGTGTATTTAGACGATGTGGTGGTCTATAGCAATACTTGGGGCGAACACTTGGACTCTATTAGAGCTTTGTTTCAGCGCCTTGCCCAGGCTCAGTTAACTATCAATCTCGCAAAGTGTGAGTTTGCGAGGGCGACGGTGACTTACCTGGGAAAGGTAGTAGCCCGTATAGGACACACTTGTCCATGGCCTACTACCTTTCCCAGGTAAGTCACCGTCTTAAAAACCGAAATCAAACAATGTGTCTCTGGTCACATTAAGCAGAGGCATGAATATTTATATAAAGCGACCCCCTTGATTTCAACGGAGAAAAGTGAAGCTCATTAGAAGCACTTTCTTCCTGATGGCTGAGCGTACTGCGCAGGCTCAAACTGAGCTTGACGACGTAGATGTGACGTGAGCAACCTGTCTCACAGATGTAAATCTTCTAGTATCTGTGTCACATACTGAATTATTTCCAATTCCTCAAAAACCTTGTTGAAATATTTTGTCCTGTTGCTTTTATGGACTCTCTATCGAGGGGCCCTTGACTTTATGCCTCCATGTCCCCCCGATTTCCTCATAGACAGTAAAAGATTGCCTGCGAGCTTCTCCTCCTGTCTATACTGTAATTTCTCTCCTGTGCGACAGAAAGTCGCGTGGTTATGACGCAATCGTTAGCCTATTTTTACAAAATGGCTTCTACGGGGCCATAACGTAAGATACAAAGTAATGGAGCCTTTTATACATTGTCGTGTTTCTTTTGTAATGAATAATGGACAAACAATGTCTTTGGATGCCTCAGATGTAAAGTTATTCGCTGTCAAAGTGACGCCAAAATGAATGGGAGTCAATGGAATGCTAACAGCAGGTGATGGTCTGCTACAATGGCGGCCCCCAGGGAGGCTTCAGTTTCCGGCTGATGGACTACCCCCTTGCAAATAACACAGACCACAACGGAAATGTTTCCAGGGGAGCCAAATAAGTGACGAACCTGGCTGGGACGTGTTTATTGCTCGTGAGCATCCCTATGCACTCCCTTCGAAGGGCAGACGGCAGAGCCCTTGAAGTGGGACTTTGGAGTGAGCATGGCACTAGTGTGCCATTATGAACGCACTTGATGAAGGGAGCAACAAAAGACAACGTAATTTCCTCCTCATTATTTTCACCTGGGATGTTCCCATAACAACGCAGCACGTTGTCCATCAGCTGAATAGCTGTTCTGACAACAGAAATAATGCTGTTAACATAACGGTTGCAGATAAATTATTTTTTTTATTTTTAATTTACAAAAAGCTTTTAAAATATGCGTTATATATCTGTGTCAGTGTCTCAACTTTAAAACTTTGGACCCTACATTACCCAACATTTCTTATGAAACTTTTCTTTATGAAAATTTAAACATAACATGAAACAATTAGTAATCTAGTGTAACTGATGTATAGATTAATATATTTTACTTCATGTTCTTCTCTATCTTTTTTATTTATTTATTTTAGTATTCAGCTCATTGTTCTTTTCTCATGTATTATGATGACATTGAACATATTGTTAATACATTTTGTATATTGTATTGTAAGGCCGACTAACTCGATCCAATGGCGGTATTCGAATTAGCGGTGAAGGTCTCACGCGTGTTCCGTCTTTTCTCATGGCAAAGGGATTTTTGGTTAAATGCAATACATTTCTCATATGTATTAACTCGTTATTTCATCTGACTCCATAAATGAAAAGGGTTTTAATGATATCCGTGTATCATTAAATGTGAGCGAATGTTTTACTATTCTTTTAAACACTTGAATGAAAATAATGTCAAAGTCAATTAGAATAATCAAATATCACAATTTAATATGTCAGGTAAATGTATCATTACAATTTCATAATCAATGCAAAACATCAAATGCACTAGAACAAAGAGGAAAAATGTTTACCCGACAAAGGCATACATGAATGCTGAGTCTCGGCGACCCTCAGCATTCACGGGCTGATCTGAGATACAGAAAAAGCACTGAGCTCTCGTTGCGTTTCATTATATACCCAGACCTCATTTCAAATCTAAACATCGTCCACAGTGGAAATTTATCTGTAAGTCTCCATTTGCTAGCAGTGGAAAATTTGCATTCAGTCAAATGGTCAGAAGGTGTTAACTCAACAACACACCCTCCAGTGTGAAAGATATTTCTAAACTTCTTAAGAACTTTATTACCTTTTGGTTTACTTCTTTGGGAATGAGACATTTGTACCAGTTATACTGAGACATTTCAAATAATACCAAACATGTATCAAACTCGATGATATTCATTCATATTAAATCATTTCGATTCTTGTGTGAGTTTGGATGATCTCTGCCAGGATGAAGAATGGGGGAGAGAAATGTAGATTAGGATGAGGGAGGTGAGACCTTCGTCTCAATAGTGCATATGTGCATGAGGGGGAGTTCAAATGTTAATTTCCTTTGTTTTCTCAGAGAGTGGCCCTCTCTTAAAATCCTTCAAGTTTTTCCAGTCTTACAGTATACAAGTTGTATGTCATAAAAATGTAATCTCTGTATGTTTAGCAAAAAAAAAAAAGTTAAAAGAAATAAAATAAAGTAGGATTTTGAGCCGTAAGCATGTCCCAGGCGGGTTCGTCACTTATTTTATTCCCCTGGACACATTTCTGTTTCTGTATTTGGTTGTGTTGTGAGCTTTTGCAGCACCTTTCTGTATTTGGTTGTGTTGTGAAACTCATGGAGATGTTTTCTTAATTTGCGGGTGTTTTTTTTTCTATTTGCATGGTTTTTTTTTTTTCTATTTACATGTGTTTTCTTCAGTTGCAGCACTTTAGTAAGTAAAAGCTACTTTATTTCAAGGAAGAAACGAGTTTCCAAATGCAAAAGAACATTTTTCCCTAATGTCTCTTCATTGAGACATTCATTTAACCGTTTTTTCACGTAACCAAATTTGTTTTTGTAGGCTACTCAATAAAAGTTCTCTATTAGCCTTTTATTTGTTAAATGGTGTCTTGACCCAGTAAATCTTCAAGCACAAGGTGAAACAGGGAAAAAAAGTTCATTATTACAATATATTAGTTAGATGTCAATTGTAATTAGCGCAGACATATCAGGTGGTGTGACACTGGCAGCTCTTTCGAAAAATTAAATCCCTTTAAACTAAATAAAAATAATAATAACTGAATCAATGTTGTACTTTGTTGACTTTGGGCATTATGTAGATTCACAAAGAAATCAAAGCCTCTGTCAACAACACTAGTCAGAACCACCTCGTGAGCTGAGAGACTGAACACTGTAGATCAGCAAACAGATGAAGTTCATTGACCAGCAGCTATACTCTATATTCTGGTCAAAGTTGAGCATCATAAAGGACAGCTCACTTAAGATCTGCTTTTAATGAAAAGATTGCTGCCTGTATCGATAAATGACAACCAGTCCTGTTACCTTCGCGCAGAAGATTCATGCGGGAAGGTACACCTTTCATTCCTCATGGCCCGATCACGTGTTGCCCCACGTAAGCAGTGCTCAAGTCCTAGACTGGAGCTGTGTGCTGCTCTAATAGGAGCGCAGTTGGCCAAGCTGGCTGAAAATGAGCTCACCTTGAAGATCCAGAAGGTCACTTTCTGGACAGATACAACAACTGTCCTCCACTGGTTACATTCCGAATCCTGCCGCTTCAAGGTGTTTGTGGGCACTAGGGTGGCAGAGATTCAAGAATTGATGGACCTTAAAGGGTGGAATTACATTGACTCTGTCAGGAACCCTGCAGATGATCTTACCCGTGGTAAGAGCCTGAAGGACCTTATTTAACCCAATCGGTGGATCCAAGGGCCAAAATTCCTCCTCCAACCTCAGAGTACTTGGCCAGCACCACCAGTTATGCGAAGCGTAGTGCCTGATGACGCTACAGAATTAAAGCGAAGTGCCTTCTGTGGCATGATTAACTCAGCACCAGTGACAGCAGATGGTCGGTCTTTGTCTCTCCCCAGAGTTCGACAGAACCAGTGAGGTAATACGGGTTGGAGGACGATTAAGGCGGGTGGAAGGATTAGACCCAAGCACAGTACACCCTATCGTGTTGGATTCCAGTCACCCTAACACTCAGCTACTCATAAAGGAATATGATGCTCGCCTTTGCCATCCACGACCGGAGCGAGTGTTTGCGGAGCTCCGTCGAAATGTGTGGATACTGAAAGGGAGAGAGGTAGTGAGAAAGCACCAGCGAACATGTCTTGAATGCTGTAAATGGAGGTCGAAGCCAGCCTCCCAAAAAATGGTTGATGTCCCTCCACCACGACTTCGGTTGTTCAAGCCTGCTTTTCATTCAACCGGAATTGACTGCTTTGGGCCTCTTCTGGTCAAAATAGGTCGTCGGAAGGAGAAGCGGTGGGGACTTTTATTTAAGTGCTTGACCACCCGGGCAGTGCACCTTGAGGTGCTGACATCTATAGATAGTGATGCCTTTCTCATGGCACTACGTCGTTTTATAGGTCGCCGTGGGAAACCTGCAGAGCTATATTCGGACCAAGGCACCAACTTTCGAGGTGGTGAGAGAGAGCTTAAAGAAGCCTTCAGTCAGCTCAGTGCTGATCTGCAACAGCAGCTAGCGAAGCAACAAATTAGCTTTCATTTCAATCCTCCAGCTGCTCCACACTTTGGAGGGGTGTGGGAACGCGAGATTCGTTCAGTAAAGGCCGCACTTTATACAACCCTGGGCTCAGAATCAGTAACTGAAGAAGTGCTTTGAACTGTCCTCATAGAGATTGAGGCCATCCTCAACTCCAAACCTCTTGGTTACGTTTCAGCAGACATTGCTGATGCAGATCCGATCACCCCAAACTGTTTTCTAATGGGGCGGCCAGATGGGTCACTACCCCAAGTCATCCATCCAGTGTCTGAGCTCCTAGGAAGACGGAGATGGAGGCATTCACAAGTATTGTCTGACAGATTCTGGACGGCCTTCATAAAGTATTACTTACCTGACATGCAGGCCAGGGGAAAGTGGCAGAATCCATCAGTAAACATTAAACCCGGGACAGTTTTCATGCTTGTTGACCCTCAGTTACCCCGTTCATTCTGGCAGATCGGAAGAGTATCTAATGTTTTTCCTGGGGCTGATAATCGAGTTTGAACGGTGGAGGTGCAGATTAAGGACAAAGTCTACACAAGACCCATCTCTCGACTGATTGTTCTTCCAGAGATCCGAGATGAAGGGGATGAAAGCCACACTAGTGACTAACGGTAGTCCATATAGTGTCGGCCTTTCAATGGAGCAAATTTGTAACCAAATTTGGGGGCGGCTGTGTTGAAAAGGCCGAGTCATGTGCGCATGCGCTACTTACGTTCAGTCATCATCAGCACAGAGCGGGACTGTACGAGCGGGACTGTACAAGCAAGACTGTGTGTGCGAAGTGCGTCAATAAATATATGTAAGTTGACTGTGTACCTAGTTTGGTTATCAATACTTGTTAAGAAGCTGTAAAGCCTTGATGTCATACTTTCATAAAGTGATGCATGTTTAAGAGAGATGAATCCGTTAATCGCGTGAGGTTAAGGGCTCGTGAATGTGCCGTTTATGTTCGATATTACTTGCAATTTATAATATTGAGATTGCACCCAGTGTTTGATTGTGCATATGTATGTGTGATCGTTACATTAGTATTTGAAACTCTTGTTATTTCGAGTTTAAGGACGCGATCTTTATGACTATGTGCCGTTCATTTAAATTACCTCAGATTTGGTTTCGGTTTTGAATGTTATGCCATTTCTGACCACCTGGTGGCGGTGTTGCATATTTTCGTTGCTTGTATTTTGATTTCTTTATTTAATATAGAATCGAACCTGATAATTCTTTATTTGAAGAATGTAGATTTGCAAGTAATGTTTGTATAATGATACTAGGGACATTTGTTAATATATATCTTTATTTCTTTCCCTTTGTAGACCACAAACACACACAGCTAAATACTTTAAGCAACCTGTGTACTGCTGTTTTGTGCATGGCCAAAACTGTCAACAATAAACCTCCTTTGCATGTAACTGATTGAATCCAGTGTGTTCTGATCGACACCCCATTGAGGAAAGCTAGAAATAACAAATCATCACCTATTACAGTCCAATCCTCCTATCGAACAACATTCTTTCCTAATGTCTCCTCATTGAGACATTAATTTAACCGTTTTGATTTGTTTTTGTACTCAATAAAAATTCTCTATTAGCCTTTTATATGTTAAATGGTGTCTTGACCCAATAAATCTTCAAGCACAAGTTTAAACAGGGAAAAAAAGTTTAGTATTACAATATATTAGTTAGAAGTTGTTGTGGCAAAAATTCTGTTAAACATCATCACTGCGTAAGAGACACTCAGAGTCAAATTAATAAAAAGAGAAGTATTTATTCTCGCAACAATAGGTTCAGTCTAGTACACAGAAGTTACGCTGTGCAAGAGAGTGACACCCAACAGGAAGATATGAGACAGCCTTTATACTCTTTTCAAGGTTCCTCCTCCTCACCCGCTGTACCTTTCACCCACCCAGATAAGGTCCTTACTGCTGTTCAGTTTCTACTTAAAGACACAGACTGGTACTGAAATAAACTGGCCAAAACTGACCATCCCTAAGGTCAGAGGTCCTGTCCCATATGTTCCTGAAACGTCACACACAAGCACGTACACACATATATTTTGCACTTTGAATAGGTTCTCTCTCCTATATCACCTGTGGGATAGGGATCAATGACTATTAAAATTTCTACAACAAAGTCAATTGTAATTAGCGCAGATATCAGGTGGTGCGACACTGGCAGCTCTTTCGAAAAAAATTAAATCCCTTTAAACCAAAAAAAAAAAAAGAAGAATCAATGTTGTACTTTGTTGACTTTGGGCCTTATTCACAAAGAAATCAAAGCCTCTGTCAACAACACTAAACAGAACCACCTCGTGAGCTGAGAGACTGAACACTGTAGATAAGCAAACAGATGAAGTTCATTGACCAGCAGCTATACTCTATATTCTGGTCAAAGTTGAGCATCATAAAGGACAGCTCACTTAAGATCTGCTTTTAATGAAAAGATTGCTGCCTGTATCGATAAATGACAACCAGTCCTGTTGCCTTGAGCTCCACAACATTATGAAAATCACATGCTTGCTTCTTCCATACTCCACCTATCTTACCATAATTACTACCAACTTCTCATTAAATGGTAATACAATGTGTCAACAACAGTAACAACAACAAAGTTGCATGAGGTATGTCCAGAAAATGAAGTGTAAACAAATTCAGAAATATGTCCTAAAACACATTGTTGTGCTGTATTTAAAGTGCCCTATTATGCTACAATAGTTTAACATGCATTCAAGGACAAAACCTTTTTTCGATAAAAGATTCAATCTCTCTAAACCCCTCCTTTCAGAAAGCCTACTCTGCTCTGATTGGTCAGATGGCCCAGTCTGTTGTGATTGGTCCACCGCTTAGAGCGTGTGTCGGAAACTAAACTTCCATAAAATAATCTGAATTTCATCTTTGGAGGCTTCCTCAGCAATTACAGTGAAACAAACAGTAACAATTTTGTTAGTTTTACTGACTCTTCACATCCTCATCGTTTGGAAGTGCACGCAAAGTGGATTTGCTTCAGCAGTGCAGAAAACAGCGTCTTCTAGATATGTCAACGACACAAACTAAACTCTACAACTACAGTGTTTGTAGACGTTGTTCGCAGACAGCCGATGAAGACCAAGGCCGGAATTAGGCAAATTTGTTACAAAACTAGGCAGTACAGAATCGTTTTTTTTCTTTTCAGAGACAATAACTCCATTTGTCATGCACTTTGATCTTTGCAGACCTTTTACATTCACAAACAGCTATATTATACACTACATGAAAGGTAATATCCGAAAAAGCACTCTAAGAAAACATATTTTCTGTCCAATGAAGTAGAACCGTTGAATAATGTCACAAAGAAGTTCAGTTAGGAAACATTACATCCAAAGCATTGATAACCACATAGAAGAGCAAGAGGAAAGCCGGGGCAAATATGAGACGTTCCAGCAGAAGGCGCTTGATCAGGCAGTATGGGACAGTGGTTGGCAAAAGCACCTCCAGGAGCTGGTAGAAGTAATGACTGAGGGGACCTGTGATAAAAAGTCTGAAAAAATCAAAGAGCAGTTCTGATATTAAATATTTAATCCTTTTGTAAAATGACTTAATGTGTACTACGACGTATATGTAATCAAATTGAATTATTTAATTAATTCAAAAATTAATTCTACCCATAAATTGCAAAGTTTACAGGTCCCAGAATGTTGATTTTCTTTTTTGGGCTATTTTCTTTGCTGTGCTTCCAAAGCTTGAGACAGAAGCAGAAAGAATGCCACTGTAAGAAAGGACAAAACAACCATTGTATTATTGTACCCAAAAGGTCTTGCATCTAATGAAGAATACACTTGTCTTTTTGTGTTTGGTTACTTTTGAGAAGTATAAGAAATGTATAAATTATTATTATTAATTATATTCATGATTCTGTATTAATATATGTTTAAGTAATAAGTATCATTATCTTATATTAGGGACATTTCATCTTTATACAGTAGGTGTAGATTTACCAACCAGAATAAATTGTAACTATAGTGATTCTATCACTAAAAAGAAATTCTGAGACTAACAAGGAAAAACTGCTTTTACGATTTTTGTGAAATAACAAAAAGTAAACGACTGGTAGGCTTATAGGCCTATATGTTGTACTGTTCTGAGCAAAATAGCAAAATAAATAAATAAATTGTACTTGTCTGATATCACCGCAAGCAGAATTCGTCAATGTAGATCGAGCATTGTTATAATGATCAGTGTGTAATGTTTAAATGTATAATGATTTGTTAGTGGTTTAACTAAGATAACGATACGATCATGCAAAGTTGGCTGTCAGCATGGTAATATTAGTAACTTAATTCCCCAAAATACAGCCAACTATTTAACAAAGATGTAAACTGACCTCGTCTAGTTTGAGTAGTACTTGGCTATTGAGTACTAATATAGAATTTACTTCATTTTTTAAATTCTCGCCTGAACTAACTTTTTCATGTAAAAATGACATAGCTTTTTTTCTGTAGTATTTACTTAATATTTTTTTCAGTGGTGTGTGGAGGTGTGCAAATGCATACGTTGACAGGCAGGTTCAGACTGCAATGACTGGACGAACATTTTATGATCCTACGCCTTCCACAGACGGTATTATACATATAGACCACTTAACTTAGCGATTGCTATCAGGATGTGAAGAAACTTTCGACCAGCATAGCAAAAAAATTTTCTGGAACAAACTGCCTACACTGCCTTTAATGAAAACACTTATAAAATCAGGAAATTTCAATGCCAAACCTCTACAAATTGAATAATCCAACCAAAATAATTTATAAACAAACTTTAACACTTTAGTTTTGTCATGTAGCTGTTTTGACATCAAAAGCATCTTAAGAACATTTAGATAAAAGCTTATCCCAGGAAATAATCACAAAACTGCACTATAAATAGACTGTTAAGCACATAAACAAGATTGTCACCTATATCAGGTGGGCCTATTATGCACCACAGAAGTTTTGCATGCTGTAGTGTATGACGTGCTCCACTTACCTGGATTTCCCCCAATCACGTGATCATGTGGAACGCCTTCTCATTCCAATGATCTGTTTCACTGTTATGTCTAAATCAGTGTTTCTCCCTCCTGCAGGGACCCCCTGACAGGACATGTTTTTGTTTTAACCCTGAAATGGCACACCTGATTCAATTAGTCAGCTGCACATTAAGCCTTTAATTAATTGAATCAGGTGTGCCATTTCAGGGTTAAAACAAAAACATGTCCTGTCAGGGGGTCCCTGCAGGAGAGGTTGAGAAACACTGGTCTAAATGAAACTCAAGCAGACGAATGATGTTTTATTAACAAAGTTTGGGAGGAGCACGTTTAAATAATTGATCCAATTATCACATAATTCCAACCAGCTGTCGACAATCAGTAATCAACATGTCTATCCAATCAGCTTAAGTTGGAGACCTATATACACTCCTTTGACTCACCAATGTTCCTCGATAGTTTTTCCTGCATCTTGGCTCGCTGTTTTGCTACCATGTCACACCAAAGTTCTTCATCTGACGAGGAAACAAACATCCCCAGGGATTCGCCGTTGCTTTTAGCCGGAGATTATACAGAGGATTATTCCTCCTACGCCGGACATCACACCTGAGCCCCAGGCTTCTTCGCGCGGCCGCATGCCTGCCAGAACAGCCCTGCGCTCGCCAAGACGTCGAGGCCAGTCTTCGCCGCCCCGGCTAGACTTTTATCTCCCTCCCCGGGCCTCCGCCTACCACTCAGCCGTCCCGACGATCCCACCTATCGGGAAACGGACCGTAGCAGGATTGAGGCAAGCGCTGGGTGATTTGGACGTACAGGCTTTGCGGAAAAAGAACAAAGCGGAACTGTGTGATCTGTACGTTACCTTACAGTAAGCCAATCTCTCTCAAAAGTCCACACCAACTCTCAAGACGGCTCACAGGCAGAGCAAAGCCCGCAGGGTCCAAAAGCCACCTCCCCAGACACCACCGTCATCCTCGCACACAAGATCCGGCTCGCTTCGCCCATCGAGCCGCAGCAACAGGCCTTCAGGGAGCCTGGGCCGCGCCCCAGATTTTGCCGCGGCAGGTCCACTCCCACCTCTCGACGAGGCTCAGCCCTTCACCGAGGCTTCTGCGGCCGCAGCGCCGCATGCAGCCGGGGCCAGCGGCCTCCCCACAGCCTCTCCAGGGCTTGACATTAACTTTTTGAGGCACTTATCCTTCGGACAAGTAAATTTGTTTCACTTGTCCATGCACAAAAGTCATTTGTCCGGGTAAAGATTTATAATTTTATCATTTATTTTTTTGTGTTTTGCTAATGCAGAATTCGAACAAACCATTGAAAGCATCCAAACACTATAAATATTAATACAATTCAGTTGAAACAGTAGAAAGGAACGTGTCACCAAAGCCTTATTTGACCGGTGAGTGATGTAGATCAGGGGTTCCCAAACTTTTCCGTTCCAGGACCCATCTAGACAAGAATAATCTATCTCAAGACCAAGCGGCAACCACCCCGTCTCTCTCTTGAAACCAACAAGGAAGTGAGTTAAACTGCAAATCATTGACTGGCCGCTTGAGGCTGGCTGCACAAGTGAGTCAAATCTGTATCTCCCCCATGTTAAAATTACCAACTTTACAGCAGAAAAAAACATGTTTACAGCCCGGTTCTCTGTGGCTTTGGTCTATACAGCTAATTTTGCCTTTCATAACAACTGTGAGGGGGGTGAATTTTTTTATAACTCATCCGTTAGGTTGATTAATATTTAAAGTTCTGCATAATTAAGGGCGTGGCCACTTGAGTGACTGGTGGATTGAGGCTGCTGTAACTGCTAGCCGACGTTTGTCTATCTGTTAACGTCACCCTCAGCTAATTCCAGCAGCTGCTGTACTTGCCATCTCTGCAGTGTTTGTGCTTTTTTTGGGATTATTTCATACAATTTAATACACGCATTATACCTTTGCCCACGCCGTTGGATTCCGTCGTTGTCGAGTATGGAGAGAACAACCACCGCTGTATTTCTAGTTGTTTTCCTCGCATGCACTAATGGATGTCTGACAATTTTTTTGCTTTTTGGAGTATACAGGCTACACTCGTTATGCGGTACCGTTGCTCTCATGGAACAGATATGCTTATTTAACTTTTAAGTGTTAAATAAAAAGTACTGTGAGATGAAATCCTGCAGGTGTCAGTGCTTTCTCTCCGTCAATGCAATAGATGCACACCCTTGAATGAGCGCAGATTTCTAGTGCATTTACTTAAACTTCTGAGGTAATATTTTTGGTTTAACCCATTTGAGAAATTGAGAGGCGGCCAAAATCAGATTTTAAAATCGACTGAACTGAATAAAGCTCTTTACGAACTTGACGTGCGATGCCACGCTGACTGCATGAATCACTGTCACACGTACAAGCTCAGAGCAATATTGTAAGTTACTGCATGATAATACATTTTTAACTAGCAGAATAAAGATGCATCACGATACACATAGGCTCACTTTTAGTTACGTCTTTTAATAAAAAAGGGCAAAAATATGAACTTTAACTATTGGCTTTACTTCTACATTCAGCCGTCACTTTAGCGCAAGGCTAGTAGCATAGCATTAGCACCTCAGCTCCACCCACGTCCCGTCTCTTTGCCCATTTTCTTTTATCCGGGAGTGACGAGAGATGACGCGCTGCCAAGATGGCGACGGTTGGCCCCGCCCACTTTAGGCTTCAAAACCCCTCTTCAAAAACCTACGGGTGACGTCACGGACACTACGTCCATATTTTTTTACAGTCTATGCTCAAGACCCACCAAAATGATTTTAAAGCATGAATGTGGGGTGGGGTGGGAGCAAGCGTGCCGCACAAGCCCTGAAAAGTGAAGCCAAAACGTCTCGATCGCCCCCCGGTGACCGGTCCTAGTATAGCTCATAAACCCCGCCTCCCCATGTTATTCAATGGGACGTGAGACCAACTAAACAATTAAATTACACTTCACATATCTTTTTTCCAAAGATAGTTTCTGTCATTTACTGTAGTTTTCATCACGCTGATGTAATTTCAAGTGTTTGTTTTTAAAATAAGTTTGTTTTTAGTTAGTTATTTGATGCTATAAAAACGGCGCTGTGGCGTACATGATTGACAGCTGTGATTGACAGGTTCTCTGAGAAAAGTAGTCACTGAAGCAACAACGGACTTTTTTTCGGGATCTTTGGAGGACTGAGGAGATTGGAGCTTTAAATTTAATATCTAAATTTCTATAATTATTTCACACCGACATAATGGTTTGTTCTGCAGCAGAGGCACGTGCTTACGATTGATCCAGCGAGAGTGAGGGCGGGACGTTGATTTCGCGGCTTTACTTCCTGCTCACTACTGCGCATTTCTGGTCCCGAAATCGCAACTGCGCAGACTCAAGTCCCAAGATGTCAGCGCCATAATGGCTGTTGAAATAAAGTGAAGAATACTGAGTAGTTCTTGTCTGCTGCCTCAACTAATTTACCCAGACACGAAGAAATTAAAGATTAAGTAACCTTAATCTTAACCAAAGGTTTGAGGTCCGAGGTCCGACACATGGAGGAAGAAAGGCGCAGGTCTAGGGCCGTCGAACTTGGAGCACAAGGTGCCTAGACAAAGTGGGACCTGCCGAAGAGGAAGATCACGTGGCCTGAGATCTGGAGACTATAGCCCTTTCGCATCTCCTTCCTGCTCCGTTCAGTGTACGACACCCTTCCATCACCAACAAACCTCCACAGGTGGGGAATGAGGGAGGACCCATTGTGTAGGCTATGCGGAGGGAGGGGAACAATGGCGCACATACTGGCAGGATGCAAAACAGCTCTTAGCCAAGGAAGATACAGGTGGCGCCATGACAAGGTTCTCGGTGAACTGGCTGACATCTTGGAGCGGGAGAGGCAGAAAAAGCGCCAGACCAGTGCAAGGCCGGCAACATTCATTCAGTTCATCAGAGAAGGGGAGAAACCACCAGCCCCCAAGAGGAGGGAAAAGAGCCTCTTGCAAGTAGCACAATCCTGGGAGATGAGGGTGAACCTGGGAAGGAGCTGACTGGCCACCACTGCCGACCCGCCAACTGGAGGGTGTTGTGGTTCAGGGTCGAAACACCCCGTGAAGGTTGGATGCCACCTGATGCATCTTCTCCTGGCCGAAAGCTACAGTCATGCACTACAGTCAGTGACTGAGTAGATAGCATCTGTAAAGATGTATCCAATAGAATATAACAACAAATAATGTTAATTTTCTAAATTATTTTATTTGACAGTAGGCCCATGAGTCATGACCTAGAATTTCAATGTATGCTGCAAGTGTTGTTAAACTCATCACGTTGTTCAGCGCAGAAAACACTTTCGTCCTCGTGTGTGTACATGTGAAATAGCCTACGTTTTACATAAAATTTTTCCTTATGTGTTGGTAGGTAGCAAAATGCATGCGAGGGAATGCAAACAACGCACTCTTACGAAGACCATATCTCTGAAAGACAACAGCGCTGTGTTGAACAGACGACAGATTAAGGGCCTGTTCACATATCGCGTCTTTTGCGCGCTCAAATTCATTGCACTAGCCTAGCCAGGAATCACAATGTAGGTGGGCCCAGAGAAAATCGGGTGGGCACAGCCTAAAATGCATCTGTGATCAAAATAGGCCAACACAACTACACCTGCTTGAATACACCACAGTTTAAAGGGCCCCTATTATGGATTTTTGAAAATTACCTTTAATGTAGTGTCAGGGCTCCAGACTAACTTTTCCACTGGTTGCACTGGTGCTACCAACTTTCTCAGTTGAGAACCAGCATAGGATTTGGTTGCACCAATAATTTTTTTATTTTTTATTTTTTTGCTACATGCCATGGGATTAATCAATGCATGCTGATGAATAGTGGTCTTAATCTGCATACCTTGACTGACAGTGACAAGACCTCATGTTAGCTAAATGTTTTAATCTTTTAACTATCAAATCAAAAAACTCTAAAAAAAAAATAAAAATAATAAAAAATAAAAATTAAAAAAACATGTATGTTCTTTTCATTTGTATATGCCTTAATTCCTGAATTCCTAATTGGCGCGTTTCACCATCAGTGTGCAATGCGCTTGATGTGTACGTTCGTTAATAAGTAAACTGCAAGTGTCTTGCGGAAGAACATTGTAGCCGGAGCTACTTCTCTCCGTTAATGTCTATGGCGAGTCACTGGGCAACTCCGCAGCCGAGCCGACCCCGGGATAAAATAGTCAGAATATAAACACTTATTATAGGTGTACCGTAGTGATTCAGGATAAGTCAAAAACACGGTTTGGAAAATGGATTCATGATGTACTCATTCATTTTGAACATAAGTTACGGACTGCAGGAGCTGCTGATACAACGGCGTTCTGTTGCACATGCGTGAATTTAACTGAGTAGTACATGACCATGCACTCTCACAAATGCGACCACATAAAATTTTAACTCGCACATTTTTAAAAAATGGTCGCAGTCTGGAACCCTGTTAACATTTATTTTTATAGGTCAAGTATTGTAATAATGGCAACAGAATTCCCTCCTTAGGCTACCTTGTGTGGCCACTGACTGGATGGGCCTGACTGACAAGTGGGTGGGCCCAGGCCCATCCAGGCCCACCCGTAGCTACGCGAGTGATTCATTGTTTCAAATGTAGGCGCGCGGTATGCGCGCTCATAATGGAAGCGTCGCAGTGCGACGTGCTCGTTTTTTCCAAGCGCGTCCGCGCCGCATCGAGATAAAAAGAGGCGGTATTAACATTAAGTGACATGGGCATCTGACGCTCAGAAGCCAATGGCACATGCCACTATGCGTATTGGCACATCCGGTGGTACATCCGGTCTCCATTGGCATGTGCCAGTGGATAGTGACATGTGTCACTGACATAGTGGATAGTGACATGTGTCACTGACATTATTGGCATGTGCCAGTGGATAGTGACATGTGTCACTGACATTATTGGCATGTGCCAGTGGATAGTGACATGTGTCACTGACATTATCGCGGAACACTGACACTGTCGCGGAACAGGTTGCCGTCTCACCTCAGTATGACTTACAGATGAGCTGAGCAGCTACTGACGTAATTGTGAAACAAACGCCTATATAAATAGCCTATGTTAGTGATGTTTTTTAAATAGATGTCAATTAAACGTTTTGAAGTCAGTAGTTTTTTTCTCAAACATGTCAGTTTGTTCATATTGCGACAGTTGAGGAACATCTACGGGTGGTGTATTTGTCATTTGTTTGAGTAGCAAACTACACTAAGATGGTAGCAAAAATTAATTAAATAAAAACTAGTAATCAGAGTCTGATGTTGATATAAATAATTAGTGGATAATTTATATACGAAGCGACGAAGAAACCTCTTGACTTACCGTTCATGTTTGACCGAAAGTAGTAAAACCATTCATTATAGTTTATTTATGTCGACATCAGACTCTGATTACTCGTTTTTTTTATTTAATTTTTGCTTCCTTCTTACTGTACTTGCTAGTTGCTACTCAAACAAATGACAGATAGGCCTATACACCACCCGTAGATGTTCCTCAACTGTAGCGAGTTTTAGGTTATTTTGCGCTGGCCGTGTACGTATTCCGACACCTACTGGCTTGCATGCAGCATCATGCAAAATTAAAGGTTACAGTAACGGATGCGACTGTTAATGCGCTATTCGTAGTAACTTCTGATTTATTCGTTGTGTTTCCTAGGATGGGCAGTTTGCGTGATCAACAACATTGGCATTACATATTTAACATTCAGTAGCTTCTATGCCACTCAGCTATGATGTCACAAACTGACATGTTTGAGAAAAAAATACTGACTTTAAAACGTTTAATTGACATCTATTTTTTTTTAAATCACTAACATACTAGGCTATTTATATAGGCGTTTGTTTCACAATTACGTCAGTAGCTGCTCAGCTCATCTGTAAGTCATACTGAGGTGAGACGGCAACCGACAGTGTCAGTGTTCCGCGATGATGACAGTGACACATGTCACTATCCACTGGCACATGCCAGTAATGTCAGTGACACATGTCACTATATATCCACTATGTCAGTGACACATGTCACTATCCACTGGCACATGCCAATGGAGACCGGATGTGCCACCGGATGTGCCAATTCGCATAGTGGCATGTGCCATTGGCTTCTGAGCGTCAGATGCCCATGTCACTTAATGTTAATACTGCTACTGGAGTTTTCCTTGCTGTAACGGACAGCGCAGCTGAGGATTGCGCTTAGCAACGACAGACGCCTCCGGAGCGCAACCGCCGGAGAACGCCGCGCGCCTAGTGTTTTCTACGCGTTTTAGGCGCTATATGTGAACGGGCCCTAATGCGTTTTCCAAAAGCATCGTATGCCTAAGTAGATCGTAAAACCAATTGCCATCAATGGTCTCTACAATCAACTTAGCTCACGATGATTTTGGGAAACGTAGCCCAGACCTGAATCAGCCTTTCGTGACATTTGAATTCTCTGGTGCAATGCGATCTCATGCAGAATGCAGAGCAGTGATTGGAGTAAACGATGTGTGTGTGTGTGTGTGTGTGTGTGTGTGTGTGTGTGTGTGTGTGTGTCATTCATGAAACGTAAATTTTGCTGCAGCCAATAGTGACTGCGCGACCCACCTCTTCCCAATCTGCGACCCACAGTTTGAAAACCCCTGATGTAGATGACTGACTGCTGCGCTTGTTTAACCGAGAGAGCGAGCAGAGAGAGTGAATGCCCCGGTCGCGTGCGCGCACTCTCACACCGTCTTCAAACTGTCTTGCTCTCTCTCTCCCTCGCGCATATTAATGAGTTGAGTTGACTGAATATCTTTGAGAATACACGATGGTAAAAGGTCGGAAGACCGAACTTTTTTTTTCTGAACTACCACTGGTTCTGAATAGGCTTTATGCCGAGCGTCACGTGACCAAACCGGAAAACGGGTCTCATTGCATCCGCTTGTCAGAGAAAGTGTTAACGGCCGTAAGAACTACCTACGATATCTATGGATTTTTAAGGTAATCAGCTAACCTACTAAGTTCACTTTGTTATTGGTGTTTTATGCTATTTAAATATCTAAATGTTAGTGTGAAGAAGAAAAATTAAAAAACTGTTAAAGGCCATGTTGCAGGTTAACCACCACTGTTGATTAATGGGTACATAAATCACTCAAGATATGTGTATCATTTTTAAAATGTCTCAAAAATGGTCTTAAAGACCATTTTTTTACGTTTCTGGTATAATTTTTTTTACGCAACTCTGTGATGACGTCACGTTGGGGAGAAGCAGAGGAAAGGGTGCCTCAGCCTAGTATTAGAACTATGGCGACTGACTGGGATGAGGAAGAGTTGGCAAGAAGAACTAACATGTATTATGGCCTGCAGCCGTGTAATTTTGAACCTGCCAGACGTGAGAGGGCAAATGAAGAATTGCCAAGAACTGATGGCCGTCAAAGCCAATTGAATGCATGGTCCGAGGAGAATGAGTGGAGAGTTGGTGAAGTGTCCCGGTGAGTTGCTATCATTTAGCAACGCAGAAATGAACACTGGAGCTAGTCTACAAGCTATGGCAAGCCGTTTTAACTTACGAGCAGCAGTGCACAATAACGACACATATATTTTTTTTACGGTCATTGAATAGCACCGAGTGAAAAATCTACGTTTTCTTTATATCTAGTGGCAGTATATGATCATGACGTTAGTTCAGATAAGTACCGGTAACCTTTGTCATAGTGTCGTAGTACTGGTAATGTTTGTCTTTGTCATCTAGAAATAGAAAGCATCATGCTAGCTATTAGGGGTGGAATTATACATGTATTCGTATTGTGTGTGTGAGTGTGAGAGAGAGAGGCGCGATCGAACGGTGGAAACATAAAAACATCGTCATTTTGTTCATACAGGATATCGTTCAAACTGCAAAGTGTTTACTTATATTTGCGTACACTCGCAATAAAACACAACATTGTGCTTCTATCACACTCAAAACTCTTGTCAAACTGTAACCTACAACTATATATTTCTATCTAGCTGCTAATGTTAGCTATATCTGCTAACGTTATGCTGTCTGCCTATCTCTCTCTATACTTGACTATCTATATATCTAGTCTGTCTATATATCTAGTCTATATATATATCTCGTCTATCCATCTCTCTATATCTATGTATTTATCTAAAATCTGCGCTATCTGAATACTCTCGTCTACTACTCGTCGCTCTCAACAAGGCGGGCAGCGGGCTTTGGTAAATTCTCTCCCCAAGGTGACGTAATGCAATGCATTGTGGGGGGAAAGGAGAATCGTTGCAAACCGCTGTAAGATAGTACCTACTTTTTTCGTTTTGTGATACCCAACAACATAAAATACAATGGATAACAGTTTAAATGTTTATTACCAACAAGCATATTGCACAAATTCGTTGAAAAATTAAACCTGCAACATGGCCTTTAAGTATCAATCTGCACATGCGAGGGACATTGGTTATGCTCATTTTTGATTGCTCCTTTTAAGTTATCTTGAGTAAAACCGCAAAAAATTTCATGAAGCACATACAAAAGACCTGAATCGGAAGCGATGTGATCTTTTTTCCGGCTTGGTCACGTGACGCTCGGCATAAAGCCTATTGTGCTAAAATAACGTTGCCTTATCTTCTCTGAAAAGCGTTCCACACATTCAGATGACATAAACCACACTTACAATAAACAAAAAATCTATCCAGTGATGAAATGTTTTCTGTGTTGACACAAATCTTGTGCGATGTCCTAAACTGCCTGTATAATCACACAAAGTGTGCCGTGGTCCGTTAAAGCTGCAGTCGGAAAGTTTAGCAGATTAAGTGGATTTAAGCAAAATTTTGAATGTTTACAACTCTCATGCCCCTCCCTCACTATCAACGAATACCCTCCCACCGAGTTCGTGTTCGTCAGTGCGTGTGCACCAGATTTTCTGTGAACGCGCACGTCTCATCAGCATCCATCATAAGTAGGGCTGGGGAGGTATGGATTTTTTCTAACCGCGGTTGAAAAGCAAGGAATTCCCGCGGTATAGCGGTAAACCGCTTTGAACCCAACCCCAACCCCATACGACACAGAATTTCGCGCAAACACCAGAGGTCGTTTATGTTATACAGACTTTGTTAAATATTGTTACCTACTTCCGAAAACAAACGAGCACACTTTGAAATAGTCAAATTTTCATCAGGCAGTAATTTGGCATGGACCAATCACTGAATAGATTTCCTTATTTAAGAATATTCTCAGATACATACATTGGAAATGAAAGATGAACACCTTTCCAACATGTCTTAATTACAAAAATTATATTCCATATTTATGTTTACATAATACAGCCTAATGTTTTTTTTTATTAATCTATGTTGATTATATGAAAAGTGAACAGCATGAGTAAGATAGGATCATAAGATGGGTCAGACATGATTTTGACCACTTTATTAAGTTTTGTTTTGTAGAAAGCCTTTCTTTAAATTGAATTTCGCTTTGTATAAATTGTATCTTAATTTTAATCACTGTTTCATTAACCAATTACCTGGAATTAATAAATAAGAAGCAAATATAGCAGACAAATAATCAGGACGTGGAGGCGCGGGCGCGATCTCTTGCTCGTCTGCCTCACAGACATTAAAAATAAATAGAAAGCTTGAAATGTGTACTTTTAAACAAAATTCAAAACGAAATGATAAAATTTTAGGCTACAGTCAGGTAAGGTCAGGTTTGCCGATGTGCGTTTTATTTAGGCTATTTATTTATTTATTTTTGTGCCTGTGCGCCGATCGGAATTCTGGGGATACAACATAGGCTATATGGGGACTTTAGCCTTTAAATATTTTTGCTGCATTGGATCAGTCTCCTTTCTAGAACAGCCAAAAGCTTAGCCTCGCGGCAGCAGCGCCTGCATCGCCCATAGACCTTAAAACAATCAGCGAATGGCGGGCGGGTGCGGTTTTGAAAATTGGTCATTAACGTTGGTGCGGATGATGTTGGACGGATGATGAGTTTTGTGATGCGGTTGCGGATGAAATAATAATAGCCCATCCGAGCATCTCTAATACAAATGGAATGTTGTTATGTGTCATGGAACATCGCTCCCCAACTCGCGAAAGGTCGAATTTGCTCCATCTATTGATGATAAGTTTTGTTTAGAAAACCTTGAATCCATGTAAGACACAATGTCATACATCATCCATGTGATTAGAATCAATGAATCCATATACAAATAGACACAACGTGCACACATGTGCAGGCCAATGTTTTTTTTTTTTGCGGTGATGACGGTGACGAGCTCAGACCCGCGGTTGGAGTCACGTGACCGCGGTATTGCGGTAACCGTCCCAGCCCTAATCTTAAGTCAGTAAGCATGCAAACTGACATGATTTTAGTATGATCTAGCTGCTTCAGATGGTACGTTAGCTATCCATACCAACACATTTGGGCAACACATAATTAGATTACTAACATAACACTAAGAAATAAAGTAACTGGTTGATAAAGCACAATTACCTGTCGAGAAGAAATGTTACAAGCTCTGCATCCAGCTTGAACCCAATTAAATCACGTAATCAAATGCCGATCCGATATTGATCCTGGTTTTATTACAGGCACGGTCGCTTTCTTTCTTTACTTCTTTCTTTTCAGCAGGTGTTCTCTTTTCCTGTGTTGTTTTTGACCTCCTAGCTCTTGAGGTTAACCGAGGAATTGGAATCTTTTCCGCCATCACTCTTCTTCTTCCTTGGTTTTTTAGGGCAGCTGGTAGGCTTGCTACGGTAGTCGGTGTTACCAGTGTTACACGGTGTTCAGTCGCAAAACCGGTTTCATCACTTGCCCACCGCGACACCGTTAAAAAAAAAAAAGTTTAAAGCGTTAAAAATATTTAACGCAATTATGCAGTATCCGTTAAGTCTATTACACACACACACGACCCACAGAAAAGACGAGCGTCAGTATCGAGTTCTCTTTCGGGTTTTTCATTAAGAATAATAACGAACCCACCATTCAAGCCATTCGCAAAGACCCTACTGTTATGTCAGACAAGCCATGCTGCTCTCACGCCACACACTGTGGCTGAATCCGAAATCGCCCCCCTATACCCTCAAATAGGGCATTATTTGAGGTTTTTAGTGGTGTCCGAAACCATAGGGGACATTATTGAGTGCACTTATTCATTCCCATATTGCACTGCATTAACGAGTGTAGGGCTCAACGGCTGTCCGAAATCGCTCACTCGTTTTCTTTCACTCCTTGAAGTGAACCGTATTAGTGGACTAACGTAGGGAATAGGCCTAACTTAGTGAATGAGGGTTTAGGGGGCGATTTCGGATTCAACCCATGTTCTAAAGCTGTGAAAAATAGAGGAGACTGACAACGCGCTGACAGACAGGACCGAGCACGTAATATTTAATATTCATGAAACAAAGTCTCAACTTTCAAATTTGGTCAGTCAAATACAATTAAACAATATATAGGCCTACCGTTTTGTGGCTCTTTAATGTGTCGTGAAAGATTGCCTCAGTCAAATTCAAATCCACCGACGTTAATCTACTAACTCTCCTGACTGCTTTGTCGGACAAAAATGGTGGATTTTGATTGGTCAGATCGCTTGTCAATCAAACTCCCTGGGAAGGATGAATTGACGCTAAAAGTGAAAGTGAAGTGCTGCCGCACTAGCTTTTTATAAGCGATGTAAAAATAATAATAATAATTATTAGTTTCCTTTTCAAATTCAGGGCACAACAACAAAACAGTGCTACTCCATCTAAGCATTCTTAGATGCTCGGAACTCGCCATCACTTCCAAATTTGACCCAAAAATCCACCCCACCATCTCAGACTTGTCAGTACTAGATGGTGAAACAGTCTCATATTTGATTAAGCAAAGTAAGACCGACCAAACCAAAAAGGTAATTTCATCTACATTTTTAACCTCTCATCACCAATCCAACCATACCAGTCCATTCTGGCATATCTGCAACGGAGAAGTTCTCTGGCTAAATCTCCTCTGGAACCCCTGTTCATAGATGAATCCAATAAACCCGTGACACACTTTTGGTTCCAGAAACACCTCAAATCTGTTCTACAACAGTCAGGAATTCCAGCAAAGAATTTCTCAAGTCACTCCTTCCCTATCGGGGCAACAACTTCAGCAGCCCAAAAAGGCCTCTCCCAACAGCAGATCCAAGCTCTTGGGATATGGTCCTCAGATGCTTTACAAAGCTATATGAGGACCAACCAGTTCCACATTAAAAAAGCCCACCAAACACTCATTGATTAAAACCCCCTGGGTCGTCCACCGGGGGCTCTCTCTTTCCGTCCAGTTAGCATTTGGTCTCACAGCGGACGCAGTGAAAATCTCCAGGTCGAGTAATCATGTTCCTTTTTCCTGTTTTCTCTTTTTGTCCAGCGAGCATTTGGTCTCACAGCGAACGCAGCGAGAACTTTTCCGGCAGAGCACTTACCTTTTCTCTTCCATCCAGCGAGCATGGGTCTCCCAGCGGACGTACTATGTACTTATCTCTAACTCTCTCCCGTCCAGTGAGCGTTGGTCTCCCAGCGGACGTACTGTGTATTTATCTCTACTCTCTCCCGTCCAGCAAGCATGGGTCTGCCAGCGGGTCTCCCTCCAAACGCTACAGCCTTGGAACCAACCCCAGTAGCCAACAACATCAGAACACAGATCCTCTCAGGTGCAGACATTGATTTATCTTCCCTGCTATCTTTACTTCCTCAATCCGCTTCAGATCGGCAAATAGAAGTAGGCGATTTTTCAGTTACTAAAAAAAAAAAAAATTATAATAATATACATCCCTCCTTTCTTTCATGGATTTTTCAATCGCATTCAACCGTTACAGCGAAATCATCATGGCCGTTTTTCCCCATAGGAAATGCGCCGTCTGCGTTGCTCAATGGAACCAGTGCCCTTACTGGGGTGCACTGGACACAGACCTCCACAACAGAGTGTTCCTGGGCTGCCGCAACCTCTCTTGTGCAGTATGCAGATCACTCGCTCACTCCACCATAAGCGGTCCTCTGGTTAACCCCTCATCTCCCCCTTGCCCAGTTGCATCCCAGGGAAAATCTACCAGTTACGTCCCACGACCAGTACATTTCAACTCACCATCCAAAGATTTTAAACCCACCTCCAAATCTCGTGACCAAGTCTGCCATAATTTTAACTCCTGGGGATGCTCAAGACAACGTTGCCGTTACCTGCACGTCTGCAACTACTGCGGCGGTGCCAACTCCCGCACTATATGCCCTGTGAAAAGATCACAAAAATATTCAAAACACTAAAGTAGAGGCTATTCCATTTTCTCTGGAAATTTCCCCCACTGCCGCAGCAGTGATGTTCTCTCACGCTCCCGCAGGAGCTCAGTTTCTCTGGAAATTTCCCCCACTGCCGCAACAGTGATGTTCTCTCCCGCTCCTGCAGGAGCTCCGTTTTTTCCTCCAATTAGGCCGCTGGAAAGCAAGTTTGGGTTCCACTTCCGTTGCAATGTCATCTACTCCGCTCCCCCAGGAGCTACGTTTCCTAATTCCAACTTGCTCTACTGCCACAGCAGTACCATCTCTACCGCTCCCGCAGGAGCTCAGCTCTCTGTCCAACTTGCCTTTCGGATAGCTTGGAAAGCAAGTCGAAAGCAAGTTTGGTTCCAACACCGCAGCAGCATTGTCTCTTCCTTCCCATCAAGAGCTCGTTCTCCAGCCAAATGGCTCATTGGATAATTCGAAAGAAAGTCAGAACCAAGTCTTTCCACTACAGCATAACCTACTCCGCTCCCGCAGAAGCTCCATTTCTCCATCCATTTCTCTCCTGCAGGAGCCCAGTTCTGTGTCCAACTTACCTTTTGGACAGAAAGCAAGTTCAGAAAGCAAGTTTGACCCACTGCCGCAGCAGTGTCATCATCTCCACTCCCGCAGGAGTTCCGTTTCTTCCTCCAACTCGCTCCATTCCCGCGGAAATCTCTTCCGCTCCAGCAGGTGCTCAATTCTCCATTCAACTCACCATAGGATACTTGGAAGCAGGTCGGAAGCAAGTTGTCCACTGTCGCAGCAGTGTCATCTACTCCGCTCCCGCAGGAGCTCCGTTACTCCGTCCAAACTTGCACCACTGCCGCAGCAGCGTTATCTTTTCTGCTCCCGCAGGAGCCCAGTTCTTAGTCCAACTTACTTTGGACAGTTGAGTTCAGGAAACAAGTTTGGTCCACTGCCACAGCAGCGTCATCTACTCCACTCCCGCAGGAGCTCCATTTCTCCGTCCAAACTTGCTCCACTGCCGCAGCAGCATTCTCATCCACTCCCGCAGGAGCTCAGTTCTCTGTCCAAAGGATAGTTGGAAAGCAAATCGAAAGCAAGTTTGGTCCACTGCTGTAGCAGTGTCATCTACTCCGCTCCCGCAGGAGCTCCGTTACTCCGCCAAACTTGCACCACTGCCGCAGCAGCGTTATCTTTTTTGGTCCCGCAGGAGCTCAGTTCTTAGTCCAACTTACTTTTTGGACAGTTGAGTTCAGGAAACAAGTTTGGTCCACTGCCGCAGCAGTGTCATCTACTCCGCTCCCGCAGGAGATCTGTTTCTTCATCCAACTCACCTTCACTGCCGCAGCAGTTTTTCCTCTTCAGTTCCCACGACTATTCAATTCCCCATCCAATTTGCCATCGGATAGTTGGAAAGCAAGTTGAAAAAAAACAAAACAAAAAAAACACCTTGGTCCACTGCCGCAGCAGTGTCATCTCCTCCAGCAGGAGCTAGTTTCTCCATCAACTTGCTTCCACTGCAGCAGTTACGCTATCCTCTTCCGTTTCTGCAGAAGCTCACCCCGTACGACCATCCCCAGCCAACCACTTGCGAGGCCACCCATCTGATGCCACGACAATCAACTCCCTTTTGATGATGCAAAAAGCCCTCCCCATCCAGCGACTAAAATTCCTTCCCTACGATTGGCAGAGCGATTGCGAAAGTAAAACAGTTTTTGTCTCCAAAAGAGACTAATCCACGCCTTCATTACATCACGTCTGACTAGGCTACTGTAATTCCCTGTACTGTGGCCTGCCTCAAACTACAGTCTCTCGCCTGCAAATTGTCCAAAATGCTGCAGCGAGACTTCTTACCGGTACAAAAAAAAAGAGATCACATTTCTCCTATTTTAGCGATTTTACATCGGCTTCCTGTTAAGTTCAGAATCGATTTTAAAATTATGGAAGCAGAATAGTCTCAGTTATAATTCACGCAAAAAACATCATTCTGTCAGGAATCAATCAAGCTCAGCTCAATCCACCACTCAGCGTTCACTCTCACCGGAATACTAATCACCTGCACCTGTTAACAATCATCAGTCAGCTCTATAAATACACTCATCTCACGATCAGTCTTTGTCAAGTCTCCAACAGGAACAGACCATTACCCTTGTCATTCTCAAGTCTCTGATGCATCCAGTACCCGCAAAGTAACGTATACTTACCCGTTAAATACTAACCTCTGTATCCTTGTTCTGATGTCTCCAGAATCCTTGCCTGAATCCAAGTATCCGGAGATCCAGTATTCCTTTGAGTATCCTGAATTCCTCCTGAGTCTCACTTACTAGTGGTCGCATCTGAAAAGAGAAAAGACAAGTATTACCGAACTGAGATTGTGTGACAGAAACTAACCTGAAGAGGATCTGCTCACCTGTGATCTTCCCCGCATTCAGTCATCTACTTCTGAACTCTGATTACTGACCTTTGCACTTATATCACTTAAATAAAAACATTGTTTGGATTCACTTACCTCTGTCTCCGTCCCTGTATCCTGACACATTCACACATGCGTAGACAATTTCACATGCATGAAACCTAATTCACGTACACACATAAATTCACATGCGTGAAAAAAATATATATTCACAAAAAGCAATTCACATGCGCAAAATAAAATTATATATTCATAAAATACATTTCACAAATGCAAAACACAATTCGTAGATATACAACTGTGTACAAAAACCTTTGAATGTTTAAAATGTACCAGTATCGCCTTGGATGTGTGTGTGTGTGTGTGTGTGTGTGTGTGTGTGTGTGTGTGTTTTTGAGACTTTCCAAAAATCAAACAACACCAATCACAGTTATGGATGCTATTATGAATCGATTGCTCGATTGCTTTTGTCCGCCTCGCTGCCTGCTGTGAGCTGTGAGTTTGTTTGCGTCGTGGCTGTCTAAGCCTCGTATTAGCTTCGTATTTCCTTCTGTTTTTCCGTATTTCTCTCTTTATTCTGTTCTGAATCATCATTTAACTCATAATTACAACTCGGACTGTTGGCCAGATGCGTCTCAAGCCATTATACGGCTGGAACCACAAATACGGTTGGAACATTGGTTGTTGGTCGTAGAGCGAGACACCGCTACACTGCTGTTCGCCCTGCGATCGACTGCTTTTGTCAGCCTCGTTGCCTGCTGTGAGTTTGTTTGTTTTCCCGTCTATCGTGCGTCTACATTACACCCATACCACTAAAAAGACGGTTTTTATCCAAGACTTGAGTCATAAATTAGTATAAATATTAATAGCATCACTGGTTGCATCATTGCTAACTTACTGTCCATCTGTTAAAATGGCGAATATATCAGGTGTATGTTATCTACCTTTTGGTGCAGATGAGAACAAATCTGAATTGCTCGCGGTGCAGTCTGAATTAGAAGCTGTAGAAAAGCAGATCCGTGACCTTCTAGAGAGACAAGCTGAGCTGAGAGACCGGCGTTTAGCTCTTGAAACATCACACGCTGATGCACAGGGATCAGTGATTAACGTTAGTAACCCGCTGACGCTGACCTCGTCTACTCCGTGCGTTTCTCAGCATTGGTCCCGAGCGTCCAGGTCACGATCAGCCATGATTTCATTCACTCCGGCTCCAACACACCACCACGAAGCCTGGCTGGTTCTGCGGAAGCCGCGAGCCAGGACAAGAATCTTTTCGCCCCTCCCGGTTTTCGAGATCTCCACTCAGAACCGCTTCTCCCCTCTTCGCGAAACGGAACGCGATGCTGTGATCATCGGCGATTCCACCGTCCGACACGTCCACGCTATGTTAGGTAAAAGTAAGGTGCACAGTCACTGCTTTCCTGGTGCTTGTGTTCTTGATATCACTGCGTGGGTAACTGAGATCTTGAACGGTGACGAGCGCGTCAGAGCTGTTGTGCTGCACGCGGGAGCTAACGACATTAGGCTGCGACAGACGGAGGTTCTGAAGAAAGACTTCAGGAGCCTTATTGATACGGTACGCAGCACACCGACGAGGGCATGAAAAGTTCAGTAGATTATTCGCGCTAAATTAATGGTTATTGTCATGGTGCAATGAGCAGAAACTGATTTTTGTAAATAATTGGAATCTGTTTTGGGAGCGACCAAGGCTCTTCCGTGCTGATGGCTTAAACCCAAGTAGAATCGGGGCAGATCTTCTGTCGGATAACATCTCCAAGATGTTAAATACCATTTGACTAGTAACCAAAAATCCAAATCACAGTCTCTACTGCACCAATTTAATTGATATTAATACTAGTGTAGAACATTGCATAGAAACTGTGTCTATTCCTCGTTTACTAAGATCAAATAATAAATCTACTGCAGGATCTAGAAAAAATCTAATTGTTATTAAAACAAAAAATCTAGCTATTGGTGAACAAAAACAATTTATAAAGCTAGGTCTTCTAAACATTAGATCGCTCACACCTAAGGCGGTTATTGTAAATGAAATGGTCACAGATAATAATTTCGATGTTCTGTGCCTTACTGAAACCTGGCTTAAACCAAATTATTATTTCGGTCTAAATGAGTCTACTCCGCCAGGATACTGTTATAAGCATGAGCCCCATCTGATCGGTCGTGGCGGCGGTGTTGCAACAATCTACAGAGATATCCTTAATGTTACTCAGAAAACTCATCATAGGTTTAATTCGTTTGAAGTGCTAAATGTTACGCTCTTAGATGTAAGAAAAAAATCCCTATTATCTCTAGCATTGGCTACCGTATATAGACCTCCAGGGCCTTACGCCAATTTCCTAAAAGAGTTTGCTGACTTTTTATCAGATCTTTTGGGCAACGTCGATAAAGCATTAATTGTTGGAGATTTTAACATACACGTAGATAATTTAAATGATGCGTTAGGGGCTGCGTTTAAAGATTTATTAAACTCCTTTGGGGTGAAGCAAAACGTCACCGGACCAACTCATCGTCTTAATCATACACTCGATTTAATTATATCATATGGAACCGATCCAACCGATATAGATATCATTCCACAAAGTGATGATGTCACTGACCACTACTTGGTAACTTGCATATTACGCACTGCTGTAATATGTCATGCTGCACCACGTTATCGACCAGGTAGAACAATTCGTCCATCCACCATAGATCATTTCTCAAATAGCTTATCTGATCTGTCTCAGCTGCTGAATGAACCCAAACAAACAGATGAATTAGACGAACTAACTAGCACTATGAGCACCATTCTCTCTAGAACATTGGATATTGTTGCACCCATTAGATTAAAAAAGGTCAGAGAAAAAAGTATAGCACCATGGTACAATAATACTACGTATGTTTTAAAGAGAGAAACCCGTAATTTAGAGCGTAACTGGAAAAAAACTAATTTAGAGGTCTTTAGAATCGCGTGGAAAGACAGTATGTCAATTTATAAAAAGGCACTTAAAACGGCCAGGGCTGAGCACCTCAGCAAATTAATAGAAAACAACCGAAATAATCCAAGGTTTTTATTTAATACCGTGGCTAGACTAACAAATAAACAGACGTCGTCTGAACAAAATACCTCGTTACAGTTTAGTAGTAATGATTTCATGAACTTCTTCACCAAGAAAATTGAAAGCATCAGAATCAAAATGTAAACGTTCGATCTTTGCTCGCGCCTTATAATTCGGCCGCAATTATCACCCCGCAAGAACAATTACAATGCTTTACAACCATAGAACAAAAAGAGTTAAATAAACTTATCACTTCATCTAAAACAACAACATGTTTATTAGATCCTATACCAACTGAACTACTGAAAGAAGTGTTACCTATAGTGGAAGAGCCTCTTCTCAATATTATTAACTCATCTTTATCTTTAGGTCATGTTCCAAGAACGTTCAAGCTGGCAGTTATAAAACCTCTTATTAAGAAACCACAATTAGATCCAAATAACCTAGCAAATTACAGACCCATTTCGAATCTTCGATTTATGTAAAAAATATTAGAAAAAGTTGTGTCCGCTCAACTCGGCTCTTTCTTGCAAGAAAACGACATCTATGAAAAGTTTCAGTCTGGATTCAGGCCACATCATAGCACTGAAACTGCGCTTGTTAGAATCACAAATGATTTACTTTTAGCTTCGGACCAAGGCTGTATCTCAGTACTAGTTTTACTTAAACTTAGTGCTGCGTTCGATACTATAGATCACACAATACTCTTAGATCGACTACAAAATTACACTGGTGTTCAAGGACAAGCATTAAGCTGGTTCAGGTCATACTTATCTGACCGCTACCATTTCGTCTACTTAAATGGAGAAAAATCGATTATAACTTCGGCAAACTATGGAGTGCCGCAGGGATATGTGTTAGGCCCTTTATTATTCTCAATATATATGCTGCCACTTGCTAATATTCTAAGGAAACATGGAATTAGTTTCCATTGTTATGCTGATGACACTCAAATATATATTTCATCACGGCCAGATGAATACGCTAAATTATCCAAATTGACAGATTGTGTTAAAGATATAAAAGATTGGATGACGCGTAATTTTCTTTAATTAAATCCAGACAAGACAGAGGTAATACTTATCGGTTCTAAAAACCGTCCACAAAACCTTTCACAGCACGACTTTAACATAGTAGGATGCCCTGTTACTTTATCCGCTACAGTAAGACCTGGGTGTTACATTAGACTGCAACCTGTCTTTTGAAAAGCATATTTCATATGTTACAAAAACTGACTTTTTCCACCTTAGAAACATTGCTAAGCTACGTAATATGCTATCAGTCTCTGATGCAGAAAAGTTAGTTCATGCATTCATGACCTCGAGACTAGATTATTGTAATGCTTTATTAGCTGGTTGTCCTGCATCTTCAATAAACAAGCTACAGTTAGTCCAAAATGCAGCCGCTAGAGTTCTTACTAGATCAAGAAAATATGATCATATAACACCGATTTTATCATCACTTCATTGGTTACCTATAAAGTTCCATATTAAATACAAGGTATTGCTTTTGACTTATAAAGCTCTAAATGGTTTAGCTCCAGTCTATTTAACGGATCTTCTATCGCCTTACAATCCATCGCGCTCTTTAAGATCACTAGATTCAAGGCTTCTGGTCATTCCTAGGATATCCAGATCCACCAAAGGAGGCAGAGCATTTTCACATTTAGCTCCGAAGCTCTGGAATAGCCTTCCTGATATTGTTCGTAGCTCAGACCTCGCTCTCCCAGTTTAAAACTAGACTGAAGACGCATCTATTTAGCCAGGCATTCATATAATTTTTTTATCTTACAGTTACTGTAAATTCGGCCTCTAGTTCATAAACGCCAGAGGAGAACTGGCCCCCGACTGAGCCTGGGTTCTTCCAAGGTTTTTTTTTCTCCATTGGGTCATCTGATGGGGTGTTAGGACACCATTAAGTCCCTGGATGGAGTTTTTCGGTTCCTTGCCACTGTTGCCTTTGGCTTGCTCAGTTGGGGATATTCAAATTAATTAACCAATCATACCATTGATCAGCTCTACCAAACTTGGATGTCTTTTTTCCAGTAATAAACAAACATTGTTACGTTGTTTTGATTGATACTGTGAAGCAGCTTTGATACAATCTGTATTGTGAAAAGCGCTATATAAATATATTTGACTTGTCTTGACTTGACTTTCCTGGCAGCACTCTCCTCCTACACAGAGCAGTCGTACTCTTTAGCCAATCAGATTTAAGCTTATCAATCGACCAATCAGTATCACGTGAGGGCGGGCCTTCCTGCATGTTACATCATCAGCTTTCGACTACAGTTCATAAGCAGAGGTATGTGCAATACATAGTTCCCACAGGCCAATTAATGTCACGTGACCTCCCCAGAGACGGCATCTTTGATGGCATAAGCTGCGGTGTTAACAAAGTTAGCAAATTTCGAATATTTCTTTCTGTTTATAATGTTACGCAAATCATGAAGAGACAAAATTACAGATATTATAAAGAGACTCTTTTAACACAAGACAGAGAGAGGTACAATGCGAAAATTTCAGTCATAAATGGTGTGGATCCGTATGCGCTAACGAAGGAAGCTCTGAGCACTGATTATGCAGCTTTGCCTCAGATACAGTATTTTCATGTGTACCATTATCTGGTATTGGCTAGGAGTTTTTACACATGTGAGCAATTCCGAGCCTGGAAATCACTGGAGGCGTACAATCAGTTTGCCGAGGGTTGGGTTGGTGACGTTTGCTCAAGTGCAATCAATGGAAATTAGTCATCATAGCAAATGTAGCATGATGCTAGACTATCTGTCTATTAAAAAGCCATAGCCTCTACAACTTAATTCCTATGTTCCCCTTAAAACAGTCATCGGTGCTTTCTGTTATATGCATGTACTTATTTGTACACTGAAGAATAGGGGTGGAACGGTACATGTATTCGTATTGAACCGAAACGGTACGGGCGTCATGGTTCGGTGCATGAATCTAAAAATAAATAAAACTCGCGTGCAAATTAATTAATGTAATGTGGAACTACTTTATACGCGGGTTCTTTAGGTACATAATCTGAGATTGCAATGCTGGAATGTGCGCGTGTGTGTGTGAGTGAGAGAGAGGCGCGGGCGCGAAGAACAGTGGAAACAATGTTGTTTTTGTATGTTTTTAATACCTCTTCATTTTGTTCATACAGGACATCATTCAAACTGCAAAGTGTTAACTTATATTTGTTTTGAGGGAGTTTCTTTCCTGTTTATCCTCGCCAGCCATAACCTCCGTCATTGTTCTGACAAAAACTTAGTCTTCTCACATTCATGAAGTCTAATGACGGGTAGACTATACTGTAAAATCCAATTTTAACTGAACCTCCGGCACGATTTGAACATCCATTGACCCAGCAGGAGATGACCATTTTCACTTTTTATCACGAAATTAACTCGTTTCAGCTTCTTCTAATGTTCTGCCCACAGCATGCCCACAGAAATGGCACCGGGTCTGCAAATGCCCGTATGTTGTGACGTCATGTAGGAACTAGGTATTGATCGGTTCATTTCTGTGTGTTTACTGAAGTTAAATAAGTTCTTTATTATGGATATCTATGGAGAGTGCTGCCAGGAAAGTCTCAAAAACACACACACACACACACACACACACAGACACAGACACACACATCCAGGGCGATACTCCTACATTTTAAACATTCAAAGGTTTTTGTGCACAGTTGTATATCTACGAATTGTGTTTTGCATTTGTGAAATGTATTTTATGAATATATAATTTTATTTTGCGCATGTGAATTGCTTTTTGTGAATATACATTTTTTTCACCCATGTGAATTTTTTTTGTGTGTACGTGAATTAGGTTTCATGCATGTGAAATTGTCTACGCATGTGTGAATGATGTTTTTTGCGTGAATTATAATTGAGACTATTCTGCTTCCATATAAAATTGCTGTGTTTGTGTACAAGGCTCCATCTGGTGATGCACCACAATACATACGTGGTGACCTTCTGATTCAGTACACTCCCCAAAGAACTCTTAAGTCTTGTTATCAGTTGCTTTTAACTGTCCCACATTTTCGTTGTACCACTAAGGGTGGTCAGGCCTTCTCTGCCGCAGCACCTATGGAACAGTCCGCCCTTCGCTGTGAGGTCTGCTCCTTCATTAGCCAGGTTTAAATCGTCTCTTAAAACGTATCTATTCTCTCTGGCTTTTGATCAGATCGCTATTGATGGATTTTATATATTTATTATTTGGATTGTATTGGGTGTAATGTTTATATCTGCCTTGTTTACATCTGTTTATATTTATCTGCCTTGTTTCTATTTTTATTTGCACATTGTCTTTCTAGTGCCTACAGCACTTTGGCGCAACTCTGTTGCTTTTAAATGTGCTATAGAAATAAAATTTGACTTGACTTGAAGCAAACGCGTTTGGCTAATCGTTAGGCTATTTTTAAATTTAACTAAATAATGTGTTTTATATATGTAGCCTATTGTTTATTAGCACTGAACATCGTGTTGATCAATGATTTCTCAGGACTTAAATCAGCATTTAGGCAGAAACAGAAAGTGACTGAGCAATTTTTCGGAAACGAAACATTGAGGCGGAGCATGAGATGACGCTTTATATAAATATTCAGGCCGGCTTAATGTGACCAGAGACACATTTGATTTCGGTGTGAACTTAGCTACAATACTTATTTAATAAGGCAATTCAGAGAAAGCCGTAGCCCTTTTGCAAAACCCAGCTCGGTAAGTCGCATTATTTTAATCTTTTAATTTTAAATTTTAAACGCAGTTTTAAATAAGTAGGCTATATGTTGTAGTAGTTCTAATGCTTCTATATTTTATCTCTTCCTGGCAGACAATGGAACTGACGGTAAAACTGTTGAACGGAGATGTGAAGCGGCTGGTGGTGAACGATAAAACCACCGTTGGTGAACTCAAGCAGCTCATTTTTCAGCACTTTAATGAACCTCCTCACAAACAGAAGCTTTCTATCGACAACGGTCATCGTATCGACCTTAATGATGATTCCAAAAGCCTCAGCAGTTACGGGTTGCACTCAGGCTCAGTGGTGATGCTGCTCATCCCGAACCCTGGACCTTTCCAAGTGTTCGTCAGGAACGAGAAGGGCCA